>VMOF01000001.1:7702714-8368321 GCA_011764245.1 Trialeurodes vaporariorum
CCCAGCTTCCACATTGACGACCTTTTTGCAAAAGCACTTCCACAATAAATTGATGACTGTTTTGCTAAAGTCCATCTGAAATAGATGATAAAAAAAAATAAAAAAAAATGAAAAAAATAAATTGGCGGAGTCTCCACAATTTACACACGCAATCCTGGGATCGTTTGATTGTGAACATTCTGCAGCCCTGCGTGTGTCTAAGGGTTGATGAAAAGCCACAACAGTTGCTACATTCACATCAAATGCTGCTATTTAAAGCCATTTTTTCAAGGCAGCTGACAATCTAACTTGAGTAAATGGTGCCAAATCGCAGCATTGATGTAAACTTAGCAGTTGTGGCCGGCGGTGCTCCTCCTCAATCCGTTTCATCAGTTTGAATGGTAAATTCTCAAGAATTCTCAAGTTAATGACAACTCGGGGAGGTTCGTTTTTCTTTGAGTCTCTTAATTGGATTCTTAGTATTTCATCTATCATTCTTAAGGTGCAAAAATTGTCAAATCGTGCGACCCACAAAATACGTGAAACAAAAAGCTTTTTATTGACGAGTGATGTGTTTCAAACCTATCAAAGACCTCTTTTGATCCAACTGTCTGAATTTTTACACGAGTCTATGGTATCAACTTCACTGTGAAGTCTACTGCATTTTTGTAATTTTTATTATCAGCTCATTTACGCTCTTTGGGTTGGCGTAGAAAATTGCTTCTAATAACTTGTCATCCTCAAAGTGTTGATGTCGAGGTCATTCCAGGTTAACATCCGTCGCGTTTTGAATTTATTTTTCTTCGTTCTTAGACTTCTTTCAGTGTTGAATAAAGACAGGAAAGAATTACCTTACCCTCCCTGTATCTGAAAATTGGAAAAGTTTTGGAGTAAGATAGCAGTTTCATAACGTGACAGATCAATCAGTTAATCCTAAAATGACCCGTAATTGCATTGTTTCTTAACTTATCTTTTCTCTTTTTTTTTCTTTTCATCGCAGCTTTTTGTTGATTATTCCTTTCTCTTATTTCCGTAAATCTTTTGGAAATTTCCGTGGGAAAATCTCCAATGTGAAATATTTGCTGCCCTGTCCCCCTAAGTCAATTAATTTCTACCTTTGATAACTTGACTAATGATATTAATTGTCTGCAATTGTACCTGGTTAGTTCTAGCGTTAAGACTTTATTCGGATATATCATCTAAACTTTGTTTCCTCCTGACACAAATGCCGAGGGAGTAGTGTTTCAGACAAATTGTTTGCCTGCCACGTTATAGAGAGCAGAGCCTTATTTATTACTTCTGTGAGAGAGACTGTGCATTTTAACATGGATCGAGTGATGTTTTGTTAACAGAAACTGATAGCTCTGGATCAAAAACTTCAGATAGGTGGCCAAGAAGTTATCATAGAGGAAGACAAAAAGAGAGATGATAGCTTAAAGATAGTTATCTCCAACATTCCAGAAGAGTAAGTGACGCCTGGTTATTTATTACTAAGAATCTAATTTATCCAGTTTATTTCAAGGGCTCTATATTTGCCATTTTCATCCGTTAGTTTTTTATTTTATTTATTTTTTTTTCAAATGACCCAACTCTCTTTGACACCATTGCCGCGATAAGGTTGTTCATCATCATTAAAATAAGGAATGTCGGGGGAAGGAGTACAGCTGTTGTGCTGCGGTAAAATTCAGTGTCTGATGGCTTCGTCATAGTCGATTATTATTTGTTCTGACAATTAATCGTGTAATTGAAATTTAAAATGAGCCCCTGTATCCCAATTTGTATTTTGTTTCTGGGAAAACATTTGAGACTTGATAATTTCTTTGAGTCGTGTATTTTCGAAGGCATGTTTAGGATATGAAGCAGTTGTTATTTCAGTCGATAAATGTGCTGTGAATCAATCAACAGATTCAACTGGTCATTTTGAGAACTCTGTAAGATTTGTGTCCGTATTAAGATGAAGTGTAAACAAATTCGATGGGTCTTTAATTGTATTAATTGTTGAGGAACGAATGTAATTTTTGCTGCGAAGCATTTTCTTTCTTGAATTTCCCGCGGTATCGGCAGCGTCTGAGTCATACTGTTTGCGACATTCCTTATTTGTTAGGTCAAGATTACTGGTTAAATTTCTTTTGCTGAACAAACATTTGCTATTATTTTCTAGGAGCAACAACAAAGAAACGCTGTTAAACTTGTTAGCTGCTGAAATAGGCGGCCCGGAGAAAGTTGAAGTAGTACGAGTGATCATCGACAAAAAGTCCAGCCAACCAAGCGACACTGCGCATATTTATTTAACAGATACAGAAGCTGTTAAGGTACGTATTGTTTATTGTATTGTATTGTTATCTTCGTAAGCTCTCCTTTCCAGTAAACCAAAATGGCGTTAGTACAGAAAAATCATTTAATGGCAGAGCTAGCAATGTATGCGTCCCCTCTGGCAATGCGGCCACTTAGAAGTAATATCACCAACAAAATCTGCACTTCAGAGTACTCTCTCCAACTATCGGTGCCATTACTCAAAATTTGCCTATAAATCAGTGAAGTGATGATGTCTCGGCAGTACTAGGCCGGGTGTACTAAAGCTTTATTTGGTTCATTGTAACATCTTTTATCTTTCTTCCATATGGGCAGTATCTTATTGATATACCGGTACCGAGTTTTGGTATCTTTAGTACAGGGTATTAAAAAAGTTCAACACCCCCCCCCCCTCCAAACCTGTGAACAGTTGCAGATAAAAAAAAAAAAAAAAAACGAAATTGCGAAAATATTCATAAATTAAAAGGGTCTTCGTTTTAGCATATCCGCAGTTTCCAAGAGGTGCTCCCAGCGAGGGGTTTCGCCCCCTTACTCGAAATTTTCAAACGTCAACCCCTATCTTGTGGTACACTTTATAAAAAGGCGTACAATGCTAAACATTTTGGCAAAAACCTAAGAGCAGTACCACTTTTTGTTTTTGATGTAAGGAAGGTCACAGTTCTATTTTGGCTCGTTTTCAAAGAAATCATCACTCCCCGTCGAAAAATCGGAATTTAAAAAACTTGGGGTCTTATGTACTTCAAACAGCAAGTAGAAAATACGGCTTCGACAGAAACTTAGAAAAAAGTTGAAAATTTTCCTCGAAATTCCTTTTCGTAACGAGGGCAGTTAGTAACTTTGTCTGCATAACTTTGTCTGAATCAGTTTGGAGGGCAGATTGTCCAGAAAAAAATGAAAAATGAAAAAAATTTCAAAATCCACTTCCTTGTCTGTATGATAATTAATGATGCAATGCCGGTGTCCTTCATCTTTGCGTAGAGGTAGTTCAGAAGTGTAGGCGGACCAAAACCATAATCTTTGGCAAATTTTCAACTTTCATTCCTTCAAATCATTACCGAATTTGCTCCTGACTTTATTCTATTGTGTTTAAAGTTTTCCTCATTGAAAAGTGAACACTCAATTTCATTTTTATCGAGTAATATCAGAAATAATGTTGACAAATTCCAAAGATTATCGGTCTAGGCCTGCCTGCACTTCTGAAACTACCTCTACCTGTGTTCTGGCTCTGCAGTTTGCGCTGAGATTCATCATGTTAGGAAGTATTTCTCAGTTTTTTGCTTTGAAGTTTAAATTAACTCTTTGTTTTATTCCTCTTATTCACAGGCGTTGGTTGAATTAGAACCAAAACTATCCATCAATGGTCAAGAACTTCTCATCGAAGAAAGTGAAGCCAACAAAACGAAACGAGAGAAGCTCAAATTGTTCATTGGCCGAATCCCGATTGAGTAAGTGTACACCTTATCAGGAGTACTGAGTAGTTGAATGTGGTCTTTTAAGACCTAAGCTAACTTAAAAGTTAGCTCGACAAAGCTGTTTTTTATCTCTTTCTACTGAATTGCACCTCCTACTCTCCTTCAAGGTGGATAAAACCAGGTATGTGCAGTTTGATTCCCGCAAGGTAGCATAGCGGGCAAACTCTGTTGACCAGCTTATGTAGCCAGTTTTCTCCAAATTGATTAACATGGGAGTCGAACAGCCTACGTCATTTCCTGCTAGCGATCGGGAGGAGCCGAGAGGTGATTATCGCGCATTGCACATACCTTGGTCATCTACCTTGCCCTCCCCTTCTTTTTTTCTACAGTTTTTCCTGGAGCACTCCGTGTGTGCATTGACTCAAAATATTTGTTTCATCATCCTCGAACTTTGAGACAATAGATTAGGATTGTAATTAATGCTTCTTACATGTTCAAATTCCCTGATTTGTTAGGGTTGCATCTCAAATGGTATTTATACTGAGGTCGTTCATCTGTTAGTACCCCTTACCCATCAATCAACACTTTTTCAACTCATTCTACGGGACCTGGGCCAGATTTCCCCCCCCCCCTCTTTTTTCAATATGTGTTGATACTGTATTGAATACAGGAACTATTCTCTCCTGTGTGTTTCACTACAATAATTACATTACCCTAATGATTCTTCTCCGTTCCTGTTCCTAATTAATGTTTGATTAAATGTTAATTTCAGCCATTGCAATGAAGAAGCTGTCCGAGCTGCTTTGGAAGCCGAAGTTGGTGAAGGGAAAGTGTTAGCTATAAGGTGTCCGAAAGATTGGATGACAGGTCGTCCCAGAGGAATTGCGTTTGCCAATTGTACAGATGAAGAAACAGTGAAGGTAACCTATGAATTGAATTGCTTATGACAAATTCCCAAACCCCTCTAGAGTTAATTAATACCAAATCAACCCCATTCTTTTCTCACAATCTAAATCTCTCAGAAAAAAGTCAATCTTTATTCATTTTGACCTCGAATCAGAAAATAATTACTTTTCTTATAGTCGGGCCAATATAAGTTGACACCTGAACCAGAGAGAAAATGAGCAATAGAAATGGAGAAATGCAACAATGCACTGAATGGGGCACCCCCTGTCAAGACGAAGCACGCCGCTTGACAAGGGTCAGCTCCACGCTGCGTTGCCACCTAGTGCAAACCTGCCTGATTCTTCAGATGTCAACTTATATTGGCCCGAATATAATATTGGAAACCTTATTAAATCAGTGGTTTCATTGTACCGCAAATCTATGTTTGGGCTTCTCTTCAATTTCTTTTCAGAATCTAAGAAAGGAACCATAATTTTAAAGTTATTAACACTGCACTTTCCGTAAGGAACTTTGCCTATGGCTAAATTTGATCTAATTTAAGTTTTTTTCTTTTTCTTGTCCTTTCACCGACTCATGGAGCATTATGTATTGCTTTTAGATACTTCAGCTTATAGTTTATGCTGCTTTGCTAATCTCTGGAAAAAACCGGCTCCGCTGGCCTATTGTTAACTTTTATTTGCCAAATTGGTGATTAAAACTGTCAGGGCAAAAGCATCTTGAGTTTAGGGCTCAGCCAAGTAGTGGTGCCTGCTTCTGAATTTCATCAAAATGCATCGGTGAGCGGTTGGTTAGCGCAGAGTTAGGACTCGTTGGTTATCAACTTCTCACCGATGCAATTTGGAAACAGGTACAACTACCTGCCAGAACCTAATACAGTGTAAATTAGTTATGTGAAACCTCAGTCCTGCCCTGAAAAAAAATTCTACTTAGCGAAAGTTCCTTTTAGGCAAGTGCGGTCAGAGTATGGGAGGTTTCTCGGTGCTGAAAAAAAGTTCCACTTAGAGGACGTTCCACGCAACAAACTTTCACTGTACTCTAAATGGCCTCCGCTCTAACACGTTCACTGCCAGGCTGGGCTCATTGACTCGGTAAGGCAAAAATGCAGCGAATTGAGTGTCTCATAGAGCTGCCGGACTTCTGAACCATACATATGCGTACATATTTGGGACAGGCTAAGTCAAATCCATCTTTAGACTTTTTGACTCGGTTCTGTTGTGTAAACTTTTTTTAAATTTAAAAGTTAATTTTCAGCACGGAGTAAAGCTAGGCAGAAAATGTGTTAAGTGGTGCTATTGGTGGAGAATCGTAAGGCTAAACTGTAGCTGCAGTAACCACTGTGATATTGCTGTTCTTGACAGCTAGAGTCTGTTTCTGAAGTGTGAAAGTGCTCTTTGACAAATAGCCAACATTGTAATTCATTTTCATTCATTTTTACTTCGTAATGTGAGAAATAACGGTCTGTTCTATCTGTTGCAGAAATTGACATGCGAGGAGACCAAGATCAAGATTAACGATCAAGAAATCAATATCATGGAAAATGAGATGAGTGCAAAGAAGGATGAATTATTCAAAGTGTTCATCAGCAATTTACCTCAAGCGTAAGTGCCTTGGTTCTTCTCTCACTGTTCCTCTCCTTTAAGGTCTTCTGATAGTAAGTTATAGAAAATTGGAAGAGATAGTCAAAACGTAAAACCAATTAAAACCTACTTACTTCAAGGAACACCTTAGAGAACCAATTATATGGAGACAAAAAGAATCAAAGACTACAATTAGAATAAACTTTAAAGCTGAGCTCTGTAGATATTAGTGGAGGAAAGGAAAGATGGAAAACTTAGAAGATTTTAAGAAAAACGTAAAATATTAGAGAAAAGAAACCAATTCAAAGTATCAATGTTGGGAGGAAATGGGAAGAGAACAAATGGAATGAGACAAAGGAAACTTAGAAAAACAATTGAATCAGACGCAAGATGGCCAGCTGTCCCTTCAATCTTGTCTATGTGATTCTGCTGGTGGTGACCTAGTGGATGGACAAAAATAATTTTTTGAATAACCATGAATAATGAACTAAAATTATTCGCAATATTCTCATGTTATTCCTAATAGTAAATCAAAGTTTTATCACTACCTGTCACCATTCATCTTATGATGGATGAATATCCTCGTAGTGTCAAAACTGGATTTACTAATAGGAATGACGTGAGAATAATGTGAATAATTTTAGTTAATTACTCATGGTTATTCAAAAAATGATTTTTGCCAATATCTAGGTGACCATTGTAGGTAATGCAATGCTGATTGCTGTGTTAATTTCTTTCTGATCACCCCTACTGAATGGTACTTGAGTTGACTTTGCTAAGACGTACTGTCTCAGTGTGTTTTTTTTTCTCTCTCCTAACCTAAAGAATTAATACTCCAGTGAAAACAAAAATTTTGCTAAAAGAATGGAAATCTTAAGTTTCATTCTGAAAATTCTTGCATTATATAAGTCTTACTTCATCAACTAAGAAAACACTGAGTGTATGTAGAGAAACGGTTGTTAATTAATGATTGAATGATGCTCGCAATGCACAGCAGAAGATTTGGTATCTAGGATGGAAACTCCTTTTCTAGCTTATCTTTGCTAGAAGATGAGAGCATGTGGCTTGTTTTGCTCAAGAAAATTTGTACTGATCAAAGTCTAATTTTTTATAGAAATGTGTGCTGCTTTCTTTTACAGAACAACAGAAGACAAGTTTAAAGCCAAAATCGACGAGGTCATGACAGAAGAGGAAATCGAAAGTATCACCTTCCCCCTTGACAAAGATGAAAGTAAATCGCGAGGTTTCGCCTTCGTCATACTCAAGACTAGTGAAGCCATGAAGGTAAATTATCTCCTTTTGTTTTATCACTTGTGATGTTTTGGTGTATCTCTTTTCTCCAAGCAAACAGATGAAGCACTGAACGTGAAAAATGTGCGAGGGAGGTGATTACTGAGGATCGGATCTTTATCGATATCGCATCGAGTACATATAACCTTATGGGTGGCTTCACTGATCGAATCGCTTTGAGCCCCTCATAACTGTGTAAACAAAAGAAAGGAGCCAATGAGTCGGGGGCTGTCGTAAGCTCAATCGACTGAAGTAAAAAGAGGTTAGGAGGGGGTTATCTGAGCGATTGAGTTGTGCCGCAGCAAGCCCATTTGAATTAACGCATTCTATCCGATTACGATAACGATCTGATCCTCCGTAATCGTCCTCTAGTCTTGGATTGGCTTGGGAAATAAAGGGTTTTAGTAATGGCGACTGCCGGTGATGAGCGTTCCAAACAATGACAGTTTGTCTCTCTCGCTCTCACGTGACCCCCATGTACTGCCGTCTCACTCTAATTTCAAAAATCGTATATAGAGACTTATTTTGTGAAATTTTATGGCAGAAATGAATTTCTTGAAGCATTTTAATGCGATTTTGATACAAATTTGTCGTTAAACAAAGCCCTACACATGAAATTCGAGACTAGAAAGAGATGGGTATACATGGGGGTCACGGGAGAGTGAGTGAGATAGTTTGGAACGCCGCGCGAGTTTTATCACGACCGATGAGAGCATTTTTGTGGTTGTTGGCTAACTGTTGACTTCGCACTAAGCACTAAAACCGTCTTCAGGCCATTTTCATGGCTTTTAGGAAGCATTTCTATTCTAACCTTTAACATTAGAAACAATTATTTAAAAGTAGAAAAAATTAAAGTAACAAGGGACTCATTAAATACTGGCACGCTTTCAATGAGCTTTCTTAGTTCCTCATTCATACTTTTCTAGAAGTTTTGAAAGCTAGAATATTTGGAAGCAACAGATTTTCAAGTAGGGGAGTAATTGAGGAGTTCTTCAGAAAATCCTTGTATAAAACAAGGGGTATGCTCGTTCTGTTAAATTTACGAAGTGTTAATGTGTGTGTTTCTGATGAGTTAAAACAGATTATTGTCTATCTGACAATCGCTGTAAGCTCTAATTGTCAGGTAAGAAATGCCGTATTTTGCTTTGTCATCAAAAGCGGTTTGATGGCCATCTACAGGTATTGCTCGTATTTAGCTTTTCAGATGGCCATCAGAAGGGGCAGAATCTAATTTAATTATTAATTTGTTTTCACAATGTGGCAATGCTGTACCATCCGGCAATAGCCATCACTGTTGATGAACTCCAGAAGTTCTTTAACCGTTTGGCCATTGCCGATGACGGATTATTTTGATTGCTAAGCGTTCATCAGCATATTGTTAATCAATTTTATCGCTTGAATGTGATGGGTTAGAGGAATATCATTGCTGACAACAAAGTGGAATACAGCCAAAGAATAATTTGTTTAACTGATCAGAAACACATACATTAACACTTTGATTTATGAATTTTCAGAACCAATTGCCAAACTGGCAACAACCAAGTTTTACAATTTCGGAGCAATATCATCACTCTTAGACAGTCTTAACGATAGGTTTTCGACCAAGTTTGATTTTCTCTGTGCGTGTTAGGAAACAGTAATTTTCAAGGGCACAAGGTGAACAATTTTTTTCCCAAAATTTTTGTTTGGCCGTTTTCAGATGTTGCCAATTATTTTAGCCGGATATTTACTAGATACTTCATATCCGATGCAACTCTAATTTAGTTTCATATTGCTAACAAGTTTGCTCTCTTTTGCAGAAACTCTTGGCACTCGACCAAAAAATTGAATTAGACGACTGTGAATTGAACATCCGGATTTGTCATGAAGCTAATGCTGATGCCCGAGGCGGTCGTGGTAAAGGAAGAGGAAGAGGAGGTCGTGACGGATGGGGTAGAGGAGGCCGAGGAGGCCGTGGTGGATTCTACGGTGGTCGAGGTGGTGGCTTCAGGCGGGGTGGATACAACGATTATTACGGTGGAGCTGGAGGCCCGAGGAGTAACTTCAGAGGAGGCCGAGGCGGTTGGAAGCGCGGCGGCGGTGGATACGGCGGAGGAGGCGGTGGTGGTTACGGAGGAGGTGGTGGTGGCGGCGGCGGTGGCGGTCGTTACCAAAACATGACTTGGTTCTAAAAAAATTATTTCTCTCGTGATCTTGGTGGATCAATTCTTTAATTTTGATTTCGAATTTTTACCGCATCCAAATTAATTTATTTTTTTTTCTTTTGTCATTGATGAACTGTGCATCGTATACCTCTTTTGATGTCATGTATGTTTTTTATTCATATTCATTGTCAATATGAAATAGTGCGTGCATATATTCTTTGATCATTTTTAGTTTATCTCCGCCCCCCCCCCTCTTTTTTTTTATTCTTAGAGAATAAATTTTGACCTTACTTGTTTGGTTGTAAATTGAGAAGGTGGGAGGACAAATGGTGAAATCTTAAAAACTGTGTTTTTGAGAAATGAGTTTATTTAAGTTTTAAGTTTCACAATGGTACCAATCATTTCTTTTACGAGTTTTATTTAAATACTCTTCAGTATGGTCCTACTTAACTCTCATAACAGCAGATTGATACCATTGTGACACTTAGCACACTGCTTTCTCGGAACATGGTTTTTGACATTCCATCCCTTCTTCCGCCCACCCTCTCAATTGACAACAGGAATTCTTTGTGCTCTGTAAAGTTGTGTAATGTGATTTTGAAATTTTTATCATAGTTTTTAGTTTTCGCTTCTCACGCGAACCAAAAGTAAGATAAAATTCAATCCAATCAGCGATTTTTATTTTCTGACATTCTGAGAAAGATGTACTTTTTATACCCTGTAAGTAAACAATGTAACCAGCCTCAGTTGTAATTAATCATTTATTTCGGTATAGATGGAAGCCTCTCGATCATGCATAAACCATGATCCTAGTATGAATTACTTCTCTTAAAACAATGTTCTAGCTTTTTTTTAATGAATAATGAAACTCTCACAGTATTTGCTATTTATACTTATCTCGTCTTCTCTACTATTTTTATTTTTTTATGATTTACAATTGCTTTATCAGAGCCCTGGTAAATGATTGATTAAACTTTCCAACTTTATTGTAACAACAATAAACTTTGTACAAATTTATACCTTCAGTTCTCGTGATTATTTTTGTTCATTCCTTTCTTGCGTAAGGAGTTGCGTTAACCTGATCCCATGCAAAACATATTTCTATCGGATAGATTGTACCATTACTCTGTTCTCAGCTCCTCGATTTTTCCTAAAATATTATTAAGAAATACGTAGGCTGAAAAAATATGTCTGAAACCTGCTGAGAATATTTTGGAAATAACTCATCACTGCCAAAAGTAATTGTTGCTAATCAAAATTCCTAACATATTCAAGAAAAGTTACATCCCCGTTATACTTAGGAGACGGTCAAAAAGGGTGTGTCCAAGATGATGAAGTTTTGACTTGAGTTCCTCTGGAAGGAGGCTCATTACTGTCTGTGAGTCTCCTCTGCTTATGGATCATTTCGCAACTTTCTTTCATGTACTTACCTTAACTCTTGCATAAACAGGGATTCGAGTTTTCGACTATTTTTGTGGAAATAGTGACGTATGCATTTTTCATATTAAAGAACTTAAAGAAGCATTAGACTAGGGGTGTAGCTAGGGGGTACCGAACTAGCAGCTGTGGGGGATGCAATTTGATTGTGATGAGTGATGCGTTTTTTTATTCTCCGGAGCGCACACCGGTGCAGCTCCAGTGCACCGGAGTGTTCTTTTATTCCGGTGCTCCAGCACTGGAGCGCACCGAAGTGTTGTTTTATTAGCGGTGCGATGCGCCTGGAGCTGCTCCGGTGCAAGCTCCAGTGTGTAGGAGTTGAAGACTGATGCACTGAAGCTGGAACTCCGGAGCTTCTGCACTTGACCGGTGCTGCACCAGGCAGCTCCGAAAACTCCGGGTTATTGCACCGGTGCGGATTCCGGAGAATAACGAAACGCTTCAGAGTCAATGAATCATTAATGTATTGTAAAATGGAGCAAAAACGGAAAAAGACGAAGCTTTTCGTTTGGGTTTTATTGATTGGCAGGCTCCAAAGGAGGCGTTAGGGATCAAACTAGTCAGTCCTCAAATATGAAGGCTGCACGAAAAACATGCTAAGTCAAAGTCACTTCAAGCGGCGTCAAAATTTGGCATCTGATCCTTCCCTTTTTTTCTATTTGGCCCTCAAGAAAAAAGTACGTGTTTTTGTACACAAGTATGAGGAAAATCCCTAGTTTCTTTTGTACTTTCAATCTCTTTCTTGAGCAAACCACATCAAGAGAAAAGAGGATATATAGTTGCCAAATGTTGACGACACCTGAAGTGACTTGTCTTGTGTCTTCATACAAGTTGTTTAAATGTGTTTTCGCCCTGATTGGTTGCAGTATTAATGAAGGGAGTTTTAAAAAGAAGAATTCATTTAGGAAGCAGGGGAGGGAAGGTGGGGGTGAATTACAGGATGGTTGGATTTTTCTTGCGGAATCATGTAAAATCTTTTTGCAAGCATCGAAAAGCCTTAAAATCCACTTTCAAACTCAAAATATGCATTTAACTACGATCAAAGGAGCGAATCACAATGAGGAGTCTTATCTAATCGCAACTTTCTATGCTGAGAAAAGTGAGTCATTGTAGAAAAGTTGCCAATTGTTTGGATTCCTCCCCATTCATTCGTTCACCATTTTTCAATTTTGATAAAACGCATTTATTGAGTTTGATGCTTTCATTGCGATAACACGTAGGAATCGACCTTGTAGCAGACCGGGGGTACACTGTGACTTTCCCTGCTCTTCCCTATTGCCCAGGAAGTACTAAAGGTTAGAGAGCTTGATGTTTTTAACGTATTCTGACTGACAAGGGAAGGTTACGGTGGGGCCCCCTCCGTTTGCGCTGACATTTTGCAGAAGGGTAGGGCTTAGGGTCCTAACAAACGTACTTACGCCCTTTTTCGCCAATGGGCCTTTTTAAGAGTTGCAAAATCACTGCAGCATATATACCGAAAAATTCGACTTTCACTCTCAACTGACTCGGTGGCTCAGAGCGCTAAGGAGAAGCGCCAGAACTCTGACGTCTCCGGTTCGAGTCCATCTTCGGACACTTATTTTTTGCACACTGTCGCACCCTCACTTCAATCGGTTCGAACGCCGTATCTACTTTCTCCCCCGCTATTCGTATCACTTACCACTTGAACTTTTCTCTGTAAGATTTACAATCACCCAGCTTATTTTATTAAAAAAAAAAAAAAAAAAAAAAAAAAAAAAAAAAAAAAAAATCACTCGTATCCATAATTTGATCTCTACCTATTAAAAGAAAAATAAAATAACATATGAGGATCAAAACGTAATGCCGATGCAAACGACTGAAAATGAAACAAGTGTACTAGCATAAAAGTATATTTAAGAAAAATAGACGAAATTAATGTCATTTTAATGCTGATGGTGAATGAGGGCAATAATTGCAGCATCATTTTCATCTTACTTATCCTGGAGCACTTTACTGATGCGTTTATCAGTGACTTTTCGCGATGTTTCCAATGCATTTTTGGAAATAATTGCAATTTTTAAGAAGTTCTTTTGCCACGATGCAATTTAGGATGCGATTTGTTTGTTCTGATTGTTTTTATGGACAAACGTTTGTTTATATATCTCATTGTTTTTTTGTGCGAACGTTTATTGTTTGTCTCATTGTTTTTATACACGCTCGTTTTCGCTCTTTTTATGTGTTTATGTGTTTGTTTCTTTGCATGAATGCGCGTTTGGTTTTTGGTTTTTATTAATGCGAGCTTTTTTATTTTCATTTGTTTGCATCGGCATTACGTTTTGATCCTCATATGTTATTTTATTTTTCTTTTCATAGGTAGAGATCAAATTATGGATACGAGTGATTTTTTTTTTTTTTTTTTTTTTTTTTTTTTTTTTTTAATAAACTAAGCTGGGCGATTGTAAATCTTACAGAGAAAAGTTCAAGTGGTAAGTGATACGAATAGCGGGGGAGAAAGTAGATTCGTCGTTCGAACCGATTGAAGTGAGGTCCGACAGTGTGCAAAAAATAAGTGTCCGAATATGGACTCGAACCGGGGACGTCAGAGTGCTGGCGCTGCACCTTAGCGCTCTGAGCCACCTAGTCAGATGAGAGTGGAGCCGAATTTTTCGGTATATATGCTGCAGTGATTTTGCAACTCTTAAAAAGGCCCATTGGCGAAAAAGGGCGTAAGTACGTTTGTTAGGACCCTAAGCCCTACCCTTCTGCAAAATTTCAGCGCAAACGGAGGGGGCCCCACCGTAACCTTCCCTTGTGAGCTTACAGCTGTACAATGGGGCAGTTGCAAGGGTCTGAAATGTTTCGTTTCTTATCAAGAAAATGAAAGTACTTGATGAGCTGAGGACAAAGATACCTTTGGTTTCTAATTAAGTCCCATTGCTCCGAAGATGAGATTCTGGCCCAAAATACATTATTTTAAATGGAGATTCCGCGTAGTGACGTCACTACACGCACGATTTTTTACAACTTTAAGGTAAGTGTACCAGTACCCGGAAGTGCACCAGTAGCCGGAAATTCACCGGTTTTTCGTAAATAATAAGCTGCATAGGCAAAACTTTGAAAGGGGCGGTAAGTTTTCTAATTCTACACATAGAGGGTGAAACTGTACGACATAAATAAACTGTTTTCACAGCAACAATCATCTGATATATACTTTGAAAGTGACGTCAATCGAGAACCTTCCCATAAGCCGGAATACTTAAGGTCGTCGACTTAGAAATCAGTAAGCGTAAATAAGGTCTCATGACTTTACTTTTCGATATTTTACCGTCGTTGTGACGTTAATATGTTCTCTGTATCTTCAGGAATCTTTTCCATTAATAAAGTTTTAATTTTGGGCAAGCTTTCTTTGTTTATTATCCGTTCCGGGTATAGGAACACAAAATTCCTAAAAAGCACCAGTATCCGGAAACGTTTTCCAAGCACAGGAACATTCTTTATATGAGTGTATTAACTTTAATAATATAATAATTTGGCTTCCTACTACTCAATTTTACATTAGTACTTCTGAGTAGTCTAGAATTATTATTAGGGGACATTATTTATGTTCGATTAGAAAAACTTCGGCTGATGCTCATTAGATTGGAGGTTAAGATTCACTTCCTATGAATGCATCAGTTTTTGTTGTTTTCTGCTTTCAAGAAAGTACAGTTCCTTCTGAAAATTAATGTTTATCACGTTGGGTGCAATTTTGAAAGTGTTTAAAACATTTATGTTTATTTTTCCATCCTAACTGATGGTTTTATTTGCACTTTCCGGATACTGGTGCAAAGTTTCCAGAGTTAGGAACAGTCAAGCACAAGAATTCCGGAAACTGGTACATTTCGATTTTCTCTCATGTTTCCTTCTTTCCAAAATAACTGATGATGTAAACTGAAAAAACCTACATATCATTTGAAAGTTGATTAAATTGTGAAACTAAATATGTACTTCTCACATTTTTCAGTTGATTTTTCAATTTTTACTCAGCTCTCAAAGTCTGAAAATTCCTTAACGTTCCGGGTACTGGTACACTTACCTTACACGTGTGTATCTCCAAAACCGGGACACTTAGGAAAAAACCAAAGGCACCATTGTTTTCAGCTCATCAAAAACTACCATTTTCTTTATAAAAAACACAAAATTTCAGACCCTTGCAACTGCCCCATTTCTTGGACCAATCGTTCAAAAAATTACGGAAACGATCAATGCTCTCCCGTGATCCTTAATGGAATGGACCCTCCTAATCCTCTCTCCTTTGATTTTGAATCCTTCCCCCGAAGCTTCTCTGAACTTAAAAGTCGAGAAGGAGGAAGCTTCATAAGAGCTTCAATTTTTGTAAGAAACTTACGAGGAAGTTCGGGAATATCGAATATTTAGAGTCCAAAGGACCTCAAAAGTAGCTTTGCATTGGTGGATACAGCAAGGGGGGAGAGGGCGCCTTCCCTGTTGATGGAAAGAGGAAGAGGGTAAGGGGAGAGAGAAAAGCGAGAAAATCCCTTGTTCGCAAGGGTTGGTTACACCAATGCAGAGATGCATTAATTTTCTATGGAAGTTTTTTGAGTAAATAATTTTAAAAGGGTCCTCAAGGTAGTCGATAAAAAATTGTCTTATTGTTAGAGAAGCTTTAAATGTTCACCATTTTCTGGTAAAAGCTTCCCTGTTTTAATAGAAAATCCAGGCAGGTCACCACAAAATAATGAAACTCGAACAATCCCTTGAATTTTCAACAATGCAATCTGGCAACGTACCATTTTGTCTATTTGAACTTGAACTCCTGGAAAAGATCGATATCACGAACCAAGTGCAACATTGTCAGATTGTGCAACCTGACCATTGCAAAAGTGAAGAACTCAACGCAAAGTACGTAAATAAAGTAATCTTTGCTCAATATGCCGGTTCGTTCGTTTGCAGGGTTGCGAGATGAAATATTCCAGATGAAAAATACTGAAATTTCAAGTGAAATTTCAATGAAATTTCATCAGCCCATGAAATTTCATAAATTAGTGAAATTTTCTATTGAAACGAATTTATTATGAAAACCAAATTGTTTTTCAACCAAAAGTCAATTTTTAAAACTATATGATGAAATTATAGGATCACTGAGGACTTATATTTATTATATTATTGTGAGATGAAAGGGAAGAAAACAGAGAGAAGTAGGTACTCTAGAGAGAAGTAAGGAACAGAGAGGGGAGCCGGAGGGAGGGCCAGAGAACCAAGATTTTTGCGTGGCAAGTTCCTAACCTCGTCAACCTTTAAACTTTCAACTTTGACGTCAATTTCATTTCTATTAATTGTTCAAAGTTTTTTTATTTTCAAATGTACTTTACTCCTTAGAATAAATTCTAATGGTACTCTAAAACAGTACTACCTAGTAATTAAACCTTAAAAACAGTTAAAACTGGTTTGAACTCTCCAGTGGCGTAGCCAGGAATTTGTCAAGGGGAGGGGGGTGGCAGAGGTAAAATTGTCGGTAAAATTGCTCTGAGAATGCAAAAAATTACCGTTTTGTAGGGCAAATTTTGGTGTAAAGGAGGAGAGGGTCCTTACCACAGCATATAGGGACTCTAGTTTGCTTGATCACAAAACGACAAATGGAAGCAAAATATCGCATCGTAAACAAAGTACCAGAGTTTCATTTATTATTGTTATAATTTCATGCAAATATTATCTCTCAAAAATTTCAACGATTGGGGTCTAAATGAAACGAGATTATTGGAAAATACGGTTAACCAATGGGAAACTCATTCGAAGAGATCAAGAGAGAATATTTCTGAAATTTTGTGAAATTTCATGAAATTTCATCAGACTTTATTTCATGAAATTTCGCAACCCTGTTCGTTTGTTTGTTTGCTATTATTTGAGGTTATGTACAGAAATTTCGTTTTCGTGATCAGTATTCGGTTTATTTATTTGGACGTTTACCTGTGCTTCTAATCACTAATCAGTTAACTTCTAACCATCAACATTAAAAGTACTATGCATTTTTAAATGAGAACAACCCGCGGAAGTTTGTGTTTGTGGTTATTTTAGACGAAGATGCGAAAGTATCGTTGAGGCACGCTCCAATTCCTGCACACCTCACAGCGCGCGTTTACGAACATCCAGTTTAAAACAGTTTTCACCATGGAAGTAAGCACTGATCGATGGGGTCTCAACAAACATAAAATGTTTAAAGTATTACGGGAAGTCTCTCCTGAAATTAGCTCCAAGTCAAAAAACTTGATGTGCTTCAACAATGGCATTATTTATGTCTGGAACTGCAATGAAAGTAGTCTCTTTACACTCAACGTCAAAACTTTGAACAGTTCTGACAGCAACGACTCCTATCAAGTTCTCATGCCGGCTGATCCTCCTATGTTCGATGTCACCAGCATAAAAGTGAACGAATCCGGTACTCTGTGCGCAATCAGTGGAGTCCAAGGAGTCTCTATTCTAGAAATACCAAAACGCTGGGGAAAAAACGGTCTATTTCAAGGCGGTAAGAGCTCCATTTTTTGCAAATGCGCCCCTCTTGATGGGAGGTATCTCTTGTGCAATGGCGACATCGTGCGACAAGTGCGTTGGCACCCTGCTTCAGAATTTGATGATCAATTAGTTGTACTCACATCTTGTAATGATCTGCGCATTTACAAAACGATCCCTGTTGAATCAATGAATTTGATGGCTGTTTGGCCACTCGGTCGTTCACCAGTTTCTGTATCATATTTAGCATCCTTAGGTGATGTTGCTGTAGATTTCGATTTTGCCCCACCCATTGTCACTAATGCTAATGAAGACAAAATAGAATTGACAAGTATTCACTGGCCCATTTTAGTACTGTTTGGAAATGGCGACATCTATCAAGTTACTAGTCCATTGATTAGTGAAACAAGGCAAGTCATACCGAAAGTGACAGGCCCCCTATGCATGTACCCAGCAGCAGATGATAATTATGGCACTGATGCCAGCTCTTTACTAGTGCTACCATGTGTACCTCCGATAGTCATTATCGCTACAAACAGTGGCACAGTTCATCATTGTTTACTAATGTCTTCAGCCGAAGAAATTAGTGATAAAGATTCTGATTGGTTAGATGATTCTTACTCTGTATCTTCGAAGCAGGCTCTGTACGTATTTGAATCAATTGAATTTGAACTTGGGTTAAGTCTAGACGACGATGATCAGCAATTGTTTTCGTGCCCAATATTTTTACATCGTGATCCTGCTCTTAATTCTCGTTATTTTTGCAGTCATGACACAGGTATTAATGTCGTAAACATTCCGTTCACAGCTGATCTCGAATTATTCACTGCATCCAAAGATGAAGACATGGACTTATGTCTTCCGTCATTTGAACATAATAGCTCATCTGAGTATTTAGTTTGTACCCACGTAAGCAACTCCTCCAAACATCAGCCTGTTCTAGGTTTAACTATCGTTGATTCACCTTCAACACTTGTAGCTTTCCTTGGCAGCGGAGAAGTATTATCTCTGTCACTCGCTTCTTACAATGTCGCAACTAGTTCGCTTGAATCCATCGAAAATAAAGTAGATTCTGTCAAGAGATCGCAGAAACAAGCTTTTGATGTGCACATAACAAATCTTCTGTCGTCTCCAAATTCCGTTTCCCAGCCACTCTTAAAGTTGAACTCAATTTCCAAGCCCTCCCCCCTAGAGTGCTTAGAACTGATAACTAGGGTCACTCGACTCTTCCGAGAGGAAAATTTTCCCAGGTATGAAACTGTGAAAGAAGAAATCAACAGGCGCGTCCGCATTCTGAAGAACATGAAAACGAGGCAAGTGGAAGAGTTGAAAGAGTTTGAGCGTAAAAAGGCTGAGCTTCAAGCAACTGCAGAAAAACTAGCTGACAAGTATGAAGAGTCTAATGAGAAACAAGAGATGTTAACTAAAAGAGCGGAGCATATCTTAATGTTGATCTCCTGTATTCAGCCAACGTCTGGTGTCGCTGAGAAAAAAATGGCCGCTGATCTTCACACCATCAAAGATAAGATCCACAAATTTAAAGTCTCCATGGATCAAATTAAATCGAAGCAGGCTTATCAATTGAAAAATCTAGGGAAAGGAATGGACCTCAGCAAAAATAACAAAGAATTATTTTTAACTTCAGTGAAAGAACAAACTATTAAATCTAACCTTGCAAAAATGACTAGAGAAATCACCAATCTTCAAACTAAGGTCAATATGCTAAGATCAGAAGTAAACAGTCTTAGCAAAAGTTAGGAGTTATTTTTTGTAAGTTTATGTCCAAAACCTCTTCTGTAAATGATGCTGTTTGAAAACCAAAACAACTGCAAATGTAGTATAGCTCAATTCTTCTCTTTAATGGTACTGAGCGCTAAAACATGAATTATCCCATCGTTTCCATCTCTAACTTTGGTTTCAATCACAGTGTTGTAGCGTGCAATTGGGCAAGTTGTAACGTGTCCATTTAAACCCATTAAGAAGATCGAACTATTAGGTGTTCGGCGAGCACCTTTGCATTTGACCTTTTTCGTTGGTTTTTAATGGACACATTACAACGTTGCTAAAGTGCATGCCACACCACTGTTCAATCAGAATATCCTGCTGTAGAAGTGATAAGAATCGAGCAAATGAAAAATTCTACTCTTGACCAAAAAAGTAATTATCATGGGGTATGTGCATGGGTCTAAATTTTTGGTTTTTTGTTTTGTTTTTTTTTACGAAGAAAATTGAAGTACTCCATGAGTTGGGAATAAAGTTGTCTTTGGTTTTCTAAGTATCACACGGCTTTGAAGATACACTCCTGTAAATTATCTCAAAATTCGGAGAGTTGTGATATCACAATTCAAAATTCCCTTTTAAAATAGGTAATAATGTCTTTTGGACTGAAATGGCATCTCAAAAACTGTGAAATGCTACAAACTAAAGGCATCCTTTTTTCACCTCACTAAGCACTTTCATTTGCTTTATAAATAATATCAAAATCCAGACTGTGCTCATATTCATATCCCATTGTGCTTGTAGAAAGAATGGTGTCATAAAACTGATACATATGTATTCAGCTCCTTTAAGTATGTGTTTTTTAAATTTTTTAATGAATACATGTCAAGCTTTTTGTAAGGTCTCCTCAAATCAAGTCTGCATAGGTCTTAAAAGTTATATACAATCATTTGTAGACAGTTATTTCGAAAGTACCCATTTCTTTTCTACAGCTGTTGCTTTTTACCATGTACTCAATTTTTTCCCTCAGAAATCAACAGTTCAGTGACTCAAAAGATATACTTGAGCCATTACTTACCCTCTTGTGCTAAGTAACACCCGAAAAAATTTAAATCATAATTAAGAAGAAGTCTAAGATGTTTTTGCTTACCTTCTCATACTTGCGCCCTGCCTTAACTTTTACTTGAATCTTACTAACTGTTTGTAACAATTTCTTTTTTTTTACCTTTAAATGTCAAATGTCAGATTTAAGTTTTTACCACTTTCTTTTAAATGTTGGTTTAGTGAAAATAATTTTGTCATGAAATTGGAAGACAGCCTTTCAAATGCTGTTTAAAAATGTTTAGAGAATAAATTTCAAGATTTTTTTACTCTGTAATGATCATCTTATTTTTAGTTAAGGTGATTCTATGGCAAACTCCCGGAGATTTTAATCCGATAGATGGCGTCACTTGTTGCTGTCTCCGAAAATACCAGTTTTCCGACGGTTTTCAGCTATTTTCTCTAAATGGACAAATGTTAGACAAAAAATCAGATCATCAGCACCTGCATAATTTTTTGCTTGATTTTTCAGGTAAAGACGGGCCAAATTTGTTCAGAAATATAGACGTACTTATGGGAGGAAAAAAATCAAATGTAATTTGGAGTATTGTATCAGAAAAGATTACAGGTGAAACCGAAACCTGTAATCTGTGCTGATACAACTCCAAATTACATTTGATTTTTTCCTCCCATAAATACGTCTTCATTTCTGAAACAATTTGGCTTGTCTTTACCTTAAAAAATGAAGCAAAAAATAACGCAGGTGCTGACGTTCTGTTTTTTTGTCTCTTATTTGTCTGTCCAGAGAAAACAGCCGAAAACCGTCAAAAAACGGCTATTTTTAGAGCCATCTCTCGGATTGAAATCTCCAGAATTTTGCCATAGAATCACCTTAAATAGCATCATTTCGTTTTAACTAGTTCCAACTTTTAATCAATCAAAATTTTGTCCCAACCAAAATTGGAATAATGAGAAGGGGTTTACTTACAGCAAACAGGGGTTTAAAAGGCTGCTGCAAACTTCAGCTATGTACATCAATTTTGAGTTTTGACAAGAGTAAAAAATTATGCAAAAAGTATCGTTGAGCACGCTGAAAATTAAAAAGTTGTTGTGATTCACTCCCAAGTTCAGGACAGCAAACGTAAAGTCACTTTCTGATGCCACCGTTCGAAACGATTACTATTCATCCCTATAACTTTCCACTTTGGTTCCTATTTCTAAGCGGAAAATTCACAAAGTTTGTCCTAGCTAAACAAGCAAGATATCTGTGACATGAACTTGATTTTTCAATTAGAATTTTACATGATTCCATAGAATGACTTTCCAAGAGTTCAATTAGTGTTGTTGGATGAGCAAATCACAAAACAACCAAACAAATACGAGGGGCGTTCAATAAGTAAGTATCCCCCCCCCCTCTAAAATCCACGAAAATGGACCAAATTTAAAAAACTTTAGATGAAAATCTTCCTTAGGATATACTGAATCCAGCTATTCAAGAATCAACGCAATCGGATAAAATGCGGCCGCACACGGGCCGCGGATGCGCGTTGCGGCGTGAGCCGCTCCCGCCGGCTCGGCCGAATTTTTAGTAGCGCGCGGCTTGAGAGGCTTCTCTTCAAACGTTCATACATTTAATCAACAACCGGGGAGGGAAAAAAATCATCGGTTAAAAACATGAGTTGGGCTTACCTTATTTCTCCACATATCCACCTTTTCGGTCCAAACAGGCCTGATATCGAGACTCCAACTTTTTGATGCCTCGCGCGTAGAAATCCTTGGGCTGATTCTTGAAAAAAGTGCTGCAAGCATTTTTGACCTCCTCCACAGATTCAAAATGCACACCACCAAGTTCCGCCTTGAGATATGGAAACATTGGACCGAAAAGGTGAATATGTGGAGAAATAAGGTAAGCCCAACTCATGTTTTTAACCGATGATTTTTTTCCCTCCCCGGTTGTTGATTAAATGTATGAACGTTTGAAGAGAAGCCTCTCAAGCCGCGCGCTACTAAAAATTCGGCCGAGCCGGCGGGAGCGGCTCACGCCGCAACGCGCATCCGCGGCCCGTGTGCGGCCGCATTTTATCTGATTGCGTTGATTCTTAAATAGCTGGATTTAGTATATCCTAAGGAAGATTTTCATCTAAAGTTTTTTAAATTTGGTCCATTTTCGTGGATTTTAGAGGGGGGGGATACTTACTTATTGAACGCCCCTCGTAGATACTGTGTTTGTTTTCATGATCCGCCAAAATGGTCATTTTAAATCATATTTAACGTGAGTTTATACTCACGACTCTATAAAGTCCTCAGTAGTGGCATCAGAAAGTGAATTTACGCTTTGCTTTATCTGAATTTAGTTATAAACTTTTGAAATTTCAACTGCAATTGTATTATTTAATTGCATTACTTTATATTATAAATAGGAAGATCAAAGTTGCTTTGCTCTTGAAACAGATCTACTACAGGTTTCAAGATCACAGTCAATCTTACTATCTGAAAGCGTTTATAAGTTTCTGAGCTAGCATGCGCAAGCGCGCGCACACGCCAGGCGGGGGGAGCGCGCGGGATGCGTTTTGGAAGCGTTTCTATGCTACCATGCGCAAGCGCGCGCACACGCCAGTTGAGGGGAGCGCGCGGGATGCGTTTTGGAAGCGTTTATAAGTTTCTGGATAGAATGCGCAAGCGCGCGCACACGCCAGTAGAGGGGAGCGCGCGGAATGCGTTTTAGAGCTACCCTGCGCAAGCGCGCGCACACGCCAGTCGAGGGGAGCGCGCGGGATGCGTTTTACAACTACCATGCGCAAGCGCGCGCACACGCCAGTCGAGGGGAGCGCGCGGGATGCTTTTTAGAGCTACCATGCGCAAGCGCGCGCACACGCCAGTCGAGGGGAGCGCGCGGGATGCGTTTTACAACTACCATGCGCAAGCGCGCGCACACGCCAGGCGAGGGGAGCGCGCGGGATGCGGTTTAGAGCTACCATGCGCAAGCGCGCGCACACGCCAGTCGAGGGGAGCGCGCGGGATGCGTTTTACAACTACCATGCGCAAGCGCGCGCACACGCCAGGCGAGGGGAGCGCGCGGGATGCGGTTTAGAGCTTTCATGCGCAAGTGCGCGCACACGCCAGTTGAGGGGAGCGCGCGGGATGCGTTTTGGAAGCGTTAATAAGTTTCTGAGCTAGAATGCGCAAGCGCGCGCACACGCCAGTCGAGGGGAGCGCGCGGGATGCGTTTTACAGCTACCATGCGCAAGCGCGCGCACACGCCAGGCGAGGGGAGCGCGCGGGATGCGGTTTAGAGCTACCATGCGCAAGCGCGCGCACACGCCAGTCGAGGGGAGCGCGCGGGATGCGTTTTACAACTACCATGCGCAAGCGCGCGCACACGCCAGGCGAGGGGAGCGCGCGGGATGCGGTTTAGAGCTACCATGCGCAAGCGCGCGCACACACCAGTTGAGGGGAGCGCGCGGGCTGCGTTTTGGAAGCGTTTATAAGTTTCTGAGCTAGAATGCGCAAGCGCGCGCACACGCCAGTCGAGGGGAGCGCGCGGAATGCTTTTTAGAGCTACCATGCGCAAGCGCGCGCACACGCCAGGCGAGGGGAGCGCGCGGGATGCGGTTTGGAAGCGTTTATAAGTTTCTGAGCTAGAATGCGCAAGCGCGCGCACACGCCAGTCGAGGGGAGCGCGCGGGATGCGTTTTACAGCTACCATGCGCAAGCGCGCGCACACGCCAGGCGAGGGGAGCGCGCGGGATGCGGTTGAGAGCTACCGTGCGCAAGCGCGCGCACACGCCAGGCGAGGGGAGCGCGCGGGATGCGGTTTAGAGCTACCATGCGCAAGCGCGCGGGATGCGGTTTAGAGCTACCATGCGCAAGCGCGCGCACACGCCCGTTGAGGGGAGCGCGCGGGATGCGTTTTGGAAGCGTTTATAAGTTTCTGAGCTACCATGCGCAAGCGCGCGCACACGCCAGGCGAGGGGAGCGCGCGGGATGCGGTTGAGAGCTACCGTGCGCAAGCGCGCGCACACGCCAGGCGAGGGGAGCGCGCGGGATGCGGTTTAGAGCTACCATGCGCAAGCGCGCGGGATGCGGTTTAGAGCTACCATGCGCAAGCGCGCGCACACGCCCGTTGAGGGGAGCGCGCGGGATGCGTTTTGGAAGCGTTTATAAGTTTCTGAGCTACCATGCGCAAGCGCGCGCACACGCCAGGCGAGGGGAGCGCGCGGGATGCGTTTTAGAGCTACCACGCGCGAGCGCGCGGGATGCGGTTTAGAGCTACCATGCGCAAGCGCGCGCACACGCCAGTCGAGGGGAGCGCGCGGGATGCGTTTTACAACTACCATGCGCAAGCGCGCGCACACGCCAGGCGAGGGGAGCGCGCGGGATGCGGTTTAGAGCTTTCATGCGCAAGTGCGCGCACACGCCAGTTGAGGGGAGCGCGCGGGATGCGTTTTGGAAGCGTTAATAAGTTTCTGAGCTAGAATGCGCAAGCGCGCGCACACGCCAGTCGAGGGGAGCGCGCGGGATGCGTTTTAGAGCTACCATGCGCAAGCGCGCGCACACGCCAGTCGAGGGGAGCGCGCGGGATGCTTTTTAGAGCTACCATGCGCAAGCGCGCGCACACGCCAGTCGAGGGGAGCGCGCGGGATGCGGTTTGGAAGCGTTTATAAGTTTCTGAGCTAGAATGCGCAAGCGCGCGCACACGCCAGTCGAGGGGAGCGCGCGGGATGCGTTTTACAGCTACCATGCGCAAGCGCGCGCACACGCCAGGCGAGGGGAGCGCGCGGGATGCGGTTTAGAGCTACCATGCGCAAGCGCGCGCACACGCCAGTCGAGGGGAGCGCGCGGGATGCGTTTTACAACTACCATGCGCAAGCGCGCGCACACGCCAGGCGAGGGGAGCGCGCGGGATGCGGTTTAGAGCTACCATGCGCAAGCGCGCGCACACACCAGTTGAGGGGAGCGCGCGGGCTGCGTTTTGGAAGCGTTTATAAGTTTCTGAGCTAGAATGCGCAAGCGCGCGCACACGCCAGTCGAGGGGAGCGCGCGGAATGCTTTTTAGAGCTACCATGCGGAAGCGCGCGCACACGCCAGGCGAGGGGAGCGCGCGGGATGCGGTTTGGAAGCGTTTATAAGTTTCTGAGCTAGAATGCGCAAGCGCGCGCACACGCCAGTCGAGGGGAGCGCGCGGGATGCGTTTTACAGCTACCATGCGCAAGCGCGCGCACACGCCAGGCGAGGGGAGCGCGCGGGATGCGGTTTAGAGCTACCGTGCGCAAGCGCGCGCACACGCCAGGCGAGGGGATGTCGTGCCGCAGCTTGTAGCAAGCCGACAACGCCGCGTCTCTTTTATTCTCATCACACCGGCAGCGTTGCTTTATCTGTGATCATCTGCAACTGACCAGATAACTGCCAATCTTGTCTTCCGCGCGCCCTATTTTTGTGTTCTCTCTCTCTTTTCTCTCTTTCTATTGTAAGTAAATATTAATGCGCGAGACCTTAAATGACACGCGGACTTTTTTCTCAGGGGCATTCTCTCTTCAGCTCTTGCTAGAGACTCTGGTCACTGCTGCGTTACCTTTATGCTCAAAATTATATTATGCTCAATATGATTTTCATATGATTTAATGCTTATGCTTATGCTCTTGGTAAGGTTACCTTTTATTTTTTCTCTCACCTTATTTTCTTGCTGTGATATTTTAATAAACTTGTTATTTCTCTGTTAATTCTCATTTTCTGACTCAGGTTTAGTTTTCCTTTTTCACTTTTATTCTAAATTTAAATTCTTTTTTTTATTATATTTTGTTGAGTCGCTGTTGGAAAAATAATATGTTTTCCGCGCAGACCAGTCGCTGTTGTTCTATTCGATTTGATCCGCGCAGACCAGTCGCTGTTTTATTACGCGCTGACCGGTCGCTGGATTGATATCGATAGTTCGTACGTGCTGACCGGTCGCTGGACTCACATATGATTGTTACGCGCTGACCGATCTTCCGCGCTGACTTTTGCTATTTTTTTATTTAAACTAAGTCTGTTAATTATCCACGTAAAATTAAATTTATGCGTGCCGTTTCCTTTGAGCTAGGTCGGTTCCGTCGATAGTTCTTCGATCTATCGATGGATGGTCACTCTATTTTTCACCATCAGGCCGCGGCACGTCATTGGCGCCCAACGTGTTTGTTGTTATTTATTTTGAGATGTGCATTTTTTATTTTATTTGAAGACTCGGGTTGTTTTCCGTCTTCTTTTTTATGATTCGAGTTTTTTCTCGTCTTTTTGGCTCGATTTTTTCTGAATCGTTCTTTTTGGTTCTCGTTCTTTTTTGAGACCGTTTTAGGGTAGCTCCCGTAATTTTTTCACATTAAATCTCTACTTGTGCACGAAGTAGTAGATTTTCTGGCCAGATTTTTCACATTTTTCAGCAGCGCGCTGTGTTTCATTTTTTCACATTCCTTTTTCTTTGATGTCGATTTTTTTTTCTCGCATCTTGGTTAGAAGCTTCTATAGTGAGCCTTATGGTAGCCTATAGTTACTCAGTGGCAGTTGTTTTTTTTTATTTCGATATTTTTTCGATATTTTACGTAATTCTGACCACAGCTTCTTCCGTTTTTTTCCGCACAAGTCTCAAAATAAATAAGCTCAGACGAGTCCAGAGTCGGAAACTTAAATTATTCTTACATTTTTTCACAGCTTTTTTATTATTAAACTTTAAGCCTACGTTTTATAACTTTTCTGTATAGGTTCTGAAACATAATTTTTTTTCTACGCTCATCTTTAGTTATTATGGAACATTCTTTTTGGCAATTATAGGTTATTAATGTCCCGAAAATTGAATCTCACTGAAGTGTACACCTTGCAAAGACACCAACTCATCCTCAATTGTAAGAACCGAGGCCTATCGACCAACGGAACTGTCATAAAGTTAAGGAAGAGACTTTACCGAAAAGTCAAAGCCGAAACAACGCAAGCCGCACTCAAGATGAATGGAAACAATGGAATCCAACTACAACCAAATCCCCCATTGCAGGAGAATGGGCAACCAATCGCCGACAACAACCGTGAGAGGATCCCTTTCTTTAAACCTCCGACGTTTTCTGGCACCGAGGGCGAAGAAATTGTCAATTTCTTTAAAAACTATGAATTGGCAGCTGACATCAATAATTGGACCGAACGCCAGAAAGTTAGATTTTTACCGATCTACCTCCTTAAAACTGCAAACAGTTTTTATCACAACCAGGACACAAATAATGTTGAGTGGCCAAACTTAAAGGAAGCTTTTATACAAGCGTTTCAGCCTTCCACGCAGTTGTCTATTTTAAGATCCCGCCTAGAACATCGTATGCAAGGCATCGGTGAATCCACCATTGCGTACATCACGGATATTATGACCATGGCAAAACAAATCAAACCGGACATGGCCGAGAATGAAATTTGTGAGCACATACTCAAAGGCTTACTACCTGATGTACTCAAATATGTATCTATGCATGATAACTCAACTTTGGATAAGCTTCGTGACAACTTAAAAAAATACGAATCCTTAAGTTACAACCTGCATCGCCATCAAAACGCTCAGGTAAAGAAGGAACTAATAAGCCATGTTTGCGCAGTTGATACACGAATTCCACCACCAACAAAATCTGACTCAACAATTATTGATGACCTCAAAGCTCAAATCGCTGCTATGGCAAAAGAAATTGCAGAATTAAAAGCTAAAGCAGATACGAATAGGACGAATAATCGCAGATCTCATTACAATCGATCAAAGTATCAACATCCTCAACAACAACAACAGCAGCAACAATGGACAGCTCAACAACAACAGTCACGTCCCCAGGAAAATGCACCAAACGCCTTCAAACCGCAAGATAGGCAACCTGATCAACCAACTTTATTTTGTGCTTACTGCAAAAAGTTAAATCACAATATTCAATCCTGTTTCAAACTGAACCGAAAAAACTCGCAACAGAGGAGTTAACTACTTCAAATTCACCGTTGACTCCTCCGACTCAAAATGCTCCACCATCAACCCCTCCTCCTCCCGCTCCGCCAACTAAAACGTTATCGATTCCTGCTTGCATCAACAACATTTCCATTTCTGCAACTATTGACACTGGATCAGACTTCAACTGTTTATCATCGAAAATTTGGAACGAACTTCAATTAAATGACGAACTGAAACCTTCATCGCACAATTTATACGCAGCTAATGGCTCAAAATTGAAAATTTTAGGACAAGTGAATGTCAACTTGAAAATAGAAAATTTGAATATCCCTATTGATTTAATAGTAATTGAAGATCTGGCATGTCCATTAATACTTGGTAATTTATTTCTTTCGAAAAATAACATCATTATCGATTTTCAGAATAATTTAATCGAATTTAATGATAAAACTCAAATTAAATTCTTGATTAATTGGGAAAATCTATTCAACATATTTCCGATTATGAATCAACCTCCATCAAATTTGATTCTACCGGATTTATCTGCCGTAAAATCAAAATTCACT
The DNA here is from genome assembly GCA_011764245.1 of Trialeurodes vaporariorum. Lineage (NCBI taxonomy): Eukaryota > Metazoa > Arthropoda > Insecta > Hemiptera > Aleyrodidae > Trialeurodes > Trialeurodes vaporariorum. The sequence continues at coordinate 7,731,503 of VMOF01000001.1, forward strand.
CCAGAAGAATCTTCCCGAATTGAAGCACTCCTTCGAAAATATCCCAGTATTTTTGCTCAACATGACCTTGATATAGCATTTGTCGACACTCCACCTTGCCGTGTGAATCTAACTGATGACATTCCTGTGTATGTTAGACCATATCGAAGCGCGCCTAAAATGCGTGACAGTGTTAATAATCATGTTCAACAACTTATGAAAGCCAAAGTAATTAAAAAAAGTTCATCTGCTTACGGCGCTCCAGTTTTCTGTGTCCCAAAGAAAAATGACACCACACGATTTGTCGTTGATTTCAGAAAATTAAATGAAAAAGTTATTTGCGATAAATTTCCAATTCCTCGAGTAGATAATATTCTGCAATGTATGGAACATAAGAAATATTTCACTACTTTAGACATGAACAACGGATTCTTCCAAATACCAGTCCATCCCGATGACAGATACAAGCTCGCCTTCAATACTCAAACAGGCACATTCACTTTCTGCAGTCTTCCTCAAGGTTTTAAAAACTCTCCTTCAGCCTTTCAAAGAGTCATGAATTCAATTTTCGAAGACGTCCTGTACAAATTTGTCACAATTTACATAGATGATATGTGCATCTTTTCCAACTCCTTTGAAGAACACCTTCAGCATCTTGAATTTGTCTTTAAGCGTTTAGAAGCAGCTCGAATGAAAATTAAACCATCTAAGTGCATAATTTTCGCAGAAAAAGTTGATTTACTAGGTCACACAATCAGTTACCATGGCATCCAGCCCCTCGAAAAAAACATTGAAGCAATAAAAAATCATCCACCACCTACAACCATTACATCGTTGAGAAGCTTTTTAGGACTTTGTTCGTATTTCCGAAAGTTCATTCAAAATTACGCCAAAGTTTGCTTGCCTCTCACTGAATTGTTGAAAAATAATCCAGAAAAAAAACAACCCATTAAATTGAATAATAAGCAACTTGAAGTATTCAATTTCTTAAAGCAAAGTCTAATTTCAAAGCCACTTCTTGCTCACTTTTCCGATGATAGAGAAACTTTTGTCACCACTGATTGCTCTGGAAAAGCTATCGGATTTATGTTAGAACAGAAAGACGAAAATAATGAAATGCATCCTGTCGCTTATGGAAGTAAGAAACTATTAGATCCACAAACTCGCTACTCCGCCATTGAGTTAGAATTACTCGCAATCGTTACTGCCATCGAAACTTTCAAGGAATATCTATATTTCAGAACTTTCACCGTTTTCAGTGACCATAAAGCTCTTGAAGCCTTTCGACACTTAAAAACACCGTCATGTCGCATAGCAAAATTCACTGCAAAACTCCTCGATTACGACTTCAAAATCGTCTATAAGCCTGGAATAATGAATAAAGTTGCAGACCATCTCAGCCGAGAAATCGCTTTCATTTCAGCACCTAATCGTCTCATCGAAGCTCAAAAACAAGATTTTTTCTGTTCACATATAATTAAGGCACTTAATCACCATAATGTAACACCTGAATTTCAAAGAAAATCCCGTAAATTTGCTCTTAACAGCGAAAATATTCTTTGTTTCAAAAATTTTAAGCCTCAAACCAATGAAATCTCTCTTTTACCAGTAATTCCAGATACTTTAAAACTCGAAATTATTAAAGCACACCATGATCCCATCACTAGCTCTCATTTTGGATCTAAAAAGACTATTCTAAAAATTAAGGACAAATATTATTGGCAATCTTTGCACCATGATGTTTCTGATTATATTAAAAAATGTGACAAGTGCCAGTTCAATAAACGAATTTCCATTAACCCAGGTTTAGCTCAGCCAATTAAAATTAAAACAGGAATCCCATTTTGTAGGGTCACTCTTGATTTTATTGGACCTTTAGTCCCTTCTAATAATTTTCAATATATTTTAGTAGCAACTTGTAGCTCAACTAAATATGTACTGACTAAACCTTACGAATTAGCAGATGCTGACGCCACTGCCAATTTTCTTTTATATTTAATTTCTACTTATGGAACTCCTACTTGGATCCATACGGATCGAGGTTCCCATTTTATAAATACTCAAATTGATGACATATGTAAGAAATTCAATATTATCCATTTAAAAAGCACGTCTTATCACCCTGAATCTCAAGCCTATACAGAACGCTGTAATCAAACCATAAAACAAGGTTTAACTCATTATATCACAAGTAACCCTGAAAATTGGTCCTATTATCTTCCATTTATCACCTTTAGCATTAATTCAACTCCTCATTCTAGACTTAAATATTCTCCATTTTATTTACTTCATGGTTTTGTACCTAATTTACCTATTGACAATAATTTACTAATTAATACTAAATCTCATGACATTGAAAAATCTTTACAAGAATTAGAAAATATACGGTCTCGAATTCCCACTTTAATAGATTCAATTCAAAATCTCGATAAAATGTATTATGACAAAAAACATAAGCATGTAACTTTCCTTCCAAATCAACTTGTTTTATTAAAAGTACCGTCTAAGTTCAAAAGAACATTTAAAAATAAATATGAAGGGCCGTATACTATCATAAAACGGGTGAGCTCCGTAAACTATCAAATTCGTATTATTAAAAACAATAAAGAGTTGCTAGATACGGTGCATGTGCGTCGCTTGAAACCGTACGTAACGTGTTAAGCCGGTCCTCTGCGGCCAGCTGATTACGATTAGTTACAAGCGCGCGCATCGGCACCCGGCCGCTCTCCTATCTTCACGTATTGTAACAGCAGTGACCACGCTCGCCCCCCTCCCTCTTTACTTTGTGTACATTCTTCCCAGGCCGTCTCACTCACGCACCTCACGGCAGGTCCCTTTTACTCTGATTCGGACTGCCTTTCTAAACCCTTCTGCTTTACATTATTTCACCGTTCATTCATTGCTTTTTTGCTCGCACCTGTTTCTTCGATTTTTTTTTCTTTCATCTCACTTTTTTGATCTCGCTTGATTTAATTTCATTTTTCTTTTCAACATGGATTTGCTCCTGTTTAATATAGACTACGATAGTGTCACACTTTCTAAGGAAGAACAAGAATTATTTTCGCCTCAGTGTAAGCCTTCTATACCACCTTTTGTAACTCCATTACATCCATCACCAACACCACTCATTCCAGTCACTCCATCACTCCCCCCCGTCACTCTTCCTCCTTCTACTAAACCGAAAAATAATCCTAAATCAAATCCTAAATCCAAACCCAAATCTAAACCCAAAGCCCTCTGCAAAATCTCTAAACCTAAACCTATACCTAAAGTCATTCCTGAAAATTCATCAAAACCACCGCTCTTTGTCCCACCTAAAACTAAAACCTCTCCTCTAAAAATGTCTAAATACCGTTCCCCAAATCCAAATCCTGAAAAAATTTCAAAAACTGTAAAGTCCCTTCTTCCGATTATTTCCGAGAAAATTAGTAAATTTAAAATCCCAAAAAAACCCACAACGATTCCTACTCAATCCAATTCAATCCAAACACCTCAATTACCTCCTCCTTACACTTTACCTGAACCCCTACCATCTCAAGTGTCGACGTATGTGCCAACTCCAATTTTCAAGGCAAAACACAAACAACGGTCTAAACGAGGTGGCAAGAAACACACAAAGTAGACAGGAAGGATCTCATTTATCTGAACATATTACAGTATGTAATCTCTGTATTTTTTTTTCTCCTCCTGTGAAAATTTTTTTTTCCACTGATTACTCCACTTCTGTTGTCAGAAATCTTTTTATTTCAAATTTTTTTTTCTCGTCACTTTTCTGGTGAAACTTGTTTATTTTCTCCTCCTATTTCTTGTTGAAATATTTTTTTTTATTCTCAATTTTTTCTTCACATTTCTTGAGAAACGTTGTTTCTCATTTCTACTTCAACTTTTGTGTCAGAAACTTGTTTAAGTTCATATTTTTTTTTCTCCACCTTTTTTTGGTGAATTTTTTCACTTTCCTTGTTAGGATTTTCTATTTTTAATAATGTAACTCAAAGTTATGTTTTCTTTATTTTTTTTTGTACATATCATTGGATTTATAGGTTGCCATGTTGCTTTTCTTTTAAATCTCATTACAAATTGTTTTCTTTTTTTCTTTCAATACTTGAGCATAGCACTTTTCGATTTCTAAATTGTCTTTTTTTATCTGAGCATAATAATTTTCATAATTTCAAACTTCAATTATTCAAAATTTCAAACTTCAAACTTTCAAAACTTCAAAATTTTCAAACTTAAATTATTCAAAATTTCAAGCAGCAGCTACCCAAAATTTAACTTCATTTCGTTCCTCAATCCCCCCTTAATTAAAATTTTTCTTAATGTTTTTTCGGCCCCTTAATTTAAATTTTTTTTGTAACTTAAATCTTTCTTTTTTCCAAATTTCGAGGACGAAATCTCTTTCCATGGCGGGTATTGTCGTGCCGCAGCTTGTAGCAAGCCGACAACGCCGCGTCTCTTTTATTCTCATCACACCGGCAGCGTTGCTTTATCTGTGATCATCTGCAACTGACCAGATAACTGCCAATCTTGTCTTCCGCGCGCCCTATTTTTGTGTTCTCTCTCTCTTTTCTCTCTTTCTATTGTAAGTAAATATTAATGCGCGAGACCTTAAATGACACGCGGACTTTTTTCTCAGGGGCATTCTCTCTTCAGCTCTTGCTAGAGACTCTGGTCACTGCTGCGTTACCTTTATGCTCAAAATTATATTATGCTCAATATGATTTTCATATGATTTAATGCTTATGCTTATGCTCTTGGTAAGGTTACCTTTTATTTTTTCTCTCACCTTATTTTCTTGCTGTGATATTTTAATAAACTTGTTATTTCTCTGTTAATTCTCATTTTCTGACTCAGGTTTAGTTTTCCTTTTTCACTTTTATTCTAAATTTAAATTCTTTTTTTTATTATATTTTGTTGAGTCGCTGTTGGAAAAATAATATGTTTTCCGCGCAGACCAGTCGCTGTTGTTCTATTCGATTTGATCCGCGCAGACCAGTCGCTGTTTTATTACGCGCTGACCGGTCGCTGGATCGATAAATCGATAGTTCGTACGTGCTGACCAGTCGCTGGATTTTGCATATTAATTTTCCGTACGCGCAGACTCTCAAAATTATTTTATTTTTTTCTCTCTCTTTTTAATTTTTTTTTATGCATTCTGTCGCTGGCTGAAAGGTCGCTGTGCAATCTTTGCGTTTCCGTGCAGACTAGTCGCTGTTGTTCTTTCGATTATTTCCGTGCATACAAGTCGCTGTTGTTCTTTCGATTATTTCCGTGCAGACAAGTCGCTGTTGTTCTTTCGATTATTTCCGTGCAGACAAGTCGCTGTTGTTCTTTCGATTATTTCCGTGCAGACCAGTCGCTGTTGTTCTATTTGATTTATCGTTCCGCGCACACCAGTCGCTGCTGCTCACGCAACGTGCTGACCAGTCGCTGGCTCGATAAATCGATAGTTCGTACGTGCTGACCAGTCGCTGGATTGATATCGATAGTTCGTACGTGCTGACCAGTCGCTGGATTGATATCGATAGTTCGTACGTGCTGACCAGTCGCTGGATTGATATCGATAGTTCGTACGTGCTGACCAGTCGCTGGATTGATATCGATAGTTCGTACGTGCTGACCGGTCGCTGGACTCACATATGATTGTTACGCGCTGACCGATCTTCCGCGCTGACTTTTGCTATTTTTTTATTTAAACTAAGTCTGTTAATTATCCACGTAAAATTAAATTTATGCGTGCCGTTTCCTTTGAGCTAGGTCGGTTCCGTCGATAGTTCTTCGATCTATCGATGGATGGTCACTCTATTTTTCACCATCAGGCCGCGGCACGTCAGGGGAGCGCGCGGGATGCGGTTTAGAGCTACCATGCGCAAGCGCGCGCACACGCCAGTTGAGGGGAGCGCGCGGGATGCGTTTTGGAAGCGTTAATAAGTTTCTGAGCTACCATGCGCAAGCGCGCACACGCCAGGCGAGGGGAGCGCGCGGGATGCGTTTTAGAGCTACCACGCGCGAGCGCGCGGGATGCGGTTTAGAGCTACCATGCGCAAGCGCGCGCACACGCCCGTTGAGGGGAGCGCGCGGGATGCGTTTTGGAAGCGTTTATAAGTTTCTGAGCTAGAATGCGCAAGTGCGCGCACACGCCAGTCGAGGGGAGCGCGCGGGATGCGTTTTGGAAGCGTTTCTAAGCTACCATGCGCAAGTGCGCGCACACGCCAGTTGAGGGGAGCGCGCGGGATGCGTTTTAGAGCTACCATGCGCAAGCGCGCGCACACGCCAGTCGAGGGGAGCGCGCGGGATGCTTTTTAGAGCTACCATGCGCAAGCGCGCGCACACGCCAGTCGAGGGGAGCGCGCGGGATGCGTTTTGGAAGCGTTTATGAGTTTCTGAGCTAGAATGCGCAAGCGCGCGCACACGCCAGTCGAGGGGAGCGCGCGGGATGCTTTTTAGAGCTACCATGCGCAAGCGCGCGCACACGCCAGGCGAGGGGAGCGCGCAGGATGCGGTTTGGAAGCGTTTATAAGTTTCTGAGCTAGAATGCGCAAGCGCGCGCACACGCCAGGCGAGGGGAGCGCGCGGGATGCGTTTTAGAGCTCCCATGCGCAAGCGCGCGCACACGCCAGGCGAGGGGAGCGCGCGGGATGCGGTTTAGAGCTACCATGCGCAAGCGCGCGCACACGCCAGTTGAGGGGAGCGCGCGGGATGCGTTTTAGAGGTACCACGCGCAAGCGCGCGCACACGCCAGGCGAGGGGAGCGCGCGGGATGCGGTTTAGAGCTACCATGCGCAAGCGCGCGCACACGCCCGTTGAGGGGAGCGCGCGGGATGCGTTTTGGAAGCGTTTATAAGTTTCTGAGCTAGAATGCGCAAGTGCGCGCACACGCCAGTTTAGGGGAGCGCGCGGGATGCGTTTTGGAAGCGTTAATAAGTTTCTGAGCTAGAATGCGCAAGCGCGCGCACACGCCAGTCGAGGGGAGCGCGCGGGATGCGTTTTAGAGCTACCATGCGCAAGCGCGCGCACACGCCAGTCGAGGGGAGCGCGCGGGATGCTTTTTAGAGCTACCATGCGCAAGCGCGCGCACACGCCAGTCGAGGGGAGCGCGCGGGATGCGTTTTACAACTACCATGCGCAAGCGCGCGCACACGCCAGTCGAGGGGAGCGCGCGGGATGCTTTTTAGAGCTACCATGCGCAAGCGCGCGCACACGCCAGTCGAGGGGAGCGCGCGGGATGCGTTTTAGAGCTACCATGCGCAAGCGCGCGCACACGCCAGTCGAGGGGAGCGCGCGGGATGCTTTTTAGAGCTACCATGCGCAAGCGCGCGCACACGCCAGTCGAGGGGAGCGCGCGGGATGCGGTTTGGAAGCGTTTATAAGTTTCTGAGCTAGAATGCGCAAGCGCGCGCACACGCCAGTCGAGGGGAGCGCGCGGGATGCGGTTTAGAGCTACCATGCGCAAGCGCGCGCACACGCCAGGCGAGGGGAGCGCGCGGGATGCGGTTTAGAGCTACCGTGCGCAAGCGCGCGCACACGCCAGGCGAGGGGAGCGCGCGGGATGCGGTTTAGAGCTACCATGCGCAAGCGCGCGCACACGGCAGGCGAGGGGAGCGCGCGGGATGCGTTTTAGAGCTACCACGCGCGAGCGCGCGGGATGCGGTTTAGAGCTACCATGCGCAAGCGCGCGCACACGCCCGTTGAGGGGAGCGCGCGGGATGCGTTTTGGAAGCGTTTATAAGTTTCTGAGCTAGAATGCGCAAGTGCGCGCACACGCCAGTCGAGGGGAGCGCGCGGGATGCGTTTTGGAAGCGTTTCTAAGCTACCATGCGCAAGTGCGCGCACACGCCAGTTGAGGGGAGCGCGCGGGATGCGTTTTAGAGCTACCATGCGCAAGCGCGCGCACACGCCAGTCGAGGGGAGCGCGCGGGATGCTTTTTAGAGCTACCATGCGCAAGCGCGCGCACACGCCAGTCGAGGGGAGCGGGCGGGATGCGTTTTGGAAGCGTTTATGAGTTTCTGAGCTAGAATGCGCAAGCGCGCGCACACGCCAGTCGAGGGGAGCGCGCGGGATGCTTTTTAGAGCTACCATGCGCAAGCGCGCGCACACGCCAGGCGAGGGGAGCGCGCAGGATGCGGTTTGGAAGCGTTTATAAGTTTCTGAGCTAGAATGCGCAAGCGCGCGCACACGCCAGGCGAGGGGAGCGCGCGGGATGCGTTTTAGAGCTCCCATGCGCAAGCGCGCGCACACGCCAGGCGAGGGGAGCGCGCGGGATGCGGTTTAGAGCTACCATGCGCAAGCGCGCGCACACGCCAGGCGAGGGGAGCGCGCGGGATGCGGTTTTGAGCTACCATGCGCAAGCGCGCGCACACGCCAGTTGAGGGGAGCGCGCGGGATGCGTTTTAGAGCTACCACGCGCAAGCGCGCGCACACGCCAGGCGAGGGGAGCGCGCGGGATGCGGTTTAGAGCTACCATGCGCAAGCGCGCGCACACGCCCGTTGAGGGGAGCGCGCGGGATGCGTTTTGGAAGCGTTTATAAGTTTCTGAGCTAGAATGCGCAAGTGCGCGCACACGCCAGTCGAGGGGAGCGCGCGGGATGCGTTTTGGAAGCGTTTCTAAGCTACCATGCGCAAGCGCGCGCACACGCCAGTCGAGGGGAGCGCGCGGGATGCATTTTGGAGCTTTCTCTCCAATAAGCACTTCAATTGGTCTATGCAGAAAAAAACAAGTCGAGGATAAATTATTCTAACAAGCTTATTTTTATTTTCCTAAAAATTAAAAATAATAAAAAGAATTGAGAAATTAAATTAAAACAAGGTTCATGATTAAATTAATTAACAAAGGGTGACATTCGACAGAAACGAGTGAATCATTTCAAAGAATAGGAATGAAATGTACATTGAAGTGTTTCTTTCATTTCAAGGTAATTCCTGTTGGTTCTCGATAAAGGCTCGGGGTGTTGATTACCATTCCAGTTGCTCTACCTACAAAACTGAAACAGAGAAATGAGAATTCCTTTCAATAATTATTTGAGGATGGATATCAACAGGGGTACAATATTCCAGGTTCTTTCATCTCACCACCCATCACTCTCCAATGGGACTGTTGCACACTTTTGCTGTAAACGATTTAAAGGTTGATTCTGGTGTAAAAACCTCCAGAAATAATGATGGCAGCACTAAAAACTTCCTAAACCCACTCTTTAAGGTGATTCCAGGCAAAACTTTTCCAGATTTCAATCCGATGGATAGCGCCACTAGTCGCTTTTTGGAAAAGTCGTGTTTTTGGCGTTAAAAACTGAAACCATCGATAAAACGCAAAATCCAATAACGTCAGCACCTGCAAAATTTTTTTATGGACTTTTTGAGCCCAAAATGAGCAAAATTGGTTCAAAATTAAAGCCACAAATTATGAAATTCGTTTCGCCATAAGCTTAGTGAGTGAGAGTGAGCGCGAGTGATGATATGTCTATCTGCCTCACTCGCACTCATTGCAGCTTACGGGAAGTTTCGTTTTTCATAATTTCCGGCTTTATTTTTGAGTGTTTCAGCCTGAAACTTTCAGGGTATCTTCCTGAAGTATGCTCGCAGGTGCTGACGTTCCTGAAATTTGTGTTTTCAGCGTGAATTTGTTAATTTTAGCCAAAAACTGTTGACTTTTTGAGCAGCGCGACGTGGTGTCCAAAGTTGGAACTAATTGACCCTGGAATCATCTCTCTTTAAATTTGAAATTCTTATTTGCACAAGCGTAAAGGTGGATTAGGGCAGTAATATTGAGAGATTCCCATCCAACAATACTGTAACTCCATCAAGAAGTGACCAATAAGAGACAACTTTCATTTGACACCGGTGTCAGTAGATGTCACGGTACCATTCATCAGATGTGGATCACTACTCTGATGACTAATTAGTAATTACTCAGTGAATAATCCTTGTCAGCATAGAGAGAGTGACAAAATTAAGGTAGAAATCTCCCATTATTATTGCCCTATGCCACCATTAGGCTCACTCAAATGAAAGCATTTAATAAGTTCAGGAGTATTTCGGAAGTTTCTAATGCTGCCATCCTTATTTTTGGAGGTTTTCTACACCTGAATCAACTAATAAATCGTATAAAGCAAAAGTGTGCAACAGCCCCGTTAGTAAGCATACTGTCACTCACATAATGACTCAAAATTGGCAATTTTAGTATTTGAGGAGTTCTTTGGAAAAACAACTTATGAAAAAGAGGTTATGCTCGTCCTCAAAAATTCACATTTTGAAGCATTATTGCGTGCGTTTCTAATGGGTAAAATGGGTCATTCTTTTATTTGACAAACAGTCTAACCTCTGATTGTCAGGTAAAAAAAGAACAATACGCATAACTCATTAGAAAAACATAAGCAATAATTCTTAGAAATGTGAAATTTTGAGGACGAGCATACCCTCTGTTTTAAACATGGTTTTTTCAAGAACTCCTCAAATACAAAAAATTGCAAATTTTGAGTCATTAATTGAGTGACAGTAGGAATACAAGCAAATCATTTCCCATTCTCAAATCCAAGTATTCCAGTGGTGATTTTTAAAATTTTCCTTGGAATTGCAATTAAGATTTTTTTTTTCTTAGACTACCTTTCCACAAAGTCCCAACTTTGATGAGTTAAGAAGTAATGAACTAGACAGTTGGTTCTTTTGAAGGCAGTAGGTCGGTGTGGTGATCTAAACTCGTTTTTGCCAAAGTAATAAAGATGGATTTCAGCTGAGATCAGGCCAGAGACCACGCACTCACCCATAACATCACACAGAGAGGCAACTTGTTTATTGTAGGAGTCGTAACAAAGCAGCGGCTCCTATGTTGACTGCTGAGCAAAGATGTTGATGTCAGCAGTCAATCAGAATGAAGCATCATTGAGCGAATTTTTGCCATTGAATATGATTAACAATACCAACCTACCCTAAATATTCAAGGAAACTCAATTGTGTTATTAGGTGTTTTCGGGGCATCGATGGCATCAATTCGATTTTGAATTCACCTCCGGACTTGAATTCAAAATCAAATTGATGCCTGAAAATACCATAAAAGTTCGAAAAACACGATCCAGTTTCGTGTCATCCACTGCTGTCATGCGTGGGCTGGCAATGACCTTGTATGATTTCGTTGGATATATCCGTTGCGAAAATTCGCTTATTCTTTTGGTCGTTCTCGTTGTCACTTAAATGTTGAGTCCCCAAAAATAAAGTCATCCACTGCAAGATCCATTAGTGCATGGTCTCTGCTGTCTCTGGATTAGGCACTGACAATGATACACAAAGTGACGGAGTACAGAATGGCTGCAGCAGTGGCACGCTATATTCTCCCAGAGTCAACATCCATCTGATGTTGCATGGTGTTGAATGGTGAGCACCTACGCTTCATTTCTCAGTCTATCCCCCTTGTGTTTACTGAATAACACCATTAAACAAAAGACGAAATCAGAGGGGTGTTGACTGTTGTTTCGATGAATCTGCAAGAATGAGCGTGCCTCAAATCTTCCCCGTGTATTTTAGCGAAGTGCACCGTCTCTACTTGTCTCTGATTAGGCGCATCGATTTTAATGAAACCAGTGAATTAAGATTAAGTAAATTGTTGTTGAAAAAATCCGCTTGCACTGACCATTTCAAAGATACCATGACTCAGAATTTTTAATGCGCTTCAAAATGGTGCGTAAAAATTTCCGTTTATAATGAAAGCCTGAGTTTCAACAAATTTTTTGTGGCTAATCCAGGACCAAAAAAAATTTGTAAAAATTCCTGTGAACTTGGCTGATAGTGTAATCTCCCCGGGGTGTTCTTGTTGGGAATTGGTTGCTATTTGATTGACTCTCAAATGCACTGTGTCGGTTACTATCAGAATCTTTGTATTCAAACTCAACTTATATCTAACAATCACTAATGCACCGTAGCGCTTATACCTAACTTATACCTAACAATCTTCAATGTTCTATCTTCAATCTTCAAACTTATACCTAACAATCTTCAACGCAGCGCCTATACATAACCGGTGCACCGCAGTGTTACTCTAAACGGCCACGAGACTATCCAAAACCCAGGTATTTAACTTCTCAAACTTCGGATGATCAGAAACGCTCATCGCGTCAGCTGACCTTACGCTACGCGATTTTCCCAAACAAACCTTCCAAAATTCAAGACGCTGTGACGTGCGTGCACAAATGCAAAACACAGTTCCGTGAGTAGCCAAGGTATCTACTCGTGGCGTTGCCAAATGGACACGGCACCGCCATACCATTTCAATAGTATTATACTTTTAAAAATGAATTTAAAAAAGTGCATGCCACGTGCCCATTTTAAAGTTTTTATCAAACAGAGTTATGGTTACAGCTCAAATTATAAAAACTGGGGCTTCGCCGGGAATGGCTCTCATCCATCCAAATCAAAGTACCTGACACCAGGAAAGTCCGTGGAACTAGAATGTGGCAGAGTACTACAAGTAGTTGCTTCAGTATTATCATCAGCTTGAATCTTAAATCCTTTCACACTTTGTGCATAGGAATAGTACTCTAAATTACTCACCGCTTAAATTTAATAAATGACTGAACTTAGTTGGTGGCTTGGACAAGGGCTTCAGCAACTTCAACTTCAATGGCAGCTTCGGCTTTTGATTTTTCATCGGAGGCTGAGGCAAGGGAGCTTTGAGCTGCCGAAAGTGCCTCTCTCGCCGCTGAAGCATCTAAAGCATCAACTGAGTGAGCTTCCTCCGCTAAAACTTGGACGGAAGAGTCCTCATTGATAGTAATCTACAGAATTAATAAGCACAGACTGATTAGATCGACGTACATATGCAAAGTTCTATTGAAGGATGTTCAATTCTCTTTTGACAAAGGAATATCCAATTATTCTTAACTAATACTAGTCAAGCAGGTGTGCAAAATGTGTCCGATCTGACGACCGCACGGTCGCATGAAAATGTGGAACGCTCCACAAAATATGGAAACATAAAGATTCAGATTGGTACATTAAGAGATTTCAATGTCTTCTTCTCCTATTTTTGAAATTTTGCGTCAAGCGCAAACTCATAATACGCGCACAGGGCATCGTACAGAAAAGTGAGCGCCTCAAATAAGCAAGGGGGGAAAAAGGTCATAGGTTCCGTAAAGTTTTTGTGGAACAGATTTTTTTTTTTTTTTTTGGTGGGAGACTAGTTATCGGTCCTGACAAAATGTGGAAAGTCGGGCACATTTTGTACCCCTGTAGAGAAGTAGAAAGGACAATCAGATGTAAATTCAAACACCTTCATAGTGAGCAGGAAATTGAGTGCATAAACTTAAACATGGGCCTGTACACTTGAAGGAGACAACAATCGACAAAGAGAAAAATTTTCGAAAATTTTGCATTTTTAAAGTTTTTAACAATCAAAATTTCCCGATCAATCAAAAAATTTTGAAATTTTGGTAACATCCCCAAATTTCTTTTATTTGTTTGAAAATACAATGAAAAATTTGGAAAGTTTCAATCACGGTACAAATAATTTAGGTGGAAACTTTGATGGCTTGATATTATGATCAAACGAAAAATGTTGAACTTTTCGATCCAACACGAAGGCCGACTTAAACTCGAACAAGAACTCATTTGACGCCTCTATTTATCTCTGATACAAAATGACTTCATTAACACTCATGGAAAATAAAATAAACCTGGCTTCACTGTGACGCCTAATATTGCCAGATTTTCCAATAACTTACCAAATTTTACATTAAGTCAAATACAGGTAAAAAATTAAAATGGAAGCAAGTCCAACAACGAATAAAAACTTCCGAGACGTTTTCGTCGGCTCACAGCACCATTTTCAATTGGAAAAAGTAAATAAAATTAAAGTAATGAATAAATAAATAATAAATGAAAAATATTTATTATTTTTAATTAATTTTTTTCGATTGAAAATGGTGTTGTGAGCGCACCGAAACGTCTTGGAGGTTTTTATTTGCTGCTGGCCTCGTTCCCGTTTTAATTTTTTAATTGTACAGCGATTTTGGCCATTTAGCTTGTAACCGTTTCCATATTAGGTCAAGCGGGAAAAATCCAACAAGGCAACTCTGCTGACACCCCTCTTTTGGTTCAGTGATTGATAGAATAATAAACAGCAGCTAAAAAGAAATGTACTCACAGTTCCGCTGGAAACGAAAATTTTTTGGACACCACCATCATCTTCATAGACTGTTACAACTCCTGGCTTCAGAACAGCAAGTGTTGGTACATGGCTGGGCAAGATACCAAAAGATCCGCTAAAAGATGGTACATCTACCTGTTTCACACTTTGGTTGGCGTAGAAAACCTGAGGAACGAAATAAAAAATAGGGTATCATAAAAACAATAGACAGGGCAGTAAAATGTTGAGTATTTGTTGGTTAAACAATATTTGCCAAAGGAGTTCAGTAGGGTCAAGAACATTACATCAATTAGATTGCAGAGGTGCAAAATGTACCACCTGAAAGAATGTAATAACAGTGGTTGCTTCTCAGCCTCACAAGATTTTTCAAAATTTCCTCACTAAATTCCATGAAGTTATCTTTCTTTTGCTCATTTCAGTGCACTTGAATAAACAGTCGAAGCCACCTTGCTTTAAAGGAATTTAGCTCAAAACAGCACGCTTAATTATTTAAGGTATTTAATTGCCATTCAGATGCCCCCTCCTCACCGTGCAATATTGAAGATATTGACATTGATTAACAAACAGGAGCTAAAGCCCACTTTGACAAACAGGAGGCTGTTAAAACTGTATTGCTTCCTCATTGAACACTAACCAAACATAACCTTTGACTGCATTCATTTTCTTTACCCTAGCATTTTCTCAAAATATTTGGGAATTTAGTGTAATATATACATTAGCCTAGTTTATACGAGAGATCTGAACCCGGGTTCACATACCTGAGTTTGGCCCAACCCAGGTTGAGATGCCCGCATAAACACTTCGGTTTTTGCTATACTCGGGCTCGACTCGACCCCCTTCAAACCCGAGTTGAGTTAGCAAACTCGGGTTGAGAATTTGCCCATATACACTGCGGAGTTGCAAACTCGGGTTGACGCGGCATCAATGTCACCAACGGGTCAGTCCATGTCAATTCAACATGTGAATTTTGGTGACCCCCTTGGATTTTGTTGATTTTTGGTACAGAGGTGGGACTACATCAAACTAAGAAATTGCCAAAATTTCAGCTCTCTAGCGTAAATAGGACCTGGGTTAGGGGGGCTCAAAGTTGGTGAAAAACCCCCCGATAAGGGGGGACCCTTGATCTTTAAACCCCCATATCTCTGGTTCTATTGTAGTTACAGAGATCAACTTTAGCTCATTTGAAAGCTGTTAATGTCCCCTTTAATTTGATATGCTACACGTTTTCTTTAAAAAAATTGGGGTACCTGCCCCCCCAAAATTTAATATTTGGGGGGCTATTCCCAAAAAAGCCCATCTTCGATTTTTTTGAAATTTCGTTAAAACAAGGACCATACTATCAGGAAGAGTCCCTGAAATTTATAGGATGGAGTCTCAATGGAATCTATTTTTTTTAAAAATTTTTTAGTGACGCCTCCTCACTTTTTCCCCCCTCATTATGTCATATAAGGGTGTGTTCAAGGAGCAGCTCGAACGTCAATGCAACCACTTACCTTACCATCACCTTTGATTTGCATCATTTTCAGTGAAGAAGTCGAAAAATTTGAGTTATTGAGCTATTATAAATGTCAGCTTTCTAGTATAAGTAGAACTGAGGATAGGGGGGTTCAAAGTTGGCGAAAAATCCCCCAATAAGGGGGAATCCTGGATCTTCAAACGACCGTATCTCTGGTTCTATTATGGTTACAGAGCTTGATTTTGGCTCATTTAAAAGCTAATAATATTCTCCTTCAAATGATATTCCAACTGTTTTAATTAAAAAAAAAAAATTGGATACCTGCCCCCCCCCCTCGAAAAATAGAAAAACGAATAATTTGGAGGCGACTCCAAATAGTATCACAATTTGGAAGGTTGAACTGTTTGCAGTGTTGCAGGCAAATGAGTTCGAACATTCTTAACTTGCTTGATTAATAACATCATATTGCTGTTTTTAGTATGCTGCGAAAGGATGGTTAGTCGGCTAAGAGTTAGTCTTTGTGAAAATTTTGTGCCGCTTCTTGCTTAGCGAAAGAATACCTTAATTTAATAAATAAATTTAAAAATAATTTGTTTTTTTAATATTTCAGAGATTAATTTTGTAAATAAAACTAGATGAAGAAAAGATATACAGCTGAGACTCTTTTGTTTCAGTTTCTGTGGAAAAGGTACAAAAGCTATCTAAAATTTTCTATAAAAAAATACTTCCAAAATTTTGAATGGAAACAATTTTTTATCATTTTTTCTGAACTAATTTGAGTAATTTTCTGAATGTTACATTTTCAAATTAAAAGAACTTTTACTTCAGTCTTTATTTATTCTTTTTAACATTTTTTCGGGTGAAAAAAATTTTCTACTTCTCGGATGGCTCAGCCGCGCAGTATAAGAACCGTACAAATATTTATAACTTATGTGCTCATTTCTCTGATTTCGATGTCCATGCCGAGTGGCACTTTTTCGCAACCAGTTATGGCAAGGGACCTTGCGACGGGGTAGGTGGGACGATAAAAAGATTGGCGTGTAGAGCAAGCCTCCAGCGTCCTCTATCAGAACAAATAATGACTCCGAGACAACTTTATGATTGGTCCGTTGAAAATTTGAAAGGCATTCATTTTGAGTTTGTGCCAAACGAAGAGTGTAAGTCAGAATGCATAGCAATGGAAGAGCGATTTGCAATTACTAAGGCTATTCCTGGTACCCAAAAATATCATACATTCATACCTTTATCCAGTACAACTCTTTTAGCCAAATTATTCTCTCGTGCAACGGATGGTGTTAGAGTACGCATTACTGAAAAAGATGATTCTAGTGACATAGAAGATGACAATGATGATGATTCAGCTTTAGATATTGATGACATCAAAGGATTTGTCATTTGTATTTATGATGAAAAATGGTGGTTGGCATGTGTGTTGGAGACCTACACTTTAAAAAAGGAAGTAAAGCTGATATTTTTACACCCCAGCGGGCCCAATCCATCTTTTACGTATCCGGCAAAAGAAGATGTCTTCATTCTATCTACTACAGAAATTTTGATGCGCGTAGACCCCCATACACCAACAGGTCGCACGTACAGTCTTTCAGAGTGTGAAATGCAGGCTGCCACCCGAAAGTTGGAAAAAAAACAAGGTACAATCTGATCAGGTTCTAATGATGACTGCAATGACTCCCGAGCATTCGATGATTGTGTGCGTTTTTTGAGCCTTCCTATAATCAGGTATTTTTTTTCTTTAAATGGCTGCCATTCAGTAATAACTAGCAATTCTGAAACATTTGGGAATTCCAAGTTCTGGTTCATACAGTAATTCCTTGAAAGTTATACTTGATTTTGGGAGTCGCCTTCAAATAATTCATTTTTCTATTTTCGAGGGGGGGGGGCAGGTATCCAATTTTTTTTTTTTTTAATTGAAACAGTTGGAATATCATTTGAAGGAGAACATTATTAGCTTTTAAATGAGCCAAAATCAAGCTCTGTAACCATAATAGAACCAGAGATACGGTCGTTTGAAGATCCAGGATTCCCCCTTATTGGGGGATTTTTCGCCAACTTTGAACCCCCCTATCCTCAGTTCTACTTACACTAGAAAGCTGACATTTATAATAGCTCAATAACTCAAATTTTTCGACTTCTTCACTGAAAATGATGCAAATCAAAGGTGATGGTAAGGTAAGTGGTTGCATTGACGTTCGAGCTGCTCCTTGAACACACCCTTATATGACATAATGAGGGGGGAAAAAGTGAGGAGGCGTCACTAAAAAATTTTAAAAAAATAGATTCCATTGAGACTCCATCCTATAAATTTCAGGGACTCTTCCTGATAGTATGGTCCTTGTTTTAACGAAATTTCAAAAAAATCGAAGATGGGCTTTTTTGGGAATAGCCCCCCAAATATTAAATTTTGGGGGGGCAGGTACCCCAATTTTTTTAAAGAAAACGTGTAGCATATCAAATTAAAGGGGACATTAACAGCTTTCAAATGAGCTAAAGTTGATCTCTGTAACTACAATAGAACCAGAGATATGGGGGTTTAAAGATCAAGGGTCCCCCCTTATCGGGGGGTTTTTCACCAACTTTGAGCCCCCCTAACCCAGGTCCTATTTACGCTAGAGAGCTGAAATTTTGGCAATTTCTTAGTTTGATGTAGTCCCACCTCTGTACCAAAAATCAACAAAATCCAAGGGGGTCATCAAAATTTTCCCATTTTTTAGGTTGATTTGACATGGACTGACCCCAACACGAGCGAGGTTAAACACGCGTCTTATGCGGCGGCACTTGTCCGTACCGCACCGAGCATTGCCGCCATTATTCTCAAAAATGTAAACAAACACAGAGAAGAAGAAGCAAGAAATCCTTCTAACTCGAGTTCAATTACACGGGTGTTTATACGCTAACCCGAAACTCAACTCGGGTTGGCCCAACCCAGATTCAGATCTCTTGCATAAACGAGGCTATAATAATTCAAAATGTAAGCCAACTCTGTTTTGCTCAAAATGGGTTTCAGCACCTTCATACTAAACCAAGTTGATATTGGAGTTTAGAGAATTTTAAAAAGGTCGGTCTTTCAGCACCTTAAAGTGATTCTTTAGTGTTTAGTGCCGATTGCTGCCATCAGAGCGCTACCATTCAATTAATGTCAAATTACAGGTGGAAAGTAATTTATACTTAAGAAAACAGAGTGTCAGTTACTAGATAATCATCTAAAGAACGTCTCCACAAAATATCTCGTCAATAACTTCAAAAATAAGGCTGAAAGTACCAAAAAATGAAATATCGCAAATCAAATCTTGTATCGAAATGCGATATTTCATTTTTTGGTACTTTCAGCTTTATTTTTGAAGTTATTGACGAAACAATTGGCGGAGACGTTCTTCTGATGAATATCTGGTAACTGACACTTCGTTTTCTTAAATATAAATTACTTTCGGCCTGTAATTAGACATTAATCAAACGATAGCGCTCTGATGGCAGAAATCGGCGCTAAACAAGGGAAATATAAACTAAATGTAATATAAAATAAACTAAAGGAAATAAAATCAACAAGTAAAAACTTCCTTCTTTCCAACAAATTAAGATACATTTTGAGTATTAGGTCCTGACACAGTGCCTCCATCTGAAATGCATCAAAACATTCAAAACATACTGATGAATGCTTGGTTAGCATTGAGTCCAGCTACTACCTTAGCTGTACCTCAATGCTACCTGTCAGGACCAACCCTCAGAGTGCGTCAGCTCTATCTCAAGCATACAAGTGATATTAGTTGATTCTTAAGTAGGTACCTTATTGGCGGCAGCAAATGTGAAACTCATTTGGTCAGCATAGTTCCGCGATGATGTCGCCACAGGCCTGGCAGCGGACAGAAGTCGAGAGACAGCACGAGCAGATCGACCTAAAGTTGCCATTTTCTTAACTATGCGTATAGTTCTGGAAACAAATCAGAGAGCATGAATGAAAGAACTAAAAAAGCAGAAAATATGATTATGTTAATCGGTGGCAAGCTATAAATGTGGGTTTAAACAAAATAGAAACAAGGGTAGGTGAAAACATTTGTGATGCGTGTACCTACATCTCTCACGACAGATAACTTTCCTGCAGACAGTTTACGGTTTACATTGTACAGAGGTTGTTACAAGTCTTGGCTTGAATTAACGGTGCCTATTGCCAATGAATATATAGACCCACACATGACCTAAAATTCTAAGTTCACGTGAATTGTAAATCAAGGTAGATGAAACTAGGAATGAGCAGTTTAATTCCCGCGAGGGAGTGGGATTTTCAAACTCCATCGACCAGCTTACACAGCCAGTTTTCTCCCGTTTGATTAACATGGGAGTTGACCAGCCTCCATCATTGTCCGCTTACAATCAAGACAACCCAAGCGGTGAATATCATGCATTGCACATACCTCATTTTATCTACCTTGATTGGAAGTGTCCTTATCGTCCATTTCCGATTCTTAGAGCAGGACCATTTCAAGAGTCAGGTTCTGACAAGTAGCAGTGCTTGCTTCCAAACTGCATCAAGGCACATCGGTGAGCGGTTGATTAGAAACAAATCAAAACTCTGTTCTGACCAACCACTCATGTTCGAACCACTCGTGTTGATGCAGTTCAGGAGCACGCACCGCTACTTCTCAGAACCCGAAACTCAAAATGGTCCAGCTCAACCAACCCTGTTTGGTTTGCTCATCTTGAACTGTATACTGTGATGCTGTCCATTCTAAACAGTTGAAATCAATCATTCAACGAGGGTTGTGCTGACATTCCGGCCCCAGCACACAAAAAATCAGCTGTATGTGCTCTAACGAAGGAAAAGTTTCACAACAAAGCTAATTAGGGCAATCCAGGGTTGTAGCTAGCAGTCTGACACAAATAAGAATGCAATAAAGATTTTAAAATATGTGAAGCAGGACATTTTATTATCCTACACTAAATGTGGAATCGAGTAGATTTTGGAAGCCAATGAAGGTGGAGCACTAGGGCATCACAATTAGAAAATGGTTCTGACAAGACAAGCCCTTAGCTATTTATGTAGATTATGAGACAATCTCAAAGATTTTTATTTACCAGAGGAAAAGGACCAAGGAAACTGCCGATTAAGAGAAGAAAGCACAAATTAATTACTGACCTTTAGTGAATGTTTTTCTGAAGCAGCCTGCGATGAGATAATGACATTGAGGTTACGATTTTTACTCAACGAAGAAGAAGAAGATGATACCTGATACAACCCGCTGCACACAAGAGTAAAGCAGTATATAAGTGCATACCTCCGTTCTTTAAAGGCGCGCCCGCGCCCCATTAACGACGCACAATGGGTTGGTGGTAGTACTAGTGATGGAAAATTCCCGGGAATTTATTTGTCGGCAATATTCCCCAACCGGGAATTTGTCTATATTTTTAAAAAATATTAATTTTAGCTAATTAAAACTGTCTCTTTGTGGTTTTTGGATGTTGTTTTACAATTTTCTCGGGCTTTTTTTAATTTTTTTTAACTATGCACTTATAAAATTGACTAAAAAAGCTGGACCGCTAGACACCTCCCCTCCCTGCATTAGTGAACCCATTTTCCCTTCATTTGTCTACTTTTCCAGCCCTCCCCCCCCCCCCAACTACCACACCTCTTTTATTGCCCCCTCTAGCTCTGCTCTTACAAGCATTTCAAAATTGGCCACTGAGATCCTAATCTATGGATTAAGGCTCAGGGGAGGATGCATAGTCAGGGTTCAGAGTTGTGAAAAATTTGAAATAGGTATTTGAATTAACACAAATTCTGTGCGATTCAATGGAATTTTAGTGGAATTTATGATAATGGGGAATATTCCCGACTTCGGAATTTATTCAACCGGGAATATTCCTGGCGGCACATCACTAGGTAGGACTTTAGCCGGATTTAATTTTGCAATTTGCCCGCTGAACGAGAACATCCACCTTCTAAACGTTTAATAACAGACGGTCTTAAAAGCGGCCCTTCTTAGAATATTTTCGGTTCTCAGGGCCATCCCCTAATGGGCCCGGCCCCCGGTTTATGGACCGGAGGAATGTTAACCATTTTTCCTTAAAACTGGTAAAGTTACTTGGATCAAGAATAATTATAGTTCATAGCTTCCAGGATGGATTTTGCAAACATTATTAACAACCAGGAGCAAATGGTTTCAGCTCAAAAGTGTACATTCTTGAAGTCTCTGTAAGTCAGTGGTGTAGCCAAGGGGATTTTTTACGTTTTCAGAACAATCTGACCAAGTTTTGACCTTCAGAAGCCCCCCCCCCTTGACAATTTGGAACTGCAGACCTCCTCCCCCTAATAAATTCATGGCTGAGCCACTGCTATGGGTTGAAGTTTATGGCCCTTAATACATCACTTCTGTACATGATGCGATGTACCTACTGGCACCAGCATTCAAAGTTGGGTCAATTTTCCTCAATACTACTGGGTGTTCCACCGTTTCCCGCTGAGACAACCTACATAGCTGTATAAACTCAATTTTACACGATCTATGTTATGATTAAAGTTATAATTATTGTGTGTCTCAATAATTTATCGCATCAATTTTATTTTTTTAAGCCTACATATCAGATGGACAACGCGTTATCTAAAAAAGAATGAGTTCATAAAAACCTATTTGTTTTTCTGTTGTTTTTTTCACTGTCTCTTTCTGCCTCCCCCTAATTCAAAGGGCTGAAAGAAGGTCATTGGCGGCAGTGGTGTAGCGTGCAATTAGGCAACATTGTACTATGACACTTTAAACCCACTAGAAAGGTCAAAGGCGTTCACCAAACACCCAATAGTTCGATCTTTTACATAGGTTTAAATAGACGAGCTGCAACGTTGCCAAGTTGCACACTACGCCACTGATTGGTAGAAACAGGGGGGGCTCCCCTGTTCGACCTAAAAAGAGGGAAAAGAGGGGGAGGAAGGGGGAAAAAACAGAGAAAAAGGAAAAAGGGGGCCACCGGGGGGCGAAAATCCCACGTTTGCGAGGGCTGGATCCGCAAATGAAGAGGGATTAGTTACATTGGATATGAGTACCAATTATTTTACATAATATGACGACCAAATACTATAATTATTTGGCTGTAAGTAATAGGAACATTTTCAAGTCTACATTATAAATTTTGTTGAGTTGCTCAAGCTTAGTGACAAGTGAGTAGTATGTTAGGAATTTGAACTTTTACTGGGTGAAAAAATTTGATGACAAAAATCAGATGGTTGAAGGAAGAAAAATTTATTAGAAAAATTTATGAGCTATAGATGAAATAATTTACAATTTATTACAATACAGCTACTGAGTATGATTGTAAGTACAATTAATGAAAATTATGTATTGATGATGAGGAACAGTCTTAGCCAAACAGATGCACAGTGAGTTTCTAAACTTACAATTAGTTTCATTTGATTCAGTGAGACACCCAATTTTGTAGGGTTTTTTTTTTATTTTTTATTGCAGGTATTTTACGTACTTATTTTTATCTTTTTTGTAAGTTACAGTTAAGGTGATTCCAGGGTCGATTAGTTTGAATCGTGAACACTACACTCCTCAAAAAGTCAACAGTTTTTGGCTCAAATTGACAAATTTATGCTAAAAGCACAAATACGAGGAGCGCCAGCACCTGCGAACATTCATGAGGAGGGTATCCTATAAGTTTCAAGCTGAAACACTCAAAAATAAAGCCGGACATTATGAAAGCCATAAGCCATAAGCCATAAGCCATAAGCCATAAGCCTCAATGAGTGCAAGTGAGGCAGATAGACATATTATCACTCGCACTCACTTTCACTCTCTAAGCTTATGGCGAAACAAAGTTCATAAATTACGGCTTTAATTCTAAATCAATTTTGCTCGTTCTGGGCTCAAAAAATCCAAAAAAATATTTCGAAGGTTCTGACATTCTTGGATTTTGCGTTTTTTCTTTATTTTCAATTTAGAATGTTAAAAACAGGACTTTTCCCAAAAGCCACAAGTGGCGCCATCCATTGGATTGAAATCTGCAAAATTTTCGCCTGGAATCACCTTAAGACTCAAATAAGGAAATGCACCTAAAATGATTCTGGGAAGAAGTCCCTTAGATTTCAATCTGATTGGCCATTGCTGTTCAAGTAATAAAGAGCAGATGCAGCTTACCGATAATCTTTGGCGAATTTTTAATTTTCAGAGACTACAATAAATCTGCAAGGTTTTTTAACAATTGAAAGGATAAAAACTTGAATTTAAGCATTACGGGAACAAAATTTACAAATTAACTCACATTTTCTTAGGTACAGGAAAAGGGTGGCCTTCTTGAATTATTCATTTCATATATTCGGGGGATGAAAAGTTCAAATAGGGAGTTGAAATCTTATATAATAATGAGGTAGAGGTAGTTTCAGAAGTGTAGGTGGACCAAAACCATAATCTTTGTCTAATTTTCAACTTTTATTCCTTCAAATCAATACCGAATTTGCCCCTGACTTTATTCTTTTGTGTTTAAAGTTTTCCTCGTTGAAAAGTGAACACTCAATTTCATTTTCATTCATTTTCATCAAGTGATATCAGAAATAATGTTGACAAATTCCAAAGATTATCAGTCTAGGTGCCCCTACACTTCGAAACTACCTCTATGCGCTATCAGTTGTTGCAAAGTTTATACATCTTCTTCTTGATTACTTATCTAAAATACTGAATGTGTGCACGGAAGTGATTTTTTTCTGGAAAAAAGCATTCATTTAAGGAGAAATTAAATTTGAAAATTCCTTTTCAGTGGACGTCTTCGGTTATCTTTTCGACAAAGAAATAACTGCACAATCTTAGCAACATCTAATGGCAAAAACCCCATTAGACATTTCAACTCCTCAAAGAGTAACTAACTTCTCACCAGCAAAATGAGTATCTCTGGGCACATTTTAAAAACATATCGGAGAGAGTGGATTGATTACCATATTTACCCAAGTACATTGAGACCCACGTAAATTGTACATCTTTGAAATTCTTAAGGGTGGAAAAAAAAAGAAAAATCAAAAATTTTCTTCAGAAAAACCAGGTTTGAAGTAGGGCAAATTGTCTATTGAAAAAACAAGGATGGCAATTTCTTCAAACGCCCGTTTTTGGACAAGTGTGCGCAGGACCAAAGCTTTGTCGTTGCCATCAAAATGATTTGAATCATTGCTTTATCAAACCAAAGCTTCTTCAAACTTCTATTCTGTCTGACACAATGGGTAAAACAAAAGGAGTAAGCAAAGCATAATAAGCAAGAGAGAGATAGGTAGTGTTATAGAATTCAACCATTTACTGCATCCGTGCAAAAAGGATTACAATATCCTGTGATATAGTATACCTATTTATATTAAAAAAAGGCTGCTATTCATAATCTTTTCTGCATCGAGACAATGAAGGGATGAATTCTAGAACTCTACCATAATGGTCATGGGTTAGGGTGAAACAACATGCCGGTCGTGTTGTGTCAGCTGTCTTCAATACAAATCGACAAATGATGTATGCATGGCAGGTTGCATCAAGGGCAATATTAGTGTTTAACACGCATCCCTTGTTGCAGAGCATATTTACAGGGGAAAAGGTTGGCATTGTATATGGATGAATACGGCAATTAGAAATCTATAAACAGATTAATCAGTTTTGAAGAAGGGTTTCAGTAGAGGCGGTTTTTAATCCACCAGAACAGCTGACGCCCATGAACAGTGTTGCCATTTTTCGGATAATTATCGGATTTTTCCCGTTTGACTTTATGCAAAATTTGGATAATTTCTGCCATGAATGGCAAAACTGCCCATAAAATGCTTGATCTGTATGAACCGCAATTCCATCCATACTCTTTACATTCCAAGCATTCTTTCGGCCTCTACAGCAGGGCTGCCGTTTGACGTATAATTAATCGCCTTTTTTCAATTCTCTGATTATTTCACCAGTTGAGAAAAGATTACACAGTTCGATTCCATGTATGACTGAAATGCACAAAAATACGCTGATCTGTAATCTCTTCTCATTCGGTGGAAACTCTTTTGATTAATTAAAATATCCGCAAGTTTTTTAAAGTCATCGACGACTTCACCGATTGCGAAAAGATTACAGATGCGAGCGTTTTTGTGCATTACAGTCATACATTGAATTGAACTGTGTAATCTTTTCTCAACCGGTGGAATCATCATTGAATTGAAAAATGCAATTAATTATACTCAAAACGGCAGCCCTGCAGTCTACAGACAATCAAATTGGATCCTCAAAATAGCCTCCAGGTGAACGTTTAATGATAGGTGCATACAGCATCATCATAGCTTGGCAGCAATCAAACCTTTAACCGTCATCGATGCTGTTTGGGGATCATCATCAATCATACCAACAATTTATTTCTCCTTAACCCGAAACATCCTGAATTATTTTATTTTATTTTATTTTGAACTATTTTCATCGACAATCCTTAATGGATTAACCCCCTAACCTTGAAAAAAAAAAAAACACATCTAGAATGCCCAGAAAAGGCTAACGCCAAAAGACATCGCTTCGATCTTACGGGATCAACATAATACTTCAATCTACTTTAAATACCCCCGAAAAATGAAAACTAACCTCTACTGTGACCTTACGGTTACACTAGGGTGTTATGATATATGCCGTTATTAAAGTTTTAACATCAAGTGTCCACTAATTTGTGAATCTTAGAAAATAATGAATGTTGCGCACCGATCTCCAAACATCCACATGGGAACCACTTTGAGGATCCAATTTGATCATCTGTAAAGGCCTTTTGTGATCTGTCGATCGAAAAGAAAACAATCTGTCCATTGATTCCTTGGGACACACTCGAATACTGCCTGCCCCCCTATCACTCGAATGGACTAACAGCACTATTCCTTAGTATAGCTTTGACAGTATAGGTGTAAAAGCCAATGTAAACTTTCTTCACAATACAGCATACAAAAGATAATATAACACAATTGGAAATTTATTTTCAGGGTCATAGTTTATTAAACCTAAAAATTTACTACAACGCAAAATTTATTTAAGTGCTAGGCAGTTCAGTTTAAAATATTTTCTAAATTGATTTACATAATGAATAAATAAGTTTAAATTATGTCAAATTAACTTAAAACGGAATTTAAAAAAAGGTATAAAAAGTAACAATGTTTCCGTTTCCTTAGTTGACTAAAAAATAACAAAATATACATAATCAGCATTTAATGCATACAAACCTTAGAGGTTAATACTACGGTTTTTGAAGAGATGGGCCACAGAAATAGAATTTTCAGCATGATCTAACTGGACATTACTGCTTCCAAGGTTGACAAGGATTCAAAATCTTTCAATACCAGTAGGTACCTATTCTCTTAATTTTTTAAAGTTTAAAAAAATTAGCAAAAATACCAACAATTACATATTTTAGTCCAGAACAGTCTCACAGTTTCAGTTAGGGTTGTGCGGTACTGATTTCGGTATTTTTTCGGTAATTAGCTCTGTCTTTGACTGCAGCCTCTAAATGAGTGAGATTGATAAAACTGCAGTGGGTGACGTAAGCCAGAAGCCAACTAAACACTATAAATTTGTCAAAGTATTGATACATAGCATTCCCGCATCATAGTACCTTCGAATTCCATAAAAGTTATGTAAAATACCGAAAAAATCAGCCAGTTCGGTATTTTACATAATTTTAAGGGAATTCAAAGGTATTATGATATAGAAATGCTACTTTGACAGTTTCATAGTATTTAGTTGGCTTCTGACTTACGTCACCCACGGCAGTTTTATCAGTCTCACTCGTTTAGAGGCTGCAGTCAGAGATATAACTAAATACCGAAAAAATACCGAAATCAGTACCGCACAACCCTAGTTTCAGTCAGACAACAATGAGGTTGAGCTTAAACCTCAACGAAATATCAGTCTGGGGTTACACTTGGTTCAAAAAGAACGATATCAAAACAATAAATCGTACTAAAAAATTCTGAAGTACAAGATAAGATCGGTTAAAATTTTTCAATCCAGCTTTTCAGACTGGCTAAAAAAAGGCCTCGCACAATCCTCTTCAAAGGAATTGCAGGCTGATTCCGCACTTTTAGACAAGACGAGACAAGATAACAGAAATCACTTACTTAATCCCATTGGTTTAAATAGCATTGAGTGACTAAGAAAGCACGACTCGTAGTCATTCATTTCAGGGCGACGATTTCGAGTCTTGGAAACAATGTCACTTCACGCCATTTGAACCGCTGGAATTAATTGATTCCTGCTGTCTAGTCTGGAATCAGCCAGCTGGTATACAGAGACTTTTTGGCCGGCTTTGGATAAGTCGTTCTCCTCATCATTCTGAGCAAAACATTTCATGGCTCAAGCAAAAGGTTCACAAAAATGGGTCAAAAAGGCTAGTTTAACCCTTTCAGTAATACATTTCTCAGTTGAAAATAGAATTTGGACCATTACTGTTGATCTAAACGGAAATTTCTAAATTAAATTGATAGAAGAGTTAAACAATGAGATAGAGCTTGTTTCAGAAATGTAAGCGCACCTAAACCATGATTTTTGGCGAATTTTCAACTTTAATTCCTTCAAATCACTACCAAACTTGCCTCTGATGTCTTGCGTTTAAACGCAATCTTTTGCGTTTAAAGTGTTTCTCATTGAAAAGTGAACCTTTAATTTCATTTTCATTCATTTTCATCAAGTGATATCAGAAATAATGTTGACAAATTCCAAAGATTATCGGTCTAGGTGCACTTACACTTCGAAACCACCTCTAGCTGGGTGAGCATGTGATCATGACTGCTCACAACCCTTTCGACCTTTCCTTAGTTTCCTCCTCCATTCGCGGAAACACAGCAACACATTCTCTCTTTTTCTCCTCTCTTCCTCTAATTTTGCCCTCACACACACAAAAGAGTCTCTATTATTGGTTTAAACAAGTCCATTTGACCAGTTTTCGGCCATCTTTAAGTTTGAATACCTTTGAAACTTATTGATTGATTTTTTCAGCCAATGAGAACAACCAAAGCTTTTAAAAAAGTTAGTGTGCACCAGTTGTCATAGGGGCTAAGCCGGGTCCTTCAAAGTCTAGGTCAAATAATAGGACAGAACTCAAACAGGCAAAATTCTAAATTTTTCCATATCCCCTACCAGCAGTAACATTAAAAATTATCGGAAGCGAAGAGGCTTTAAAAGCTACAACGCAATTATTACAAGCAAATGTTTGATCATTTAAGGATCATGATAAAAAAAAAAAAAAAAAAACATCAAAGATAAGAAAGATAAAACTAAGGATCAAATATGATCTTCAGAGATAGGAACAATTGATGTAGCTACGTTATCAACAATAAAAGTAAATCAATGATTTCTGAGCAAATTAAGGGCCAGTCTTGGAACCTCTCAAACTCAAGACCAGGGATGCGAACCATTCCGGAATTTCAAACCAGTTCCGGTTCTGGTTCCAAATCATCTGATAAATTTAGAACCTGTCCTGGATACAGCATGGGTCTAGAAATGGTTCCAGAACCGGGTTCCGATTCTTGTTTTTTCCTTCTTTATTTTTCCCCAATCCCCAGTGTATTCCTTTCAAGCAGGAAAAAACTTCAAGACTTTTGCAGTGAATAAGATGCATCATTTTATCAACATGAAAATAACAAGAGAAAAGTTTCGATTCTTGCAACATGAAAGGAAAATGCAGACAAAAATACTTCAAAATCTATACCGAGTATGTTTCCAAAATTCTTTTTGAAAAAGTAAGGTTTATGACGAATAAAAATCATGCAGAACGGCAATTCTAAGTCACGTTGAACATAAGAGCTCAAAGTGAATCGAGTTTCAGGAGCCTAGGTAGAACCGGTTCCATTTGCGGTTCTGAAACTTTCAAATTCAAGTTCCAAATCTGACGTAACCGAAGATCCAGGTTCCGGTTCGGTCAAAAAAAAGGGTTTCCCGGTTGTCGGTTCGCATCCCTGTTAAGACTGAACTTCCGGAAATTCATCGAATGCCATTTCCTTTCAGTTCTGAGCAGGGTCTTTTGTGAAGTTTAGGAAAACTATTGACATTTTTTCCTGAATTCAGTTCAACTTTCACATCGAACAAAAGTTTGTCCCTTTCGTTGGTAGGGAACTAATTCAGATTTAAGGTATACGATTCTTCTCTCACAGAGTAATTCATTTTCCTTTGTAAAATATTTTGTACCCCTAATTCACAGGAGGTCTTAAAACTGACCCAAAAATACATAAAAGAAAACAAAATAAGGACACTAAGAAGTAACGGGTTAAAACAAAAAGATACGGATTCAGAAGAAACACTGATTAAAAGTTTTGAAGAGATTATGTTTCACACTGAGATAAAACAAATGGCAATTTTATATCCCGTTTCGGCTCTTCAGACGGTTTGAAATCCTTGAAGGATGTTTTAAATGCAAAGCCAATCTACGCTTAGAAGAGACGGGATGAAATGACAGCTCGGGATCTGCAATAAAAAAAAAATAAAATAAAAAAAAAATGAATCAAATTAGTTTGAAACATTGGACATATACAGGGTGTTTCACGTAACCTGCTCACTATGGTTTTCTTGAAAAAATTAACCAATACTAACGGTAATATTTTGTTGAAATCGCAGAAATGTGCAAAAAAAAAACTTGTGTCACTTCGAACACATCCAATAATCATTGAAGCTCCAATAACATACGAATCTTTCCTATTATCCTAGATTGTTTGCTATCCAAAAATTATCCAATAATTTCAAAATATCCAAACTTGGGATAGTCGTCCGCAGTTTACTTGGAATTTTATGCAAGCAACGCTGTTTACAAGTTCTCTGACTGTTTGCATAGGGGCAACCCTTGTCAGTCTGTCTGATTATTTGTTTGTTTGTAAGTTAGTTTGTTTTTCACTAGAAGGTACCCATCTTCTCTTAATAACGATAATTTGCTGTAAACTTTTCTGCATTTCAATACAGGGTGTTTCACGTAACCTGCTCACTATAGTTTTCTTGAACGCAGGACGATAAAAAAATCGGGAAAAATCGGTTTCATGGTAACTCGGACCTAAAGTTTCATTTAAAAATACTATCACAACCCAAAATTTAGTTTTTGGGGGGTTTTCAGGGGGGCACCCCCCTAATCTCAAAAATTTCAAATAGCTACCCCTATCTTGTGATACCTTATTTGAAAGGGCGTAAAATTCTAAGCATTTTGGATTAAATCGGAAGTCAATATCTTTTTTCGTGTTCAAGATATCGAAGGTCAAAGTTCGATTTTGGACCAATTTTCGAAAATTCGTAACTCCTACAAAAAGAGTCGCAAAACAAAAATCTGCACATGCAAAATACTCTACTTGATGAACACTTTCAAGAAAAAAATACAGATTTAGAATCAAACAAACCGGAAGTCGACTTTTAGGCACCTTAACATTTTTGACGGGAAAACGCCCATTTCTCAAAGTTTTCAAATGGCAACCCCTATCTTTGAACATCTCATTCGAAAAGGCATAAAAAGTTGTGCATTTTGGCGCAATCCAAAGTTCAATATCGTTTTTCTTATTCGATATATCGAAAATCGAAGTTCGAATAGGACCATTTTTCAACCCTGTAAAAAATGGATCCTATCGTGTGATACATGATTCGAAAGCGCCTAAAAAATCAAGCATTTTAGCGCAAACCGGAAGTCAATGCCTTTTTTTGCGGTCGAGATATCGCAAGTCAAAATTTTAGGTTGGCCCTAAGTGGAAAGTAAACTTTGCCTAAAAAAATAAAATGCCCATAAAATTCCAAGTAAACTGCGGACGACTATCCCAAGTTTGGATATTTTGAAATTATTGGATAATTTTTGGATAGCGAACAATCTAGGATAATAGGAAAGATTCGTATGTTATTGGAGCTTCAATGATTATTGGATGTGTTCGAATTGACACAAGTTTTTTTTTTGCACATTTCTGCGATTTCAACAAAATATTACCGTTAGTATTGGTTAATTTTTGTTTGAAAAAAATTGGATAGTTTCAGATTTATAGTCATCTCAAATCTAATTTCCAAAAATTTCCTTGTCAAAAAAAAAGTGATCAAACTGGCCATCAATGAACGATCCATGTCATAAAAGGTCCAACTTTGTTATTGACGTGAAAAATTTTGCGGTTTTCTACTTATTTTGCTGATAATTAATTGACAAATTTAGCAAGTAATTTGAGTATCGAATAATTTTCGAATAGTTAGAAAAAAATTGGATAGTTTCCGATTTTTTGTTGTATAAGATCGAATTTTACTGCCAAACAGAAATGGTAATACTGATCATTATTACCGATATTGTTATTCCAGTTAATACACAGCGTCAAACTTTATTATTGACGTCACCGGTTTCTTAGCAAAAAAATCTTAAAGATTCAAACATCCAATTTAATTTTTGAAGAACTGAATTTTTTTCAAATCATTCAGCATTATGTCGTGGGAGATAGATCTTTAAGCCTTTCCTCTCCAATGTTAAAAATATTTGACATAATAATACTTGCATTCCCGTCTAATGTCACATATATTCGACAAAAATCAGCCCAAGAAAAAAAAATTAAAACGTTAAAAAATGTTTTTAAAAATTTAAAAAAAGTCTTAAAAATTTAAAAAAAGTCTTAAAAATTAAAAAGAAAGATCAAAAGAATTAAAAAGAAAAAGTCTTGAGAGGGGGAAGGGTTTAGTTCAGCATGGGTACAAATTGAAATAAGTAAAAAATTTGGCAAATCTTTCACCTTTTATTGTAGGAACTTGTTTTGATCTAGCTTTCTTGGGGCGCGAAGAAACACCATTTTTTTGAGGCAGCGGATTATTTTTGTTCGCTAAATTGTGTATTGCTAAGGGACCAAATTTGGGCTGTTCCACAAAACCATTGGAAAGATTGCTGAAAAAATAAAGAGACAAAGATATGAAAAAAACGATATTCAAGCATTTTCCTTGCAGTATGGTGCATGCAGAGTTATTAGTCCTGCGTCAACGATTTGACGCAACCCGCACTACACGTAGCCCAAACCTCTCTCCATCTCGAGAGAACAAAAGTAATAAGATAGGAGAGTGTTATTTTTACATGTAATGTGGGTTGCTTCCAATTGTCAGCACGAGAGTTATGGCTCTACTTGTACTTTTCCCTTTGAATGAGCACTAACGCAAACAATATTTTACTGTTGGTTTTCCAATGATCATTCCAACCAATGGTTTTTCGATTAGACTATGTTTTCTTTTTGATAATGAGATTTTCAGATGCATTTTCTCCCTAATTTCTTTATTCTACAAACAGGGCAATTAATTTTGCCCATTCCTCGGAGTGGGCTACTACATGATCGGGGCGAAACATTTAGATAGCACGTTATTGCCATCAATTGTGCATTCAAATCAGTTTTCATTGCTGAGTGATTGAACTGTATTGAATTACATTAACCCTTTCATACCTGCTTACATTTCAATGTACATCTGAATAACAAAGAATCTTATGGAGAAAATGAAAATATGGTATGCATATCGTTTTACATGAGAAAATTGTGCCCACAGCTATGATGGCTAAAAATCCATTCCTGAACAAAAAATATTTTCAGGTTTGAAAGGGTTAAAAAATATAGAAATCAACAAACAGTAAAATAAAATATTAAAAAGTTTGTGAAAAGGAAATTACCTTTCATGTTTAACTCGTTTGTTAGCTGTGACAGATGGATTCGCTTCAGTTAAGCGTTGCTTGATTCGATTTATTTGAAGCCTCATGGCAGGAGTTGGGTTTTCAAACTCGGGGGATTTTTCAATCCTCTTTATTAATACTGATGCTAAAGGTTGCGCTCTGAAATAATGACAAGAATACAAATGATAATTATCAATGATCTATCATCAATTTAAACTTCATTTGTTGGCAAATAATCAAAACCGTGACCTCTCAATGATTCAAAAATGTTGGAAAGGGGGGGGGGGAGAGGACGGAGGGTGCTCAGAGTAATTTTGAATTTAATATGGTTTAAATAATTGAGGTTTCAAATCAAGAATAGAGAAGAGGAAACTTTTAAATTTAGACGTCTCTTATCTGGAAAGGAATAAAAAGAAACCGTTAGGAAATTAAATTGGAGACTAACAATATAGCCTTTATGAGGAAAGTCTAAAACTTTGTTACGACTAAAGCCTTTTATTCACTGGAAGAATTCCTTTGTTAAACTTAACCTTCAACTAGTAACTCATGTGTAATCGCAGTTAGATCGCAGGGAAAATACATAGATGCATGTACAGTCTTCTGTGCATGCATCTATGTATTTTCCCAAATACTATGTAACCCAAAAAAAAAAAAAAAAAAAAAAAAAAAAACTATGTAACCCAAATACTCTGTAACTTGGCTATTATTCTTAATATCATTGACCTGTACCATACAGTTTTCCTGTCCTATGTACCAATGTGTGATAAATAAAAAAAAAAAAAAAAAAAAAAAGATTACATGGTTTTTCTGTATCTAAACACCAATACTACTCAATCCATAGCCGTAGCCAGGATATTGTCTTTCTCTCTCTTAGCCATTTGAATGCATGCGTTAGAAAAGGATGGATATAGGGGCTGTCATGAGACTTCAGCCCCTGTTTCTGTCTTTTTCTAACACATGCGTTTAAATGGGCTAAGAGAGAGAAAGACAATATCCTGGCTACGGCTATGACTCAATCCATTAATTTTAGGGGTGTGCGAATCCAGTTTTTTCATTCCGAATCCGAATCCGAATTTTAAAATCAAATTTTCCCGAATCCGAACCGAATCCAAATCTGCACCGTAAAAGTTCGAAAAAAATTGTTTTAAAGTGCGGCGCTTTTATTTTCCTTACGATGTGATGAAAATTGAGAAGAAAATATTTGTTTTCTGATTTATCTTTACTATTCTATTTTGCTGGTTGCGCGCACTTTGGGTGTTGATCGATTACCGCCCGTTATCCCCGTTTAGGTTCATCGATATTCGGAAGACGCGCCGGTGCCGCATTCGTACCGAATCGTGATGATAGTAGTTTCCGTCATTTTAGCAGGCGCTAATGTATAGAGGGGAAGAGGAAAAGAAAAGTTAGAAAAACGAAAAAATTATAAATGTACATATACGGAAAAAAAAAAAAAAGATTAGAAAATTTCGAATCCGTATTCGCACACCCCTAATGAATTTTCAGTCAGTAGCCCCAACTAATCCAATTCAACTACAGTCTACTTTAAGCATAGTTCTTTACTTTCTTCTTTATTTTCTCTTTCTAATGTAACAGACATCATGTGGACTTGTAATAGACATCACTCAGTCAGACAAACTATTTAACACTTTCACTGCCAAGCTTTTTTTGGTAAGTCTTTCCTCACGCCATAGCATACTAGAGAAAAATGCTGGACATCAACTTCCAAAGTAAAAGAAAATTGATGAGGAGGTCCGAGTTAAAAAGTTTTATAGGGCATTTCATTTAAGACCCCACGCCGGTCCCAAATATTTGCGCAGAGCGTAGATTAACGCTGTGATAGACCCTGGTTTTGCCGCATCATTGCCCGGGCTAATGAGCACAGCACAGTGCTGCAGGAAATACTGCCGCTGGGTTCATGAACCCGACAGTGGTAGTGAACGAGTTAAAAATTGAATAATATGATCAAATTTCAGGACTAAAAACTATTTAATAAGTAACAATACTTAACAGTGGAAATACATTGATGCACATGAGGAAAAAGTAAGCACAAAAAAACTGAGAATAAAATCCTTCAGTTGTGTAGGTTAAACTGTTCGGAATCTCCAAGAAAATACATAGTAGTCAAAGTAAAGTCCAGCCGTCTAGACCATACGTTTGTTTTGCTGTTTCACAGCAAGCGACTGATAATAAACAGAGCATTGCTCATAATTTTCCTCAGACTTTACTAGAACACATTGGAACATACATGAATGAAAAGAACTGGTAGGATTCCATGAAGCAATTATTAATTATTCTTATATCATCGGTTAACTAGGAAAAGAATAGAATTGATTTTTTAATAAAGTGCTCTCTTCATGAGAATCTATCTTGTCTAAGAGCAAAATCTCAATTTAGCTCCTAAATAATGTCTGAATAACACTCACGACTTCAACCAGCTGGTCAAGACGGTCTGTGAATTTTAAATGTTTTTCAGGGAGAATGAAACAGCTTGACCGAGCAAGAAAAATGCTTACTTTAAAAAAGAGTCAGTAAGACTAGAGCTCAGCGAGATGCTCGAAAGTCTTGGTTTTTTGGGTGGTGTGCTGCCCGTTCTTCTCTCCGGATTGCTGGCGATCACTTTTGCCCAATCGAACTCATCGTTATTCCTAATTTTTGATTTTCTATGTCTTGTGCGCAAGTGAGAATGAGCCAGGGCATTTTTGCCAGTTCTAGTTACCCTGAAAAAAAAATAAAACAAATCTATCAGTACATAACAGAAACGCTTGCAAATAAGTTATGAGAGGTGTTCCAATCCTCAAAATATACATTACTTTTGAGTGGTACGGTAAAACAAATTGGATTTTAGATCACTGATCACTTTACTTCCAGAAGAGGCCAACAACCTCTCTCTCAAGAATCAGTCTACAGGCCTGGATCAGAGTTTCAGAAGTGAGCGAATAATTAATTTTTTTTTTTTCTTTTTTTTTTAACTATCCCATCCTTAGCTTCGATTTCATTCACAAGTCTGTTGTCTACCAGATTTCTCATAAATTCATAGCACCTTTGGTTGATCTAAATTGTATAAATGGGGTAATTTTAATGAGTTCTGAGCACAGTTCAAAAGAGGCTTGTACGAGGGGAGTTTGGAAAGTGAAGATATAAGACCCCTGTATAATTATAAGACATGACAGATTCAGCACACGGAAATTTCCATTTTCTGGCGGGAGAAAATTCAAACACTATACACCAAAGTGCTGATTTCTCAGAGTATAATGATCCAATAGACCTCTGACTGTACACAGCTCATCTCTGGTTTATATCAGATAAGATTCTATTGTTGGTTGGTGGATATCTGTCGTCATGTCGTCGTGACTTATGGAGAGGCCGTGTATCTTCAACTTTCTTTCTATTATTTGACATGGAAAAAAACAAAGAGTGTAAAGATATTTATGTTTTTGCCATAGCTTAAATAGGAGAAGTTTCACACCCTGAAAGAATAGAAAGCCTTAACCCTTTGCGGTCTCATTTTTTTTTCCACTTGCACCCCCAACAGGTCGTAATTAAAAACGAAAAAGAGAGGTTAATGTTTACTGTCACGCCGCGCCGCGCGGGCAACCTCCGCACTATGTGAGAATGAAGTGCTAGAAGTTCCCGAGAGGACCCATAGAGCACAGCACGCGCTGAAGTTGTCGGGGCTGGCCCGTTACGGGACTCAGCAGAGCGAAACTTTTTTGTCATGTCGGGTGAGCCCCGACAAGCGACTGGAATGAG
Organism: Trialeurodes vaporariorum; assembly: GCA_011764245.1. NCBI lineage: Eukaryota > Metazoa > Arthropoda > Insecta > Hemiptera > Aleyrodidae > Trialeurodes > Trialeurodes vaporariorum. The sequence goes on from VMOF01000001.1 coordinate 7,768,427, forward strand.
AATTTTACGATGTTGGGCCTGACCCGACAAACGATCGCAAAGGGTTAAAAGATTAGCCTACTTTGATTATTTAGCACTGAGGATGGAGAGGGGGCAAACCCAACCGCCCCTTCTCCCCAAATTTAGTCTTTTAGTAGTATAATTTCATTTGATTTTCTCTTGCATGTATGATATCAGTTGCCCTTGCTACAACTATCTGAAATGAGGCAGTTGCAAGGGTCTGAAATGTTATGTCTTTCATAAAGAAAATGAAAGTACTTGATGAGCTGAGAACACAGATGCTTTTGGTTTCTAATTAAGTCCCAATTAAGTCTAATTAAGTTCCAGAGATGAGATTTTGGCCCCAAATACATTGTTTTTTAAATGGAAATGGGGCTCTTGCAAACTTTTACTACAGGGGATTGAAGAGTTGATTCTTGCATCAGAACCTTTAAAAATGACGATGAGTACACTGAAAAATCATGAAATTCACTCTCGAAATCAGACTTAATGGCAGAGAATTGCTGGTATCATGCGAGATTTCTGACTAAATTGAGACATATCTCTGTGTTTCCGTGGAGAAAGTGACTTAATAGATAGGAATCTCCCATGATACCTGCGTTGAGCCGCCATTACAGACTTGCCATTATAGCAGTTATGTAAGTTTATTACTGAATTTTAGACTCTCTCAGTGTGGAATTTGTGATTTTCACTGGTTTTTACATCACATTGAACTATTCATTTGCTCACAGCAAAAGTTTGCAAGAGCCCCGTTCCGCGTAGTGACGTCACTACGCACACAACTTTTTACAACTTTACATGTATGTATCTCCAAAACTGAGACACATAAGAAAAAACCAAAGGCACCATTGTTCTCAGCTCATCAAGTACTATCACTTCTTTCACAAAAGTTAAAAAAAACAACATATCAGACCTTTGCAACTGTCCCATTTGTCAAAAATAAAAAAAAAGTGGCTGAAACTTTCAGCGGAAGAGGGAGGGCAACTGCCACGCCTCGCCTCCTTGGTTTGCCCCCTACTGATGTCAACTTTTGTCCTTTTTAAATTAAATAGAGAGAAAATTAACGTCTCATTTACTCTTGAAAGTATAAAAAAAATAAGATACAATGACACAAATAAATACCTATTGATATTCTGAGAGCTATGAATCTGACGATCGATTAAGGGCATTAATTCCGACTTTTTACGTTTCTTCTTCTTTTTCATCGGTATATTTTCAACTTCACTATTTCCTTGCACTGGACACTAGAAATTTGTCAAAATGAACAAGCTCAAGCTTAGAATAAAACCAGAGTTGAGAGGAAAGTAGAAATAGAAAAAACAATGGAGAGCTAAGGCAAAATGGAGAGCCCCTACGCAAAAATAGGTGTGATGTGTCTAGGAAAACACTGGAGATTCACAATTTTGAAAAAACCTTAAGATACACCATTCACAATAATTTATTGGTACCTGATCTTGTACCTAATGACCACAACCCTTTTATCAAAAACCAGATCACTGAAGACTGCTGAACAGTCTGTGGCAGTCACTGCCACCAGCGACCAGCGTGTTTCAGAACCTTCATTTAGGATTGTGAAAAAAAATTTAAAATAGATACAGTTACACACATCTTCCAGTTATTTAAAGAATTCCATAATTTAGAATGATTTTTATTCATTGAGTTAACTTTTTTAATTTAATGACTCTGCCAACTAACTCATTTTTGTAGCTCATTTTGTAAAAAACTAGCCTTTTTCTGTCTACAGTAGGTTCTCAGCACTAAAAAATATAAAAACAAAAAAACAAAAAACAAAAACAAAAGGTAGAACAAGTCAGACAGTACCTTTTTGCGTTTGAGATTTTGAAACGCAGTCATATCAAAAGATAGCTTCCCGTCAAAGACAAGTCCAACATCTTGGACTCCTTTCTTGAAAAGTCTCTTGCAATATTTATAATTGGGTTTTGCTTCAAAACTTAAACCGGCTACATATTTTACATAATCGACTATGGCTGCTGAAAAAACAAAACAAAAAAAACAATAAAACAAAAAATTAAAAAGAAAGAAAACACAAAAATCCAGCGACAACTCTGTTGCAAACAAGTACTGAAACACTCGAACATACCCTCGATAATGACAAATCACCACACTATATTAGTGGCGGCTTGTGCACTGCGGCAACAACTTATTATTATTTTCATCATTAACTCCATCTATGCAAAATAACTGATATTTCGGGAGGTAATCAGCCTCTCCTAAAAATAATTTTTCTCATGATTCGTATTGCTCTTACAGCAGTAAGCTTCCAAAAAAGAAATGGACATCTGACGGATAAAACTGTGAAAAAACTCTGATGGTGCTAGAGACAAAAGCATATCCAAAAATGTGTCTTCCTCTCTCTTTGCCCATTTACAGACATTTTGTTGTCCATCTGACGTAAAGGCGTAAGTCGAATCCAAAATTTCATGATCATCTTTCACGTTTTCAATTTTTTGAAAGACAATGCATGTACAAATAATTGTAAATATTTAATCACTTGTTCTTCATGAGTCACAGAATTGCAGAAAAATATTAATTGAAGTAATTAAATGAATGAGCATGGTTGAAAAAATGAAAATTAGTTTGGAAATTTTGAAACGTTGGATTCGACATACGCCTATACGTCAGATGGCTGATGTGTCAGATTATGATGGAGGGTGGGGGAGGGTTTGAAATCATATGAAAGTCTCTCCCTCAATCTTTTTCGAACAGGTGAGTTCAAAAGGGCTTCAAAAGGGCTGCAAATTACTGGCTACGGCTGGTGAAAATTTTTGAAGACATATACATACAGCAATTTCTGGAACAGCTGGAGATTGCTCACTTAGTCTTTTATACGGCAGGTTTACGGTGAATTTCTAGCATTTAGTTCTGATAACTTGCAAGCACTACAGTTTGATTAATGTCAAATTACAGGCCGACAGAAATTTACTAAGTGGAATTTTTCAGAATGTTTCCAAAAAATTTGACTCTGGCTGAATATCCGTGAGTAAAACTTTCGTTAATGAAATTTTAATAGTAGCAGGAATAACACTCCACACAGCAAGCTTTCACTGAGCTGGATAATTATCAGAGGTGAGTATCTCTGCTAGATATCTCACAATAACTTCAAAAATAAGACTGAAAGTATCAAATCACAAAATATCACAAATCAATGCTTCTATCAAAATGGGATAATCCATTCTTTGGTATCTTTATTGAAAATAATGATGCGATGTTTGGCAGAGATACTCTTGAGATGAAAAATTAGGACCTGTATAAACTACCTTTGGCCTGTAATTTGACACTAATAAGGCTAAAATAGTAGCGCTTCGACGGCAGAAGTCGGCACTGAACGCTCAGGATTCACCTTAAGATTAAAGTAAGAAATTTACGAATTGAAATTGAGCTTACAAGGTGGTTTGGAGTCCTCGAAACATTGCGACAAAAACCGAGGAATGTTTTCCATTGCACTATTCTTCATGAAAGCAACTTCCTCTGGATTGGAGAGTCTATCTTCCCAAGGGAGTCTCCCACACAACCATTGAATAAGTACAAATGCGAGTATTTCTAGATCTCCTCTTCGTGAATGAGCTAAAACAATTAATTATATTGATCACAATTCATCCCAAATTTCATAAATGGGACATACCAACGTGGGAAAAAAATTATCAAAAATCATCGTTTTTGAACTTTTAAGCTTAATTTAAAACTTTCCAGTAACATTTCTAGATTTAAATAACTTGTTGAAAATGGTTTCTGAGATTAAAATTTATCTTGGAAGTTTATAAATAATGAATTGATGAGAAATAGGCCCTCTGATTTTTGACCACTTTTTGAAGATCTCAGACGATTGTGCAGCGGTGATGTATGACAAAAGTAAGATAACAATTACCTCCTGTATGGGCATCCCGTGATGTGAATTCTAGAGTTCCATTGTGAGCGATCCTAGCATCACTCAGATAAGGTTTATGATGACCGCTGGAATCAATGAACTTTGCTGATAGTCCAAAATCTAATAAATAAATAGGAGCTTGATTGTCAAGGCCTATGACTAGGTTGGATCCTTTAATATCACTGTGTACATAACCATATGAATGTATGTACTCTAAAATATCAATCTGAAACAACCATTAAAAGAAGATGAAAGGGTAAAATATGGGTTTAAAAAGCACAAAAACAACAACCAAACTAATTTAGCCATAAATACTGTTACATTCTCACACTTCAATACCTATAACAAATGCTACACGATAAGTGCGTAATGCAAAGGGTCTGTTGCAAACTTTCAGAAAGAGGCTCAATGGGTCAGTTGCAAACTTTTGCTACAGCTCTATAAAGTGGTCAATCTCATGTAAAATAGCGTGAAAAGTCTATTGGTGGCAGCAGAAAGTCATATAATGCAATAACAAACTCACAAGAGGCATTTAACTGAAATCCAAGATGGCGGTAAAATATCGAGCAACTTGTACGCAAGCACCATGAACACCCAAGATGGCCAACCTCACAACATTCATCACAACCAATCATAACGTAAACAAACTCATAACCTCTGATGCTGTGAGGTTGTTAACGTTGGCCATCATGGTTGTTCACGGTGCGTACACACAGGTTGCTCTATATTTTACCGCCATCTTGGGATTCAGTTAAACGCATCTTTTGAGTTTGATACTGCATTTGATGACTTTCTGATACCACTAATGGACTTTTCACATGATTTTACTTAAGATTTAACACTCTATATAGCTGTAGCAAAAGTTTGCAACCGACCTATTGAGTCATTCTTTGGAGAAACCACTTATAACGAAAAACGCTATTTTGAGAAAAACGCATTTTAAAGTTTGATTGGGTGTATTTCAAATTCTAACTTTCCGAATTGTAAAAACTAAGTGTCATCAGAGAAGGCATACTCTTGTAAATGATCATACAAACGAGTAAAATTATACTCTGTTGAGAACAATACAGGAGAGTAATAATAACTCAATGAGTAATCCATGGTTTCTTCAGAGATCACCTTTTCCATTATACGAGAGTCATCCAGAAAGTATCTAAGTGTCCCTATCTCATAACTCGGGAACTAAGAGCATCAAGAACTCATCATCAAACACCTGTTCTAAAATTAAATTCTGTTCATACTCCTAGCTTGAGCTTGACGGATTTGAGTTTTACAATTAGACAGATCCATCTCAAACACAGGCAAAGCAAAATTAGAAAGAAAGAGATCTTTACCTTGATCCATCTGCCAAAAGTTGAAATACCTTAGACTTATAACTGAGAGTTTCGGGTAGCTTTTATGGTTTTAAATTTTTAGATTTAAAAAATTTTTTATTTAATTTTTATAATAAAAGAACATGCAAGCAAAGAAAAAAAATTAAGTGACTTTTAAATGAAATTAAGTACAAGCACTCCCAAGTTTACTAAAAATTGTGCTTCCATTGTCCAACTTAAAATAATTTGAGTAGGAGAGATTAATTTAATTTGAAATTAAAACAAAGTGAAGGAGGCTCTTTCACCTATTAATTTAAAACTGAGAAAAATTTGAAAACTATAATAAAGATAAAGCATTTATTACAATGGACCAGTTGTACAATCAATAAATTCTATTCTTAGTGGTTGATTCTTCAGTACAAATTTATAGATACAGTCATTAGAAAAAATGATATGACAAAAATGTTTGTCAAGGAACAAGTAGTATTACGCTCCTTGACCAGTGTTGTAACTTTCTTGAGTGCCACTTACAAATTTCATCTAAAAAACAAGAGCTCCAGTCAAACTTGGCGCCTAAAAAATCGGCGCCCTAATTTTGCATATGGTATTGGAAATCAGCAACAGGTAGCAACAGTGCTTTTTGCTGAATTCGCTATCTATATTTTTTATTAATTTGTGATTCATTTTCCTCAAAATTTTCATTTCATTTTTTTTCCTCCTTTCAAAGGAAGGAGATTCGTTGTTAGTATTTTTCAATCTAGTTTCCTTCCTTACCTCTTGCAATTGTTAAATTTTTCATTTCAGTTTCTCTAAATCTAAATTTTAATTTAAATTTTACTCAGAAAATCAAATTGTTACGACAAACATCTTTCTGAAATACCGAGGCTTATTCACTGACTTTACCTTACACATGTCTACTTTTCAACAAACTTGAGGCACCGTGATACGAAAGCAAAAAAATCTCTTAGGCTCCAAAAAAATTGTGGATGGTCCCTGAAAATTGAACATGCCAACAAAGATGGCTCCCAAAACAAAAAAGGAAGTTACAACACAGTCTTTGGCAAACACCTCAGGTTATTTCAAGTATTTATCTCTTTAATACTGAATGGGTCGCAATAGAAGTGAGACTGTGGTAGTTTTTTCGGCGCTTTATATGAACATCAACCATCAAAAGTAGGATCTGTTAAAAGTACAACAGAGCTGCTACTTTGTGTATGTTTAATGACATTTTTCAATTCACCAAAGATTCCACCAGTTGATCAAAAAATTACACAGATCAGTTTGAGTGTGGCTGAAATCCGTGAAAATACTCGCATCCGTAATCTTTTCTCAATCGGTGGAGTTACCTCCTAAAACTATCCGAAAATCTTCCAGTTTTTTAAAGTCAGAGACAGAGACTCCACCAGTTTAGAAAAGATTAAATGTTAGAATATTAACTGAACTATGTAATCTTCTGATCAACCATTGGAATCATCAATGAATTGAAAAATTTCATTGAACATACTTAAAACAACGGCTCTTCAGTGCATCTGGCCCAGAGGGCATGTTAAAAAATAAGCTTCTGAATTTTAATAGAAGAGATTAGAATTCCAGAAAAACGAGATTACATAAATAGTTGAACATTAGCAAGATGGCAAAAAGGAAAAAACAAAAATCAAAAAAGCAGCACAGCGAAACTTTTCACTCAGTTGATAAAGAAAGTATCCAAATGAAAAATCTAGCAAATTTTGAAGAATAGATTCCATAGCAGGAGAAAAAAACTGAGGCCGACTGCCACAAAGCAGGTAATTGAGAGGAAACATTTTGATATAGAACATCAGATGAATATTTCTGTTGCGTTGGAAATCCCATCACCGTATGGAAGATATGGAAACCCCGGTTAAGTTTCGACAAAAAATTGAGATGAGCTGGAGCGGTGGAGACCTTTATACAGAGAGTTAAGCGTGAGTCAGGTCATGGACAGGGCAAGAAGTCCAGCTATTTCATTGCGAATCATAAGAGCTGCTTCTATCATGGTTGAAACACTGACACTATCATTCTGAACCAGTTACTTTACTTAACTTTGAAATTTTGAGGGTCAGAAAAATAAGAGGCAAACCAATCACCCTATTACAGCACCAAATGGATGGAAGTTTAAAAGCATATTTTATTTACAGACCAAGTTTGGTCACTTGGTGATTGTACAATCGAATGGGCGTCTGTCATTTTTGGTTTCAAATTTTGTGAAAAAGTTACTTACTGTTTTTGGGATCCATCTGGCAAGATGGGTTACAAATTTGTAAGAGTTACCAAAATATGTGACTGGAAAGTTTTTAATTTATATATTATTGTATTTATCTGTTATTAACATGGTATGAAATGATGTTAAATAATGCTTAAGTTATAAATACAATCATATTTGACAGTGATTATACATGAATATATGTATATCAAGCATATTATACAGTCAATAAGTGATTAAACCGTAACATAACCAACTGATAAAATTTGCTTTTTAGTGCTGACTGCTGACTTGGCTCGATTTTGTGAGCCGATAAAAGAACATAAGCCTCCAAATTGGCTCAATGAGTGAAAGCAGATAACGCATTAAGTTGCTACATTCTGCAATTTCTTGGGTTTAAATTTGTTTCTAATCGATTTAAATCGGTTTGAAAAAAATATTACATATTTAATGTACATTCAGACGTTTTCAATCATTGGGCCATTTTGCATTAATATGTGAAAATTACTTTATTTTCTTAGGTCATGCTGCTGTCCACTTAAGATATTACACTGAATGCTTAAGAAGCCTCCCAACATTTACAGCTGATTAGTTGCAAAAAAAAAAAATTCTTAATAAGATAGAAAAACTTGAAATTAGAATTTTTTTTAAAACCTCGCACATGAATGGAGTTTTCATCACAATAATGGTTGAAAGAATGAAAGCAAACAGAAAAAAAGCAAAGCTTCTCTTTAGAGTGAAACGAAGCATATGATTTGACAATCTGATGAAATTGTGCTGTCAGCAAATTTGAATGGACTTAAAAGAGCCGATTGGAATCAAATTTTACTTCACTCTCTGTATAAAGGTAGTCTGAAATGAACAATACCAAAGGATTATTTAATTTGCAAAAACTATAGAAAGCAAGCCAAGTTTGAAGGAATAGACCATTAGAATGTGAGGATACAATACTTAGGACTACCAAACATTCTCCTTTCTCCAGAAGAGTCCCTGTTTTCAAAGGCGTCATTTATCGGGGGCAAGAGGGGCAACTGCCCCCCCCCATGGACCAACTGAGGGTAAAAAAAGTGATGACCTTTTTTTTTTTTTTTTTTTTTTTTTTTTTTTTTTAGGCACAGAAAAAAAAGTTATGAACAAGTTTTGGTGGAATTTAGGGCCGTAAATATAGAGTATGCAGGGCTGTAGAGTGTAGGACTCTAAAATTATATTGATGAGCTAAAAAAAAAAAAAAAAAAAAAAAAAAACACATCACATTTTTACTCCCCCCCCCCCCAGCCAAACTCGAAATGACGCCCCTGCCTGTTTCTTTACTAAGAATTCCTTGCCGGCGTTCTTCGCCAAAATTTTAGCTTTATAGGAGTAGAAGCAGTAAAGTAGAGTAGCCCAAACCATACGTTCATTGTGCTCAAGGTAAAAGAAACAAGGTACATGCAATTGAAGACATCCACCATCAGCGACATCCCGGTCGCTGGCGGGCAATGATGCAGGCTGGTCAACTCTCATGATAATCAAATGGGAGAAAAGTGGCTACGTAAGCTGGTCAACGAGTTTGCCTGCTACGCTCTCTGGCGGGAGCCAGACTCAACACCAAAGTGCATATACCTTATTTCATCTACCTTCCAATGTGCTGATGTACTGGTGTTTCCCAAAGAGGGAACAGGAAGGAATAAATCTGTTTAAAATGTTGAGATTCTATATACAATGAAAATTGTTGAGTGAAACTAGAGTCCCTACATATAATGAGAGTTGTGCCATTGCTGAATCCATTTCTGATTGGCTCTCAGATTTAGGCTGTCAAGAAAGCCTCAAAAGGCAAATGCAAATGGCGGACGGTTTGTTTACTTTTCACGCACTCGCTTTTGTCACACATTCACTGTACCAGTGACCGCGGTAATTATTGTTGATTTTTCCAATGCTTAAATTTTACTGCGGAGAACATTATCTCTTTCAGTAACTCTATTAGAAGTAGCGAAAATTTGGCAACAGCGCAAAGGCAAACAGCCAACCGCCATTTGCATTTTGCCTCTTGGGGGCTCCATTGATCCGCTTCTTCTTCTTTTTGAGAGTCTTGGCGCAACTCTCCTAGTATATAGGGACTCTAAGTGAAACTACACTCCAGTCAAAAAAACACCTGGAACGAAAGTTCTAATTTTTTTATTTTCCGATGTTCAAACATGATAAGATGAAAATTCATTAGTCAAATCCATTCGTATATATTTTTTAGACCGAGCTCATTCCTTTTACAACTTAAGAGTTACTTTTATTTTCAAACAGATTTCCTTGAAAAATTTGTCTTCCTCTTTCTCTCTTTCCCTCCCCCCCCCCCCCACTCAATTGCATGTATTAGAAAAATACAGACAACCAGGGGCCAAAGCCATGTGAGGACCTTTCCGGCCAAACAGCATGTACGCATGTATATCCTGTTTTGTCGGTAATGCGCAATTTAGACTTTCCATACCCTCAAGAATGTTCCATGAAAGTTTCATGCTGATACTTCAACAGAGTAGTGAAGTAGAAGTTTTTTCCTAGCGGTTCATACAATGGGTGTAAATCATGAATAAAAACTTCAAGCGCGTTTTTCTCAAAATTAGATTTTCCGCTATATACTGTTTGGACGGAAAGGTCCTCATGTAATCATGTGACAGTCCATTCCTCTATCATTTTTTAACACTTGAGTTTAAATGGAAAAAGAGGGAGACAGTAAAATTCCTGGACCAGCGTCGAATTTGGCACACTCTAGTAGAATTAAACGCTCCGTATACTTCAGTTTGACATCTTTGGGTCACGGAGGAGATTTTAAAAGTAACCATCATAAAATAGATTCACTTACAATGTACGTTGCTAACGTTAAAGTTGTTTTCAAAGTAAAGCATCGACCAGTCTTAAAAAATATACGCTGTAAATTTGTGCCGAATCTTGGCATTATGAGGAACCTATATCGTTTGCCGTGGGACACGTGCGATCCACCTCCTACATAATACGGCATTCCGAGATTCTTCATCTCATGTCGTGCGACCCAATTGTCAACTAGAGAAGAAAAAATACAGAAATGAGTGAATAATATGGAACTGATTGGAATATAGTTAAAACACAGAAGTAAGTTCACTAAAAACAAACAAACAAGTGTGGAGCTTACATTTTGCCAAGGGGGATACTTTTGACAAATTATCAAATGCTATCAAAGCGGCAGATGTTGAAAATTTGCCTACCAACAGTAATGCATGGTATCACTGGAGAGCAGAGCTGCCGATTTGCGTAGATTTAATGACATTTTTAAATCCACCGATGATTCCACCGATTGAGAAAAGATTACAGAGTTAAGCTCAGTGTATGACTGTAATGCACAAAAATACTCTGATCTGTAACCTTTTCTCAAGAGGAGGAAACGCCGTTAATTAAGTAAAATATACCTGTTGAGAAAAGATAAAAGACGCTAGCATTTTCGTGCATTACAGTCACACACTGAGCTAAACTCTATAATCTTTTCTCCACCGGTGGAATCTTCGTTGAATTTCAAAATGCCATTAAATCTACGCAAATCGGCAGCTCTGCTGGAGGGTGAGTTCACTGAGGACAAATATTGGAATGCAGAACTGTAATAATGAGTATTTAAACTCTGAATATTTGAGAATAGAATTTAAACTGAGTACCGTAAGTGGGTAAGTACACTCTCAATTTTCAGGAAATGGATTTTTCATATTTGTCACCTGGTCTTGGCATAAACTCTTATACTAACTACAGCAAATTTTTTTTACTACATAGATCTAAATCTTCCAGACACTTTTGTTTTCTAAATGATAAATATGGTCGGACAGAAACTTTTTTACTAATTTCATCAAAAAAGGTTTCAGATTTTTGTTAAAAAGTCAAAAAAACAATGATGAATGCGATGCAAAAACAAATCTGAACAATCGCTCACATGTTCCTATTTTGGAGCTAGATTGCAACCATGAAATCTATATGTTGCCATCTTTCAAAAGAAGTGCGTCTAGATGAGCAGGGGTTGCATAACTTTGCATTGGAAGGTACTTTTAATGATACTTAACACAGTTTGTGGCGTAAATACGTTCTTTAGAATTAAAAAAGCAAGTTTCCCAAATTGCAGTCAACAAAAACCTTGATTATCCAAACAAATAATCCAGTCCAAAGCAATCTGGAAAATTAAAAATTTACAGTACTAGCTCTATTGCTTGAAATTTATTTTTCTTGTCTGTCCTGAATGACAGCATTACGGGAAAAAAAGATATATGAAAACAAGAAATATTCATGTCTTTAATGATAAGCTGATGATTTTTAAATGCTTACTCATATCGAGCTTTGCGACTCGCAGATAGAAGTTCGTTTCAACAAACAACGGCCCATTTTTGTGGGGCTCCTGAAAAAAGAAGAGCAGAAAAAAAGTAAGAAAGGGAAAAAATGCAAGACTGAAGCTATATTCTAGGAGACTTTTAAAGAATGACAAGAAGTTCCACTATTTACAAATAAAAAATTTGGTTTTCTTTGAAGAAATATGTAAGCAACAGGATGACACAAAAAAAGCATAAATAAAAATGGTAGTAGTAATAATTTACACTTAATAAACACTTTCTCACATAAAACTTAATCTGGGGGGAGGGGGACACTTTCAGAAAAACACTGAAGCGAATGAGAAAACTACGTTTTTTAAAAATTATTTTAAAAAAATACTACAAAATTACTTTCCCCAAAACCTGGCATCGCTTGAAAGATCATGACACGCAAATTACGACTCGGGCGGGTTCAATGTGTGATTTTTGAATGAGGAAGACTTAAAATTCAAGAATCCAAAAAATGTCATCAGCTCTTCGGTCTAACAGCTGAAATATCTGTTCAAAAATGCTCTAGTAAGAGAATTAGATTGAACCAGAGTTTGATCAGAGCCAGGGGTGTAAAATGTGCCCAATCTGCAGATTAAGTAAAAATGAGGAAATTTGCCCCCCCCCCCCTTTCTTTCAGTGATTCTAACACGATTTTTCCGGGAAATGACCTCTAAGTGTCAAAAATATCAAATGTACGTACAAAAGGTGTTAAAATGTTGAAACAAGCAAAGAAAATAGAAAAAAATCAAATCACTTTTCAAATTTTTTTGGGGAGATTTTTTGAGAATTCTGTGAGAAAAAAGACCCGGATTGCATGAAACTTCCAACGTTTTTCAACATTTTGCACCCATATTCAGAGTCAGAGCCCCCAACCTAAATTGATATGATAAATTCATAAATTGGTTTTCTAAAGCATTCTACACATTTTTGGATAGCTAGGATTGCCTGCATACATCACTGATAAAATTCACTGAGCAACTTTCTAGTAAACTTGTTGAGTTAACACTTACTACTTTAATGACATATTTAGCTCTGTCATCCACAAGCTCTGATATATTTCGTGATGCTGAAACAGATTTAAAGCAAAAGAGTTGTAAATACTCAAAATTAACCAAATTACCATTAAAGTTTATCGACATAGATTAGCATGAAGGGGACATAGAGAACTTTGAAAACTTTGCAGGAGGCGGTTCAAACATGATTTTTGGAAGAAATAGCTAACGGATTAAACCTTTGTCAAGGAACAGTATATAAAAGTGCCACAGGACAAAAAAGATTTCAAGTTTAGGTGGTAATGTTAATTTCCAATGAATTAGAGCTGATTTACGCCAAGATTTCTTCCGAGTTGAAAGCAATTTATCACCTAAAAACGCTCCACATGTGGACAGGGCCTGAGACAGCAAGTTTTCTAACGACAGGCATGGATATGAATGAAAGGTTTAAAATAAAGAAGCTCACCAAGGTATATTTTGCCGAAGCCTCCTGCTCCGACTGACTTGCCCAACTTCCACTTGTTGTTTGTTATGTCCGTAATTATTTCTCCTTCTTGAAGGAATTCTTCAGATGCGACGCCATTGCTGGTCACTTTTTTATTGGCTGGTGATTCCAACATGAAATTGGAACGCCTTGGAGCCATGTTCAAGCGTGCATCTGTGAAATGTTACCAATTTCGTTAGTACTAATTATTATGTAATATTAGAGGTCAAATAATAAATAAAAGAACAGTAGATAAGAAGGGCACTAATCATTGGTGGATACAGGAATTTATCCTTCTCTCTCTTCTCCCATTGGAATGTGTGAGTTAGAAAATGACACATCAGGGGCAGTCAAGTGATAAGCACCCCCTCTTCTATCCTTTTCTAACACATGTGTTCTTATGGGAAAAGAGAGAGGGACAATTATCTGGATCCAGGAATTTATCCTTCTCTCTCTTCTCCCATTAGAATGTGTGAGTTAGAAAATGACACAACAGGGACAGTCAAGTGATAAGCACCCCCTCTTCTATCCTTTTCTAACTTGTGCCTTCAAATGACCATAGAGAGAGAGGGACAATTTCCTGGATCTACCGGTGGTTTGATCCTGGATAAATCCGACCATCGAGCTCCTTGATGACCCTTTCTTTCTTACAATCTAGGCAAATTTTGGGGGAAGTACATTCTGTATTTAACAACCTTTTCGTTTTTGCTCCTTGAATTTTCCATGAGAGCCAAAATTTTGGGATGTGCCAAATCACATGGCCAAATGGCTGAACTTTTTTGGTTTCCCACATTATCAGGGCGGGAGGGGGTCCCCCCCATTTCCGCCTATGCTGAATTGCACCTTAAGGGTTGGTGCAGTTTCTCTTGGAAGTTTCTGCATTCAACTCCTTAATTATATTTTCTGATTCAGCAATGCCCGTCAAGACTTTTGATGTTTTGGAACAGAAACTATTATTAATACACATATATATTATACTAGTGGCCGGTGGCCGCTTCGCGGCCAAGCGATCCGTTTCGCGTCTTGCGCGTGATTTTTGTTTGATTTAGAAAACATCAGGAGTCATCATTTGGAGGCACATAAATAGCATGCCCCCCCACCCCTTACATGAAACTGAAAACTTCTAGGGCTAGTCGTTCTCAAAAGGGTCCGATCCAAAACCGCCAATTTTTTTTTACGCTCATGGAAATGCCATAACCCCCAGAATCGGCGCATTTGGATGCACCGTATTAGCGCACGTAGAGTATACGATTAAAACAATACAGAGAAAAGAATGGGGGGGAGAGAAAGAGATAGAGAGAGTGAAAAACCTGCATTCACAATCAAATGAGAAGTTCGGGATAACCAAACAAATACGCATATGATCGAGACCGCATACCTACGATCACCTATCATTGAACTGACGTGACAGTATGACATTTGCGTTTCAGTAAATCAAAAATCTGTCCGTTAGAAGAGAAGATAAACTTTGTGCGAGAAAAGTAAACCTTTTTCAAACAGCCCTATATTAACAGCAACAATTTTTTAAAAGAGGTTGGTTCGAAAAATTCAAGCAAACTTCATCTAAGATTTTAAATTTTTTAGTTTTTTGGACGTGGGGTCATTTACACTCCCTATTATCTCTATAGTCAAAAGTTTACATTTTTAAATTATTTTGACGTATGCTGATAAATACATGATCTTGATGTGAGAGCAAGAGACAGTTTGTCTTTGTTTGGAGCGCTCATTATCGGACGACGTTATCACCAAGTCATCACTAAAAAAACCGTCTATTATGAAATAAGCGTAGCACTGGCCCACTAATATTACTGCACAGCTTAAAAAATAATAGGTATATAATCAAATGAACTATATAAAACTATACATACTCAAGGCTCAAGAGATCTATCAAAACTTGGTTTTTGTTTTTGTTTTTGTTTTTTTTTTAAATAAGAAAAAACAGACCTTCAAAACATCATAACCTCGCCAAAATGCGAACTGACATTTACGAACATACGAAAACAGCTCAAATCGCCAACTTAAAAATGAACAAATCTGTAACCATATTCTCGGTTCGTTGGTAGTATTCTTGGATGAACCACTTAAACATTTAAAGTAAACGACGCATTTTTAACAGGAAACCAATTATTTACTTTACTCAGGAACATTCAAAAATATATTATTAATAAGAAAAGTGTAACCACCGCGCTTATCAATAATATGTATCGATGTAACCACTCATCAATAATAACCCTAATTATTTAGTTTCTTTATGAATTCTCGAAACCTAGCTCTTTGCTGGGTTACAATCAAGGTATCGAATCAATGCACCGATCTCATCAAGTCATCACTCGTTGATTGTACTATTCTGTAAATCTGAACATATGATAAGTATCGAAGCTCTATGCATCGCGTATACAGCAACTTCGTCAAGCCATCGTCAATCGATGACTGTACAGTGCTGCCGGATTTAACATAAAATATACATACTTTACATTAAGTCTTAAGTGCCTGTATATTTTTCAACACATCTAGCAGCACTGTGACTGTCCCATCGTGCATAATCTACGTAAAAAAATGGATAAAAAGTCGAAGCTATACGTCGATATCATAAAGTCGCTATTAAAATGTGTCTAACCAAATGGTTCCTTCCGCGCAAAAAACATATGATGACAATCGCCACGGTAACGTCAAATCGCTCAATCAAATTTTAAAAAAAAAATTGACTGAGCATCACGTTTCTCGCTCACACGCGTACAAAATTGTATGCTCTTCCGCACGTATGCATTTAAAAAAGGACGACAAAATCTCGCTTCTCTGTCCTACCCTTGCAAAACGAACTGATTCACATCCTTTTCGCACTCGCACAACTTTTTGAGAGAAAAGTTTTTAGCATTTTAAAAAGGGACGCGGGGCCCGCATGGAAAAACTTATATTTTTCCCGAAGCATTGGAGCCGAGCCCGACCGATCGGTACCAGGCCCCTCCCGAACGGTGCAACGGTTCTCCCGGAACTTAGCTTCATTCTTACAAATATAATATAGGATATTATATATTAATACACGATTTTTGACAAAGTTGTGGAGAAATTCTTGGCAGGCAAAACTAATTGGAACAGAGAGAGCTAGGAATGTTGAAATTGTGTTTAAAGAAGAGCAAATAAGGTTACTAAAGAGAGCAAGGCGACTCAATACAGCCGTAATAATAGGGTCCACAAAAATTACACCAGTTTCTGCATTGAGAGCACTCTGAAGCAAGCTCAAACCTTTTAACCCGATACAATGTTGAAATTTAAATGTATCATTTGCTGACAGTCAACTTAATTCGTCAAAAATCTTGCATTTTTATGGGAAAGTGTGCCCCGATTTATTAGAACTGATAAGTATATCATGATGAAAAATATTGAGGCTACAAGAACTGTTCTCTTTGCTCTTCAAATTTCAAGCCAAGATCAAATCAGTTTTGGTTTTCCAGCAATCGATAAAAAAACTGTCCATAGAAGAAGTTCTAACCTCTAAACTTCTATTATTCTGATTAAAGTTGAAACGAAGAAAAACTAAAAGCAAATTAGGAGTCGGCGACTGAAATTTAAGGGAAACTGAAAAATTGAGGGGAATTTATGCCTCCAAGATAGCTTTTTGTAAATGAACAACAAGTCTTACAGTGATAACAATGATACAATCTTTCGCAAAATTCCTGTCAAACGATAAAATCCGATACTAACAATGAGGAAACACAGTTAAAGGATGATTGGGGGTACTGAACTATGGCATCTTCATGTCAAATAAGCTTTTGCAATCCTCAAAAGTCAAAATAGATTGCTTGAATCAAAGCAGATGCATTCTGAGTTTCAGGTGACAAGTGGCATGGATTATCTAAGACGCGATAGTGAAAGTGTTTTAGTTTAGTTTATTTAGGACAACAAATTTTAACAATACAATGTAGTACATAACAGAATGACGTGAGATTCGACCACACACTAATATTTTTGCAATTGGTTAACACTACTTGTAAAATCCCTGAACTTAAAATGCTGCAACTTTATCCTGAACAAGATCGTCGTGACACCATTCGTCATTTACAACATTTTGGCCATGTAGCTCAGAATCTCTACCTCCATTCATACTTTAGGTCCTCACTCAGCTACACTGCAAAATCATCATCAACAACAAATGGATTTACAGCGTCCTTGCTTAGAATGAAAGCTTAGGAATTCAGTGGCGCACCTAAAATTTCTCCTATCTCTCTGATCTCCCCCTTGTTTTTGTAACAATGATAAGGACAAACGAAGAGGGTTTTATCCCTTGTCTCACACATATATTTAAACAGAGGAGAGAAAGAGGGAAAATCACAACGAATCTGAGAGCAATTGCTTGGCAACAAGTCTAAACTCTTAGCTAACCAACTTCATACCAATCTGTTCAGATAAGTTTTCAGAGGCTAAACACTACTTGTCAGGATCCAAATTCAGAATGCTTCCATTCTACAGTATGCTAATAAAACTCGGTCTTCAAGGTAGATGCTCGCAACATCCAATGCCTCACTCAACAAATTGGTGGTCAAATTAGATTGGCCTAGCTCAGTCCAAACCATTCTCATTACGTCACAGGCTAACTTCAGGGAAACGTTTAACTCAAAGTCATTTGTAGGGCTGAACATTCATGTTACTTAAGCCCTACAAATTCAAGTGGACAGGGAAAGCATAGTAAATAAAAGTATTCAGACATTGACTAATGATACAGTGCTCAAGGTATCAAAGCCTCTAAACTCTGGCTTTGAGCAATCCAGACGTTTCTTCAGTAAGTCTCACCTCAGTTTCAAGTTCAATTCTAGGCAGGAAACCGATCTGTAAATGAAGGCATCTCAACTTTTGATGAATCCAACCCAATAGAAAGAGACTTACAGAATTGGTAAATGATGCAAGGGATTTGGGACACAACTAAAGCTAAAAGTGAAAAGGTTGAACAGCTGCTCTGCAGTGAAGTTTGAAAGCCTTTTACTACAAATAATAGCTGGGTTCATTCAACTGATGGTGACAAAATTACAAACATCAAAAGATCATAACTGTTTATAAGATTCAGTGCAAACTCAGTGCTTTGTTCAAAGTTGATGTTACAAAACAAAGCAGTGGAATCTACATAAACAAGCCGCACAACACAACTTGAGGAAGATGTCGGAGGTTGAAAGAGAAAACCGGAAAACCAATACTTACAACTATTAAAGCTGAAGATGCACTACGGGTATGTGAAATGTCATGAAATAAGT
The DNA here is from genome assembly GCA_011764245.1 of Trialeurodes vaporariorum. Taxonomy (NCBI): domain Eukaryota; kingdom Metazoa; phylum Arthropoda; class Insecta; order Hemiptera; family Aleyrodidae; genus Trialeurodes; species Trialeurodes vaporariorum. The sequence continues at coordinate 7,786,903 of VMOF01000001.1, forward strand.
AATGAAACGAACAGAGTGAACACGAAACATAACTATGTAGTTGGCGAGGAAAAGAAAGCAGAATTAGTTACTGAAACTCGATCAATTGATACGTGAACAGGTACACTAGCCAGCCAAAGTCATAAATAACATTTGACACTTTTTGACAGACTTCACATTCACATCAGACATCGCAGTGTGTTTATGTAAATGTAAATACAACTTTGGTGAATTTCGTCTCTAGCACTGCAAGCACCGGTGCAACCGTTGAAAGCTCTATTGTTGAAAACATAACCTAAAACCTGAAAAAGCTCGGCCAGCAGTGTTGCCAGATCGAGGGTAAAAAGCCGTATCGTCCCCATTTAAATCAATGTAAAGCGTACGGCTTTTTCACCCCAATCTGGCAATACTGCCAAAGACATTATTATTATACAGGGTGTTTTTTCTACCCCCCACCCCCCCCCTGGATTATTTTTCTTGCTAATTGAGATGAAAAGTTGCGGTTTGGACCATTCTTCATCATTTTGACTGAATTTTCTTTTTTGGGGGTCATCCCCAAAGGCTATCTCAAAAATTTCAAACAGCGACCCCTATCTTGTGATACATCATTTGAAAGGGCGTCAAATTCTAAGACTTTTGGCGCAAATCGGACCTGAAGATAATATCGTTTATCGTTTTTGATACATCGAATTTCAAACTTCATCTTGGACCCAATTTCAAAAAATCATTACTCCGCACTTTGGAAAGTCGGAATCAAAAAAACTGTGGGTCTAGAATACTCTAAAAAGCAATTAATTTTCAGATAAAAAATTTCAGACAAATTTTCATCTTCAGATTTTTTTCTGCCCAAAAATTAGTCCAAAATTCATTTTTGAGCCCCCAAATTTTTTTAAAAAAGTTGCCACTAAAAGGGCCTTTCTCAAAAATTCCCTTGCGCGACCTTATTCAAGTATATGTCTATCGAAAAATCATAAAAAACAGAGCATTTTGGCGCAATCCAGCTATCGATATCGTTTTCCGTATTTGAGATATCGAATATTATAGGTTCGATTTTTGTCTATCTTCAAAATTCGATATCTCGAATACGAAAAACGATATCAACTTCCGGTTTGCTCCAAAATTCTTAGAATTTTACGCTCTTTCAAACGCTGTATCACAAGATAGGGGTTGCCATTTGAAATTTTTGAGATAGCCCCCCTGAGGCTTCCCTAGGGGGGCTTGACCCGAGAGAAAGAAAATTCAATCAAAATGATGAAGAATGGTCCAAACCGCAACTTTTTATCTCAATTAGCAAGAAAAGAAACCAGGGAGGAGAGATAAAAAAAACACCCTGTGGAAGCACTTAAACATATAATGTCTTCGAGCTCAGCGGAGAATTTGTTGTCTTCTGCAAAAAAAATGCAGATGAATCAAAGAGCTCACGATCAGCTTATGCGGAAAAGTTTTGTCTCTGAAAACTTTCAAAAGTAAACTTTCCAAGTGTTATTTAATTTTTTTATTTTCTAACTTGCTTCTTCACGAAAACTACACTATTGTGAGATGTGAATGTAGGACAAAAATTTATCTCAACTGTGTTTTTCCTCCTTTTGAAAGTTACCTAACACCTCACTCCAGCATTTCAATACCCTCTCCCTCTAATATAAAACCTCTATACTTACCAATTTTAAAATTCAACACAGAACTTGCAAACTCCTTGTTAGAATCCAATGAAATCTTCCATTTAAAACCGGCCTCGCGTCACAGAGTGGGGAAGCGAGAAAGTTTTTTTTTTTTTTTTTTTAAATATTTTAAAAATCACAGTCACAGTAAGTAATTTAGGATGTTACTTGCAAGTTTTCCAGAGATGTATTGCATTCATCATGAAGCCGTGTTTCTTTACCCTTGCATTCCCAACTGTTCTCATGTTTCCATTGTAACATTGACATTGAAATAAAGTGGAAATGATACTATTTCATCAACATCAATGGAAAAAAAAAGAATGTGATTTGAAGCGTATCAACTAATCATGAAGCGTGACCAATACTGTACATACCTTTGGCTGTTCAGAGCTGCCCTTAAGAATGATGGGCTGGGAGAGGGGGGGGGGATGAATAAATAGGTCCCCCTGAAGGAACACCCTGGGGGGGGGTGTATAGTTCCGGAGTCTTCCCCCGTATTTTTTTTTTTAATGTGGATGTTCTAATTAGCAATGTGAGCAATGTGAAGAAGTTTTCAAATTAAAAGTATGGTACTTTTACTCACAAAATAGCTTAATGTATTATTACACTTTTTTGCATCTATCAAGACAGCGAAAATCCAAAACTTTAGACGACGGCTGAAATTCCATTTTCAAGCAAAATTGATTTTGAAAATGATATCGATACAATTACTTTGGAGAAATCACGAGTCAGAGAATATTTTATGCGATCAGAAAAAGTAATACTAAGAATAAATAGATAAAAATAAAACATTTATTAAAAGAAAGAGAAAACACCGGTAATATCAGTATACATTTGAGTTTGGCAACAAAAATACACATCACTGGTGAGCGATGACTTGTGATTTGACAAGTAAGACTACCCATTTTTTTATTACTAAATCATTCTTATCTGTAAACTTTAAGTAGAGAAATACTAATCACATCTGAAATGAAACTCTGTCTGCATAACCTGCAATCTTTTATTTTCAATTCATGGACCACAAGATGCACTGTTGTTCACCTTACTTTTTCACTGAGACTTGCGAAGCAAACATGCTCTTGAATCGAGACCTTGGTATGGCAGAGGATTCACAGACTAATTCATTTGGACCATTTTGCACATTGTGCGTAGAATTAAAGTAATTGGTTTCAAGTCTTTGTAACAAAAACAAAAGATTCCCTGCAAAACTGATGGATATAAGAGAAGAACAGTAGAAAACAGGAGTGATGAGAAACCATTGGGCTATACATGTAACTAGAGTGGTACTGGTCAGCTTCATGGGTAAGCTGCGCAATCGATATGAAGGAATTTTTGATTAGGGTAGAGGAGTAGTATTCCCTATCGTTTCCTACATATTTTGATTGTTGAAGTCGATGGAGTTCATCATCATAATAGACGCTGAATTTGAAATGCATGGGAAAATATATAAAAATTACACGTTGACCCTAACCCAAAATCCCTCCACTTTGGCTACACATGTTACTCATTAGACTGCCCTCTCAAGACTGAATGACATTGCAGGCAATAAAATTTCTAAAACTGACTTTTGAGCAGTGTTGCAAGATGGAGGGTAAAAAGCCGTATCGTCCCCATTTAAATCAATGTAAAACGTACGGCTTTTTCACCCCAAACTGGCAACACTGCTTTTGAGCAGAATAACGTTACATAACCCTGTTGGTAGAGCCGGCGAATGGGGCTGTTGCACACTTTTGCTATAAGCGATTTAATAGTCGATGCTGGTGTGAAAACCCCCGAAACTAACGATGGCAGCACTAAAAACTTCCGAAATCCACTCCTAAACTCGATAAACGCTTTTATTTGCGAGGGCGTAATGGTGGCTGAGGGCAGTAATAATGGGTGATCCCTATCTTAATTTCATCACTCTCTCTATGCTGACAAGGATGATTCACAGAGTAATTAGACATCAGAGTAGTGATCCACATCCGATGAATGGTACCGGGACTCCTAGTGACTCCGGTATCAAATGAAAGTCATCTCTTATTGGTCCCTTCTTGATGGAGGTACAGTATTGTTAGATGGGAATGTCCAATTATTACAACCCTCAGCCACCCTTACGCCCCCGCAACCAAAAGCGTTTATTGAGTTTAGGAGTGGATTTCGGAAGTTTTTAGTGCTGCCATCATTATTGTTGAAGGTTTTTACACCAGTATCGACGATTAATTGCTTATAGCAAAAGTCCCATTAACTAACATCAGTCGACTCCTTAAATGTTGGCAAGGTAGGCCACCAGCAATACTTGAATTCATTGTGATGAGAATTGCGGTTGCCTACCTGAACCAAAATCTAAGGAGTCAACTGACGTTTTTTAATTTGCCAACTGTACATGGGTTAGTGTGTAATAGCCAGAGTTGGGCAAATTTTATTCAACGGATTATTTGTCTAGTTTGGCAACGCAATAAAATCAGATTATTCGACAAATTATTTGGTCAATTGACCATACCTCCTCACAGACAATGCCATCACATCTCACACATTAACTCTGGTGCCAGACTGATTTCATTATTTCTGATTATTCAAATGCCCAACTCTGGTACTAGCAAACGCAGAAGTTTTGACCGTCAAGAATGCATGAGGTGCAATGGTTGTTTTAATAACACGAGGATTGGCCACATACCTCGAATTCTTGACTGCCAAAACTTTTGCGTTCGCTAGTACATCAACAATGCATAATCCTCAGTATGGAGCAATTAGTGAAGGCTGATTTCTACACAGTAAAAAGCTCGGTCCATTGTCAAATACTTGGATACAACTGTTGAAGCCAACAATCTTTAAAATATGCAAAACCGTAACAAGATAAATTTCCCTTTCAAAAGGGTTTTTGGTTCAAATTAGAATATATTAAGTTTTTAATCTTTCACAGGAATATCAACAGGGTTAGAGACTTCTACTTTCCTCTCAACCTCGGTATTGTTGGAGGTATCATCTTTTTCCTCTGACACAATCTCTTCAGTACTACTTAATTTTTCTTCTTTGTTTGTGTTATTTTCAAGTCCGTCTTGATTATCAAAATTCGCATCATCAGTGACTATTTCATCTGGGTCGGGGGCACGAGGTAAAAACTCTTCATCTGGACATATCTTGGAGAATATCAACTTCGCCTGAAATTGGAAAAGAAATCAAAATAGAGAAACAAAAATCTAAGGCCCGCTATAACAAAACTTGGTTTGTCCAAACCAATGGTTTGACTCAACTACAAGGCAATCCGGTGGGCAGCCAAACTCCTGGTTAAAGGATGAGAACATAGGAGGCTCGACTCTTAGTCAGAAAATAACAAGAGGTCATAAAACGCCACTCCTCGTATACCTGAGGTTAGAGATCTAACCACAGCCAAACTATCACTTAACTAGAGGTCGTAATACAGGGCCTAAGACTGGTCAAACTACCAACTCTGAAAAGTAAAACTCTAAAAATTAAAATTGAAGCCAAATAGCCAAGTAGGAAGCTCAACTAACAAGCTTTGGACAGGAGAATATTACATTGCTTTGAGCTCTCTTATTATTATTGGCTTTCGATTATTCTTAGAGGGCATTGTTGCCCTTGCATTTTTTAGACAAATTAATGTTTAAGCATGAATTCCAGGCAAAAATTTTAAGATTTCAATCCCATGGCTAGCGCCAAAATTCACTAAAAGTTCACGATTCTGGCATTTTTAATTGTATACAAAGGAAAAAGCAAGATCCAAGAACATCAGCATCTGCATAATTTTTTGATGGATTTTTCGAGCCCATAACCAGCAAAATTGGTTGATAATTATTAAAGTGGTAACTTAGGAAAAACATTTTACCATAAGCTTAGTGAGTGAGAGTGATACTATGTCTATCTGCCTCACTCGCACTCAATGAGGCTTGAGAGAATTTTCATTTTTCCTAAATCCCATCTTTAGTTTTGAGTGTTACAGTTTGGAACTTTCAAGGTATCTTCTTGAAGTATGCTCGCAGATTTCGATGTTCCTCAAATTTGTACTTCTTGTGTAATTTTGTAAATTTTAACCAAAAACTGTTGACTTTTTAAGCAGCGCGACATGATGCCCATGTTTCGAACCAATCGACGGTGGAATCACCTTAAATAAAAGAAGTAAAAGCTGAACATGAGAAGTAAAAGGTCTCTCACAAACTTTGGTTACAGAAAAATAGAGCATGCTACCTTACGGATCTCAACCCAAAAAGGCTAATGAGCACACTAAGAACCTTAGAATTCATGCATCAAGTTGTAAATATCTTTTCAAAACTTGGGACCAAATAATGTTCGGTCCCGAGCGTAACTTACGCACGATCATGTGACTGTGCGTAAGCCCTCTGATTGGTCGAAACCGCACGCAAGATGCACGCAATTCAATGCTCAAGACCTAACATAATTTAGTCCCAGCAAATTCAAGCAGAGTGCTTGATATGAAACAGTGCCATCAGACAAGCAACAGCAAGTCACCTAGTCCAGTTAACGAACAGAAACTGCGTGGGCAGAATGCAACTTTTAAAGTCCAGAGAAACCAAAGAAATAATAACCATGATTTTAAAACTATAACTATAACATTTTGGATAGCTCAAGAAGTTGTGTTCCACGCAGGTAAGTGTTTGATGACTGGACTTAACAACTAGCAGTTGCTTGTTAGACGGTATAAAAATGGTGAGTGCGCTGTTTGCTTTCACAGATTTTTGAGCTTTATGATTAGATTTAAAAATTCTTACCGTTCATTGGGTTTTTTTGGATTAAAATTCATGCTCCATATTGGCGTAGCAAAAGTCTGCAAAAAACCTATTGATATAATAAGAGTGAGTACTTCAACGTATTTTTAAAACTTACTTGCTGCACAGCTGAATCAAAATCCAGATCTACATTCGGTCCTGAGCAAAGATGGACGTTCGATGGAATGTCAGATGAGAAACATTTCGGAGAAGAATCTAACACATTAAAATACAAAGCCCATAGAACTTGGGGCTTGGTGTCTTCCCCAGGGATGCTAGCCAAAGGCTCAACTTTTTCACTCTGAAATCAGATTAGAGGGATCCGTCAGTGAGTTAGCACTGTTTGAAAAAGAAGTGGCATAAAAGAGAATCCAAAAAAAGAAGGTGATCTCCGGCCGCTAAATTTGTGAATGATAAAGAATTCATTTAAGGGAAGTTTTTCCTACATCTATAGCAGGACTGATTTAGGAGACGAATCGCTATCCATTTTTTCAAATACTGCTATACATACCTTCAAAGTTCTTTATTTGTCAAGGTATTTTTTACAACGTCTTTCCTCTCAATCTAAAAAGAAAATCTCTACTCTCGACATCTTTTTACCTCCTTGAATTATGACCTTTCGTGATTCATCTATCATATAAATGCTTAGGTCATTTTTTGCAACTTTTCAAGAGAGGGAAAACAAAGTTGACTGACTCCTTGGATCTAAAGACTTACGCCTACATATTTGTTTCCCATCATAACTTGTAAACTGTTGAGAATTTGGCAGTTTTGACATCACAGATTGGAAGAGCATCACTTTTTACAAAGGAATCTATGAACAAGTCAATTTGTCAAATTTCCGACATACGTCTACTTGTCAGATGGAGGATGATTCATAACTATGGATATTCTCAAGCATTTCGAAGTCTACAGGATTCAACTTAACAATTTTTGCAGTCTCAAGAATGTAAAGATTGCACTTAGAATACCGAAATTTTTGAAGAATGATTGGCAAGACTCCTTTATCCCTACACTGACCATCTGACCAATTATGTATTCCCTTTTTCAGTTTTAGGATTGACTCCTAGTTGTCTGAAATTTGTGTGGATTGTTTTGTTTTTAACAATAAATGGAACATTCTAAGGAGTCTTCAAATATGAAAATTAAATTTTCTGAAAGTAAAGCCCTTCCAAAAATTGGCTTGAGAGATTGTAAGCAAAGAGAGAAACTGAAAATTTATGTTTAGGGATAGAAAACCCTTGAACACATACTTCAAGATATTGAGGCTTACAGGTTTTGTTTGAATTAGAAGATTACGTGATAGAAAGAATATGATTACCTCATTTATTACAGAATGACTTTCTTCAGTTTCTTTGGAAGGAATATTTTTGGTTTTAAACAACAAATTGACTACAGGTTTCAGGTCCTCAACAGCAGTTGTCTTTTGGCTACAAGTCATGTGAACAACAACTGAAACATGAAATTAAAGTCTGATAATTACAATTAATAATTACTTCTGAACATTCTGTACAATGAATATTGTTTTATCAGAGTCTCAAAGAAATTTGTACTTATGGCTCTCTTTGTCAGAAAGCCATCCGATTTTCCTCTCTCTCTTAAAAGATATTGCAGTTGAACCAAACTAAAAGCCCGCGTCAAAAAAAGAGTTCTTCAATGTCATATCAACAGTTTCTTAGGTTCTGATCCACATGTGCCAAAATTTCTCTATTCTTCAACCAATTTTGAGAATAGAATAATACATGTCACTTACTTAAAGATTAATTTTTTGGTGAAAAGGCACAATATTTGATATTTAGCCTGCAGCAAATGCCCACTTTAAAAAAGTGGCAAATTTTTAAAATATGTAAGTTTTCAGCAATTTTCTGGTTTTTTGTTTGTTTTTTGCTCAAGATAACAGGTTTGCTGAGCTAAAATTTTAAATTTAGAGACAGACTTTCAGCTGTTTTGATCAATAGTTTCAGCAAGCAAAAAAATATTTTTAGTTAATATAGAATGGTCATCATTAATGAAAAAATTTGCGCTATAAGTTAGAATGTGTGGCAAAAAACCATCAAGATTAGGTGTAATTTTCCGGGCAAGGGAAATTTCTGGAGTCAAACCTGTTATAAACTTACAAGAGTCTGAAGGACAAGCACAGGTTGCAGGCCCCACCTCAATGACAGTTACCAAGTTGCCGTCCGTTGGAAATTGGAGTAAAGTGAGTGGCTCTTTGTCTGCGGCTAAAATAGACCTGAAGAAAGGAGAAACAATCAAATTGATTGGTGGTTGCAATAGTTAAAGTAGCATTACATGTGGTAGTAGCAGTAATGCAGAAAGAGCAGGTAAAACCATGGACGATGATAACAAGTAAGAACTACGGACTTCCTATCTCCGCCCGTGTTAAAACCTGTTAGAGGGTTTTGCTCTGCAAATAGCGCGCTCTAACAGCGGTGTCCACTGGCGCAACCAGGGTCTCTTCCATCTCTCTCATTTCCCATTTGAAAGTAAAAGTAGGAATAGGACAGAAAGAGGGGGTTTTATCCCCTTGTCAATCCTTGTCTAACATGTGTTTCTTAATGGAGAAAAAAGAGAGATGAAGAAACTCTCGTTGCGCTACTGGCGGTGTCAGAAACTGCGGTTAATTCTCTTGCAAAAATTCTCCACCCGGACTCGGACTTAAACCCAACTTTCCGCCATGGTGGTCAAGTTCTTTGCCACTGGGCTACCGCGCTGCATGCCTGCAAGAGCGGAATTTGTGCTGTATGAATTATGCTGCTTTGAGACAGCTGTAGTTCCTCAAACCACTGTTAGGGCACTGAGGCCAGGATTGAAAAGGACTATCAACAGTCGGCAATTCTTAGTTATATTTTCGTCCATGGTAAAACCAACAAGCCATATATTTATTTGAAAGCAAGATTCTAACGTGTCACCTGTGAAACTTGATTTTTAGGTGAAAGTGCGACGTAATTTTCCCATGTATTTGGTCATTAAGGACATTAAATTTTCATGTTTCTGAGATTTTTAACGAGCCTGTAGATTATACATCTTAAGAGTTACTTTATGCTTGCATATAAGTAGGGGTGTGCGAATACCACTTTTTTGCACTCGAATCGAATTCGAATGATTTCCTCAAATATCGAATCGAATAATCGAATAATTTTACTTGTTTTTTCAAGTCCGCCACTGGGAAGTCCGCCACTGGTCGATCCGCCGCTGGCCGATCCAGAGGGGGATCGGCAAGCGGCGGACTTCTCAGTGGCGGATCGGCCAGTGGCGAATTTCCCAGAGGCGGATCGGCCAGCAGCGGACTTTCCAGTGGCGGATCGACAGGAGGCGGACTTCCCAGTGGCTGATCGACCAGTGGCGGACTTCCCAGCGGCGGACTTTCCAGTGGCGGATCGGCCAGCGGCAGACTTTCCAGTGGCGGACTTCCCAGTGGCGGACTTCCCAGTGGCGGACTTTCCAGTGGCGGACTTCCCAGTGGCGGACTTTCCAGTGGAGGATCGGCCAGCGGCGGACTTCCCAGCGGCGGATCGGCCAGCGGCGGACTTCCCAGTGGCGGATCGGCCACCGGCGGACTTCCCAGTGGCGGACTTCCCAGTGGCGGACTTCCCAGTGGCGGATCGGCCAGCGGCGGACTTCCCAGTGGCGGATCGACCAGTGGCGACCTTCCCAGTGGCGGATCGGCCAGCGGCGGACTTTCCAGTGGCGGATCGACCGGTGGCGGACTTCCCAGTGGCGGATCGGCCAGCGGCGGACTTTCCAGTGGCGGATCGGCCACCGGCGGACTTCCCAGTGGCGGACTTCCCAGTGGCGGACTTCCCAGTGGCGGATCGGCCAGTGGCGGATCGGCCAGCGGCGGACTTCCCAGCGGCGGATCGGCCAGCGGCGGACTTCCCAGTGGCGGATCGGCCAGCGGCGGACTTTCCAGTGGCGGATCGACCGGTGGCGGACTTCCCAGTGGCGGATCGGCCACCGGCGGACTTCCCAGTGGCGGACTTCCCAGTGGCGGACTTCCCAGTGGCGGACTTCCCAATGGCGGACTTCCCAGTGGCGGACTTCCCAGTGGCGGATCGGCCAGCGGCGGACTTCCCAGTGGCGGATCGACCAGTGGCGACTTTCCCAGTGGCGGATCGGCCAGCGGCGGATCGACCAGTGGCGACTTTCCCAGTGGCGGATCGGCCAGCGGCGGACTTTCCAGTGGCGGATCGACCGGTGGCGGACTTCCCAGTGGCGGATCGGCCAGCGGCGGACTTCCCAGTGGCGGATCGGCCAGCGGCGGACTTTCCAGTGGCGGATCGGCCAGCGGCGGACTGCCCAGTGGCGGATCGGCCAGCGGCGGACTTCCCAGTGGCGGATCGGCCAGCGGCGGACTTCCCAGTGGCGGATCGGCCAGTGGCGACTTTCCCAGTGGCGGATCGGCCAGCGGCGGACTTCCCACGGGCGGATCGGCCAGCGGCGGACTTCCCAGTGGCGGATCGGCCAGCGGCGAACTTTCAAGTGGCGGATCGACCAGAGACGGACTTCCCAGTGGCGGATCGGCCAGCGGCGGTCTTTCCAGTGGCGGATCGGCCAGCGGCGGACTGCCCAGTGGCGGATCGGCCAGCGGCGGTCTTTCCAGTGGCGGATCGGCCAGCGGCGGACTGCCCAGTGGCGGATCGGCCAGCGGCGGACTTTCCAGTGGCGGATCGGCCAGCGGCGGACTGCCCAGTGGCGGATCGGCCAGCGGCGGACTTTCCAGTGGCGGATCCGCCAGCGGCGGACTTCCCAGTGGCGGATCGGCCAGCGGCGGACTTCCCAGTGGCGGATCGGCCAGCGGCGAACTTTCCAGTGGCGGATCGACCAGAGGCGGACTTCCCAGTGGCGGATCGGCCAGCGGCGGACTTTCAAGTGGCGGATCGGCCAGCGGCGGACTTCACAGTGGCGGATCAGCCAGCGGCGGACTTCCCAGTGGCGGATCGGCCAGCGGCGGACTTCACAGTGGCGGATCCGCCAGCGGCGGACTTCCCAGTGGCGGATCGGCCAGCGGCGGACTTTCCAGTGACGGATCGGCCAGCGGCGGACTTCACAGTGGCGGATCAGCCAGCGGCGGACTTCCCAGTGGCGGATCGGCCAGCGGCGGACTTCACAGTGGCGGATCGGCCAGCGGCGGACTTCACAGTGGCGGATCCGCCAGCGGCGGACTTCCCAGTGGCGGATCGGCCAGCGGCGGACTTTCCAGTGGCGGATCGGCCAGCGGCGGACTTCACAGTGGCGGATCAGCCAGCGGCGGACTTCCCAGTGGCGGATCGGCCAGCGGCGGACTTCACAGTGGCGGATCGGCCAGCGGCGGACTTCCCAGTGGCGGATCCGCCAGCGGCGGACTTCCCAGTGGCGGATCGGCCAGCGGCGGACTTCACAGTGGCGGATCCGCCAGCGGCGGACTTCCCAGTGGCGGATCGGCCAGCGGCGGACTTTCCAGTGGCGGATCGGCCAGCGGCGGACTTCACAGTGGCGGATCAGCCAGCGGCGGACTTCCCAGTGGCGGATCGGCCAGCGGCGGACTTTCCAGTGGCGGATTGGCCAGCGGCGGACTTCCCAGTGGCGGATCGGCCAGCGGCGGACTTTCCAGTGGCGGATCGGCCAGCGGCGGACTTCCCAGTGGCGGATCGGCCAGCGGCGGACTTTCCAGTGGCGGATCGGCCAGCGGCGGACTTCCCAGTGGCGGATCGGCCAGCGGCGAACTTTCCAGTGGCGGATCGACCAGAGGCGGACTTCCCAGTGGCGGATCAGCCAGCGGCGGACTTTCCACTGGCGGATCCGCCAGCGACGGACTTCCCAGTGGCGGATCGGCCAGCGGCGGACTTTCCAGTGGCGGACTCCCCAGTGGCGGACTTCCCAGTGGCGGATCGGCCAGTGGCGGACTTTCCAGTGGAGGATCGGCCAGCGGCGGATTTTCCAGTGGCGGATCGACCAGCGGCGGACTTCATAGTGGCGGATCGGCCAGCGGCGGACTTTCCAGTGGCGGACTCCCCAGTGGCGGACTTCCCAGTGGCGGACTTCCCAGTGGCGGATCGGCCAGCGGCGAACTTTCCGGTGGCGGATCGACCAGAGGCGGACTTCCCAGTGGCGGATCGGCCAGCGGCGGACTTTCCAGTGGCGGATCCGCCAGCGACGGACTTCCCAGTGGCGGATCGGCCAGTGGCGGATCGGCCAGTGGTGGACTTTCCAGTGGAGGATCGGCCAGCGGCGGATTTTCCAGTGGCGGATCGACCAGCGGCGGACTTCCCAGCGGCGGACTTCCTAGTGCCGGATCGGCCAGCGGCGGACTTTCCAGTGGCGGATCGACCGGTGGCGGATCGGCCAGCGGCGGACTTCCCAGTGGCGGATCGGCCAGCGGCGGACTTTCCAGTGGCGGATCCGCCAGCGACGGACTTCCCAGTGGCGGATCGGCCAGTGGCGGATCGGCCAGTGGCGGACTTTCCAGTGGAGGATCGGCCAGCGGCGGATTTTCCAGTGGCGGATCGACCAGCGGCGGACTTCCCAGCGGCGGATCGGCCAGCGGCGGACTTCCTAGTGGCGGATCGGCCAGCGGCGGACTTTCCAGTGGCGGATCGACCGGTGGCGGATCGGCCAGCGGCGGACTTCGGCGGACTTCCCAATGGCGGATCGGCCAGCGGCGAACTTTCCAGTGGCGGATCAGCCACCGGCGGACTTTCCAGTGGCGGATCCGCCAGCGGCGGACTTCCCAGTGGCGGATCGGCCAGCGGCGGACTTTCCAGTGGCGGATCGACCGGTGGCGGACTTCCCAGTGGCGGATCGACCGGTGGCGGACTTCCCAGTGGCGGATCGGCCAGCGGCGGACTTTCCAGTGGCGGATCGGCCAGCGGCGGACTTCACAGTGGCGGATCAGCCAGCGGCGGACTTTCCAGTGGCGGATCCGCCAGCGGCGGACTTCCCAGTGGCGGATCGGCCAGCGGCGGACTTCCCAGTGGCGGATCGGCCAGCGGCGGACTTTCCAGTGGCGCACTTCCCAGTGGCGGACTTTCCAGTGGAGGATCGGCCAGCGGCGGATTTTCCAGTGGCGGATCGACCAGCGGCGGACTTCCCAGCGGCGGATCGGCCAGCGGCGGACTTCCCAGTGGCGGATCGGCCAGCGGCGGACTTTCCAGTGGCGGATCGACCGGTGGCGGATCGGCCAGCGGCGGACTTCCCAGTGGCGGATCGGCCAGCGGCGGACTTTCCAGTGGCGGACTTTCCAGCGGTGGACTTCCCAGTGGCGGAACGGGCAGTGGCGGATCGGCCAGTGGCGGACTTTCCAGTGGCGGATCGGCCAGTGGCGGACTTTCCAGTGGAGGATCGGCCAGCGGCGGACTTTCCAGTGGCGGATCGGCCATCGCGGGACGAGCCAGTGGCGGGTCGGCCAGCGGCGGACTAGCCAGTGGCGGATCGGCCAGCGATGGACTAGCCAGTGTCGGATCGGCCAGCGGCGGACTAGCCCGTGGCGGATCGGCCAGTGTCGGATCGGCCAGCGGCGGACCGTCCAGTGGCGGATCGGCTAGCGGCAGACTAGCCAGTGGTGGATTGGCCAGCGGCAGATTAGCCAGTGGCGGATTAGCCAGTGGCAGATCGTCAGCGGCGGCCTAGCCAGTGGAAAGGGAATTGTAGGTTAGCATATGGATCTGGGAAAAGAAAGGGAAATCGAAGACTGTGGTCCCTATTGTAAAATAAGCACTCAAGTGTCTAAGAGAAAGTTGTCCGGAAATTATCCGTAACTGCTGTTTAGTTAGCTGATGGATAAAAACCTACTGTTGCTTGTATTAGTGAAATGAGAAACTGGAATCTAACAAGCGAAAACCAGATTTTATCCCATCAAAAACCTTTCCAGGTCCAAGCAGACGGCATGTTGGCATGTCAGGTAATTAAGTCTGTCACGAAAAGCCGTTCCAATTTATCTACTCAAAGATATATGATCGGAACGGCAAGTCTCGTCCAAGTGGGCATCCAACAAGGCAACTGTTGATCATTTTTCAAAATCAACACTCTCCATCAGCGGCGAATTTAGTTAAGGAAAAACTTTGAGCAATGTATTTCTTTATTTTTTATTTTCAAACGCAAAAATTTGCCGCCGTTCATCGCCTAAAAAAAAATTTAAAAAAAAAATGATCGTACGTACGTAATATATATATATATATATATATATATATATATATATATATATATATATATATATATATATATATATATATATATATATATTATTTTTTTTATTAATTTTTTTTTTTTCAATTTTTTTTTTTTAGGCGATGAACGGCGGCAAGTTTTTGCGTTTGAAAATAAAAAATAAAGAAATACATTGCTCAAAGTTTTTCCTTCACTAAATTCGCCGCTGATGGAGAGTGTTGATTTTGAAAAATGATCAACAGTTGCCTTGTTGGATGCCCACTTGGTCGAGACTTGCCGTTCCGATCATATCATATCTTTGAGTAGATAAATTGGAACGGCTTTTCGTGAAAGACTTAATTACCTGACATGCCGTCTGCTTGGACCTGGAAAGGTTTTCGATGGGATTAAATAGTTCTGAAATGAAAGAAGGCGAACAATTTGAGAAAAAAGTTGAACTTTCATTACTATACTACTATACTACTAAGTATTTATCCATGTCGGTTCGAACAATAAATCGGAACGCCAAAATTAACTTTACATACCTACGCGTGCTGTTATCGTTTTCGCAGGTCTTCGGAGCTACCGATGCGCGGGTGTTCGTTCGCGGGTGTTCATTCGGAACTCCAGGAGAAGCCAAAGAGGAAACTCTCCTTCGGCCTTCCTCTTTCCTCTATTCGCGATAAGTATCGAGAGAAAGTGCCTCCAAATGCGAGGTTAGGCAACCCTCACGTCCCAGTGGCGCCGCCTTGTCGCGTCATTGCTTGGCGGAATACGCATTTTCCGCTGCGTCAGCGCTGTGTCGGTTCTCGTAAAGACTCCGCGAGTCCCTCTTATCAGCATCACCTCGAGTCTTGGAAGCTACTTTATTCCGTTTGACACCGCAAAGACGCGCGGTCAATGCTCTGCGCGATTGTCTAAGGGCGAAGCTCAACGTCGCGGAATACCATGTTTAGTTTCGCCGAAAACGTTTCCAGAATTGGTCATATTCGGCGAATTATTCGAACAAACTATTCGAACTCGAATATTCGGTATTCGAGGAGCGCTATTCGATATTCGGACCCGACCAGTAAACCGGTATTCGAGTTCGAATATCAAAAACAATTCGAATATTCGCATACCCCTAATATTAAGCCAAGGTTTTTCATAGTTGCAAGATTGATGACAGATACAAGAAATAAATTGGTAAACTGCAAATATCTCATTTATTTCAATCTTTCTTCACACTAGCTTCCCAAAAAGTATTTTTGAAGACGTAGAATCCATGAACGCAAAAAAGTTGCAGTGATTTCCCAACTTTAGAATCAAAATGTGTATTTGGAAACGCTCTTGAAGGAAAAATATGTTAATCCTCGGTTTGTTTGAGACAAAAGCTGGTAATTGCACTGAAAAAACGATACGATATTGGACACCGTAAATTACGGACTATATAGGTTTACCGAGGGATTGCGGTTGTGACGCCCGTAATCCCTCGGTAAACCTATATAGTCCATAATTTACGGTTTCCAATACCGTATCGTTTTTTCAGTGTGGTTGAGACATTGATTCGCCGAAACGGTCTAATGTGGGAAAATGAATTTTTTAAGCTCCTTACCTATCAATGATAAAAATTCCTCTAGAAATTCCTTCCGGCTCTAAAACTTGGAAGAATGACCTGGGGAAAGAACTGACTCCCAGCACAACATGAGATGCCGATAATTTCTGACTGCCGGCAACGATTCCTTCGCACTGGTTACTGCTTTTCGAGATGATCAACGCTCCAGCACCTTTATGTAAATGATAAAGTCCACCAAAAATTGCACAGAGCCTGAAAAAGCCAAGATCACAAACATTCAAGAACAGTCAGCATGACCAAAATATTTTATCCTGGAGGGCCCACATTTGATGTTTGTTCACATAGACTTCAAGTCATAAGGTAAAATTTGTCCGTAAGAAATTATTACACCCACTAGAAACTATTGTAAACTAGTTGAAAATGTTCACTGAGTGACCTAGACCATCCTTCTGCCACATTTTTCTTGTAAACCGCTTCAAATAGGAAAATGTTGATAAAACTTTTAAAATTAAAATTAACCCAAGGTTTAAATTAATTAATTAATTTTAAGGTTTAAATTTCTTGTCAAAGAACACGTTCTTGTTTTTTAATTTTTGTATTCTTATTTAATCTTTCTTGTCTGTGCCATTTGTTAAGTTGCTAATTTCTTTATTTTTGTTTTGTAATTGGGACTTGTCCCTTTGATAATTAATTAATTAATAAATAAATAAATAAATAAATAAATAAATAAATAAATAAATAAATAAATAAATAAATAACCCAAAGGAATTCACTGAGAAAAATTTCAACCCTCCCAAAAACATACCTTAGAAGTTTGGAAGGGGGATGGGTGCTGACTTTCTTAAAAAAACAAATGAGAAGAGTGTATTTGGACTTTGAAATTGAAAAGTACCTACGTAAAAATGCAAGACTTCTTGTTTAGGATAATTTTTTCGAAACTTAAAAAACCTTATTATTGAATTTTGGAGAATTGGGAATCGCTTCCCACACATTACCCATGCCCATCTAAAGATGACCAAAGCAATTGTAGTGAAGCCACCTATTTAAACAATAATTTCTTAATCACTAACCGACAAAAACTTTGCGGTAGCTCGCCACTTCCATACATAGGCCATAGGAATGGTGAATTCGAATAGCGACCAAGACTACTGAGGAATAACTGTGAGCGTGATAGTCCTTCTTTGAACGATGTTTTTTCTGTGCCCGATGCAATGGCATGAAGAACATAATGAACAAGATTGTTTGGTAATTTCTTACTTTTCAAAAATTCTAAGAACGTTTTATCTTGAAATCCTGAAAAATAAAAAATTACATGATAATTACTCATATATACCACAACAATTGTTTTGTTTTGTAGAATTCGCAGATCTAACATCGCTGATTTGGAAAATCTGTTTACTTCCAAAAGGGCGGATGTCTTTTGACTAATCAGTTCACGATTAATCTTTTAAATTGTCATACTAGGAATCAAATAAAATTCCGATCCCGTAAGTCACAGATACGTGTTTTGTTTGTTCACAAGATCAGTCAATAATTTTCATCTAGAATTTGTGATGCAAATAGTATCCCAAGAGGAAAGATACAAGGCTGCTAAATAGTATCTAGCAGTAGCATCAAAAACTGACTTTTCGTCTGCTGTTCATGAATTTAGAAGTGAATTTTTGTAATTTTAAGAGCCCACATTGATCATTTTGAATCACTTTACAATAATCCGTCTTTTTTTATCCGTTCGCAGTTTGCTGTATTTTACATGGAGTCTTATGGAAGACTGTGGATGGCTGTAGACAGCAGTAGGAAAAAAAATTGTTTAAGCTTTTCGGAGTTTTTCGGGTCCTAATCATCCAGATAATTGATTTCAAACACAATTTGACAGAAAAAAAAATTGTCGGTCAAAACCGGGTCTCAAGCTTGCCGGTACGTGGACAGGAATTGCGATGCTCGGATGGTTCACACCGTATAAGATTCTGTGTGAACGACTGCATTAAAAAAGACAGCTATGCTAGCAATGTTAAAACTGTTTAAAACGGCAAAATTTCAAAACAGACCTGCTATAGAATTTAAGAGCTAATTATTATTTGTTTGGTGGGGGGGAGGGGGGCCAAACATACCTTCAAAATCTTTACTAGATTCTTGTGACTGAGCAAAAGAAGTCAATAGTTTCATTAACATTCTTTTTTCCACAACACTAACATCTGTGGTAGAGAACACATCAGCACGAGAGCAAGGTACAGGTTTCAAACGGTCGTTAATCCAAGTGAGAACTCGAGTGACGCAGCGGAATTCCGTGTAGCGACCTATATTTGATGATATGAGTAATTCAACCAGAGAACCCTTGGCAAAGAGCAACTGGAAAAAAAAATTAACACATTACCTTTTATTTTTATGTACTACTTCCAGCTGTAACAACAAAGGGTTACAGAATACTTTAAATATCCAAACTTGAGTTTCCAAGATTTATAATAATAATAATAATTTTATTTATACATTTGAGCCTAATACACAAAGCTATCGTACACGTCAATATTGAATGTATACAAGAAAGGAAGATAACGTAAGTAATCAAAAAATCAGATTGGTGCATCAAAAAATTCTTTAAGAGAATAATATGGCGTTTTCTTTAAGTTAATTTTTAATTTATTTAAAAAAGATACAGGGCCATCATTTTTGAAAGTTTTTTTGAGGTCTTGTGACAGTGTGTTGAAAAACTGGATGGCTAACTGATTCACTGATTTTGGATGCTCGTTTCTTTTTTGCGGTCTTCCATGGAACATATGCCTTGTATTATGTGTGTGGGTAGGTTTCATTCCATTAACAGACAAGACATTTTCTTTTATTCCAGCGAGTATGACTTCATAGATGTACATGTTATAGACTGTCATCACTTTAAATTTTTTAAATAATTCCCTAGCAGAACTTCTAAATGGTTTTCTTGCAATTAATCTTAGGGCTCTTTTTTGAACTATGAGCACCTCTTGGCTAATAGAATTTATAGAGGCGCCCCATAGAACTATACCATAATTCACAACGGATTGAATATTAGCATTATAAAAAAGCATAACTGAAGCAGCATTCATGAACTTCATCAAATTACGGATTGCATAAACTTGAGAATTTAGTTTTTTTACCGTAGATTACCGTAGATTAGTTTTTAAAACTTGCTGCAAGATTGACTTTGCAAGACTGCGAATACGAGCAAGCTTCAAATAGTCTTCTCATGGAAGCTTGCATTGACTTGAAAACTTGCGACGGATATTGCTGTAAGATTTTGTGATATCCGGTTTCCTGGTTTATAGTGCAAAAACCACGTGCACTCTATTTTTTAAGGCTTCAGCTGAGCCAGGGGTATTCGGACAGAGCTTGGACTGATTTGTCCCTGGGCCGTTTTTTTTTTTTTTTTTTTTTTTTTTTTTTATTAGAAAAAAACCATTTTAGTAGAGTATTTATTTAACTCATATCTAGCCTAGTAATAATCTCAGCTTTGAAACCCTCTTGCACGTTTTTGCCCACAGAGAAAAAACAAATGGAGACAAAGGAACTTTGATGTACTTTCAGAATGTAGGTAGGGTCAAGCACTTCTTTTCCTTTGTTTTTTCTCAGCGAGCAAAACCGTGAGGAGGGATGATGGTGTGTTCCTTAAAGTCATCAGAACGAACTCCCACGGTCAGGAATGGCTACGCTGACTTTTGCATTTGAGTGTGCTTGAAACCCACCAAGAAAGTCTGTTGCAAGAAACAAGGAACCTCCATTCATTCATGAAGTTAAACGCACAAAGTGAACTTAAAAAATTGCTATAACTTTTGGAGGGATATGAAGCGAATTTTATTTTCAGTGTCGGGTGAAGATTCAAGTTTCGGAACTTTTCTGGGGACACCAAACGCCAAAATCAACAAAACCACTTCTCAGGAGCTTTGTTTTTTGTTATCTCTCACCGTTGAGTTACTCTTTTTGCCCCCACCTCGTGGAACAGGTACGAATTCCGAGGTTCGGGTACAGCATTGGTGTCATCCATCGTTGCCGAACAAACAGTTCGAGTGAGATAATATAATGCAGAACCGTTGGTTTGGGTGAAAATCTTCACCCGACACTGTAAATAAAATTCGCCTTCGGAAAAACTAGAGATAAGGAGAATAGAAATATAGTTCACTCACCTTGGGAGCAAGATCTAAATTAAATTTCCGACTATTCTTTTCTAATTTATTGCGATTCCAACAAATTTCCTCTATTTTCTTTGCATTTACTGCATCTTTTTCCACTATGTCTCTTTCTGATATTGGCGAGTCTTCTGCAGTTTTATCTTCAACTGCAACAGCTGGTTCTTCTAATTTCAAATCGATAACTAGATTGGTGACAGTTTTTGTCAAATTTTCCTCTTCTTCACTGTAACATTTACCATAGAGCAGTTACAATGGAGAAATCACCACAAAACTCAACAGTATGTCTATGTCTGTTATCCAGAATTTTGAGGGAAGCATCTTTAAAGATAGTTTCTATCTAGCATCTATATAGCATCTAGTTTCTTTAAAGGATCGCACCTTGTACTCGTATTTTACACGATGACAAAAAATTGCAAAACACAGGTGACAATGCCTTGACAATTTACTGAAAAATGACTATCCCTTAACTTCTTCACTGCATTCAACGAGTATACTCGTCCAACGCAATAGTGTCCCACACTGCGTTCGACAAGTATACCCGTCCGGTTCCCCTTGAACTTTTGGCGCCTGTAAAGCTGCCACATCTGCGCGGAACATAGCAATCCGTATACTCTTTCTATCGGGAAGAGTATGATGAGCTATATGATGGAGGCGCTGGCAGCATTTAAGTTTAACCCTGTAGGAGATTCAGAACGGAAGACATTTTTTTGCATTTTTTTTGGCACAGTTCTTACTTTTTTTTTCTCAAAAACGAAAAATCAGAAGTGGTCTATGTTTTCTGTCAAAAGGAATCATTCAAAGGTTTCATGCACTGAAACTTATCATCTATGATTAATTTGAGCAAGAGAGTTGTCTAAATCAACATTATAGTGATAAGCTATGTGTTTCAGTGGGGAAAAAACAACAAAAAAATGTGTTTTTTGAATTTTTTAAAATTGGGGAATTTAAAAATTTGTGAATTTGGGCCGAAAAAAAATCCAACAACATTTTCTTCTTTGTTATACTTTTAGGCACTAGTAGTAAAAATTTCAAGACATTTGAGTCATATTTGGCCTAAAAATGAGCAAAAAACTAAAACTACCTTTTTCATGAAACAACTGCAAAAAAGAACTCAGCAGTGGGGGGTACTTCGAGATTCAAAAAAACGCAGCTGTGAAAAGGTTAAAAATTATCAAAATGTGGAACTAGAACAGCTTCTTTGGCGGCCAATTTAATATTATTTAAGACCTAGCTACTGTTGATTCAATTATTTTTCAACCTGTGGTGCCAGAATCAAGTTCCTTTCTGAATACATACCTTCCCCGTGCCATCTTAAAACTCTTAGCAGAAAATTTTATACAACAAATCAATATAATCTGTTAAAAAGAACTTGCTCGCCTGCTTACAATAGGTCACATGTGAGATCATAGTTTTTTCAAACGATCATCTTTAAAACACATGGCAACAAAATTCCTCTAACTTTTTGAAGATCCTTCGTATAGTTAGAGCTCCTGCATTTTCAGTGTCAGATCCTGAAAAGTAGTAATGCATGCTTTTGAAATGCATCAATTACACCAGTGAGCAATTATTGGATTACAACTCACGTTGAAAATCTGCTTTAACCATCTGCTGAACGATCCATTTCAAAAGCAGGCACTGCTACCTCAAAAAACAACACACATTTTGTAGCCATGTGTTTAAAAATGATTGTATCAACAAGTTCAGAGCACACACGCTCTAGAATGTTAAGTCTTCACAACACTATGAGAGATTCACGTTTGATTGAGGATAACAAAAAACTGTAGAGAATAAATTTGGCTGATACTTACTAAGCAACAAACCATTCTTCATGCACATTTGAGAAAGGAGAAACCGGGTTCCTAATCTCTAATACAGAGCAATCTTCTGAAAGACACAAACTAGATACATCCAAGGAGTCCTCAGGAACATTATTTAATTGAACACTTTTTATCCAATCATGGATTCCATTAAAATTGAATGAGGCCCAAAGATCTCCATAGTAGGGATTGCTAAAACAAAAAAGCTATGAATTAATGCCAATGAAGACAGGATAGAATTTTCAGAGTCAAAGAAATGAAGAACAACAGAGTAATATTTTTGATTGGATGCAATATTGTCAGCCTCTACACTTATTATTAGCTCATTTTCCCCCAAATTTTGCTTAATCATTTGATACACTTGTTTGCCCATCCTGAAAGGTAATGCTTACAAGTTTAATTATTATGATTATTTTCTCAAATACTCAAATAAATGAGATTCAAGTTTCACCACAAACCTCTATCAAAATAGTGACTTCCAAAACAAAGCATTTAATCCAAATGTCCCTCTTTATCATTCAACATACCTACTAAAAGCAAAAAAGTCAATGATAAAACTCTGATTATTTGCAGGGGGAGGGAATTACAATGAACCTGAAACTACTATAAAAAGTGAGAAAAATAGGAGTAAAAATAAACAAACAGTTCCATAAATCCATAAATAAGTTTATAGATAAATGAACAAATGTGTTTGAAAAAAAAAAAAAAAAAAAAAAAAATCAAAATTAAAAGAGAATAGAGAAAAAGAAAGGAACAAAACAAAAAAAAAACTAGAAAAATGAGTGTGTTGTAAATACATGCGCACCCTCTTAGCACAGAGAACAGTTTGCAAGTCATACTTACCGATCCAAATGAAGTACTTTTTGGCCTACTCGACTTGCTGCGGCTGCTACAATAGACTCCGCCATTCCTGAGTTAAAAGAAGAAGAAACATTGATCAAGATTTCAAAGCAAGATGCTGATGCCAAACAGAGGTGAGCAGTTAGAGGTTGTTTCACAAAAAATGGCTAATGACAGATGGGTTTATTTACTGCGCAGAGACGAGTTTGCATTTCTACGCATGTGCAAGAACGCAAAATGTCTTCACGCAGCTTTCTTTTGTGAAATGAGGTCTACATTATTTTGTAAAAGAGAATAACTGTTACAGAAACGGTAGGTAAATCAGCCATTTTATTGATGATAAAATTTAAAGGTTGATGTTCTTGCAAGAACTTTGGAAGCCTTCTTTCCCATTCTCTATTGCGACCAAAATTGTTTACTGTGGAGCATTAAGATATATGGTTGTAATTTCATTATGACAAAGATGAGTGTAAAAGGGCAAATCGTCTCTTAAAGAAATTCTCAATTCCTAGGTTGCTAGCACTGCTGTAAACAAAAAGCCGTTTTTTTTCTTTCGCAGCAATTTTGCGAACTAGAGCTCATTGTTGGCTCCGCTAACAAAGTCTGCTGGTTGTGGGTGACCAGTAGAAATTGTTTGATAAGCCGGAGTGCCGATGGGGCAGTTGCATGGGTCTGAAACGTTGTGTTTTTTGTAAAGAAAATGAAAGTACTTGATGAGCTGAGGACAAAGATGCCTTTGGTTTCTAATTAAGTCCCATTGTTCTGAAGATGATATTTTGTCCCAAAATACATTGTTTTAAATGGGAATTCCGCGTAGTGACGTCACTTCGCTCACGGGTTTTTACAACTTTACATGTGTGTATCTCCAAAACCGGGACACTTATGAAAAAACCAAAGGCACCAATGTTTTCAGCTCATCACGTACTATCATTTTCTTCATAGAAAACACAACATTTAAGACTCCTGCAACTGCCCCATTACAATCCAATGCTCGCTTTCGATTGCTTACCTCCTCTGTCTACAACAGTTCACAAGCTCTAGAACAAGTGGATGATTACTGTCCAAAGTTATTTTTAGCACAGCTACCAATCTAAGAACAGGAAATCCCAAATCAGAAGCTCCGCTGTAGGCTATCAACAAATTATTCAACAAAACAGCAACCATGAATTGCGGCAGTCCACAGTGAATAGTCGCTGGCATGAAAATAGACAGCTGTCGAGAACAATTGTCCAAATGCTTCAGAGTGTGTGAAAAGAGGAACTAAGCGATGCAATGTGTGTATCAGCACTCTGAATTATCAGATAATTTCAACTGGCCGCCTGCAAGCACATGACTTTGAAAGCAGAGTTCATAATGAATTCACAGTTCACATTTGCAAGAGTAGTCATTGGGCACATAAAACTTGCAGCTATTAGGATGACATCTATTATGAAAAGCAGATAAGAAAGAATGGAAAACGACAGCAAGATGAAGACAGCTAATAGCTTTAGTGCTGACAAAGAAAAGAACTTTACCTGTTCCCACAACAATAACATCAAATTCAGTAGGAAGATCTTCGTCCATTATTACGTATTGAAGGTTGAGACCAATGAATTATTCCAAACTAGTTGATGAAACTTAACAAAAGACCATCGACGATAACGCAGATAAATCTGAACTGGGATAAAACGCCACGATAGGATAAAATATGGAAATTATTTCACTGAATTTCACAGATTGTGTTGTGGTTCAAGAAAAATTATAACATAACCAAAACAATTTGCAAAAAATCAACAAACACAGGGTTGCCGCTCCGCTATGCTTGTTTTAAAAGCGTCGTCGAAAGTCAAAAACAATCAATTTTTTCAACATCCCGATTCATCTCTGAAAATAAAGGTGATAAATAAAAGAAAGTGGACGATTTCCTCTCTATTTTTTCCGAAGTAAGTAAAAATAATCGTCAAGTTTAGAAAATATACTCAGATAAGTACTTTGGTAGACAGTGTCGTGGTAGTCATGTATTGTCGGTCATGTATGGCTGGATGATGGTGACGATTGTTATATTTTAGACTGTACCATCTCTACCTCAACCTGGAGAGTCCATCGCAATTCGCCTTCCCAATTTTAGAATTACTTCTCAATTTTTAATGCTTCTGCCGGTGATTTGGTGTCTATTCAATATCCTGTAGTGCTTTTTTCTCTCTACTTATCTTATATGGTAAACTCCGATTTATTTTACCTAGTTTAACACGCCGAATCGGTCTTTCTCGTGGTTCTATGTACTATCTTCGAGGCACAAGCGGACAAGCCGCATCATAAGAGGCCTAACTTGCTTAACTAGTGCTGTGTCTCCGAAATTTAGTTTTAGTTAAGCTTTTAGTGTTTTTATCTGAGTCACTCGATGAAGTAGACCCTATGCAAGTTTTCTACTTTGTAAATCAGTGAAGTAATGCATCATCTACCCTTTACAACCAGCACCACTCAAGTGTTTTTCTAAGCATCCGAATCACTACTGGTGCTGACCTGGGATGTAAATATGATCTTCTGATTTCAAGTCCCTCAAGGAAACTTATGCATTGTTGTTGGTTCACAACCTTTGGTGATATCATACTCCTCTAGTTTTACACCCCTCACTCTCCTGATTTTGTTGGTATTGACCAAAGTGAATTTTATCTATCGTACAAAATCCAATGCCACTTTTCTAACTTGGAACAGACAAGATTCACCGTTGTTGTTAATCTCTGGCTGTATAGATAAGTTTTTAGAGGCCATTTCATGAGAGTTGGCTGAAGGCAGAGCGGCTTCTTTACTGCGCAGAGGGTGAGTTTCTGTCTCTGCACTCTAACTTCAATGTGCAGAGATACGAACAAACCCACGGAACAGGAAGCCGGGCAAGGTGTCCATCTTTGGTGAAACGAGTTCCAAATACTGATTTCTGCTCTATGAAGGTTGGATTAAATCTAGGTTCAACTGAAAAGGTGCAGTAGAGGTTGTTTCAGATAAGTTGGCTGAAAAAAGTCTGGGGCCATTATGTGCAGCTAACGGGTTCGGAACTTCTGCGAATCTAAATTTGTGTCTCCAGCGTTGGAAAATGGCTCGGTGCCAATTATATGTGATATCTATCATCGGTCAACTCATCTGATATATTCTCTGCTGGTTGCTTGCTGGAAGACCTTGAATATTCCTAGTTTTCTCTGGCTACAATCACTTCTTGATGAACTTTGGATCTGTTGTTCTCGATATCATTCTGAGCGAAAGCTCTTCTGGGCGAATTTAAGTTGAACAATAAGTTTCTAAATTATTCAAGCTCAAAGTTTGAACAGAATGATTAATCCGTCCAATTTATAGGACAAGAAAGCCCTGTTGTGGCAGTAAGAAAGAAACAAGTTTAGCGTGGAGCATGGTGTAAACTGATTTGAACATGGTGCAACTCTCGAAGTCTATACTGGCTCTAGCCCTAAAGACCCCTTCTCACCAAATTTTATTGAATTGTACCTATGCCTAAGCTGTGGAGAAATTAATGTTTCAATGAAATAGGATGACTGAAACACCTTTCTGCATCAAATTTGAAACATTCAACTGTGGAAACTTTTCTACGAGTTACAGTTTTTTTACTACGTTTGAAACCTTATTCAGGTTGCTTTTTAACATTGTATTCAAACCCGATAACATTGGAAATCTCAACTTCTTTTTTTTTTTCAGACAAAATGCAAGCATCATGGAGTCAGTGGGGAGCGCAAGCTGCCGCTGGCGTTGCTGCAAATGCTACCAGTTACTCAATGCCTCCGCCAACTCCAGCTGCCAGCACAGCAACAACAGCAACTGCTGCAGCTACGCAGGCCACTCCAGGCGTGAATGCCTTCTCGATGGGCGCTTACGGGCTTTATAATGCGCAAGCCGCCGCCATGACTCCTGCCATGAATCCTGTAAGTCTAATGCAAACTGAATCAATGTTTTCTTGACTACATAGTTTTGTGAAAGTTGAGTCCCAAATAATGGAAAGTCACTTTCTAAATGTGAAGTTGCACAAAGAATTTTTATGATTAGCATGTGCTTAAAAATAAATACCTCCCATAGCTTGAACTTAAGGGCCCCTGTCGAGACGCCACACTCACATGCTATGTTCAAGATAATGCTGTTCATTCTTGCAACAGGGTCGACTTCTGCTTATAATTGAACTGGCTCATGCGTAAACATCAGACGTCCAAAACAGGCGCGTCAATTGGGGGGGGCAGGGTGGGCAATTGCCCCCCCCCCCCAAGGATTTGAAGTCAGGCGCAAAAACGGATTTTTGCCCCCCCCCCCCCCAAGCCGGCTCTATGACTCTAAAATTTTATTGACGAGCAAAAAAAAAAAAAAAAGATCAAATTCAAATTTTTTGCCCCCCCCCCCCCCCAAGCCGACTCAATGGCTCTAAAATTATTTTGATGAGCAAAAAAAAAAAAGTCATCAAATTTTTTACCCCCCCCCCCCCCCCCCCCCCCCCCAAGCCGAACTTGATATGACGCCCCTGGTCCAAAATATTTTTATTGAGAAGCAAAATATAAAAAAATTTGCAAATTAAAAGATAACAAATTATAGAAAAACTGCCAAGACACGGGAAATAGGGGCAAGAAGCCGAGGAACAAGTCTGATCAGGACTTTAACAGAGAAGCGTCTTTTTAAGCGTGATGTACGCTCACAAAGTCAAGTATAAAAAAAATGGACAACGGACGTTTTCGCATGAGCCTGTTCAATTGATCACCCAAGTTTTAAGAATTGTGTAATATGAATATGTAAATTATTATTAATGATGAGGTCTCAAAATATCATAAGGAACTTTCTCTATCCATGTATCTTGAGTTTCTTTTGTTTGATTGATTATTTGCATTCCATCTCAGGCGGTTGCTGGAGCTGGAGTAGCTGCTGCAGGGTATTCACCTCAACAATGGGCCATGGCGCAACAGCAAAATTGGCAACAATGGGAACAATGGCAACAACAATATGCTCAATGGCAGCAACAATATGGTGAAAAAGTTAGTATTAGTGAAATTTGTCTAAAGAATTAAAACTGTTGTAAAAATTTTACTGTTTTGGACCGTTTAACCCTTTAACTGCTACGGACGAGTATACTCGCGGCGGAGAAACCTCTTCTCTTAGAGCTGCGGACGAGTATACTCTTGTGACGAGTCTAATCGTGACTGGATTCCTCAAAACTCTTAAAAAAAATTTAAAAAAATTAAAAAAAAAAAAAAAAAAAAAAAAATTAAACAAAAAACGTAACAATTCGTAAATTTGCACGGTTTTCCATTCACACCCTGGCAGTACCTGCATTCCTAACTCAGCAGTCAAAGGGTTAAGTTGAGACCCCCTAGATTGGTCATCTTAATTGGTGAAAAGCTATTATCTTGAAGCCAAAAAATACAGACACTATTTTTTACAGAGAAAATACAGGGTGTTGAAAAACTGTTTCCGAATATTTCAGGGGCGGATTCTACAGGTCAAAATAAGATTATTTTCCCCTTTAAACATGGGTCCGAAATTGCAGTCTTTTTGAGTTACAGTGTTGCAAAGTTTCCAAAGAACAAATTGAAAAATTGTCATAACTCCGTAGTGAATTTTTCTTAATGCTCGTAAATAGGTACTCTGGAGTAGTTTTAGGCGTTCTTGCCAATTTTGGCCGTGAAAATGCTGTATGCAAAAATTTGAGGGGGGTTACGGGGGTTTTTCTTGATTTTTCTCACTTTTTTTGGCCAAATTAGGTGAAAACATGCTTTCGGATTCATTGAACCCAAAAACGATTAGCATTACTCAAAATTTCGTAAAAAGGTATGCATTTTTAGTCCTTACAAGTTTTTACTTTTCGCAAACCATTTCCGAGAAATTCGTCCCTGAAGTTGCAGAGGTCGGCCAATAATCGCCTTTTCTTTGATTCTGTCAATTCTTGGCCGACTTCTCCAACTTAAGGGACGATTTTCTCAGAAATGGTTTACGAATTGGAAAAACTTGTAAGGACTAAAAATGCATACTTTTTTACGAAATTTTGAGTAATGCTAATCGTTTTTGGGTTCAATGAATCCGAAAGCATGTTTTCACCTAACTTGGCCAAAAAAAGTGAGAAAAATCAAGAAAAACCCCCATAACCCCCCTCAAATTTTTGCATACAGCATTTTCACGGCCAAAATCGGCAAGAACACCTAAAACTACACCAGAGTACCTATTTACGAGCATTAAGAAAAATTCACGAGGGAGTTATGACAATTTTTCAATTTGTTCTTCGGAAACTTTGCAACACTGTAACTCAAAAAGACTGCAATTTCGGACCCATGTTTATAGGGGAAAAAAGTCTTATTTTGACCTGTAGAATCTGCCCCTGAAATATTCGGAAACAGTTTTTCAACACCCTGTATATGCCATGGTGTTCTGACAATGAACCGACCTTATCTTCACAGAGCAAAAATAAGTTGCTGGTTTCAAAATTATGGATTTTCATGTTCTTATGCCAAACGCTCTCTAGTAGTTTTAAGAGTAGCTACTCAAAGTTTTGCCGTAAAATTGCATTTTTTGTAAAGGTGAGTTGAAAAGTATCAAACGAACCGTAACTAATATTTATTCTTCTAAAAGAAACTATATTTTCTTATAACTTTTAACTTTCCAAAACTTTTCCTCTGTTTTACCATCATGGCCAATACAATTAGTAGGCTGGAATACTGGGCCGATGTGGCAACGCTTCGGCGTTCGGATTTCTTGTTCTTCCATAAGGTTACATGTTAATGTCAACAAAGATATTTCGTTTATTAAACTGTCTAATGATTTTGAGCATTTATTTTAACCTTCTATTTTCCTTATCAATTGTTTTTAAATATTTTTTTTAAACCGGATAAAGTTTCCATTTTTTGCTCATGTTTTCTGCCATAAGGATTTTGGAGTCGTTTAAAACCGTACTAATGGTCAAAAAATGAAGTCATAGTGAATACAGTCGAACATTTGAGGGCCTAAAAATTCATAGATGCCAAGTTTAAATTTGTTAGATAAACTCCAACCAAGATTAGTAAAGCTGGAAGAAGACAATTAGGCAATTCTCTTGTCAGAATCTGCTGCCAACGAGCTGAAGACACGCTGGTCCTGCCAACCACCCAATCCAGCTCATCATTTCAGGTCAGACACGGTCGGCCTACCTTCCATACATCCAGAGTGAGCTCAAACTCTGGTCAGACGTGGTCGGCCTACCTTCCGTACATCCAGAGGGAGCTCAAAAGACATCTGGAGGAGATTGCCGTAGGGTTACTGTAGAAATCCCCCTCCGCCAACAAGAGAGCAAAAGTGAACTAGTTAACCAGCTGATTTTTCTGGAAGGAAGTAGAGAAAGATCCAAAAGTGAGAGTAGAAAGAAAAAAGAGACAGTAAGAATCATAAGAGACAAAGAGGAATGGAAAGAAAAATGATAGCAAAAAGGAACCAAAAGAAAGAAGAGAACAAAGAGAAACCAAAGGAGGAATATTGAGATCGAGTAAAATATAAAACACCAAAGCTCTACAGCCGATGCCCTCCTTTCGGTTCTAGGAAGTCCTTTCCAACGCAGGATCTACTGCATGTAGCGGCGTCCACCATGCTCTTTCCCATCCTTGCACCGTTTTTCTCCCAAACTCGTTGAATGCTTTGACTCCGTGCGAACAATTTTCCAAGTGAGTCTTTACATGGGCGTTGAGTGCCCATCAGCTAACAATCTAACATGATATTGGATGATGATCAGTCCACTGACATCCTCGCTTTACCAAATTGTTTAAATGGGTATGAAGGAGCCTCGCAGAAGTATGTTGTTCGCGGTGATAGACCCGCGCTAAGACTACAGCTGGGGCGACAGGCGAATTCTATCCATCTATCTAATTTTTAAGGAAGATATTAAGGGTTATGTTTACTCAGGGTCTTATGGTGGCAACGTTGTCACCGGACTCTGACCTTGAGAGTTTTCAGTGCTGCCACTTTTAGTATTTCAGCCTGTAATTGTATCGGCCGTGGTTTTACTCAAATCACATTTTTATTTATAATTTTAAAACACCTCTATTTCGTTCTTTTTTTTTTGAATTTTCACATGTTTTTGGTCTTGAACTGTCTGTTATAACTAGAGGTGGGAAAATTTCGCGGCCGCGATTCGCCGCGAAATCGGCCGTTTTTTTGGTTTCTGCGCGAAATCGCCGCGAAATTCGGCCTTTTTGAACCAGGGAAATCGCGAAATTCGGTCTTATTGAGCAAAATCGCGAAATTGACAAATTTTTGCGGAATTATCGTAAAAGTGCGTACGCGTTGAATTTACCGCGATTTTTCAAGTTTTTTGTGTTACAGTTCACCAGTCACCAGATGGAATACATCGGGCATCAGATGGACATCAGCTGATAGGAAAGAAGACTAAAGTACATTAAACGCACTATATTTTTTTCTATGTCGCAAAAAGCATCGCAAAAATAACATTGAAATCAACAAAAAATAACATCAAAATCAGCCGAAAATAACGACGAAATTTTCCAACCTCTAATTATAACCTCTGTCTGAACAAACATCGGAATGTGTGATTATTTACAGTCAAACCTAAATCAACTGGCATTCGGGGCTCTTCTTCCCCTCCCTTGGCAGCTCTCACTTTTACCCTCTTTTCTATGCACCCTTGCCAAGCATATCAGGGGATGCATCACAACCTTCTTAGTCCTTAACCTCACTCCATGCAAAGGTCGGGGGTTTCAGGGGTGCAAAATGTTCCAAAACTTCAGAAGTTTCACACGATCCATGACTTATTTCCTCACAGGATTTTAAAAAATTTCCTCACAAAAATTTGAAAGTGATGTCTTTTTTTTGTGGTTATTTTAACATTTCAACACTGTATGTTCGCAAAATAACCGATATTTTCCCATTTTTTACACTATTTTCTTGGAAAATCCTTGTAGCCATTAAAAAAAAAAAAAAAAAAAATTGGACAAATTTCCTCACTTTCCCAGAAATTTCCTCACTTTCACGCGATCCGCGGATCGCTAGATCGGGCACATTTTGCACCCCTGGGGGGTTTGAATGAAGCGCTAAGAGATGATGAAAGATGGAAAAGCCCGATTCCGGCTATTGTTGGCTGATGAATTTGCTCGGTCTTCTGTGGTGAGAGAATGCAGCTGAGTAGTTTTGAGCACCAGTTGATTTGGGTCTGACTAACGACAATTTTGTTTGTTTGCTCTCCCTGTGCATCTTATTGATAATTAATCCACGTATTATCGTCTTGCATATCTTTCGTGACATCTAATGCATAAATTTTTCAACAGTATCAAGCCCACATGAACGCAGCAGCAGCCATGGGTATGCCAACAGCAGCAGTGCCAACACCAGGGGCGGTAGCTCCCAAACCACCTTTGCCTTCAGGCGAACCTCAGCAACCACCTCTTCCAAATACAGCACCAGTTCAACCACCAGCTCCTCAGTATGATTCCGGGTATTTTAACTCGATTTTCTTTTCACCTTTTTAGTTTTATAACATTGGAATCAAAGATGCGATATCTCTTCCAAAGCTGTCCATTTTTGATTGTCTCAAGTAATGGACGTAGCTGTTTTGACAGATTCAAATAGGACTTTAGCACACTTTTGCTGCAGCAATAAGAGCATAAAATCTCTTGGATTTAGCCCAAAAGGAGCAGGATTATTCCATGCCAAATCTAACCAGAGTCAAAAATTGACCATCTCAGATTCTCATGAAATTTGGCACACTTTAGTCTAAGTCCGAAGGTTGCAAAATCGTTTTTTTTTTTTTTTTCTAATATTCTTGACCACCCGCCAATTTTTGTTAAATTTTGAAGTTTCCAAAATATCGCTAAACGTAGCAGAGATCCTGGGGGGTGATCACGGAGGATCGGATCGTTCTGGTATAGTTATCGTTTACATGTAACCTTATGGGTGGCTCAACTGATCGAATCGTTTTGAGCCCCTTGTAACGATTGAAACGGACGAAAGGAAGCAATGAGTCGGAGGCTGTCGTAATCTCAATGGTTTAAAGTAGGAAGAGGTGAGGGTGGTATCACCTGCGCGATCGAGTTGCGCAGAAGCAAGTCCATTTGATTTAATGCAAACGATAACGATACCAAAACGATCCGATCCTCTGTGATTACCCCCCTGACTTTTGAAGAGTCATGCGTCCGGTCCTATTCCACACTGAGAGACCTAAATGGTCTCATTTGAAAGCTCTTTTTATCAGTTTTTCAATGATGTACGACGCATAAAACATTTACAGTTTCCAGGTCTTATTTTTGCACTCAGGTTTTTTGTAGGGCATTCTTGAACTGTTATTGTTTAAAAACAATATAAACCAAAAAATCAATCAATAGTTAATTGTTTACTTTTCTATTTATCTTTTGTAGGCCACCTAAAGGAAGCTCTAGTTTTGGTTCTTACGCTGGTAAATCTCAGGTATACCTTTTTATTCTTCTTATTTTGTGTGTATGATCTTAGGCTAGTACCTAAATTTAAGTTTCTGAAAAGAATCAACATCTGAGTAATGAATTTTACTCAAAAAATTAAAAATGAGGAAGGAAAAAAGGAATGTAGCATTTTCTGCTGAGAGACAGGTCTGAGAACCGGAATCGATATTGGAAACTGACTTTGGACGAGGCTTCAATTTCTGTCTGGCTCTGGTTCCAGGTAGTCCTTAAATTTCACTATTGGTTCCTGGAACTATTTTTGTTTTGGGTCACATTTTGATGAAAATCCTGATTAATTAGAATAGAGCAATAATGAATGGGAACAATAGATCTCTTACAAGATTTTACTATAGGCAAATAAACTATCAATTCTTGTGTCAAATGCTGCGAAAATAACGATGAGACCATTAAAAAAGTTTAAAACTCACTCCTCGCAGAGAAAACTTAACTTGAAGTTTGGGGTGGCCATCTTTGCATGTATGCACCAACCTCGGATCCGCACCCCAAACAAACAGCCGCAATCTTGCTTGTCAATCGCCGTAATTCAAGTGTATTACTGCTAT
The DNA here is from genome assembly GCA_011764245.1 of Trialeurodes vaporariorum. Classification (NCBI taxonomy): domain Eukaryota; kingdom Metazoa; phylum Arthropoda; class Insecta; order Hemiptera; family Aleyrodidae; genus Trialeurodes; species Trialeurodes vaporariorum. Next base: position 7,820,723 of record VMOF01000001.1, read on the forward strand.
CGCAAACCTGTGATTGTCAACAAGCAAGATGGCGGCTATTTTTTTGGAGTGCAGATCTGAGGTTGGTGCATACATGCAAGGGTGGCCACCCGAAACTTTAAGTCAAGTTTTCTCTGCGAGGAGTGAGGCTTAGACTTTTTTAATGGTCTCATCGTTATTTTCGCAGCAGTTTTTATTAGAATTGATAATCCATTTGCCTGTAACAAAACCTTGCAAGAGCTCCATTATGGGAAAGAAAAATAATTTAGAGCACTAAACAGAGTGTATTATTAAAGCTCTAATTAGAAATATATTTTAATTTGTGACTAATATACAGCAGTGAACGGATATCATTCTTTTCCTAGGGCTCTCAGGGCTCATCCAAAACTTTAATATATTAAAATGCATGTGCACTAAGAACTAGCCCTTGCGCTCACATGATCCTCGTCTCATCGTTATTTTCGCAGCAGTTTTTATTAGAATTGATAATCCATTTGCCTGTAACAAAATCTTGCAAGAGCTCCATTATGGGAAAGAAAAATAATTTAGAGCACTAAACAGAGTGTATTATTAAAGCTCTAATTAGAAATATATTTTAATTTGTGACTAATATACAGCAGTGAACGGATATCATTCTTTTCCTAGGGCTCTCAGGGCTCATCCAAAACTTTAATATATTAAAATGCATGTGCACTAAGAACTAGCCCTTGCGCTCACATGATCCTCGTCTCATCGTTATTTTCGCAGCAGTTTTTATTAGAATTGATAATCCATTTGCCTGTAACAAAATCTTGCAAGAGCTCCATTATGGGAAAGAAAAATAATTTAGAGCACTAAACAGAGTGTATTATTAAAGCTCTAATTAGAAATATATTTTAATTTGTGACTAATATACAGCAGTGAACGGATATCATTCTTTTCCTAGGGCTCTCAGGGCTCATCCAAAACTTTAATATATTAAAATGCATGTGCACTAAGAACTAGCCCTTGCGCTCACATGATCCTCGTCTCATCGTTATTTTCGCAGCAGTTTTTATTAGAATTGATAATCCATTTGCCTGTAACAAAATCTTGCAAGAGCTCCATTATGGGAAAGAAAAATAATTTAGAGCACTAAACAGAGTGTATTATTAAAGCTCTAATTAGAAATATATTTTAATTTGTGACTAATATACAGCAGTGAACGGATATCATTCTTTTCCTAGGGCTCTCAGGGCTCATCCAAAACTTTAATATATTAAAATGCATGTGCACTAAGAACTAGCCCTTGCGCTCACATGATCCTCGTCTCATCGTTATTTTCGCAGCAGTTTTTATTAGAATTGATAATCCATTTGCCTGTAACAAAATCTTGCAAGAGCTCCATTATGGGAAAGAAAAATAATTTAGAGCACTAAACAGAGTGTATTATTAAAGCTCTAATTAGAAATATATTTTAATTTGTGACTAATATACAGCAGTGAACGGATATCATTCTTTTCCTAGGGCTCTCAGGGCTCATCCAAAACTTTAATATATTAAAATGCATGTGCACTAAGAACTAGCCCTTGCGCTCACATGATCCTCGTCTCATCGTTATTTTCGCAGCAGTTTTTATTAGAATTGATAATCCATTTGCCTGTAACAAAATCTTGCAAGAGCTCCATTATGGGAAAGAAAAATAATTTAGAGCACTAAACAGAGTGTATTATTAAAGCTCTAATTAGAAATATATTTTAATTTGTGACTAATATACAGCAGTGAACGGATATCATTCTTTTCCTAGGGCTCTCAGGGCTCATCCAAAACTTTAATATTTAAAATGCATGTGCACTAAGAACTAGCCCTTGCGCTCACATGATCCTCGTCTCATCGTTATTTTCGCAGCAGTTTTTATTAGAATTGATAATCCATTTGCCTGTAACAAAATCTTGCAAGAGCTCCATTATGGGAAAGAAAAATAATTTAGGCACTAAACAGAGTGTATTATTAAAGCTCTAATTAGAAATATATTTTAATTTGTGACTAATATACAGCAGTGAACGGATATCATTCTTTTCCTAGGGCTCTCAGGGCTCATCCAAAAATTTAATATATTAAAATGCATGTGCACTAAGAACTAGCCCTTGCGCTCACATGATCCTCGTCTCATCGTTATTTTCGCAGCAGTTTTTTTAAATTGATAATCCATTTGCCTGTAACAAAATCTTGCAAGAGCTCCATTAGGGAAAGAAAAAAAATTTAGAGCACTAAACAGAGTGTATTATTAAAGCTCTAATTAGAAATATATTTTAATTTGTGACTAATATACAGCAGTGAACGGATATCATTCTTTTCCTAGGGCTCTCAGGGCTCATCCAAAAATTTAATATATTAAAAAGCATGTGCACTAAGAACTAGCCCTTGCGCTCACATGATCCTCGTCTCATCGTTATTTTCGCAGCAGTTTTTATTAGAATTGATAATCCATTTGCCTGTAACAAAATCTTGCAAGAGCTCCATTATGGGAAAGAAAAATAATTTAGAGCACTAAACAGAGTGTATTATTAAAGCTCTAATTGAAATATTTTTAAATTTTTGACTAATATACAGCAGTGAACGGAAACATTCTTTTCCTAGGGCTCTCAGGGCTCATCCAAAACTTTAATATATTTAAAAAGCATGTGCACTAAGAACTAGCCCTTGCGCTCACATGATCCTCGTCTCATCGTTATTTTCGCAGCAGTTTTTATTAGAATTGATAATCCATTTGCCTGTAACAAAATCTTGCAAGAGCCCCCCCCCCCCCCCCCCCCCCCCCCCCCCCCCCCCCCCCCCCCCCCCCCCCCCCCCCCCCCCCCCCCCCCCCCCCCCCCCCCCCCCCCCCCCCCCCCCCCCCCCAAAAAAAAAAAAAAAAAAAAAAAAAAAAAAAAAAAAAAAAAAAAAAAAAAAAAAAAAAAAAAAAAAAAAAAAAAAAAAAAAAAAAAAAAAAAAAAAAAAAAAAAAAAAAAAAAAAAAAAAAAAAAAAAAAAAAAAAAAAAAAAAAAAAAAAAAAAAAAAAAAAAAAAAAAAAAAAAAAAAAAAAAAAAAAAAAAAAAAAAAAAAAAAAAAAAAAAAAAAAAAAAAAATTTTTTTTTTTTTTTTTTTTTTTTTTTTTTTTTTTTTTAAAAACTAGCCCTTGCGCTCACATGATCCTCGTCTCATCGTTATTTTCGCAGCAGTTTTTATTAGAATTGATAATCCATTTGCCTGTAAAAAAATCTTGCAAGAGCTCCATTATGGGAAAGAAAAAAAATTTAGGCACTAAACAGAGTGTATTATTAAAACTCTAATTAGAAAAATATTTTAATTTGTGACTAATATACAGCAGTGAACGGATATCATTCTTTTCCTAGGGCTCTCAGGGCTCATCCAAAACTTTAATATATTAAATGCTGTGCACTAAGAACTAGCCCTTGCGCTCACATGATCCTCGTCTCATCGTTATTTTCGCAGCAGTTTTTATTAGAATTGATAATCCATTTGCCTGTAACAAAATCTTGCAAGAGCTCCATTATGGGGAAAAAAAAATAATTTAGAGCACTAAACAGAGTGTATTATTAAAGCTCTAATTAGAAATATATTTTAATTTTGACTAATATACAGCAGTGAACGGATATCATTCTTTTCCTAGGGCTCTCAGGGCTCATCCAAAAATTTAATATATTAAAATGCATGTGCACTAAGAACTAGCCCTTGCGCTCACATGATCCTCGTCTCATCGTTATTTTCGCAGCAGTTTTTATTAGAATTGATAATCCATTTGCCTGTAACAAAATCTTGCAAGAGCTCCATTATGGGAAAGAAAAATAATTTAGAGCACTAAACAGAGTGTATTATTAAAGCTCTAATTAGAAATATATTTTAATTTGTGACTAATATACAGCAGTGAACGGATATCATTCTTTTCCTAGGGCTCTCAGGGCTCATCCAAAACTTTAATATATTAAAATGCATGTGCACTAAGAACTAGCCCTTGCGCTCACATGATCCTCGCTATAAAGAGAGAAAAAAATCGGGGAAAAATCAGATCGAATAACTGTAAATCAGGAAAATTCCAATACGTTCATTTGCCGGATACTTGAACTGATGCCTTTCCAATCCAAATTGTGTTTCTCTTTCATCTATGCACTGTATCTGGAACACTTTTGCTTATCACAAGACTTTTTTCTTTATCAGGTTGATGATAGCTCAAAGCGATCATTTGATGGAAAAGAAGATAAAGATAGTAAAGATGACTCAAAAAAAGCAAAGTTAGACAAAAGCGAGGATTCCAAAGCTGGCTCCAAAAAGGTAAATATTTTATGATGGCTGTCTTGGAATTGTTTGTTTGATTAAGTCCATTTTTAGCTAAAATCTTTCTGCATGTAACGTAGCATGAACTTGAAGCAGTTTTATCATTTTAGTTATAGACATATCCAGCTGAGTTTGTCTTTTTCTCTCTTTGCCCATTTAAATGCTTTTATTAGAAAAGTATTCAACTTTAATTTTTTTTTTAGTTTAGTCAATTTTTCCGCTGAAATCCTTATATATCAAACCGTCGCAAACAATCGATGCTGTAGCAAAAGTATGCAACGAATCCATTGCTCCGTGAGGTATTTTGCTCCGTGGTGAGAACTTGATTTTTAGGAGTATAAGCAGAGTGCGGGAATTCTGAGTTCCGAGTTTTAAAATTAAATTTTTTGTCTGTTCAAGTTTCATGCAAGTAACTTGAATTGTAGAGTATTTGGGCTCACCTAAAAAATTACCCTCTCACCATTCGAGGCATCATTACTTCAACTTTTCATAACTAACATTTTTTTCTTCTCCTATTTTTCAGGAAACTTTAGAAGAGTTAGCTGAAGCGGAAAAAGCATTCGATCTCCAGTTCAGGAATTGGGAGAATCAATTTTTACGCTGGAAAGAGCAAAATATTAACCATCCAGACAAGGTGAGAGTTCAAACTTTGTGAAGATTATTCTGCCCTCCTAACTTATTTAGCCGGCTATCCTTAGCAGTCTTTTTTTATATCCACAACGATTTTGCGAATGCGAACTGCGAATGTATAGTGGACTCTGCCCACAAAGTCGTTGCAAGGGACCAGTGAAAATCATTCGAGAAATCAGAGTACACTGCGCCTGACGTCCTCTCTGTCCATGAGACCATGATGGTTGGCGTGCTCCAAACCATGTGAACGATTGTGGTCCACAATCACTCGTAGCGGTGCTACCAGCCTGGGATAAGGGAAATCCCGCCGTGTTCTTGCTTGTGAAGCTCTACTCATTCTCAGTCGTCCACAAAATAAAAAAACGACGACTGTGGACTGCAGCGGTTCACAGCGAGCAATTGTGGACTCATAAAAAGGCGGCTCTTTATTCTTACTATTAGTAAAAGTACCTAGAGCTTATCAGTCCCCGTGTGCTCATGAGATTATTTCTTTCCTCAGTATGTCTCACTTGGGGTAGTATCCCTCTTGTCCTCTTTCCTTACTGTGAGATACCTTGGTACCAATCCAATCCACCCTCCCTCCCTTTTTTCTTATTGTATTCTGTTAAATCATTCTCCTGTGTGTTTTTCTATTCTTTAGAATGGTGCGACCCACCGGATCTTTCGGTGCTGCATCATACAGCTTCGGTGCAGCTTCAAAAGCTCCGGATTATTTCACCGATGCGGATTCCGGTGAATAAAAACTGCATCTATAGGGAACACATGATTAAAGTGGCTTGACTTTTTATTAATATTACTTCTCCTATTTTTCTGATCTCATAGTAAGATAAAAATGTTTGTCAACCAAGATTCTCTGGAGTTCACTCACTTTGAATCCTACTTTTGTGTCTTTTTCGCTGAAAGAATGAAAGGAAAGATCGATGTTGCGCTAAAAGTTTTGTTCTGCCTAGTGATATATTCTACTCATCAAAATTCCACGGTAACCAAATTTTTACGCGTTTTATATTGTTCTTATGGGAGGATTTTCAAGTGCCCTGAAAATGATTCCACTTTGTTCTTATGGGAGGATTTTCAAGTGCCCTGAAAATGATTCCAATTAGCAAGAAATTCCACTTGTAGGAGGTTCCACCCAACAAGCTTTTACTGTAATTGTAATCATTTATGTTATTCTGTTCTACAGAGTCAGTATAAAGAATACGAAGCTAAATGGGAAAGCTGGAGAGAACAACTCTTAGAAAGGCGAGAGCAGATGAAGAAGAAAAGAGAAGTAAAAGAAGCTCAAATCAAGGTAATTTCTGAACGTGTCTTTGCTCAAAGTTAACGGATTCTTCAGTAAATTCCCAGTCTCATATTATTCTTACTACTGTGGCAGAAGCTTGTGGCACTGTGTGGCCGATTTTTACAACATTTTTTCATTTTTTGTCAAATTGTGCCCGAAAAGCTTCAACAAGCCAAAAAAAAAAAAAAAAAAATCTTGTCTACAGTCGGCCATAAGACTTTATGCAATGCTGGGAAGCAGCTCAGATTAAATATGATGTCTATCTTAAAGTCTCAAAATCCACTCTCAAACTCGACAAATGCATTTAACTGAATTCAAATATGACAGTCGAATAAGCCGGTTGCTATGGGGGAATCCCAGCTGATTGCAGCTTTCTAAGCTGAGAAAAGTGATTTATCTTAGAGAAAGCTGCAATTAGATGGGACTTTCTCATTCTGACCTGCTCATTTGACGGTCATCTTTAAATCTTGTTAAACACATTTTTTGAGACTTTTTGATGATTTCAATGTGATTTTTATGCGATTTTTCGAAAGTAGCGACCCTCTGTAACGCTGTAGCAAAAGCTTGCAACAGACCCATTGCCTTGCTCTGCTTTGCATAGTGTGAATCAGCACCTCTCACACCTTTCGTAATTTGACACTAATTGAACAGTAGCACTCATGTGGCAGATTTTGACCTTAATGTTTTCTCTTTTGCTTGCTTTTGTATCAGGCTGCGGAACAGGCTGCTGCCCTCGAAGCCAGCGCCAAAGAAGCCAAAAAAGAAGCCGCATCTGCTTCAATGAGCATGATGACTCAAATGAGTGCGGCTGCTGCTGCTGCCGCTGCCAACGTGAATATGATGAAACCTGGGGCCGCTACTGCAATGAATCAAGCAGCAATGTTCCAGTTAAACCCTGCGCTGAACCCGGCTGCTGCTGCCATGGCTGGATTCCAGCATGCTTACGGCGCGTACGGTGCATACGGTGGTTTCCCTGGAATGACTGTGCCACCTCCTGTGGTCCCTACCGCTGCTGGTGCCACAGCACAAATGGTAACTGTTTTTCTTTTCTTACTGACTGGCTATTGGACATTTAGATGAGGTTGGTGATCACGGAGGATCGAATTGTAATCGTTATCGTAATCGGATCGAATACATTATATCAGATTGCTTTTCTACGGTGCAACTTGATGGCGCAAGTAACCACTTCCTCACCTCTTTGTACTTCAGTCGATAGGGATTCCGACCGGGCTCAGCTTGCCAGAATCTCTGTTGACTAAAGTACAAAGAGGTGAGCAAGTGGATACGACTGATTACCTGCGTGATTTAGTTGCGCTGTAGCAAGTCCTTTTGATTTGACGTTTTTGATAATGATTATGTTTCAATCCTGCATGATCACCCCTCTAGGACTTGAAGGTGGAACCACAGTTGAAATCATATTTTGATTCTTTCTCGGCAAAACACCATAGTTCAAAACTTAAAGACCTGTAGTCTATTGTTCAAAAACTAAATCCAACTGATATATTTGGGTTTTTTATTTTTCAAATGTTTTTCTTCTACATTTTCCTTCTTTTATTAATGAACAATAAATAATTGTTCCTTTTAAGCTGCCCTGGAAATGAAATTGTGGAATTTTAAAAAGATTCAGTTCAGCGTGAAGGTTATGCAGAAATTAATTCTATCAGATAAAGATCTGACTGACTCTCCTTGAGATAACACTACCTTATGAGATTGAAGCTCTCAAACAAGGGTATGAAACTTAACCTAATACATTGAGTCTCCAAGGAGTCTCCTAAATTATACGAAACGTTATACAGAAATATCAGATCTTGAAAGTTATGATGGGATTTGAAAATAGGAATACTAAAGTCTGAAGCAATGTTGGAATTATTATGGCTTAATCAATTTTTTCTTTTTTCCCTTAGGCTCAGTTCCCTGGAATGACAGCGGCTGCCGTTAATCCCGAGACCAATTCAGCTCCGCTTGATTTTCTGAAACCTGCTGGCAAGGGTATTCCAGGACTTGATCTTGTTGGTGATTCAGATGACTCCAAGACTGGAACAGACCCAAACAAAAACTCTCATGAAAGAAACGATTACTCAGGCCGAGACCTAAATAAACCATTAACAACTTCCGATGACAAGCCTTTTCAATTCCCTCCGCCAGTCGGTCAAATGCCACCTTTCATGGCTCAAAACTACCAACAGAAAACAGATCTCAGTCAGCAAGTTGGCGTTCCTCCTCCTTTCATGCCCAACGCTGCTGGAGCTCTGACTCAACCCCCTCCCAACATGTTCTCAGGCCCCCCACCGGATGGTTTTGGTTATCCACAAGGGATGGGAGCAAATAAAATGTACTCCACAGATGGGCCGCCACCAAATATGGCCCCGAATAGTATGTTTGGTCTGGCCAACCAGCAACAAATGTTCGGAATGCAGAATAGTATGTATCCGGGCGCCCAGAGTGCAAATTCTTACGATCAGAGTGATATGCAAGGGACCAAAGCTTTCAGTGCCGACAAATCTAATGATCATTCAAATTCGTATAATGCTGGTGGACCAGATAACTTTAGATCTCAAGGTAAAAGTGGAGCTCTTCTCCCAACGCCAAGGCCAGGGTTTAATGATAGATTCTCTGGTGGAAATAACTTTAGCCAAGGTAAAGCTCAGGACTCAGGTAATTATGATGATAACGATTATGATGGTCCGAATGATCAACCTTATGGAAGAAAATCATATGAAGATTCAGATTATTCAGATAGTTATAACAAATTCAAAGGAGCTTCCTCATTTGATGGCAAAGGTAAGCCACCAAGTCTTATGGACAGTTACAATGCAACCAAAGGTCCTCAGGGCTCTAGAGATGGAGATTTCAATCAACGAAGGAGCAGGTTCGATGATGCCCCTAGTTTCGACAATAAATCAGCACCACCTGCCGCAGCTGGCGGTAATCTAAATAGTGCAGGAAGTCTGCTCAGACCTGGTTATTTGGATCGGCAAGATAATCTAGATCGGCTACGAAGTTCAGCAGGCGGAACCAACTCTTCATCAGTGGGTGGTTTACTAGCAAAACCAGCAAAAGATGGCCTCGATCAGTTTGGATTTAGTTCTGATTCTCCGGAAGATGAGTATGGGAGAGGACGAGGACGGTTTGATGAAGATTTTGATCAGTTTGATGATCCCAATAGCAGAGATCCTTTTAGTGATTCGAGAGATGCCAAGCGATTTGATGAACCAGCAGGGCGAGGTCGATTTAATGAACCTGCAGGGCGAGGGCGGTTTGATGCACCCACAGGGCGTGGTCGATTCGATGAACCGGCAGGGCGAGGTCGATTTGATGAGTCAAGAGGTCGAAGCCGGTTTGATGATCCAGCAGGGCGAGGCCGATTTGATGAACCTGCGGGGCGAGGCCGATTCGACGGACCTGCAGGGCGAGGTCGATTTGATGAACCGGCAGGGCGTGGCCGATTTGATGAACAGGCTGGGCAAGGTCGATTTGATGACTCGATAGGTCGAGGAGGAAGATTTAATGATTCAAGAGGTCGTGGACGTTTTGATGGACCAGATCGAGGATTTGATGATAGGAATAAATTTGATGCGGTAAGGTTTTTTCCAAAATTATTTTCCCTTATTGTAAAATGCTCATCTGTCCATCGGAATCAGTGATTCCTCTTTTTGGTTTTATTAATGTTGAGTCATGCCATGTCTCCCACTACAGTTTTTTTTTTCATAGATAAACTATGATTCATTTTTTTAATTTAAGTTTTCTCTTATTTAAACTTTCATAATATTGGACTTAAGTGACATAAGCTATGGAGTTGGATTTTTTTAAAAGAAACAAAACAAAAGAAAAAGATGCGGTGGTTAAAAATTTTACAGGGTGGTATAAAAGTTCATCCAAACTCTATCTGTAAACATGTATATTGTATAGTGAAAAATGAATTTTTCTGTCCCTTTTTTCCCTTCAAAGGTTTTTACTTGACTTCACCAAATCTTCACTGCAAGTTGTCTGAGGGGACGGAAAAAACCTGCTGCTTGGAGAACTGGTTATAATTTGACTGCTTACCTTTGCATATCATATGGATCTAGAAATCTCCACATATTAAGCAAACGCTCCCCCGAAGCAGGCTTTTTGTTAAAATCATGCTTGACTGTAATCTACAAAATCCATTCCTTCATTGTTTTTGCAACTTAAATTTCTTGTTACTTTCCTTATAGTTCTTTTTTTTTCTCAAATTTTTCAGGATAACAAGTTTGACGATAAAAGTTTTGGATCTCAAAGACCACCTTACAGAGGTAAGTGGTGCATTCATTATAGTCTTTAATAATTTTTGATCATTCGCCATTGAATGTTTAAAGGTTTTTTTTTTGTTTTTTTTTTTTTAAACTGTCAAAATTGTTTAGACGGTTTTAGTAATCACTTGGTGATGATGTCATCCGGCGTTCCAAACAAAAAAAACTGTCTCTCTTGCTCTCATGTAACCCCCACGTACTGCCATCTCACTCTAATTTCAAAAATTGTTTATAGAGACATCTTTTGTGAAATTTTTTTGCAGAAATGAATTCCTCGAGGCATTTTAATGCGATTTTGATAATAATATGTTGTAAATCAAGGCCCTGTGGACGAATTTCGAACCTAGAAAAAGATGGGTATACATGGGGGTCACGGGAGAGTGAGTTGGATAGTGTGGAACGCAACGCGAGTTTTGTCACTCCCGATTGCGACCGATGAGTACATTGTTGTAATCGTTGGCTAACCATTGACTTCGCCACTAAAACTGTCTATTGACTGATATTTTTAATTCTGCATGTGTCAGACTAATTTTAATCCTGCTAGAAGAGAACCTTAAAAAAATCCTAAAGGAGTGTAGCTTCATATGGATGTGGAATGTGGACCATAGGGAAAGTAGAGAAACCTAAGATTGAAGCATTTGAAATGTGGCGTGAAAGAATGTTTAAAATTAGGTGCTTGGACAAAATTAGGAACTTGTACTAGCCCATGATGGGGAAAGTTTCGTCTCTTCACAGGGTTTTTTTTTTTCTGTTTTCAAGTAAAATAAAATAAAAAAATAAATCCAGAGCACTCTACCTCCATGTGTGCTCAAGATGCTTCCTTCCCATCTTTGAGAGTGTCCAGCAGGTTGCCATATCTCTCCTCTTTCCGATCGTTTGTTTTGAGAAAATCTTGATTGTTTTTCCTCCCTCCTTTTTATAACCAGTCCAGTCGTTTGCCGTGAAATATCAGCTCAACGAACCACTGTGTTTGAGCAGCTGGACTTTACAACTACTACACAGAGAAAAACACTTTGGTAAAATTTAATCAACGAAGTTTTCGGTTGCAGGAACGAAAATGTTCTGTCCTGAGCTCCAAATGCTTCATTAGTAGCACCGAGTATTCGGTAGGGGCGGAATTTGGGTTATACTCACGGAACTCTTCGGTACCTACCACCGACAATTTTGGTTTCTTTAACCGAAAACTTCGGTGATCAAAGTAAACCGAATCTTCGGTTCTAACAATTGAAACATTTTTCTCTGTGTACTACTTGATTGTTGCACTTTTTCTTAGATTTGTTTTACTTTCCCTATCATTTATTTGTCTGCATTTTATTTCAGATGAAAATGAACCTCCAACCAAGCCACCGGGTGATAGAGAGTAAGTATTACAAACTATATTAACCTTCATCTTTCTGAGCTGGATCTCAAGTCAAAGTAAAATGGGTGCTACTTTTATCTTGGAATCACCCGGCTTTCATTGTTCGCTATCATGTTCTTTTGCGTCATGTTTAGCGCTGAAAAAAATGAAGTCCTGCTTGATGGATTCTGTTCTCTGTTCTGTACTTGAGGCCGTTTCAGATAATTTCTATTCTGACAGCTCATTGTTTACATGTGTGAAAATGTTAATGCCACTCACTGTGGGAACCATTTGAACTTTTTGCCACATAATAGACTCGGTTGACTGTTGTAATTAGTGAATATTAACGTTAAAGCGTAAGCGAAGACTTAATATCCTCCTTCCACACATGTAAAGAAAGAACTGTTGAAACCAAAGCTATCTGAAACAGCCTCGACCAATAACAAAAAAAAGTCTCCTGAGCCAAATATATCTTGGAGAATTTTTCAGATAGTTAATGAAAAATGTTGTGTTGTCTTTCAGCAAACTCCAAGAACATTTAACGGCTCATAAATTTTGAAATGGCTTAAAATTTGCTGAGAAAAAGAAGGACATTTTCAAAGCGAGAACTTTCATTTGGCATCGAAAGTACGTGGCTCTATTTAATGAGTGAAAAATTGTCTCATTTGTTTAAGTTCGGAACTTCAGTTTTTTCATTTTTTTTTTTTTTAAAATGAAACATCTTTGTATTCTCAGTCCAGTAATTTGCTGCAAAATAGCAGCATAACGGATGGTTTAGACAGTGGAACTTTACTATGACCACTACTTTTTTAATGAAATTTTTCTCTCCCAAAACAGGAAATGGGGTAGACCACCTGGTCCTTCACCTTTGGATCGATTTGAACCACCTCCTCTGGCTCGCCCACCGAGACCTGAAGTAGACTTCCTTAGACCGTCAAAAGTTATAGACTATAATCATAAGCGAATTGAACCAGGTATGTAGCACAAAATAGCCCTTGTTCAATGAGGTTTTATTTTTGTTCACTTTCTCTATAACTTTTCAACGAGTGAGCCAATATTCAAGAAAAATTAATTTTACCGATTTGAACTAAGCTGTTTCATTGAGTGACACTCTTTCTTTTTACTGCTTCCTGCAATTTCAATTCCAGTCTGCTGCTTTCTTTTCTCCTACATGATATGAATTTAGTTCTCAACCTTGTCGCACAGGACGCCATCTGCAAATTCAATCCCCGAAACGATTTTGTCGAGAAGTACTCGTCACACGAGCAGTAAGGGTTAAAAGCTCGACTGTGGAGTGGTTTTATTTCTATCTTTACCGCATGGCATACGCCTACTTCTCATGACGAGTTTTGTTTTTCAGAATTTTTTGAACCAGTCACAATAACTGATTATGGTCATGGAATTCATGTATACTCCGGTCGAACCTCAGCTTATGATAGAGGTAAGTAATTTTTTTTTTTTTCATTCTCTTAACGCAATTTAGTTTTAAGTGGATAGTTGGGTCATGCAAAAACTAGGTAAAACATGATCTTTAATACATTACTTCAAATAATCCGAGAAGAACATAAGTATTGAAATGATTTACATCCTTCGCAATCCTACTTGCCAACAAGCGTGACCAACGCAACTCACAGCTGATCTGCCACAAAACCTGTCGAGCTTTGAAGGAAGACAAAAGATCTTGTCATTCTGTCTGAAGTTTTTCCAGATTTTCATCTGACGGATTGTGCTTCTAGTCGCTGTTGGGAAAAGTCATGTTTTTGGCGTTTTAAATTGAAAATGAAGGTCAAATCCTAAACATCCACTGTCCCAGCTTTACTTTTGAGTGTTCCAATCTGAAACTTTCAGGGTATCTTCCTGAAGTATGTTCGCAGGTGTCAACACTCTTCAAATTCATACTTTTGCGTAAATTCATCAATTTTAGCCAAAAAATGTTCACGTTTTGAGCAGCATGATGTAGTGTCTAGAATTCGAACTAATCGACCCTGGAGTCACCTTAAGACCATTGTGCTTAATTAACTTTTTATGTTTTTCAGGCATTAGGCGTAGTGAACTAATTGATGATAAAAGGCAAAGGCATAGTCGGAGTCCGCCTCGCAGACTGTCCCCTCGAAGGAGCCCACCCCGCCGAATGTCGCCATCCCGCAGAAATTCACCTCGTAGAAGTCCACCTCGTAGATCTTCACACCATAGAAGTCCTTCTCGTGAGAATAGAAGTCCCAATCGCAGAAATTCTCCTATTTCTGATAAAGGTAAAAATTCGTACTCATACTCACACTCGTCTTTTCTTGATCATTGGAATTGCTAATCTCCATAAATCAAAGTAGGTATTAATAACAATCCGGTTCCAACAAAGTCCATTATGATTTCCATTTTTCATTGAAGAAAATGTCTGTAGAGAATGGGTCTGTTGGACATTTCGACTAGATCGTTTTGAAATATCTATTCTCATGTAAAAAGCTGTAAAAATGATCATGGCAGCATCAGAAAACACCAAAATTCCATAATAAACTCCTAAATTGCAAAAAGCACTAGTTACTATTCACCCCTGTATCTTTCCACCACATACACGATATTTTGTGGGGTTGATGCGGTACATTCAAGTAATCATGGCCGACTGGCATCACAGCTGACTTTATGAACAAAGAAAAGCGAAAGAAAACTCTGAATTTCTGCTTAAAATGTTCCTTGTGACTACAGTTAGTTATTTTATGTAATTTCTTTACCTTTACGTTTCTTATTTGCTTAACCTTTTTATTTTTTCAGGCTCTAGTAAAAAGATTGAAAATAAAGAACCTGAAAAAGATTCTAAAAAAATACCCGAGTCAGTAGCAGGCCAGAATAAGCCATCAGAACAAGAAAGGTTTGTCCCTCAGTTTGTTCATATTTTATGCTCCTCTTTTGCCGCCGTGGTTATGATATATGAAATTCCAAAAAAAAAAAATAATAATTTTAGCAATAATTTCTGAATGAGTCTAGATACTAACCTTTTTTTCCCCGGACTGAATCAATAAAAAACTACAGCGGAATCAACGCACGCTTGACAAAAACCCACTCTGCGCCGTAATTAAGTCAAAGAAATAGCCTCAAAAGTTACCAGGAAAAGCGCAAGTTGTTTAGAAGTCAGAATCACCTGGCCGACAAGCTTGGGAGCGGAGCATGTTGGTGTTAGTTGTCAGCAGAGAAGAAAGTGGCTGAATATTCATTGCTACTAACCTAATTCTAGCATTTTACGGTATTTCAAACCACACCCAATTTTGTCGTCAACAGTCAAATAAAACACAAGTGTTCTCAATAATATGAATTGTTGATGGAATAAAGTACGTTTTATCTTCATAGTGTTGACCAACCAAGATCTGCTGAATTGCTGTATAAATATGTATACCAAAAATATGTCGTTGGTGAATCTTTGATGAATGCTATTGGTTAGCAGTGTCAGAAGTAATCGGTCTGTTGCAAACTTTTGCTACAACGATAAAGAGTGTTTCATCATTCGTAAAATCGCCCGAAAAGTCCATTGGTGGCATCAGAAAGTCATGAAATGCTATAATAAACTCACAAGAGACGTTTCATGAATTCCAAGATGGCGGTAAAATATTGAGCAATCTGTATGCATGCACCTTTAACATCCAAGGATTGCCAGCGTTGACAACCTCACAGCCTCAGAGGTTATATGTTTATTTACGTTGTGATTGGGTGTGATTGATATTGTGAGGTTGGCTATCCTTGGATGTTCGTGGTGCATGCATACAGGTTGCTCGATATTTTACCGCCATCTTGGATTTCATTAAATGTCTCTCGTGAGTTTCATACTGGCATTTTATGACTTTCTGATGCCATCAATGGACTCTTCATGCGATTTTAAATGAGATTGAACACTTTATAGTGCTGTAGCAAAAGTTTGCAACAGACCCATTGCTGAAAATCTTGTATAGCTCGTGCTACTCCAGAAGAGCTGACAGCTGGTGAATTGTAAATCCTAACAAATCCAAATCAAATCAGCACCAATGGGGCCTTTGCTATCTTTTGCTGTAAGCATTGGGGCTCTTGCAAACTTTTGCTGTGGGCAAATGAATAGTCCAATCTGATGTTAAAACCAGTGAAAATCACGTAAAGCAAAGCAAGAAAGTCTAAAATTCATTAATAAACTCACATAACTGCTAAAACATCAAGTTTGCAACGGTGGTTCAACCCAGGTATCATGGGAGATTCCTGTCTAATTTGTCACTTTCTCTAAAGAAACACAGAGATATATCTCAATTTAGATAGGAATTTCCCATGACACCTTCGTTGAACCGCCATTAAGCCCGATTCTGAGAGTCCATTTCGTAACTTTTTAGTGTACTCATCATCATTTTTACAGGTTTTTACTTTTTATGCAAGAATCAACTCTTCAATCCCCTTTAGCAAAAGTTTGCAAGAGCCTCATTGAACAGTTAATTCTTCAGTAGAATCCAGCAAATATTACGATGAGCTCATTAAATAATTACGAAACTCACTCACAGGCTCACAAAATGACTTTAAAGTTTAAGGTGATATGGCAGAGTTACTATGGGAGATTCCTGTCTTTGAGACTTTCCTCTGCGAGTTTCTGTATAGAGAGAGAGACAAATTAGATAGGAATCCCCCATGACACCTAAGTAGCTTTGCCATTTAAGAGCAAAGATGGTGGAGCTCTGCAGGCATTATAGGAGATTCTCATATAATTTGTCTCGCTCTCTCTACAGAATCTCTCAGTGGAAAGTTTCAAATTAGATAGGAATCTCCCATGGTACCTGATGTGTTGCTCCACCAAAATGCCATTAACCTCTAAATCATTTTGTGAGTCTATGAGTGGATTTCGGGATTTTTGAGTACATTTGTTGTGATTTTTGTCGGTTTTTAGTTTTTACTGAAAAGTTAATTATTTAATCGCTAATAGGGTAAGTCAGCAAGAGCCCCACCGTCAGGGATTGGGAGCCGGAGCCGTGGTCAGATCTGAATTTTATGTTCTCCTCGGCAGAAAATTGTGGGAATACTAAATTGAGTGGCAATTTATCATTCAAATACTGAATCCGAAGGCTCTTGCACCAACAGAACCTGATTTCAAAGATTCGGTTTCAAGTTATTGCGTTGGGAGCTGTTTAGGGAGCGCTTTTTGGGAGCCGTGCTCCCAAAGAGCTCCCAACGCAATAACTTGAAACCGAATCTTTGAAATCAAGTTCTGTTGGTGCAAGAGCCTTCGGATTCAGTATTTGAATGATAAATTGCCACTCATTTTAGTATTCCCACAGTTTTCTGCCGAGGAGAACATAAAATTCAGATCTGACCACGGCTCCGGCTCCCAATCCCTGCCCACCGTTAATGTAGCTTTTGACCGTGTTTTCAACACTAGCTCTGTTCGTTGCATCTTCTGGTGATTTGTTTCCCCATTTTTTCCTCAATACTTCACATCCGTTCTTCTCCCTTGTCACTAATTGCCAATTGTACTGTGCTTTTCAGCGCCTCTGGTACATCAAAGCCTCAATCAACACCTGCTGTTCTTACAGCTGTTTCCATCAGTGATATATTAGACCCCCCTGGCAGGAGTACCAGGCCAGAAAAAATTGTTTTCATACTTCGAGGACCCCCAGGCTCTGGGAAATCTTATGTGGCGAAACTAATCAAGGTGAATTTTTAGATTGTCTGTTATTTCATTTTTAGTCTTCCCCCCCCCCCCTTCCGTCCAAATTCAGTAACGTATAGATGCGCTTCCTTTCCCATCTGCTGCATTGATCCATTGGGAATTTGGATTGGGATTTAAAAAATCCATCTGTCCATTGGTCCATCGAAGTGTTTCTGTCAATGGGGTAGTCGCAAGGGTTTGTATTGTGTGTTTTTTATGAAGATTGATAGTACTCGATGAGCTGAAAACAATGGTGCCTTTGGTTCTCTCCTAAGTGTCCCGGTTTTTGAGGTACAGAAGTGTAAAGTTGTAAAAAATGCATAGTGATGTCACTTTGCAGAATGGGTCTGTTGCAAACTTTTGCTACAACGATAAAAAGTTATTATTCCAATGTAAAATCGCCTGAAAAGTCCATTGGTGGCATCATTAAGTCATGAAATACAATAATAAACTCACAAGAGGCGTTTATTGAAATCCAAGATGGCGGCAAAATATCGAGGAATCTGAATGTATGCACCGTGATCATCCAAGGATTGCCAACGTTTACAACCTCATTGGAGGTACAGGTTATGTGTTTGTTTACGTTGTGATTGGTTGTGATCGATGTTGTGAGGTTGGCTATCCTTGAATGTTCGTGGTGCATGCATACGGATTGCTCGATATTTTGCCGCCATCTTGGATTTCATTAAACGCTTCGTGTGAGTTTATTATCTCATTTCGTGGCTTTCTGATGCCACCATTGGACTTTTCAGGCGATTTTACATTAGATTAAACACTCTCAATCGTTGTAGCAAAAGTTTGCAACAGACCCATTCCCAGTTAACCCATCGCCATGTATAGACGAGTCAGACTCGTCTTGACTCTGAAGAAAGTCATACCGCCGAGCTTGCAGCGTTTACCGATAGATAGCGCCACTCGCTTCACTCTACTTCCACGGTTTCACTGCTAGGTGCGCCATATGCATAGAAAGAACGAATAAGCATTGTTGCCTAGCAACTTTTGTCAAATTAAATCACATGTTAAAACAACGTATTTTGGGCTAAAATCACATCTCCAGAACAATGGGACTTCAGTAGAAACCAAAGGCTTCTTTGTTCTCAACTCATTTATTCCTTTCATTTTCGTTATAAAAAACACAACATTTCAGACCCTTGCAACTGCCCCCTTACAAAATTAGACTCTAGTCACATCCCTGATGTTATTTCTGTTGGCTTGCTGAATTTCCAGCAAGTAGAAGAGATATTATTTCTCAATTTTTTGTCTCTTATGTTTGTGTTTTAAACTTTTTTATAATTTTTTTTTCTCTTCAGGATAAAGAAGTTGAAAATGGTGGCTCTGCACCTCGAATTCTATCACTAGACGATTACTATGTAACTGAGGTAGAGAAAGAAGAAATTGATCCTGAGACGAAGAAAAAAGTAACTACGAAGGTAATGCTTGGGAACCGGTTTATCTTGTTTTCATTTTCAATTGCTTGTTGGGCACCAAAATGCTCAGAAATACTATTGAACAATGACTAAATGATCTGAAAAGATGAAATATTGCAAAGAATTTGAAAGATCTTGCATTTTAGAAGCGGCGATGAACAGTTAGACTTAAAAAATTAGTTGTTAATCGTGTGTTTTTCTGCTTTTCTCACTGATAATGCACGCACACTCCAGTTTTCAAGAATCCTAAATTGGGCATTACACATGGGAAAATACTCTGAATTTCATTTCGGGAACTTTCTCGTCTCTTTCAGAAAATGGAATATGTCTATGAAGCGGGTATGGATTCGCACTATCGACTTTCACTTATAAAAGCATTCAGGAAAACGCTCGCGGATGGATTTTTCCCCTTCATCATTGTTGATGGTGTTTTTGACAAAGTCGGCCATTATGGTGAAATAATCGGTGCAAGCAAAGGCAAAGGATTCAAGGTATGTAACAATTCTGGACAAAATCTGTTCGTATTAAATGTTGAATATATTTTAGGGTCAGCTTTGAATTTTTTAAAGTTTCAACTTCAGTTTTTGTTTTATTTTCTTATTTTTTTGTAAAAATGATGTCTCCTGTGCACCCCTTATCATGAAAGGTCCTTGAAATTGACTTGTGTAGAGCACTGAAAAAAGAAGTCACGTCGGCTATACTGCTGATTTTTGGTATGGCTCTTTGCAATTCCTTCATGCTGCTGCACCATTAATTGTAAAAAAAAAAATTAAAACGAAGTTTGTTTTTTGTTTTCCCAATCTGTGCGTAATTTGTTACCCTTGTTCCTCTTTATTTGATTACTCTCTTTATCATACGTACTACCTCAAAGTTAAATGATATTGTACTATCCCGATGGTGCATTTTTGCACCATACCATAGTTTACATAATATGGATCAAAGAAAGAAATTTAAAAAAAAAAAAAATCTTCATGTTTCTACAATCCAAAATGACAAATTTTGAGATTTTACAAAAAATTCAAGAAGAAAAAAGTTCTAGGATATATAATATGGTTTAATGAATTTTTTCTCTCACCGTTTTCAGCCTTACGTGTGTGAAATGGAATTGGATCTTGCTGAATGCTTGAAGCACAATATACATAATCGCTCAGAAGCAGATATTAAAAATATCATTAGTAGATGGGAGAAAACCCCGAGCTCTCAAACTACTTTAGACGTCAGGCCTTTACTCCAGTCGGATTCAATAACAGAGGTAATTTTTTTTTTTTTTCATTATATAGTCACTGTGGGAGCGTTCTAGAATTCTTCAGGGAACTTCCAGGGGTACCCGCTGAAGCTCCAAGTCTTTCTTTTATTCTCCTATATTTTGTTTCTGATGACCTGGTGCTGTTCATTAGAGCGTTATTGAACTCCGATAAAATTCATCAGAGCTCTTCCTCGAGGTACCCTGGCTTTATCGGATTTCATACTCCGATAAATTCGGTTGTTGAAATGTGAACAGACATTTTTAGCATGAACACGCTGCACCTTTGATCATTCGGAAATTCATCGGAGGACCGATGAGCTTCATTAAAACATTATCGGGTTTATCGTAAACACTCCTCAGAAATTCAGATTCATTTCCCCGGGTTATTGGATCGGAGAATTCTAGAATGCTCCCTGTGCGGACATTGTATTCCAATTCAAGTTGAATGTTAAAAATGGGTTGGTCGCATGGGTCTTGAAAACCTAAATGGGCCTTAAAAATCTAAACGGGTCCTAAAAACCTGGGATGGTTCAAAAGTAGTGTCTTGTGGCTGTTACTTCTTTCCTATTTGAAATGAAAGGATACGCTTTTGCCAGTCTTAATTGTTCCGCAGAGAGTAGCTGGGGATGCTATCTTGAATGACTTTCCATCTGTGAAGGATGTGGGGTTGGAGGTCAACTTTTTTTTCTATTCAAATGGCCACCCCTCACTATGATGTATTGTAGTACTGGGTGTGAAAAATCTGGGCATGTATCAGATTACATAATTTCTTGTCATGTTATGCAGGGAACCAACAAATTTGAGATTTTTTAAATTTTTTTTTTTTTTTTTTTTTTTTTTTTTTTTAATGTTCTGAAGTTCTTTTATCATTTTGATGAAAGGGAAATTAGACAACAAATGATTAATTTCACATGCTCAAGATCAAATACTTTAAATTCCATGTCATTCAAATGATATGATGACTTGTACTGTGCAAAAAAAAAACTCTACAACCACTTTTATACAATTTCCGTGCAAAAAAAATCTTGGCAGTGAAGTGTACTCTGGTCAAATAAATAGGAACTGCACAGTGAAAATGTTCAAAAAAATCAAATGAAATTAATCAAATAAGAATAATTTAACTGAAAGGTGAGATCGAAATCTGTTCTGCTGACTTGAAATTGCTTAAATTTAAATTTTCAGGTGAATATGGAAGACATAACTGATGAGCCAGAGTCTTCAAACGAGGAAAAGAAAGAAGAAAATAAATCAGATGAATCCAAGAAGGAGGGTGAAATCGAAGAGGTAAAAATTTTGTTCTAATTTTATATGAATTTGTTTTCTGATGTTTCGTGCTTGATTCATGGCTTTACCTCTTCACTCTCCTCACAACTTTTTCCGGAAAGAATAACTCCAAAATTAATTATCGTGATGCAATCAATACCATTTTAATGCAATCATTTTTATGTATTTATTTTTTCTGTTGTCAAATTCGCGTCTTATCGTGGAGCACAAAGCGAACGTACTAGATTCTCTCCTGTCTACCTCAATTGATTTTTAATAGACCTTTTTAGTGATGACTTCACAACCTAATTGGATCCAAACAAATTCTCTATCTTACTCACTCTCGTGGATTTACCTATAAGAAATCAGATCCAAATTTTTTAATGTAAATTCATGCCAGTCAACAACCAGTTTTCTCAAATTGTATTGCACCATTAGATTCCCCACTTACCTTAAAGTATCGTTTCACTCCAACATAATTCTTGAAAGATCACTATTGAATTTACAATCACAGTTATACCGAAAGATGTTTCATATTTTTTCCTTGTCTTACTCACGGTCTCTTATAGGCGAATCAACGCCATGACACTCAATCATCCTAACCTCTCTTCGTATCGAAGCTTGTTCGAGGTATAACTAGTGGTGTGATGGTGCCGATGAGCCTATATCATAGGATTCTGTGCCCATGTAAGAAACTGTGATTGGGACAAGGACATTACATAGGACTTTCTTCGACATAACTGTGATTGTAAATTAATGTGTGATGTTTCGAAAATGTTGTTGTAACTTGATTATATTTTAAGCTACATAGAATCCAATGGTGTAAATAAATCTGAGAGAAATTGTTGTTTACTAGCACGAATTTGCATTTGAAAATTTGGATCCTACTTCTCATGGGAAAACCCACAAGAGCGAGTGAGATGGAGCGTTTGTTTGGATCCAATTTTTTTTTGTGACGTCACACTAATCAGGTCTATCCCAAATTATGATCATCCTTCATTTAATATTTATTGCAGTTCGGACTAGTTCAGTGGCCCCGCTGTTTTCATTGCGACTTTTATCTCTCATAAAATTGTTTCTCCTTTACTTGAAGCAGTCTGGCAAATTGACCTGTTTACTCTTGAAAGTAATATGATGTGTGGGTGGAGGGGGGGTGCCTGGGCAGGGATTTTTCAAGTAGAAAATTAAAGTAAAAAAGGAAGATGGTCACTTAGAGAGTTTTAAAGCAAACAAACAAAATCTAGGGTAATCTTTGTTGCTCCAAATACATTTCTCACCTGAAGATATCTAGCTGACGGCTGTCTAGCATATTTCCTGGCAATGGCATCGTGTGGAACTAGGGAATGCTGCATTTAGTCCATTTAAATTCTCTAAAATGGTCAAACTGTTGGGAGCGCACGGTTCGCTCCCTGAAATCGATATTTTGTGTGGGTCTAAATGGAGATAAGGGAGCATTACCAGATTGCATGGGACATCACTGAATCCTGATGAATGTTGCATGGGCCTTGCTGTATAGCTACCGCTTTAGCAATTTTGACAATTGACTTTGATGTGAAGTGCTATTTGAGATCATAGGAGTGCAGGAAGTTGTCATGATCAATTTAACTTACTGGCAAACTAACCCTGTAAAGCAGGAAAAAAAATGGAGAAAATTATGATTTCAAAGTTCCACTGGAGCCTAGATTTTTTGTGTATGCAGTGACCAAATGGGAGAAGCAAAACTGAAGATTAGTAAAAAAAAAAAAAACATTCTATTGAATGGTTAAATAGTCACGGGAAGAAAAACCCACTTTATTACTGTTGATGAAAATCAAAATAAGGGTAGCATTTAGAGCAATTCTCCTACTGTTTTGGGAAAATTGGACTTCCATCCAGAAACAAAACCTACACCCCTACCTGACAAGAAAAATCCCTATTTCCCTAAGTTCTTTAAAATTTTCTTTGAAAAGTAGTCTTGTTTCTACTGGTTTTACCATGCGGATCTCTCTTTTGGGTGCGTGGGTTTCGTTTGCTCAAACTAGAGAAGATTGGTACCAGATTAGTTGTATACACTATAGTTTATTCGATCTCAACATGTCATTACTATCAAATGACGACACTTTCCAACAAATTTTCATTTGACGAAACATTTTGATAATTGATCGCGAAACTTTCTTTGCAAATGCTAGGAACTTGTCTGCATTCTTACTGTCATGGATCCCAGCTTACAGAACTTGCTGGGTCTATTGAGTTTCTGACTGTCCCTTTGCTCAATTATTTTAATTTGGAGCACAATTGTTTTGACCACCATCGCTAAACCTCGCTGGCGCTTAAACATTCTGCGCGTGAAAAGAAAATATTTGCGCTCTCTACCGTTTCCATGTTTGACTTTCCTACTCAGCCTCAAATATTTGTGATTTTTTTTTACAAAGCTCTGTGCTTTGTGACCGAAAATGAGGCAATACGTAGCCTGTACCACTATAATGCGTAACTGACTTACATCCTTCAAACTACTGCTGTTACTACCCGGAAGTAGTTTCTTCATGTTTTGCCGGTAATCTGATTGGATGCATTAATCTTATATGTCATATCTTGAAATCAGTATGATTTCAACTTGCTGGATATTGCGGGTGATCATCAGGGGCTTGGGCAATTTTTTTTTTTTAATTTTTTTTTAATTTTTTTTTTCATTGCTCAGTGTTTGTACAGTGAAAGCAGTGAAAGTTCGTTGTGTGGAACCCAGGTCATGCCCCAAAAAAAATTCCACTCAGCGAAAGTTCCACTTAGGAAATTGCGGTCAGAATACGGGAGGTTTCACGGTGCTGGAAAAAAATTCCACTTAGCAAGATAGGAAATTGCGGTCAGAGTATGGGAGGTTTCACGCTGCTGAAAAATAATTCCACTTGGCAAGATAGGAAATTGCGGTCCGAATATGGGAGGTTTCTCGATGCTGAAAAATAATTCCACTTGGCAAGATAGGAAATTGCGGTCAGAATATGGGAGGTTTTACGATGCTGAAAAATAATTCCACTTGGCAAGATAGGAAATTGCGGTCAGAGTATGGGAGGTTTCACGGTGCTGGAAAAAAATTTCACTCCGCGAGATATTCCACTTAGAGTACGTTCCACACAACAAACTATCACTGTATCAATGGGGTAATCAGGATTGGAATGCAATGAGAAATCCTGGAAAACACAGGCAGTTTTGGCAATCACTCGGGAATTTTCGGTTTTTGATCTCAAATTTCATGGGTGGAATGAGAATCGTTTATTTTAAAATTACAACCTTCGGGGTGAAAATAATTTTGTCGGTAGCCTCATACAAAGCGATTCTACGTAAAAAGCGGAAAGGTGGGTGTAAGAGCGGAAAGGGGCAGAAGGCGGGCAGGGCTACTTTTGATGGAGCCCAAATTAGTAGGACTGAGGCTGATATCTTGATGTTACCTTTTTTATACTGTAGAAAAATTGAATTGCAAATGGGAAAAAAAAATAAATTGATTTGTTCATGGGATTTTTTGGCTTTGCTGGCTTGCTAATGTTTCCTTGTTTTGTCCATGCATAAGCACAGGAAAAATTCAGCAGAAAAGCAGGGATTTTGAAAATTGATAATGAGAAACTACTCTGTTCACTGGTGCTATCATGACATATTTAAGGTGATTCTTTAGTGTTTAGTGCCGATTTCTGCCACCAGAGATCTATCGTTCGAATAATGTCAAATTACAGGTCGAAAGTGAAACAGAGTGTCAGTCACTAGATAATCATGTAAAGAACGTCTGCCAAATATCTGCAATATTTCATTTTTTGGTACTTTCAGCTTTATTTTTGAAGTTATCGACGAGATACTTTGCAGAGACGTTCTTCAGATGATTATCTAGTAACTGACACTCCGTTTTCTTAAATATAAACTACTTTCGACCTGTATTTTGACATTATTCCAATGGTAGCGCTCTGGTGGCAGAAATCGGCACTAAACGCTCAAGAATCACCTTAAGGCCAGTGCTGTGTCTTTTCCAATCAAAATCATTCCTCTCTCCGAACGACAAGCAGTAACTTATTTGATCGCTCAGTGTAACACCGGTATCGTCGCCTTTTTTAGCTAATGATGTAAGTTTGTGCAGTGAATTCAGGACTGTTTTTTGCCTCTGCAAAACTGTTTTCCTAACACTTTCTCTCAGTCTGAGCTTTTAAAAATGTCTGGAAATATTGCTCTATCAAAACATTAATTATTAGCTCTTTTGCGAGATATTAGCTCTCTTTGTAAGAGTTTACCACTGTACTTGAAGCTTTCAGTGACATGAACTTTTGCTGAAATGTATGAATCTCCTGTTTTTACCTGAATCTTTCTGCGGTTTCCTATATTTCTCTGAATTTACACTGAATTTATTCTCTTGAATTTAGAAAAGTATGTACACCCCACAGTGAAAACAAATTTAAAAATATCGATCGTGAATTTAGTAAATTGTCTTTGGCTTCCTTCATGTTGCACAAGATTTTGAATGCAAAAAATTTCTAGAAATTCTTTTAATGTGAATTTTTTTGCCTGAACATTGGCATTTATGGATGAGGCAAAAAAAACCGACGCTCATTACAAAATCTCTAAAAATCATTTGGGTTTAGTGTTCCACACTCCTGAAATTAAAGTTACTTACTTTTTTAAGCTT
The DNA here is from genome assembly GCA_011764245.1 of Trialeurodes vaporariorum. Classification (NCBI taxonomy): domain Eukaryota; kingdom Metazoa; phylum Arthropoda; class Insecta; order Hemiptera; family Aleyrodidae; genus Trialeurodes; species Trialeurodes vaporariorum. The sequence continues at coordinate 7,846,733 of VMOF01000001.1, forward strand.
TAACCTCGAAAAAAAAAATTATAAATATTAAAAAATATGCCGTTACTCTTAAGTCATTTTGTAAGTCTGCGAGTGAATTTCATATTTTTTTAATGTGCTCATTGTAATTTTTGCTGGATTTTATTTGAATTATCTATTCAATCGCTTCCATCAAAAGTTTGCAAGAGCCCCATTCTTCTTTTGATTTGATTCACCAATCTATCAATGTAGAGACACCGGAATTTCGTTTCCACGAAATCGTGTAAAAACATCATGTACGCGCTAAACGGCTGGGACCCAGGCAGAAGTACAAATTCCACTCTCTTAATTTCAAATTCAAAACACGAAAAAACGCAAAATCAGGCCTTTCATGCAATTAACGCGAAATCCGCCTGATAACTCAAAATCGCGCGTGAAATTACCCGCTTTAAACTGCGAAAAATGGGTACCCAGATAGATTTGCCCATTGTGGCAACGTCATGGAATAAGAAGAGGAATAGAAGCAAAATGCCCATAAGAGACAATGGGTCACTCGGACAGGCTTAGCTTTGATTCGCTGGTTAGTGCGCCAGGAATCATTTTAAAAAGCCTGCGCGTGCGGAACCAACGTCGGAGCCTGAGAAAACATTATAACTTTGTCTTTGTTTACATGCTGGTGGACCACCATACTAACCAGGTCGGCCATGACACTGTGACCCAAACTGGGTCGCAGTTTCGCTTCTGTTCCTCTTCTTATTCTATGGCCACGTAGGTGTGTTCACCCTCGTCAGTCGGCCGAGGTGACAGGGCTGCTGCCTGACTCTCCGGCTATCACAACCTATTGAAGTGTTGCCATTCTCCATTTTCCGAAATACATTTATCACCTGCACAGGTCTCAATTTAGAGTGAACAGATTGTTGTACACTGAAATTTGCCGCTTTTTTCGCACTTGCGAGCAAAAATCGCTCGCGGACAAGATTTCGGTCTGTGTTTTGATATTGTTAGAATCGCGTGCTTCGCGCATTTTTCCGCAAAATCACACGGAATTTCATGGAGATATGTAATGATCATTTGTAAAAAAATTTGTGTAAATTTTATAAAAGAGTAGGTTCTGTGAAAGATGTAATGTTGATTTATCAAGATAATCTGTCAGGAAACAGGTGTGCTGCAAAAACAATACCGAGTAACTAGCACGAAAAATAGCAGCGGAAAAAATTGAATGACCAAGAAAACGGGAAAAAATAACGACGATAAAACTACATAAAATAACCACGAAATCAGCAAAAAATAACGACGTTAAAATGGTGTCTCTATCTATAGTTAATCGCGGGATCTATTGATTAATCCAAATATATCAACATATTCAATGAGAATGTCTATTGAAAATCACATCCACTTGTATGCAAAAATCACGGGAAAAAGCAATTATTAACTATGCTCCAAAATCGAGTGCTTGGAGCACATTGCAGTAGACAACCAAGGAGACATGAAAGCCTTCTTCAATGTGTTGAAGAAAATATGCCTCACCCCGAATTTCTCGCGAACGGCTTCGAATGTCAAAAAACACGTCAAAAATATTTTTGGGGGAATGACTTTTTAGGGGGGTTTTCTTTTACCCACTCTCCAGGTGGGAATATTTCAATATTTCAAGCAAGGACCCTCATCTTGTGATGCATCGATCAAAAGGGTGTGAAATTCAAAGACTTTTGGCGCAAACCGGAGGTTGATATTGTCATTTGTTTTGGATGTATCAAAAGTCAACGTTTAATTTCAGCCTACTTTCAAAAAATCATAGTTCGAGTTTAAAAATTTACTATTTAAAATACTCTAAATTGCAAGTGCCTCTCAGAAGAAAATACAACTTTGGGCTCTAATTACTGAAAGTTAAATTATGTCTCCCAAAATTTTTTTCTGATTTTACAAACTTTGAGGCGTTGAAAAAAAGGAACGGTTGCGACTTTTACAAATCACGAAAACACTTGTCAATTATTTTTTAGGGGAGTAACTTTAGAGGGGGGTTTCGTTCTCCCCGCCCCCCAAGGAAAAGGTTTCAAGATGCGAACCCCTCTTGTTATCCATCGTTCGAAAGGGCATGAAATTTCAAACATTCTAGGACAAAACAGAGGTCAATAACGTTTTTTGCTTATGTTATATCAAAGGTCAAAATTCGGGGGAGAGGGAGCCTATGTTGAAATTGAATAAAAGTCATCCGTGGTACTTACCTATAGTTTCAATTTGTGTGAAAAAAATCAAATTGAGAATGCATTTGGGTTGAATTAGAAATGGGGGGGTTAAAATTGGCCTTTATCACAACTTTTTCTGTTGCAGAAGTCTTCCTAAGATACATTTGATACATCAGACAATCTGAATCCTTAAAATTGACCAATAGAATCCAGGAACTATCCTTGTATCAATCATATTAATGGATCTAGTCTAGTGATTCATCTGAAATTATGTTGACGGAATCTTCGTGAAGTTGGAGAATGGAGGGGAATGGGCTTGGTTACGCGATTCAACGAAATATGTCGGGTATAAACTCAGGGCATCGGACTGCAGCTAAAATTGGTGCAGGTTTGGTTTGCGGTTCACAGTTTTTGAAAAAGTTGGTTAGCGGTTCGGTTCAAGTTCACATGGCCTTTAGGTTTGCTCCGAAGCGGTTCACATACTAGTGAACTGGTTCGGAGCTGTTCGATCCAAAAACATTACCTTGATGAAAGAAAGAGATAAACGGTGAAAAGAAGCTGGTCTGTTCAAAATTGATAACAAATTATATAATTATTAAATTTGTTCTTTATACGGGAGTATTTTGCGAATGAGCAATGCATCGTTTGAACCAAAAAGAGCTGAAACTTTTAGTGCTTTATTTCTTCACACGTTGACCAGAATACCTACACTTTCATTCAAAACCGTTTTTTTAAAAATGTTCAAACTGGGATCAGCGGTTCGGTTTGGGTCACATATCATTGTATTTTTAGGTTAAAGGTTCGCGGTTCAGGAAATTGGCGGTTCGTAGCGGTTTGCGGTTTGGCTAGGTCTGATGCCCTGTATGAAAGGTCATAAGGAAATGAAGGTTACCCTTCAAGACATTACAACTTTTGGGTGATGATTTGAAATTTTTTGGGCTGTAGATGAATTTGTGCATCTGCGTGCTATTTTGAATCTTGCTGCCGGCTCTGCAAAGATTCGTGTCGGACAATTACACGCGGTACTTACATATTCACAACGTAAAGCTTCGCCTGTGTACTTTGTTGGGTTCTCCAACTTGCTCTTTCTTGCAATATTTTGAGTGCAACAAATTTGTACCTTTGAAAAGTTTTTATTTCGCTTCAAAAATGTGACTGCATATCTTCAACTTACTGAATCAGTGAACTCATTGATTTTTTTGGACCACCTTCCGTGTCAAATTTTTAAATTTGATTTCATGATCAAATCTTGGATGAGCCCGTGGTGTTATTCCTATTGGAAGCATCACAGCTTGATGCAAATCATTACCTTTTAACAAAACAAGTGAAACTCAGCGCTTCAATGCTGTTCCATTGCGCCATGGATTAATGTTACTTCTTGGTTTTTTGACGACTGGTTAATTAATAAATTCCTATATTCAATGCCTAAGTATTGAACAGACGCTTGTCATATATTCGTGTGAAAATTCTTTGGGTTTGTGGGCATATTTAAACGTTTTAACTTTTTCTTTGTGCTTTTGATCACATTTGAAAATGGGAAATAAGAAAAAATTTGTAATTTTTTCAATATTTTGTGACCGGACAGTTAACGTCAAGGGTCTCCCAACATCGTCAGCGCCTCTGGGGGATGCTCTAGAGACGATAAAATCTAAACAGGGTGGAAGGAGGGAAACAAATTAATATGGTGGTACATTTGAAACAGGTCTTTAACTGGGAGTTGGGTTGGTCTCCCATAAGATTCTGGCTGGGTTTAGAAAATGAAATAGGCGAAATAATTAGCAAGCATTAAGAAAGGGGTTGCGGTAGACTTGGGCAAAACTGTTTCAAAACTAAGTTGTGGAAAAACAACTAAATCCTCAAATTAGTTTGGCAAGCAATTAAATTAGTGGTTAGTTGATCAGGTAGACAACTATTGTTGTTGTATCAGGTTAGTAGTCTACCTGAGCAGTGAGCAACTAACGACTAATTTAGTTGCTGGCTGGACTAATCTGACACATTAGTTGTTTTTCGATGAATTAGTTTCACACTAGATTTGCCCAAGTCTTGGTTACGGAGCATTTCTTACTTCATACTCGGAATGCAAGAAAGAAAGATTATCAGTTGGGGGTGGGGGGGCGCTGGCTGTTAAGCTGCTTGGGGGGGGGGGGGGGGTCGGAGCTCGGAGGGGGTTAATCGATTAACCAAGGAAGGTTAGAAAACACTAGGGGCTGATAACAAATGTTCATATTGTAATCCGATCAATTCAGAGATCATAATCAATTCAGTGGGGGGGGGGGGGCTGGCTGTTAAGCTGCTTTGGGGGGGGTCGGAGCTCGGAGGGGGTTAATCGATTAACCAAGGAAGGTTGGGAAACACTTGGGGCTGATAACAAATGTTCATATTGTAATCCGATCAATTCAGTGATCGTAATAAATGGTGTTGAACTTTTGAGTAGGCATTCCAATAGAAACCTTTTTATCTCTCAAGATGTGCTTTTAATAGCTGAGGAGTCCTCAGTGATTTTTCCTTGAATTGTAGTGGATTCTTTTGAATGCCAACTGGAAAATTAACACCACCCATAAGCCTTTACGTACTGGATCATGACTTGATACGATTATGATTTAAATGTTTGCAACCGGCTCCCTGGTTTACAGGAAAAAACTTTGGAAAGTTTGATGAAGTTACTCTGTCTCGCGTTTTCACTTTTTTATGTTTCCACATCTCGTCTGCTATGCTTATTGAACGTTGTGATATTTTGACTCTCAAATGGTTTTAATACCATTCTTGTTCTTACTCGAATGTATGGTTGTACCTACACTGTTCCACATTCTTGTGTAACTCCATGATTCATTTTACTTGTCTGCATTTTTAAAAATTTTCGATGTTTAACTCTGCCTAACCACGGTTTCTTCAACTATTCAAATGTGTGGTTCCACTTTTTTCCTCAAATGCATCGTGTCTTCATCATTTTTTGATTTTTTGAGTTCCGAATTTTTCTTCAACCACCACTTTCGTAAATCGCAACCAATGTTGTCGGAATCAAGCTTATAAATCGAGCAGCAAAGTACGTGTGTGTCATGGGATCGTTTTTTTTTTTTTTTTTTTTTGTCTCATTGTCAGTAAAAAATTAAAAGCCGTCAAAAACAAATCATCTGAGCATGGCTCAAAAATCTTCGGTTAAATGTAGTGATGAACTTTCATTAGTGCAACAGTGCCATGGCACTTTTTTTAAAGGTTATTGTATCACTATAAAATTTGCTGCCTGCACAGGCCAAAGTAGAATACTGCACTCATAGTATCAACTCATCGTCAAAGATATCCTTTTGAAGCTATAGAGCCAGTGGCGGCTGGTGAAATGTGATTTATCGATGTCCAGTCCATTTAAAACTATGGAAAAGTATCGATCTTCAGGGGGTTCAATTGCACCCCCTGAAGATCGATACTTTTCTATAGTTTTAAATGGAGTAGACATCGATAAATCGCATTTCACGAGCCGCCACTATATAGAGCCCTTAAGAGACCAATCATTATTTGAGAATAATGTTTCTTGATAGCATTGGTGGATATAGGGAGGAGGAGGCGAAGAGGGTGCCCCCCCTGCAGTTCGATCCAAGAGGGGGAAAGAGGGGGGGAAGGGGGAATATAGAGGGCAGGAAGAGGGAAAGAAACAGCGAAAAAGGAAAAAGGGGGTCATCGAGGGGCTAAAATCCCAAGGTCCCCCACCCCCCGTTCGCGAGGGCTGGATCTGCCAATGCTTGAAAGAAATCATGCTACTTCGGGGTAGCTTCTCTTCCCTCCTCTTTTGTGAAACTGACAATACTCTTACTGCAATTAATTAAAATCTAGGATGATTAATATTTAGTTTTGGTAATCTTTCCCATCTCCTCTCTTAATATTTTATTTGCTATTTATTTATTTTTATTCGTGTAAAAACAGTTTTGATTGCTGAACAGTTTTCTCTTTTCCCGTTAATTTTTCTCTTTTTTAATCTGCCCCTTTTATTTCAAATTAAATTACTTTTATGCCAGCATTTCCAGCTAAAAATAAATGTTTATAATAATAATAATTTTTCTTTATTCAACATCTATTAAATGAAATCTACAGTGATTCCATCGGTCGATTGATTAAAGTTGGAGTTATTCGGTTTGTGAATGGTGGGTCCGTTGGATGAAAAAAATGTCAGTGCATTTTATGAAAATTTCGAATAAGCCGACTTCACATTTACTCTTAGAAAGAAGAGAGTTGCTGCGGCAATCGATAGGAGCCATCAATTTTTGACAGTAATGATTGATCCTAGATTTTTATTTATTTATCTCTCCTTGGTAAAACCAAACTTCAATTTTGAAATTCAAAACCAAATTTTTTTTGTGTTTACAAGAATGTTATTTTTCCTTGACGTGCAGTTCAAATTGGTAAGATGTCAGATTTAGTTTTTGATCAGAAGTGTGATTATGAACGTTCGAATTGTAATTGTATTGGGTCAAAAGCCATCCTATGTGAATCTCTTGGGAGGCTTATTCCAGCAAGATCAGTAGGCTGATTATAAACGATCGTATCGTAATTCCATCGAGTCGATGATCGAGTATGTTTTATTTTTATGGGTGGCAACATTCCAATAGGTTCCATTTTGATAGAAACCCCTCCACCTCGGCGGCAATTCATCGATGACTCCTGAGCTTTTGTAATGACACCACCCATAAGAATAACACACACTCGATACGATTACGATAGAATCCTTCATAATCAGCCTGCTGGGTTTTGTAATTCTGGTTGAGTTCCATTCATGTACGCTCATAACCCTTACATATATCGGCTCTTTCATTGTTGACTTCAAAGGATTTCTACTGGTACCCTTTCATATTGTAATGATGTCACCTTCAAGGCCATACACAAACAAAAAGACTGGTAGAATTTACCATCTGCATAGCTGATTTTGGAGTCTGCTATCAAGTATGGCAAATTTCACCATATTATGGTAAATGCAACGTACCTTGTGGTAAATTAAGATAACCTGTTGGTACATTTCACCACAAGATACGTTGCATTTACCGTTTGATGGTAAAATTTACCATACTTGATAGAAGACTCCAAAATCAGCTATGCAGATGATAAATTCTACCAGTCTTTTTTTTTTTTTTTGTGTAATGCTTCCCAATATCAACTCAATCCAATTGCAATTTGAACCTTCTTAATCCCCAGAGACTTTTCATTTGCAATGAGAAAACACTGTTGTGACACCAAGAGAAATTCTATTTGTAAGACTTGAGACAAGAACTTTTTTCTTATTTTTAACTCAGTCTTCCTCAGAGGAAAAAAATGAAAGGAATCTTGAATAATTTCTGTTGCTATGACCAGATTATTACTACAGCCAAAAATCTAACGATGTGTTTTGAGAGATCTATGGATCCATTCGATTACCGCAACAATCTTTTTTTCTTGTACATCTCACAATTTTTCGCAGTCTCTGTTTTGGAGAAAACTGAACTCTTAATGTTGTGCTGAGTTAGAATTGTTTCAACTTCAACCGTCAAAATTTCCATACCACAGTCAAGTCGAAGGCTGGAAGTCTCTGCCACAAATCTCATTTCCTGAAATGAAGGGCCTTTTTATTAGTTGTCACATTAGTTTTTAATTAGTTGTCACTCGTCAATTAATTTGTTTGAAAAATAAAATTCTACATACAGCAGACCAAGGAGGTGATCATAGAGAATCGTATCGTAATCGTAATTGGATCAAAACATTGATTGAAGAGTATTTTTATTTCTTCTTCAAATCAGAGCAGATTTCAATCATGTATGAAATCTGATTACTATTACGACTTACAGTACGACCCTCCGTGATCACCTTCTGTTGTTTGAGGAAGTGAGGTATGCAGTATTGGCTTTTAGGCATCAATGTCATCATTACCTACTTTTGGCATCAATGTCATCATTACCTACTTTTTTACTTTTTTTCAACTTGGTGTTTTTTTTTATTGTTGCTAAATCGTTGCAACCAAATTGAATATACCTCTGTCTAAGTGTCCGTAAGTTTAGGCTCTCTGTTTATTGCAAATAACACAAAACTGCCTCAAGATATTAATACTAACTTTCATATATTTTAAAAATAGATGAAAATGCTACAAAATTATACCAATTTATTTACCAATTGGCAAAGTTGAGTCCCTTGATGGAAATATTGTATAGGGAGTACTGAGTCAGTGCTAGCTTGTGTCAGTACTACTGACACAAGCTCAACGAGTGCTGATAGGCTGTTGAATTAACGCGGATAGCTCCATAAGACAATGCCATCTAGCGACGACTCCTGGTGACCAGAGGAGTCGATTCGCTATCTTACCAATGTTAATTTTTTGACTCCTCTAGAGCTCCATGAAGCGTCAAGTCGATACTCCCAAACCAAATTTTCATCAAGGGACTTTATGTCAAAAGTTTATGTCTATTCAGAGACAGATCCATGTCCCTTCATCAGCCCATGTTTACTCCTAGAAGTAGGCTACCTGCAATACTAATCTCAATGAGTTTTAGCTTCGCAGGCAGCCTACCTAAGCTAAAATTGTCAGGATCGTCTGGCATTCTTTTTGTGTTTGTGATTTTCAAAAAAACAGAGCCCAAACTTATGGCTAGGAGTACACTCAATTGTTCATTGAAGGTGGTAATTTGTGCACATTTGTCCTGAAAGACCTTTTGTAACAGGTGACAACTTTGCAACACGGAAAAAAAAAGACTGATAGATTTTACCATCTGCGCAGCTGATTTTGGAGTCTGCTATCAATATGGTAAACACAACGTACTTTGTGGTGAAATGTATCAACAGGTTATCTTAATTTACCACAAGGTATGCTGCAATGGTAAAATCTACCATACTTGATTGCAGACCTCAAAATCAGCATGCTGATGGTAAATTCTACAAGTCTTTTTTTTGCGTGAACTAACTGTGGTTTGGTACTCATCACTGCGGTAAATTGTTGGCGATTCTTTCTGGTCTGAACATAAATTAATTTTCGTGTTCATTTTGCTCCACAACTCAGTGACAAAAAAAAATTATTCAGAATGTAAAGATTACATTATGTCAGCTCATTCCATATTTTTGTAAAATGCAGTCAGAAACAAAAATTCTGACCTCATCAGCTGGCTCATCTAATTAATTTCTCTCCCGCATCAAATTTCCCTGGACGGACTTGTGCGATTTGAAGTAGACTTGTATGGAAAGCATTGATTGTTTTTCTCAGTCTTCGATGTTGCACAAAATCCAGTTGATTTGTGTCTGTGACAGTTAACAAGCCATGTTTTCTAGCTTAATCCATGTACGAACCAGTTGTTTGTGAGTTTGATTGCTTCAGGATGATATTCGGGCCAATTTGTTTACAAGCAAGTGGGAGCTCATGGAATTCAATGACGAAAAGAAAGGTGTGTATGTAGTTGATGTCATTTCTTTGTTCATCCGAATTTCTAGTTGATTCATTTTTTTATCCTCAATACCTTCCATTGTCAACCTTTCCAGTCCAATGAAATTCCCTAGAAATAAACCCTTCAAAGAATGTGCGAGGTTCAGTGTTCAAGAAAAAAATTGTGTCAGCAATTACGCTTACATTCGTCGGTCAGCAGAAGTAATTTTAATTAAACGGAAGATGACAAATTACATTCTTTCCTTCCAAGACATCGAAACTTACCGCTAAATTTTGAAATCACCTCATTGTTTTAATTTCTATTCATTTCTTGGTTTAATTTTTGGTTTTACTATTTTAAAAGAAAATAATTTTAAGAGCTTTGAATAATTTTTTCATTAAATAATGATTTTGACTATCTATCACGCTGAATATTTTGGTCATAAAAATCATTTTTTAAGTTCTCTATTTTCCATTACTTTCGTGCCATTTTTTATGGTCATCCAAGAATTTTGATTGCCCAGCAAACTTTGCATTTATAAGAACTTCAATTTTTTCACCAATCCTACCTTATACAGATTTATTTGCTGAAAGAAATATTTCCTTGGTGCAGAACGTTTAAGAGGATTACAAAGCTATGTAAAAACCAATTTAAAGTAAATGTCATTCCTTCAAAAATATTTATTACTGGCTGTTGGTTGGTTATCTCGCACTTTCTCCCTGAAAGATCCTTTGTTAATTCCTTTGTATCTCTTATTTCAAAATGGTTTCTTAGAGAGTCTACAAATTCTCACCAATGGCTACCCTTTTGAGTAGGAGTGACAAAAAAAATAATTTTAATTTAAACAGGATTCTTGATTACATTCAGGTTGTCAACAAACAATTAAAATGTTAGAGAACTGACATACTGTCATTTTTTAAGGAAGTTCACTACCAGGTTAGGTAATTTTCATTTATAATGAAAATGATGCTCTCATTCAAAATATTTTATTTATTTTCAGTTTTATGGGCAAAAAAGTTGCCCGAACCTAAATCGAAAATGCACAGTTTAAAATGTAACCTTTTGCAGCATCGTCATTAGTGCAAAATGTAACAAAAGGAAACAATGAGAAATAAGTAAATATGAAAATAGATGAATAATTTAAGTTTAAAGATACTGTAGTAAATGAAACAAGTTAAGGCGGCAGAAACCTGGTCAAGAACACAGCACAATCTATCTCATTTGAAAACTTGCATTAAAAAACTGTCCGAATGCTCGAGTTTCTTAGTATCCATCTTCTTCATCATTAATGGGGCTGTCGCACACTTTCGCAATAAGCAATTTAATAGACAATTCTGGTGTAAAAATCTCCATAAATAACGGTGGCAACTCTGAGACTTTCAAAATCCACTCCTAAATCCAATAAACGCTTTTATTTGCGCGAGCGTAATGGTGGCTCTAGGCAGTAATAATGGGAGATCCCCATCTAACAATACCGTAACTCCATCAAGAAGTGACCAATAAGAGATGACTTTCATTTGACACCGATGTCACTAGATGTCACAGTACCATTCATCGGATGTGGATCACTACTTTGATGACTAATTACTTTGTAAAACAACATTGTTAGCATAGAGAGAGTGATGAAACTAAGATGGGAATCTCCCATTATTACTGCCTTATGGCACCATTACACTCCCTCAAGTAAAAGCGTTTATTGAGTTTAGTATTGGTGGTTTAGGAAGTTTTTAGTGCTGTCATTGTTAATTTTAAAGGTTTTTACTCCCAAATCGACTATTAAATTGCTTATAGCAATTATACGTTAAATTTGCAGTTTTAAAATTATTAAATGGAAAGTGGCAGCGCTTAAATTTGTTAAATTGATCTCAAAATTAGCTGAAACCTTTAGTTACAATGAAGTCAAGAAGAGAATTTTGGACAAGAAACCAAATTTTAGGTCACTAAAGAATTCAATTTGATATATCCTCATATTCCATATTGCCTAAAGTTCTTGAAAATCAGACTGAGAGGTTCAAATTTTATAGTCATTTTAGTTTCACAGGGTGGTGAAGATAAAACATGGATATCAACGAATAAAAAAATGTACCCTTATTTTGAAGGGTGGATAAATGGAAACTAGGCTTTTTCCACAAATATTGCTTTTCCTCAGGAACTAATAAAGATATTTTAATGAACTTATTTTTGTTTGAAAGCAAAGACTCTACTTTGTTTTACGGGTGTTTTTGAAATTATTGATTTGGAGAAAAGTTATCTGAACTCAAAAGTTTAATTTCTATGCAGTCTCAGCAAAAAAATTTCAGAAGATAGTAGACATTGGAATATACATTTTTCTGAATTCCCTTTGTTAAAGTGTGCTGAATAACACGAGGAATAAAAAAATAAAAAAAAAAATAGTTGTACATATAAAATATCTCTAGTAGCTCTTTAGAATTTGGGTCTTTAAGTAAGCTAAGTTTTTCAAGAGCAATATTGGGACTAAACTCTTTTCCTGTGGGCTGCTCCTTGAAATTCCCGACTTTTGGATGGACTGGATAATAATGGAAAACGGTGATTGGTGGTTGCCAAGTCTCAGTGATGTCACTGGTGTCAAGACTTTTGCATTTGGGGGACAAGATGTGAGATCCCCTGTGGAGGGTCTGCCCCCCCCACCAGTTAGCGGAAGTTCGGGAGTCCACCCCCAGAAAATTTTGAAAAATTTAGGTTTATTAAGCAAAATTTTATGGTAGTCTGAATAAAATTTTCCTCAAAATCACGGACCAAATCATCTCCTTGTTTTCACTTGGAACAATGTAAAAAATAAAGTCATCAGAATTTAGGTCAGTATCCACTGTTAATGTTTTGGTTAGTTAGACATCGGTCACAATTCAACTTTAATTGGATCTGAAATCCTATACTCTGAGATTGTAAAAAAAAAACCAAAAACAAAACCAAACAAAAAACATTAAAAACGGAGTGTTGACCTTCGAGCTCCACTAATATTTATTTATTTATTTAATTACAGTCAATATTTTTTCCTTCCCCTTTCCCCCCTTAATTTTCGCCTACTTTGTCCCCTTCTGCTATTTCTTTCTTTTTCTATCTCTCCTTTTCATTTTCCCTCTCTTTTGTTTTCTTCGAAGGGAAGACTCTCCTTTTCTTTTTCATTACTTTCCTTTACTTTTTCACACATTCTCCCTCTTCACTGTTTGGAGGGGGGGGAGTCACGTTTGGGGGGCATCAGCCCCCCCCCCCCCCCTTAGTGATGCCACTGCCAAGTTTAATCAAAGTACGGACTCTATCTAGTCTGTTATCAGGCAGTCTTGAGCATCTGATAACCAATTAGATAAATACTGTATTTTAATTAGACTTGGCAACCATGTGACTTGTCTCTACCAATCACCGTTTTTCATTCATATCCAGTCCATCCAAAAGTTGGGAATTTTTAGGATCAGCCCACTGGTTCCCCTTACAGAAGCATCAACCAAGACCAGTTTAGATAACAAATCCAAAAATATTGTTTTCTTTGGAAACCCTAGTGTTCAGTATCCTTCATCTAGGAATTAGAAAAAGGAATTTCATCTAGACAGTTGATACCTGTACATCTTTTTGTCTTTTACATTCCAACACCAGATTTAAGTTTATATTTTCTTTTTAATTTTTTCTGAGAAATCAGTGAACTCTTTACATCATTTAGAAATAAGAGACCCCTTTTTATCTCACACTCTCCATCTCTTTCTCTCCTTAAAACGTAATCTAAATTCTTACCCAAAGTTTAACTCTCAAATTCTGATAACTTTCTTTGTTTGTGATTTCAGATCAACTTGACGGACTCCGAAAAAAGCGAGCCCCCGCAAGCTCCATTCAAGCCTGGCTTCAATCAAACTCAACCTCGGCCGAGGATGAATTTCAGTCCACAGAGGGGAGGATACAACAATCAGTTCCAGGGAAGAAGAGGGTACGGCGCATTTTATTTTACGCTTCTTGTATTATAACTCCATGAAAATTGATTTCTCGTCTGCAGGGCAACTGAAAACGGTGGTATCAAGTCAATCAAAACCAATAGTAGAGCTTGGAGAATTCTGTGTTTTCTTTTCAAATGTCACTATTAATTTTCGCTGATTTCAAAGTTTTGTTTTGCTGATTTTCAAGCCATTTTTCTTGCACTTTTTCCATTTCCCAAAGAGAAAATAGATTTTCATTTTATTGAGCGGCAATTTTTGAATTTTTCATTTTATTCTAGGGCGTTTTTCTGGGAAGTGTGCACTTTGATTGAAGTATCAGTCTAAAATTACGTGACAACTTTCTTTTAGGTTATGTTACCTTGGCATTTTGGCGTACCCTCCATCCATTGCGTTAATGATTTGGTGATGTGAGGAAAGACCTTGCTCACTTAGTTTAATGCAAAATTTCATGGTTTCTTTCATTTTTCTGCATTTCTCATTAATTTTTGGAATTACTTTCATATTTTGTAAATTTGGAACCACGGCTTCGTATGTGGTGCTCCTTTTAACTGATCACAATTTTAAAATTTCACTGCGATCCGCAGAACCAAAATTTTCCAAGCTCTATTTAAATATTGATGACATCATTGCAATGAGCTAGGATTCGGATTGTACTTTTACCAATCTCTCTTGGGGAGAGGCTATTGGCTTGTTCTCAAAGTATTTGCGTGACCTTTGATCGAGTCCAAAAGGTTCACCCATGAGGAGCAAATTGACTTGATAAGATAATGAAGCTAAGGTTCACAATCAGCCTCCTGTCCATTAAATTGTAAATTGTTCAGAAATTCTGTCTTTCATATTCTATATAGGCATCATGCATGCTGTCACCATTTTCGCCTTACTTTTAAAAGTTTTTACCCTCTTGTTCAATGGATTCAAGAAGTCTCCAATTTCATATTTGTTCCTTTTGCTGGTGTTTACATTAACGACAAAACTGCTTTCATCTGGAAAAGGTATCATTTTTTATAAGTAAGTGATTAGCAAAGAATCATTTCTTGTAAATAAGAGAAGGAAAATGAATCATCTCCTGTAAGTACATAAGTGAAGAAAAAGGAATAATGTCCTACAATTAAGCGAAGGAGAAGGAATCATTTCCTGTATAAAAGTGAAGGAAAAGGAATCAATTCCTGTGAGTCAGTGAACAAAAAGGAATCATTTCCTACCAGTGAATGGAAAGGAATCATTTCTTGTAAGTAAGTGAATGATACAGAATTATTTCCTGTAAGTAAGTGAAGGAAAATGAATCATTACCTGTAAGTAAGTGAAGGAAAAGGAAACAATCCCTGTGAGTAAGTGAAAAAAAAGGAATAATTTCCTGATAGTGAATGGAAAGGAATCATCTTGTAAGTACGTGAAAGTAAAGGAATCATCTTGTAAATAAGTGAAAGTAAAGGAATCATTACCTGTAAGTAAGCAAAGGAAATGAATCATTAAGGTAAACACCCCAGTAGCTGGCACCCCTTAAATTTGCTCCAGTACCCGGCACCCCTAAAATTTGCTCTAGTACCGGGCACCCCTAAAATTTGCTCCTGTACCCGGCACCCATTTTACAATGTAAAAGGTATCAGTTTGGTGGCAACACTGGTGTTTTGTATGGTTTTTTTCTGATGCCTCAAATGTGAAACATTCGATAAAAATACGCAAAACACCAAAATTGCCATTAAACTAATAATTTTCACATTGTGAAAAATAGGTGCCATGTACTGGTGCAAATTTTAGGGGTGCTGGCTACTGGGGTGTTTACCTTACCAGTAAATAAGTAAAGGAAAAGGAATCAATTCTTGTAAGTTAGTGAACCAAAAGGAATAAATTCTTGTAAGTTAGTGAACCAAAAGGAATCATTTCCTGCTAGTGAATGAAAAGAAATCATCTCCTGTGTGCAAGCAAATGAAAAGGAAACATGTCCTGTAATTATGAGAATGGAAATTAATCATTTTTTGCGTTTAGGCAAATGGAAAGGAATCGTCAACTGGCAATAGTGAATGAGAAGGAATCATCTCATGCAAGGAAGTAAGTGAATGAATAGTTTTCATTCAGAGGGTTTGCTCACCACATTTTACGATGGAACAAACATTTCTAACCATTTCCAATTGCTTGTTTCAGGTTCGCTGGGCCGACATGGAGGAGAGGCATGCCGTGGAGAAGATGAGAAACCTAGGCTTTGTAGTCGGACAAACCGATTGGTCGCGGATGATGGACCCCTCTCAGGGTGAAAGCAAACTGACACAAATTAAATATATTTAATTTTCATTATTTGTCTCAATTGTTTTTATTGCTATTAATTTTTATTTCTATCAGATCACCTGTATCAAGGAATTCTAAGTCCAAGTTTCATTGTTGTAAATGTGAGAGAATGAAGAATAGTGCAGTCGGTATTTTGAGTGGAGAGGTTTCCACGAAGATCGATTAGAAGCCACGGTCTGCAAGGAGTGTGGGGGATGTTTTGATGATTTTTAAGTTTGTAACATTTTACGATCAAAAAGAAGTTAAATAATCAATTTTGAGAGCGTCCACAGCAAGTCCCTTTCACAAGCTTTGTAGCATTCATTTCTGCCTCTCATTTTCTGTCTGAGTTGTATTTGGAGGAATGGTTTTGCTGCAACCGCTGAAAATGCTAATCCATGGCTTATCTGCCGTGGAAAGATGTTTGGCAAGACTGTCAGAGTTTTTTCAATCAAATTAGGCATTTACTTGCAACAATTCAAAGAAAGAATCTATTGTATCTTTTCACACTTGCACAAGCTGCCAAGGAAAAAGTATAATGGGGCTCTTGCAAACTTTTGTCACAGGTGATTGAAGAATTAATTCTTTCGTAAAAACCTGTAAAAATGATGATGAGAACACACAAAAAAATCACTAAAGTCACTCTCAGAATCAGGCTTAAAGGCGGAGCGATGCAAGTATCATGGGAGATTCCTATCTAATTTGAGACATATCTCTGTGTTTCCGTAGACAAAGTGACAAATTAGACAAGAATCTCCCACAATACCTGCGTAGCTGCGCCATTATACTATTTCCATTACAGTTGTTTTCTGAGTTTATTCTTGAATTTTAGACTTTTTTAGTGTAATTTTTGTTATTTTTGCTGGTGTTCGCATCAGATTTATTTATTCATTTGCTCATAGCAAAAGTTTGCTAGAGCTTCATTGTTCTTTACGACCTATTGACCCCTTTTGTTTCTCTTTGTCCTTTTTGTTGATCACCTCAAATGGTTTTCCTTATTCACTTCATAATTAATCTATTTCCTTCGTATTATCGTTTAAAATTTTCTGCTCTCTGTTCAATGATTTTTGTTTAAGAGCGGTTCTCATTCATCTCATTACTTAAGGTGTTTTTTAAATGATCATCATTGTAGGAACAGTTGATCGCCTGACTTTGAAATCCACACTCGTTTAAATAAAAATGTATAAAGTTATTTTACTGCAGACAGTTAATATTAATTAATAATTAATCATACCTCTTAGTTTTGATTCAAGTTTGCATTCTTGTAAAGTCTGATTTTTAAGTAAGAGTAAAAGTCACACTGATTTATTTTTTCATTTATTTCTAGAGACTTACTCATGACATCATTCTTTGATATTTTTTAAGGAACGAAAGTTTTTTTTTCTTTTTTTTTTTCTATAATTATTATAATCTTAGGTATTTTTTATCAATGTTGCTACTTTTCAATCTCCCTCATGTTGTTGTGACATAAAAATTGTTGTAAATGTATCATCTAGTTTTGCCACTTTTTCTTTTGTTTTTTAAAAAATGCGAATCCTAAACTTTTGCACATTTGTTTGCATTTCGTCTCCTGTCAGCCGTTATTCCATACTTTGAATTATTTTTTTTTTTTTTTAATTTATGATAGATACAGTTTGTATTGTATGTTGGTGTATTATAAACCTTGTAATGCATTTGGGTACGTTGTCTTTTAGTGCTTTTTTATGATTTTTCTGTGGGTATCTCCGGCTTTTGAACGCGTCTTTTGAACAGTGTGGATGTGGCATTTTGCAAAAGTTTTTGCCGAAACTTTTGATCTTTTAGAGCTTCTGTGTTCAGTGAGGGTCTCGCAAATTTGAAGAATGAGCTCATTTCATTAATTTGAACTGTTCTACAGATTCCAAAGTTCCACTTGCACAGGTTGATCCAGGATTTGTCTTTCTTCCTCTACTAAGGAGGAGTGCAGTAAGGCCGGTTTTTGGCCCCAAAAAAAGGTCCAAATTTAAATTGGTTTACTTAATGATGGAACTCCCTTCTAAATACATGAACTATTGGCTGCCTTTGCTGTCTGGTCTTTTCGGTTTATCTAAGTACTAGTTCTCGCAAACTGGCTCTACTTACTCTTATAGGTATCCATTTTTAGGTTTGAACAGTTTTTACGGGTTGTTTGAATTTTAATGGCACATTCACCACCCTAATGTGGGTCGGTTTTGTGTTTTTCTTGGAGAAAGCCCTATTTTTCGTTTAATTATTGAATATTTTGTTGTGAGCCGGACATAGTTTGGTTTTCTCCTTTAGATATGTTATTAGGCTGGGTAAAATACTTAAAAATAGTCAACGAACTATGTCCGGCTTGTACTTAAATATTAAACTTTTCTGATCTCAGGGAAATGGAAAACTTGAACGAATTCTACGAGTATAGGTACAATAATAGCAATACTGCATCTTGGCAACTTGTAAAACTATGACATACTTTTTACAGGTTGCCTAGATGGACTGTGCAATATTGCCTTTATTGCACGCATATTCACAGAATTTTTTAGGGCTTTTTAATTAAAAAATATAAAACTGACCCACTTTAAAGTGGCAAAATACACCATTAAAGTTCAAATAACCCATCAGCACTGCTCAACCCTAAAAATGTTTGCCTTAAAGAATAAGTAGAGCCAGTTTGCACGAACTTTTGATCCAATTTAAATTTGATCATTCTTGGAGCCAAAAACCGGCCTTATTGGCACTCCTTTGGATACATTCATTAGATAAGGACAGAGATAGAAGCCTCAAAAGATTATCCCCTCTTTTGTCCTTCTCTCTACCATTTGTGAGCAGAGAGAGGAGGGCAAAGTCTTGGTTGAGTTCTTCTTTGTCCATTTAAAGGGTTTAGGAGCCAAATCAACCCAACTACTTTTTTCAGCAATAATTTTGGGAACATTAAAAAGTTCCTAAACTGGTTTGCAAACTCAGTAAATGCGTTTTAAACTTTTAACGAAGTTCCAAAATGGCTCTTGTATAGGGAGTTACAATGAGAGTGTCTGATCTAATTGGCCTTATACTCTGATGCGTTTTTTTTATTCTCCGGTACGCGCACTGGCGCGGCTCCACTGCACCGTAATGTTTATTTATTTTGGTGCCCCAGCACCGGATCGCATCGGAGTGTTGTTTTAGTAGCGGTGCAATGCATCTGGTGCTTCTCCAGTGCACGCTCATATCGGAGTTGAAGACGGATGCACTGGAGCTGGAGCTTCTGGAGCTTCCGGTGCAGCACCAGACAGCTTCGGTGCAGCTCCAAAAGCTCCGGGTTATTGCACCGGTGCGGATTCCGAAGAATAAAAAAACGCACCACTTTACAATGAATCACTTTTCTCAGCATAGAGCTAACTGCCATTAGATGAGACTCTCCTATTGTGACTTGCTAGACAACAGCCGTCTTGGACTTTTGTCTTAAGGCGTTTATTGAGTTTGCGAGTCGATTTTGGAACTTTTTCATGCTTTAAATGTTACTTCCATGTGATTTCACAGTCCTTCACTAAAGTTATCCTTTATAGCTCTAGGAAAAGCGTACAACAGGCTTATTGTTTGCTTTTTCTGCATGGAAAATAGAACTTTATACCTATTACAGTGTGATAAAGGGGAAGGGAGGGGGGATAAAATATACAAACTCACATTAGGAGCATTCTAGAATTCTCCAGGGAGCTTCCCTGCTAAACCGCTAAATTACCAAGTTGTTCTTTTATTCCCCGATTTCGTTTCTGATAACCCGGGAATTTCATCGGAGCATTCTTGAACTCCGATGAGGTTCATCAGAACTCTTCCCTGGGGTGCACCGGATTTATCGGAGTAAGAACTCCGTTAAAGCAGTTGTAAACAAACCTCAAAGAAGTAAACAACCTATTTCCGTGTGTTCTTAAAGGTTATTGGGTTTATTGGGTCTTAAGGGGTTTGGAGGTTATTGAAATGTAATCAGACATTTTTAGCAATAACACGCTGCGCCTGTGATCGTTCTTAAATTCATCGGAGAACCGATGAGCTTCATCAAAACATTATCGGCTTTATCGTAAACACTCCCAGGAAATTCTGATGCACTTTCCCGGTTTACTGGATAGGAGAATTCTAGAACGCTCCCATAGTATGAATCAGAAAGAAGCAGCAAGGCAAGAGAGACAGGTATACTGATCAACCATCAATGAAGGAAAAATAAAATAAAAATAAGTACAGAAAGCACCCAAGTTCCTGCTAGCCCCTGAGATAATTTCTTTTCCCAGGATGTCTGGATTGATGTGGTATCCTTCTTGTCCCCCGTCCTAGGGTGTCTACTGTTGGAAAAAACCAGGAAATTTCAGGGAATCTGGTTCTAAAACCGGGAAATCTCGTCTCGCCAGTTGCCTGTTTTCTTGGCAGAGTTGTTTTCTTCCATCAAAAGTATGAAGTTACCTTTGATTCTTATATAGGTTAGGAAGAAAAAATCAAATAAAAATAAATTCAGAAAGCTCCCAAGTTCCTGCGTGATCCTGAGATAATCCTTTCCCCAGAGTGTCTGGATCCTCTCTGTTACTTGAAAACCAATCAATGATTTCTTATTTTTGCTCAACATTGTAAACTGTAAACAGGGGAATGGGGGGCACTGATTTGCAATTTTTATATTCCATTGAATGCTGATTACAGGTTTTCATTCGGTTTGATTATACTTTGATTATCAAACCCTTTAAACTGTAAAAGAAATCAACTCATCTCACATAGCCGGAGACTCACTCAGGGCCTCTTCAATCATCATAAGGAAGATTAATATTGTATTGTTTCCTTTCGACTAACGAAGTCAGAAAATGAGAAAGAACGTCTTGCGATCATGCAGAGATGTTCAAGTCTAATATCTTTAGGATGAAGGTATTATCAATCGTTTTTTTTTTTTTTTTTTCGTGAAAATTTGAGGACCAAAGCTTGCAGATACTGTTCCTCAAGTAAAAATTACTTGACAAAAACCAACTCAACAAAAAGGATCGACATTACTTATGAAACAACTGATAAGCCATTTTGGTTCTTTTACGAAGTGGAGAATCTGCTATTTTATTGAATACCCACAAGTTGCAGTAATATTTGCTACAAGTATGACAGTGGTGGCCATCTTGGATTTGACAATTTTGAAGAATCATTATCATAAATGAATTCAGTGATAGAAAAAACTCTGAACCTTAAGATGATTCCAGGGTCGATAAGTTCAAACCGTGGACACCACGTCGCGCCGCTCAAAAAGTTAACAGTTTTTGACTGAAGTTGACAAATTTATGCCAAAAGTACAAATTTGAGGAATGTCAGCACCTGCGAGCATATTTCAGGAAGATACCCTGAAAATCTTCAGCTGAAACACACAAAAATAAAGTCGGAAATTATGAAATACGAAAATTCCCATAAGCCTCAGTGAGTGCGAGTGAGGCAAGTAGACATACTATCACTCTCACCCACTAAGCTTATGGCAAATTGAACTTTATAATTTACGGCTTTAATTCCAAACCAATTTTGAGTGTTTTGGGCTCAAAAAATCCATTAATATAATTTTGCAGGTGCTGATGTTATTGAATTTTGCGTTTTTTCTTTGTTTTCAATTTAAAATGCCAAAAATACGACTTTTCCCCAGAGCGACTAGTGGTGCTATTCACCGGATTGAAATCTAGAAAATTTTCGCCTGGAATCTCCTTAAGTTTGAATGAATTACATTCATTGTTGGTGGAGTAGCTAATTTTTTACAGAATCGAAAGTCTGCAGAACACCATTCCTGATTGGATTCAAAACTTTGGGAAGTCATAATCCATAAACAGAAAGTTTCCCGGGGTCGCGGTTTGTGCGGTTACGGTTGTCCATACTTTTCACGTTTGTTTAAAATTCAAAAAAACTAATTTTTCAATTTCAAAAATTGAAAAATTGCCATTACAAGGTTTTTAAATGTTACAAATATGGACATTTACACCTATCAATTGAAAGATTTTTAATGCGCATCTTTTGATGCTAAGTTCAAGTAAGTTACTCACACATATTGTTTGAATCAAAAGTTATGGGACATTAAAGGTGTTGACCTTAAACCCCTACCCTCCTGCTTCCTGTTTACCAAATTCAAAAAAACTTGTGTATTCTAATGTATTCACATAGCTCTATCTCTCCGGAAAGTTTCATCTATTTTTAAGATTGGCACGCTCCTTATGGTAGCTGGATACTTCTTTTCAAAAATTTTGTGGGAGAAGGCCTGTGGACCCGCTTTCAGTCTGGAAGGTATACCATACTTCGAAAAATATCCAGCTGGGGAGGGGGGGATCGTCAAGTTATTATATTTTGGGAGAACTCATCTGTCAGATGAGGGGGGACACCCCTGGTGTAGAGAATCAAGAGTCCTCGTTTGGAAATTTTTAATGTTAATGATAGGTGTAATTTCAGCCGATTTTCAACAAGAAGCTGGAAAACTTTTTTCTCCTTTATTTACTTATTTATCCTAAAATGATACAACATGATAAGAATACACTATTATAATTTGATTGATCAAGAATCATATTAACATTTGGGGAAGGGGCGGGGGTTGGATTCTCATTAATATAACCTTATAGATGCACGTTAATATCAGTGTGATAACGGTATGGTTAGACACATTTATTAGATTTTTCTTACAATATTGATTTTGGGATTGACACCTACGGTTTATGAGGGATGTCATGCTGTTATCTTATTGTCAGATATCTATCTATATTGGAACCTGAAGTGATGTTGCATGTAGATGCCTCATTGATATTAAATATCCTGCTGATATAATTCGCATCAGTAACTCTCCGAATACTTATCTTGGTATGTCAATGTCAATCTTAAAATCGGTACATACGATGTCTCATAGTTGTCATACTGTTAGCATGTAGTTATCTGATTATTGATACCATATTAATGATTTTTACCAGGGGGCTACAAGAGGCCTTCTAAAGATGTAGCCAACCTTGTCTTTCTATGGAAACTGAAAATCAACTGAACTATTCTCGCATGTCAAATGGACAATGGAACCTCTCTGCTGGAGCAACCATTAATCTCCGCCAGTTTCCTCAACAGTTGTGCGTTTTGAAACCAAAGAAAAAGTCTCATTGAACTGGAAGTCACGTCAGAAAGAAAAAGGTCTTCATTTACAATACATACATTCTAAAAGAAAAGCGAAATTAAGTTTAAAAAAAAAAGAAAAGCAATCAAGAGGATTTAAATAATAAGTTAAAGTTATTTTATTTTTAAATCTATCTGAGAAATAATTAAAAATATTAAGTTGAATTCATGGTTGCCTTGATGGATTAAAGAATTACCGATTGATTTATGCCTGGATTCTTATTTCTTCTTTAATCAGTGCTGCCGTTTTGCGTATAATTAATTAAATTATTTAATTCACCTATGAATCCACCGGTTGAGAAAAGATTACACAGTTCAGTTCAGTGTATGACTGTACTGCACGAAAATACTCTAAGCTGTAATGTTTTCTCAACCGGTGGAGTCATTGATGACTTTTAAAAACTTGCGGATATTTTAATAACTCAATATCGGATGCACCGATTGAGAAAACATTACAGCTCAGAGTATTTTCGTGCAGTACAGTCATACACTGAACTGAACTGTGTAACGGCAGTTCTGTCTTCAGTATTAGTGAATTTTGGCTTTCATATCATGTTCCTAAATCCGCGATTTCCAAACTGTGGTTTGCCACAGTCCGTCAATATTTTTAAACTTATTCGGGAGCAGGCAACACAAAATTTTACGGCAGGAATTTTTCCTCCAAAAAAACGAGACATTAAAGGGATAGCTTTGAAGATTACAGCTTTTTTAAATTGAATGACCTTATGAAGTAAGTAGCGTGATGATAAAGTACCCATAATAATTTTTGTTCCAGAAGCGCAACCCTGACGATTCAGCAGTGAAGAAGGTAGGAGCATAGGAATGAACAAATTTGATGAAGTGCCAAGAAAAAGGTAAATGCTTGACTTACTGTAACATTAGTTAGCTAGGTGAGTATGATAGTGCTTTAGTCTAATGGGGAGATCTATCTGAACAAGAAGTTTATGGGTCATCTACGTCCGCTATCTCTAGTAACGTTATCCGACATTAATGTCAAAAAACAAAGTATACACAAAAGTATTTGTGCTATCAACAGATTTGACTTTTAATGATTGGTTTATTGTACTAAGACCTGCTGAAAAAATTAATTCTGCGTGGCCGAGTTGCTAAGAGTGCTGCCCAAGGAATATTGAGGTATCGGGTTTGAACAAGCAGTTTGAACCAATGGATTTTTTTAGGGTCAAAGACCAAACTGAATCCCTTTGAAACTAAAGCAGTTTTATGCGGTTTAAGCTTTCCAATAATCAGTTTTCAGAGATAGTTCAAAATATATAGTCGATAGAGAGCACTAGAGGTGCTATGGACAGGTTTTTTTGAAGGTCTTCCTAGAAGCAGGACGTTTGATTTCAAATTTATCCAAATGAATCAAACAAAATTTTTCATCTAAGTCTGTTTGCTTTGAAACACAAGCATAACGAGCTATGGCTAGCAGGTGGGGCGACTGGACTTTCTACTTCTAAGTCTCTTGCTGTCTTCAAGCTTATCTTTTTAAAAAAAAACTTAATTTCTCCAGTTGTGAAAGTTTCTTCTACCTCAGTAGACAGAGCACTAAAATTGAAACATTGCAAAGAACAAGATGTAT
Organism: Trialeurodes vaporariorum; assembly: GCA_011764245.1. NCBI lineage: Eukaryota > Metazoa > Arthropoda > Insecta > Hemiptera > Aleyrodidae > Trialeurodes > Trialeurodes vaporariorum. The sequence continues at coordinate 7,871,121 of VMOF01000001.1, forward strand.
TGGATTACAAGAAAAAACAAAAAATTAAATTAAGTTAAATTCATAATAAATAGCCAATCTTGTGATTAAATTAAAACTTTCTCAAAGAGCCATAATAATGATCTAGGATCAAAAGGCCTATGGCGCTTTGAGTAAGTTTGAATTTAACCACAAGATTACCTATTTTTTAATATGAATTTAATTTCATTTTATTTTTCTCATGGAGCATTAAAAGTCTGGATAGAGGCATTCTTAAAGTCCAATTTAGACCAATAATATTGGTATAAATTACTGCTAGTGAAATGCTGTCTTATATTATAGCTAGTACGGCCATAAATACTGTTACGAGCTCAAATGCACCTAGCGAAAAATTTGTTGAAAATAAGCCCATATGCCATTATATATTCTAAAACTGTATAAACAGAGCTTTCAAACGCGCCAAATTTTTTGAAAATTGGTTTACTTGGACGCTCATACTGGTCACTTAAACACAGACAAATTCTCTTTTGGACGCAAGTATAAGGATTTAAAATATAGATTGATAAAAATATAGATTGATTTAAAATAAGTTTTGGTTTTTCATGATTCTTTGATAAAAAAATTAATCAGTGTTGAAGTATACTATGATGATTTATTAGTACAGTGTTCAGCTCATTAAAATTGGAAAAGAATAATGAAAATTTGGTACCATCATTTGAAATGACCTCCTTTTTGAATGCAAAGTTTCAAACGCCGCGCGGAGGAAAATCATCAATTGCATCTCGGATGTCTTAAAGAGGGATTTCCGCTGCTGCTCGGATGAGACTTTTCTTTAATGATTCCCCGTTCGGATGCCGTTTTTTGCATGTTGCGGTCTCCAAAATGTCCCATAAGCGATAGTCCAACGGGTTAAAGTCTGGACTTCCGGAGGACCTGTCAGAAGCTTTGATGAAGTCGGGAACATTCATCTTCAGTCCGTCAAACTTTGCATTCAAAAAGATGATGATGATTTCAAATGATGGTACCAAATTTTCATTATTCTTTTCCAATTTTAATGTGCTGAACACTGTACTAATTCAACACTGACTCATTTTTTTATCAAAGAATCTTGAAAAACCATAACTTATTTTTAGTCAATTTTTTCCTTATGCACGGAAAAAAAAGAATGGTGTAATTTACCATTCGCATAGCTAATTTTGGTCCCTACCAGAGTTATGAAACATTTGACCAGGTATCAAGTAAAATTGACCTGATTCCTGGTCAAATGTTCCATAACTCTGGTCAAGTTTATCTTTACTCTGGTAGGGGCCAAAATCAGCTATGCAAATGGTAAAGTACACCATTCTTTTTTTTCCGCGTACTTGCGTCCAAAGGAGAATTCATTTTTCTGTGTTTAATTGACCATTATGAGCGTCCAAGTAAACCAATTTTCAAAAACTTTGGCGCATTTGAAAGCTCTCTCTATACAGGTTTAGAATATTTAGTGGTATATGGGCTTATTTCCAACCAATTTTTCGCTAGGTGCATTTGAGCGCGTAACTGTATTTATGGCCGTACTAGGTAAATTAAAGACAAGAACATATTCACAGGCTTAATTTATTTGTCGAAAACTGCAAATTTTAGACTTTCATAAATATATGAAAAAGGGGGGTAAATAACTTGTGATTTTTGAAAATTTCCTTGCAACGATGTTGCTATCATGTTTCACATGAGATGTGATATTAGTGTGATAAATATGTATTTTTGATGACAAATTAATTTTGAGGATGAAAGCAAAAGCTGGCTGCTTCAAAAATCAGTTAATTACTCATAATGAGCTGTGCCGAGTTGTTGGCCGGTTCAGAAGGTTGAGATGGTTAGAAGTGCGGGAATCTTCTTTTCTTTGATAATTTTCATTTAGGTGATGCCAGGTCTTTTCCGGATTTTATTCCAATGCATAGACCACTAGTCACTTTTGGAAAAAGGCATGTGTTTGGTATTTTAAATTGAAAACAAAGAAAAAATACAAAATCCTAGACCGTCAGCACCTGCGTAATTTTCGTGGATTTTTCGAGCCCGGAACAAGCAAAATTGGTTTAGAATTAAAGCTGTAAATTATGAAATTCATTTCGCCATAAGCTTAGTGAGTGAGCGTAAGACCGAGTGATAATGCATCTTTCTGCCTCACTCGTACTCATTGAGACTAATGGGAATTTTCGTATGTCATAATTTCCGGCTTTATTTTTGAGTGTTACAGCTTGAAACTTTCGGGGTATCTTCCTTATGTATGTGCCGGTGCTGATATTCCTTAAACTTGTTCTTTTAGCATAATTTCATCAATTTTAGCCAAAAACTGTTGACTTTCTGAGCAGCGCAATGTGGTGTCCACGGTTGGAACTAATCAACCCTGGAATCATCCTCAGTTGCTGCCGAGACATTTGCTGTGATATTCTAGATTTTTAGTTTTTTGAATTTCGCACTGATTATGTTAAATTATTTTCATTAAACCAACTAACTCAGGTCCCCGCTCACTTATATTTTTTTTATTTTATTTTTTTTTTTTTGTGAGCGGCCTTCTTCTTTCGTATTATGTTCCTTTTTTCTATGATTTGTGTTGTTTTTGTTTAGAAGAATAAACATTCTCATCATCATCATTGCTATTAATATTATTATTATTATTATCATTATCATTCAACCCTACACTTACCCTACCAAGCATACTGTTTTTGCTGCAAAGTCAAGATGGCAGAATCTGCTGGCAATGTGAGCAACGATGAATGTTTTAAAGTACAGTCGGCAAATCAAATAATATCAGCCGACTCCTTAAATTTTGGTTCAGGTAGGCAACCTGCAATACTTAACGCAATGAATTGAAGCATTGCAGGTGGCCTACCTGAGCCAAAATTTAATGAATCGATTGACTTTATTTAATTTGTTGACTGTCCTCAGTCGCGCTAAATAACCTCAAGACGATATTAAAGCTCTGTTCAGGGGCTGTTCTCTCACGTGATTTTGAGAAAAACACTGTAAGATGTTAATAGGATTGATAGCATCATTAATGACTGTTCTGAATTTTATCCTCATCGAGTATTTTGAATGGATTAGTAAGGATGCACACTAAAAATCGGAATGTGGGCTCCTCTGGTTTTCTCATGGATTTTTTAAGCCAATTGAAGAGCCATAAATAAAGATTCAAAATAAATAACGCAAAGATATTTTAACAGAGTTTATCAAGTATAATAAGTGTGAAAAAGTAGAAAAAGTAAAAAAAAACAAGTCATATTTAGTGTAACAACATACAGCGAACATTAGTAAAAATTGTCTTAAAAAATAACGTAAATAAAACAAAATGGTAAAAGCAAAAAACATGTAATAAATTATTCAAATTTATGCTTCCGAAGCAAAATTAACAATAACAGTGAGAATACAAACAGTGTGTATTGAGAGAAAAAACAATGATAAAAATACAAAATATGAGTACAATAACGCCATCAGACTGTATCAAGAAAATATAATTGGATAAAAATAGTTATCTTGGTTAATTTTATAGTCGGATCTTCATGATCAGCTTGAAACTGTTGCGACTGTTCCAAAAAAATACCTACCTGACTGTTCTAAAAAAATACCTATCTGAAAAATTTGTGTTTTTGCGCTGTGTACATCAATTAAGTAAATGGACATTTTATTCTAAAACAGATCATAAATCTTATGATTATAAGAGGTCATTAAGGGATTACAGAAGTCAAAACTGGTCTTCGAAAGTATTAGTTACAAAGCTTGCTGCTATTTGCAGGCAAGGAATTAACAACAATGAATACTGCCTTGAGATTTAGATAGATACAATAAACCTTTCTTTGGTGCTTGTCAAAAAAAAAAGAAGAAAACCCTGATTTCCTAACGATCTTTAAGATCAGAAAAAGAAAGCTAAAAGTAAAAATATGAAAAAATTATGAAATCATTATAGTCTTCATCCCAAACCATTATTTAAAAATATTTTAGAGTAAAGGGATAAGGGAATACTTTTGGTGAGCGGTTGTTTGGTGGGAGTGGTACAACGAGATTTTGACAGTATCGTTATTTGAGGGAAAGAAAGGATGTCAACTCCTTCCCCCCCCCTACATTATTTAAACTTGATAGTTTTAGCAGACACTTTTGGGACAGAAAGATGAGGGAGGTGACTGCGGAGGATCGGATCGCTTTGGGTATCATTATCGTTATAAACATTGTGGGTGGCTCGACTGATCGAATCGTTTCGAGCCCCTCATAACGATTGAAACGGGAGAAAGTAAACGATGAGTCGGGGGCTGTCGTAATCTCAATTGACTGAAGTAGGAAAAGGTGAGGAGGGGGTTACCTGCGCGATCGAGTTGCGCAGTAGCAAGCCCATTTGATTTTTGATCCTCTGCAATTGCCTCCCAGAAATGAGTTTTTGCCTCCCCCTTCTGAGCAAAAGCTGAAAGGGCACTGCTGAAGGCTAATGTTCCAGATCATATTAAGTCGATTCTGCCTCAGTTGCTGTTTAAGATGCAGACATGATTAAAAAAAAAAAAAACCAACGAGTGGTGAGTCTTTTCTCTCCTATTTTTTCCCCCAAGGACAATAGGCATACAGTCTGAAAGTAAATATATGCTTTCTAGCTTTTGTTATCCATGACGCAGTTCCACCAGTCTCACTTTTTCAGAGGCAGTCATCTTAAATACAGAAAAAATACTGAAGTCAAGTCAAATACTGTCCAATAGGTACACTACCAAAACAATGGTCTTCATGTCAAGACATCGACTGATGCTTTCCCTCCAAATAACTGTTTTCGGTCGTATGGTAACACACATTTCTTCTCAACTGAGAAGTTACTAGGAGCCGGAGGGCATTTATTGTTGCGACATTTTTCAGCGTAATTGAAAAATGCCACTTGTAAATTATTATCACCTCCATTCGGTCCGACAAAGATGTCACAAACGAAATCATACTTCATACAACATTTGATGTATCCGTAATCAGTTGTATATTTTGAATTTATCATCTGATGACCGACACCAGCTCGTTCGGCCAATAATCCCGTCACATAAACATCATCAATCCAAAAATACCGGATTTCATTGGTGAAAGACAATAATTTAGAGATTGTCGCTCGAGTAGAAACATACAGCCACCCTGACAGAAATGGAGGATATTCAGATCCAGAAAATTCTTGGTCTTTCACAAACCACTTATTCACCTCTCTTCGAATTACTTCCATTTGAGTCATAACATATCCCATTAATGTGATTTCCCCCTCATAATTAGCCAAAAGTGATAGTAATTCAAATAAATTGACTACAATGTCGTCATCCATTTTTATGATGTACTTAAAATCCTTGCAGTTATTTAACGCCCATTGTAGTCCCATGACATGTTTGTAAGTTAAATTTCGATAATCTTCAAGAAAGTCACCTTGAATCAAATCGCTGTACCGTGAGTTTTCATGATTCACTGCGCTCTGCTTTATTTCTTCTTTCTTTGATCGAGCAAGTAAAAAGAATCTTCGAATTCCTAGCTCTTTGAGGAGTGAGGGAGAGTAAGATCTTCTGTGTGCACTTCTAAGTTCAACATGCGAGTAGTAAGAAGTTACAACCCAGACTATGTTTGGCTGAAAACTATCAGCACACTTGTTGTTTAATAAATAACGTACATTCAAGTCAAATATCTTTGTTGAAAGTTTGTCTGAGTAATCAAAACTCAACGGCTTTGAAGGTAGAGGGTATGGTCGGTAAGTTTTTGACAGGTTTTGGGCGTAGAGGAAATTGACTAAAATAACTATCAGGAATATGTTTACCCCTAAAATGGAAAGAGTTACTGAGATTAATTTCAAAGTAGGTGAGCTGGGCGTTTTCATATTGGAATTATCTTAGATTTAAATGTTAGCAAGTCAATAGTGTTTAGTCGCAATTCAGAAACTAAACAATGGCACAAAACTGATCTAGGAAAATAGACTCCTATTTGTTGCATTTTATCAGCTACTAAGCAAGTGTCAAAATGGTTGTAGATTACACAATGTCGACAAAATTACCCAGGTTAAAATTTTCTCGGAAATTTTACCCGTGATGAATTCAGTGAATCATTCAGCAAGCACAAGCTAGCTCGTAAAGATAATATTGAATTTATTTCATGGAGTTTTGGTTACTTAAACAATCACATAATGTGCTACATGATCTTTTAAGAAAATCATTGAAGTGTACCGGTTATCTCAAGTTTTTTTAAGCTCAGCTACCGGCCTCATGCTAAACTGAGTACTAGCTTCACTGCACTGCACCAAGACTATGCTTGTGCAGAGAATTACTGAAGTTTCATCGAACTTCTAAATGTTCAATGAACAACTGGAGCCTCATGAATGAGAAATAGGTTACTGATAGAAATGCAAAGTGCTAAAATCTAAAAATTGTAAAAAAATAAATTTTCAGCAAAAAGTGGAAATGCAAAGAAATAACCATCAGATTACAAAAAAGTCATTTGTAAGTAATGGTGCAAAACAAAGTCTTGAAGGACTCAATTGAAATGGTGGATCAGATTATGGCAGGGTACAGTACACTTCTTGATTTACATTCTCCATCTGCCTTGAATCAGTTGAATCACAAGCACGGGTGAGTTTATTTACTAATTAGCACAGGTGTCGAATGGAATGTGGCTCACAGAAACACAAATTGTTATCTACTTATCTCAACTAAAATCATAACAAAAGAACATAACCTCAATTAAGAGAGAAACAAACATTGCTGAACTCCTTACTCCTTAGTAGCCCTCCCGTCTTCATTTCTCATTTTTGGAAAGACGTTGGGATATGATTTTTTTCTAAATTTTGACAACTACACGTATATTTTATAACTTTTTCAGTAAAAATCAAGAAATAAATTGGAAATAAAAACAAACTCAATCATTTAACTCTAGCGGCAGTTTTTGAAATCACATTATCTACTGTTTATTATTATCTACTTTCGCTCCGACGCAGACCACTGAGCGAGTAAGTGCATCCACCTATTTCCAATAATTCCAATTTAACTCCACCTGTGCTTTTTGTGATAATAGATTCTTGTGGTTGATCGGGAATTTAAAAAAAAAAACAGTTTGGCATGGAGAGATTACCATTAATTCGAAGCGTTACTTGCCTCAAGTCCCTTTCGTTGTCTGTCTCGAAATATTTCCAAAGTCCGGTCGCATTCTCTTCTTAAAGTTTCTCACCCTCGCAAAAGTGACGAGATCTGCAAGTTTGGTGCCCTTTTGAATCGTAAAAGTCAACACTCTCATGTCAAGTGACGAGTGCTCGGTTGATGTTGATAAATTTAAATTTTTTGGTCTGAATAATTTGCTCTCTTGACTGCTCTGCTGGTCTGCTCCTAGCACTCCTGGCAGAGTTGTTTTTATTTTGTTCGTCTCTTTGTTGTGCTTTGTTGTCCCTTTTGCCAGACAACAAAGAAGGAACATTGACCAATAGCATCAACCTTTGCTGTGGTCCCACTTGAAGTGATTTTGCAACCCTAGGTAAGAACTTATTCCAAAGCCTTGTGTATCCATTTTTAGGGTAAACTTCACTGAAATAAGGTAGTTTCCTTCGACTTGATTGCTTTTAGAGCAAACATTTCTTATCAATGTCTTCATGAAATCTGCAGCCCTTGAGCATAAGCAGCGTGGACTTTCTAATGATGATTAATCACTATTCGGTAAGTAGAAGCGCTTTTGCAAAGCCCATCAAATAAGCCCTAGGAAATTGAAGTTTTGTCCTCCCGTCCTGAGCTTTCTTTTGTCATAAGGTATATTTGCTCTCCCCAATTGTGACGGATGGAGCGCTGTACCTCTTAATTTTATTTGACCCGCACTTTTCCAAGCTCGCTTTCTAGGGAAAGCTCTAACTCTGCGGTTGAGTCTGTCCACCTATTGTAATTATTTGTGAGTTGCTGACATAACCTTTTGTTAGGTCCGTCATCTGATAGGTCAAGTAGTTCTACAAACCTAGAAACTAAAATGTGAAATAGTCCGTTGTTTTATCACTGGAACGTCTTACGAAGTCAGTAATAAAACTTTGAATGACTCTTTATCAGCTTTTGCCGTGTCACTTCTCAACTGTCTTTTCTGATCTTCGGGATTCAGCTCAATTATTGTGCCCTAGCGAGTTGTGTTTGATGAGATAGTAGTATAGGTTTATGTTATTAATGGCAAATCTGACCCTCGTTTGATGCTTATCCACGCATTTACAGTTATGTGTTTTATCTCACTTATTTGGAGACACTGATGCCATCATCCAGTCTCAGCCTTTGTCTTGCCTTTTAAAGGTCAATCTCAAGTGATCCAAAACACTTTTCATGCTCTTACTCTAAAGGGTAATAAGCCGTAAGATTGCCTGTGGTTACTAATTCACAAGTCAAATTTTTTTGTTTTTTTTTCCCTTGTGAACGGAATTAAAGAAGTTTCTAGTCTGTGTGATTAGTCCTGCGTTCTGATGGTTTTAAAACAGATTGTTCCGGGGTCATTGAAGAAATGGTGAGAGGTTTAGCATTAGGGAGCTACAAGTAACCGCTATTGGTGGACCAACTCCTCTCAGTGGTGAGTGCGTTTTGCTCCAAGGTAACTCCAGTGTAACCGCGCTGAGTAACTGCATAAAAAAGTGCAGTGTTCCATCTTGTTCCGCTGGATTCCAGTCCAAACAATTTGATTTTTCAGAGATCTAAATGACTTGCTCAGATGTGGTGATGGAACTTACCAAACCCTTTTACGCTCGTCACGCACCTTCCCCGCAACATTTTATGTTTTCTGATTGACTTGTTTCCTGGAATCTTCATCTTATTTTATCTCTTTGTTTTATTTCTTTCAGATGTTCAAATCAGATATCAATGGATTTGCTGCCAAACGTATTAGAAATCAACAGCTCTAACTTATTTTTGCGTGCAATAAAAACAGGGTGTCACTGTCAATTTCCCTCCTTGAGATAGAGTTTGATAGATCCTTCTTTCAGCGTAAGTATGATAGTTATTAATCGGAGGCGGATCGAAGAATTCCTCTCTCTTTCTCTCTCTCTCTTTCCATCTCTATCTCATTCCAGTTGAACGCATGTGTTATCCAAGAATAGAAATCTTTTTTGCAGTTGGTAATACTGTTGTTTCTATGAATCTTGATATCGTAGACTTCCAGCCTATGAAAAATGTTGATTTCGCTAGCAAACTTTGCAAACTTTACAAACATTTTTTTAGTGTTGGAGCTATTTTGAGCTTTTTCAATAGCACTGTTGTTTTTCTAAAAAATGTGACATGGGTACAACTGAATATTTAGAAAATCCCCAATGTTGTGAAAGTCAGCGTCATGTAAGGGGATTTACCTCCACCCCCCCACCCCGTCCCCCTCCCCCCGTTGATTTGGCACATCCCAAAAGTTCGGCTCACATGGAGCATTCAAGGAGCAGAGAATTAAGTTTTCCATGTTTGCGAGGATAGGTTAAGAAAGTTATCAATCTGCAGAAAGAATGTGTTTATCCCCAAAATTTGCACTGATTATAAGTGAAAAATGGTCTCCTTGATGGTCTGAGTTACCAGGGATCAAACGCTTAAGGAGCAAATAAACCAAGGTCAGCAAACCCCCCCCCCTCCCCCCTGGCAAAGCCCTTAAATGACGCCACCAGAGAAAGTTGGTTAGTTCTAACCTGTTGTCAGTTAACCTGTATCTCCTATCTGTTTTAATATTGACGCAGCTCTCACCATTTATCTTACTCATATAGCTTGTGTTTTTTCTCCCCTCCCAGAATGCCATCAAAGAAGACTAATGCCTCGTCCTCGGACTCTCCAAAGGAGCATGGAGGTTTTGATTCCAGTAATAAGCATGGGGATGCCTGCCCCTCGCTCACATCTAGTATTTCATCCAATGCATATGACATCTGCCGGTAATTACATTCATTTATATTGTACTGGTTCAAAACCAGGAGGGATGGGCAGGAGTTGAAAAGGAGGGTGTTCACCGTTCAACACCAAGCTGAATCAGGGAGTTGTTGACTGTTGAGTTGTTGAATCTGCGAGAGTGAGCCTCTGCTGCAACTGTTAGTGCACTGTCACTAACTGCCTCTAAGTACAGCTGTCAGTGCACTGGCACCGTTAGTCACTTGTCGCAGAGTATTTCCAACCATTTAAAACCATCATCTTGCAACTCTATGGATCTCTATTCAATTCTTGCTTTTACATCCCTTTTGATAACCTTGGTAGCGTTCTAGAATTCATCCCTTTATTGTCTCGATGCAGAAAAGATTATGAAAAGCAGCATTTTTCAATACATATACATAGATATACTACATCACAGGATAATGTAATATTTTTTGCACGGATGCAGTAAATGGTTTAATTTTAGAACGCTACCCATGAAACCTTCCATTTTGAGTTTTAGTGACGTAAATCATTTTTCCCCTGAACCCCTCGTCAAGCATCACCTCAAAATCCAGTTTTTAATTTTTACAGATTACAAGAGGAGGGTTTGAAAATTGCTATAGTTTGATTGAAACATAATATAAAACAATTTCTTCTCTGGAAAACTTGAAGTCTAAATGCATTTTTTTCGAGTCTGAGACCAAGTGTTTCTGTCAGTTTTTTATTTCTCTTTTTTATTGATAAAAACTCCAATAAGGACTCTTTCATGGATGAGTGACTTTCTTTAGACTCAGACTCTCTTCTTAGCTTCGGACCATAGTTTTTAAAATGGAGAATTGTGTTTTCAATGAGTTTTTGTAAATTTCAGTTTTATACCCAGTGTTTGACTGAAGAGCAGCAAGGGTATCAGCCTGTTTATTTTGCTGCATAGATCATGGTGGCTTACCGACAAATGCCTTGGTTGAGAAAATTTGTCTAATAAAAGTAGTTTTCAAACGTTTGAGTCTAACAAATGACTCATTATTGTTAATCTTCAGTTAAATTTTGTTGAAACAAGCACCTATCATGAATCCTTAAAACCTTCTTCTACCTCTCATTACGTTTACAGAATATGTCATTGTGAGGGTGATGCGGAAATACCTCTGATAACTCCGTGTTACTGCGCTGGCTCCTTGCGGTTTGTACATCAAGCATGCCTTCAGCAGTGGATCAAATCCTCAAATACTCGGAATTGCGAGCTCTGTAAATTTCAATTTATCATGCACACAAAGACAAAGCCTTTCACTGAGGTAAGAAACCAGCTCATCTAAATCCCAACAAGTTTAAAATTACCATTGTTTGGGAAAATTTGTCAATTTTTTTTGTGATAAACTGTGATAAAACAAACAAAACAAAAAAAAAACAATTCCGAGAGTACACTAGTCCTCGTGTGCTCTTGAGATACGTCCTTTCTTGAGGGTGTCACGCTTGGTGCGATTTCCCTCTTGTCTTCTCTCCTTACTGTGAGGTACACTGAAAGAAAAAGTGCTTAATTTAACTGTTTTTTAGCTGAAAGTAAGGACATCACCTAAAAACTATTTGTTTAACGTTTTAAAATAGTTTAATTACCTCTGTGCCGTGTTAATTTTACTGATTTAAAAAGTGCTAAATTTAACTGTTTTTTAGCTGAAAGTAAGGACATCACCTAAAAACTATTTGTTTAACTTTTTAAAATAGTTTAATTACCTCTGTGCCGTGTTAATTTTACTGATTTAAAAAGTGCTAAATTTAACTGTTTTTTAGCTGAAAGTAAGGACATCACCTAAAAACTATTTGTTTAACTTTTTAAAATAGTTTAATTACCTCTGTGCCGTGTTAATTTTACTGATTTAAACAGTCAAACTAATAGTTTTTAAGAGGTGTCCATACTTTTTACTGTAAAAGAGTTAAATTTAGCACTTTTTTTTTCATTGTACCTTGGTAGGTACTAGCGGGGACAAAGATACCTGGCCAGAGTATGCAATATGCAACACACCAAATACATGTGTCGAATGTTATATTCTGTGTTACGTATTGCATACCCTAGCAAGGTATCTTTTTCTCCGCTAGTACCTCCGTCCTCCATTCCTTTTTATTCCCTTTTTGTATCCTCAGTCCTGTCGTTAGCTGTGAAATACCAGCATAAGGAATGCAAGGTTTGGGCGGCTGGCCTTTACTACTTACTAGAGGTAGTTTCAGAAAAGCTCTAGCTCTAGTAGTAGAGCTCGTTTCAGAAGTGTAGGCGCACCTAGACCGATAATCTTTGGCATTTTTCAACATTATTTCTCTTATTACTCAATGAAAGTTAATGAAAATGAATTAGAGCGTTGGTTTTTCATAGAGGAACACTTTAAAGGCAAAAAGTTTAAATCAGAGGCAAATTTTGTTGTGATTTGAAGGCATGAAATTTGAAAATTCGCCAAAGATTATGGTTTAGGTGCGCCTACACTTCTGAAACGATCTCTACTTCTAGAGTTCAACCTTAAGTTGTTACACATTACTTTAAAGCTCTTTAAAAAGAGACCTCCCTCAATACATTACAATAGTCAATGTTAACTTATATATTTTTTAATTTTAAAATTATTTTATTTAAAATAAATATCTTGATCATGCATATTGTATTTTGAATTCTTTTAAAAAATAATTTAAATAGTGTATAATGTTGGTAAAGGTAAAATTAGTTTTATCAATTACAGGAAGAAGCTCTAAAACTAACCATCCAGAGCATTCACTAACAACCATTTCATTTTATTGAGCTGTGAACTGCTTTTTATTTCATTATTCAATATAAAGGCCGGTTTACATTTTAACCAACTCGAAAGAATTTCATGCTCATTTGTTTGAACCATTCATTTTACTTCGTACTTATGCTTTTCATCTCTATCAGTTCTGTCTTTTTTTCTCTCTCTTATTTATTCATTCTCTAACTTTCTTTATTTTATTTTTCCTTTCAGTGGGAGCAGTTAGACATGTCCGGTCTGGAAAGGCGTAAACTTTTTTGTGCTGTGTTGTTTCACGCAGTTGCGTTGACCTGTGTTGTTTGGTCCTCGTATGTTTTGATCGACAGAACGGTCGAAGAGGTCAGGAATGGTGCGCTAGAGTGGCCGCTCTGGACAAAACTTATCGTTGTTTCCATAGGCATCACTGGCGGGGTTATTTTTATGTACATCCAATGCAAAGCTTACATTCAAATCTGTCAACGATGGAAAGCTTACAACAGGTCAGTTGAATTATAAAAGTAATCATTGTAACTGAGATGGGGAGCATCCCCTCCCCCCACAAGCTTTGAAACTATTTGGAATTTTTACGTTTTAGGAATCAGGGCTGCTGAATGTTCACAATCACTGATCCTAGGATTGCGTAAAAATTGTGAAGGCTCCACCAAAATCAATTTTTTTTTTTTTTTTTTTTTTAAATTATCGTTGGAAAAAACCCAAATTTTTGTGCTCCTTTCTGTTTCAAATGGTTTTTAGAGGCACTGTAGCAAAAAGGTCATCAATTTATTGTGGAAGTGCTTTTGTTAAAAGATCGTTGGTGTAGAAGCTGGGGGGGTTTCGGATTGCGGAAGCAATTCTGATTTGTGCGTAAATTACAGAGGAGAAGAACATTCTGCACCCTTGTTAGGAATTTAGAGGCATATTCCCAAGATTTTTAAGAATTTTTAGGAAGTTTATTTCACCCCCTCCCCCACCCACTCCATTTTGGAAGGTGACATATTTTTAATTTTGTTTTTCTTTCAGAACTCGTAAAGTGTTCTTATTTGATCCTTATCCACTAAAAGTTTTGAGCAAATCTGAAATGAAGCAAATACCACGATTTTAGAAATTGTTTGGTGAATTATGGGAAAATCTCAAAACTACTTTTTTTTTTTTTTGACCCATGCATTGATTTTGGCCGTTTGAAACATTTTCTGAGAAGCAGTCTCCTACTTTACTATATTTAGTATATTTTCTTCAATTGCAAAGAATATACACAGAAAAATCTACCTTTTGAGTTTTCAAAAAATTTCCTCTCCATGATATGACCCATGACATTGATTTCATGTTCGGCATTATTTTGAGTGAAGAATTTTGGAAGAGAACTGTGTCCCAAACCCCTCCACTTTTTCGTAAGGTGAGAGAAGAGCCAAATTGAATTTTGAAAATAGCAAATCTCATCCATAAAAAAAGTACAACAAAAAAAATAAAAGTACAAAAAAATTTAAGACTTTTGGTTTAAACGACAGGATATTCTTTTATTACAATTCCGAAATGGCAACCTGTTCAGCCGGTCTTAGTCTGTGAAAAAACAATGTTCAAAGGTCTCAATTTTGAACGTGAACCCAAGACAAAATTCAAGGAAAGCAAGTTTATTATTCACACGAGAGCAATCACCAAATTTTCCCATAAAATCCTACTTTTTCCTGGGGGGAAGCTTGTTAAGTGGAATTTTTTAGATTTTCCAAAGAAATTCGACCCTTACCGAATTTTTTGAAATAGAACTTTCATCAGGTGGAATCTTAATTGGGGCAGGAACGATATTCCACTCAGTGAACTTTTCATTGTATAACAAATGTGAGATTTCTAAAGTAATTTTGGAGAAATTATTTCGTTTGGTCAGGATGCTAATCAGGATGTTTACTTGTATTTGCACGGCTGAAAGTTTGCAGAGTAGTCTACGTTCACAGAAAAAATACTTGCGTTCTCTGATTTTTTGAAGGCCCCGATTTTCTTCGTAGAGTTTTTATATTAAAGAGTTTCTAGACTTTATCAGTTGATTTCCAGAGTTTTTAATGCATTTACCATAGTTTTTACCCGGGCTGCTATAGAACAATTCTTGCTCTATTTCATCGTGGAAAAAGTTGGTAAATGACCCATGATGATTGTATCATTTTTTCTAGATACTGTAGAGAAATGCACTGGTGAGAATATTGGTTGCAATTGTAATCGGGCTTTTTTGAAAACAAAGCCACATCTGTATGTTTAGTGTCTATCATGCTGTTTTTTCCTGGAGTGAATCTGCCTTAAATGTATAGAATCAGTTTAAGTTGCCTTCAATTTTGCAAAACACATCCTGTATCACTTATAATTTATCTTTGTACCAAGAGGCAAAATCACCTTATGATAAGAACTTAAGGGACCAATACTAATTTTTGTCTGAAGCTTCCTCTGATGGAAGAGTTTTCGTGTTGGCTGGTGATAACTTCTTTCTAATTTTCCATTACGATTTCAGGGTTATTTACGTGCAAGACGCTCCGCCTAGAGTACCAACTGTAACAGTGTTAACTGCAATCGCCGCATCATCCAACAATGATAGCTCCTCCCATTCAGCGGAAGCCATGAACAGCGATGTACTCATGCGACCTCTTTATGACTGTCAGTGGAAACCATATCAAGACAATTTCGACTGTCAAACTTACAAGCATGGAGCATCCGATGGGGAGGCTACAAGCATCGATTTGAAAGGCGTCCGAAACGTTCGTATTTTTTTTGACAATGACAAGAGTAACAATATACAGCTGAGCAAAGGAGACGATTGTGTTAGTGTGAATGTAAATGACTTAAGTCACCCCGCAACGAGTAGCGGGAACAAGATTGTCAGCACTGATTCGACTGCTTGTCATCAGAAGACTGACGGAGATCACAGTACAACGTGGCGAATAGAAATTAACAAAACAGGCTCTAAGAACAATCCAACGGAAAATGTCTCAAATTCAAATGACAATTATGACAGGGTGTTACCTCCGATTGATTCTAGTGATTCAAACTCGAGAGATCTCTCAAAAGCGAGCGTGGCCTCTGCAGGAAGCAGCTCGCAGGTTAAAACTGGTAATGAAGCAAATTCAACCTCGAGTGAACTACCTGTCCTCAAATTATTGATCAAAATAGCGGATATTGTTATTCAGTTTGGGGGACAGACAACTGTGACCAGTCCTGCTGCAAACGGAAGTGTTACAATTCCCGGTGATGAAAAGACTCTTGTTAGTAACGTAAGTAAAGTAAATAAAAATAATGGCTGTGATGACAAAGTCAACGTCAAAATTGACAATTCTAATGATAATTTTGATAGCTCTAACGATCAGACTCCCTTTATTGTCGATCCACATCCTTTTGTCATTGATATTACATCACAATTAGAACAAAAAATTAAAAACACCTCAAATGCAACTAATCCGGTGCAAATCAGATTTGATTTCGGTGCCGAGAATGATGACGCAGGTGGTGACAGCGATAGTGATTCTTCCCTTGGTAAAGTCTCTTCAAATGCAAAAGCGAAGCTCTTGTCCGACTCTGATTTTAAAAATGACACTTTAGACGAACCCTCTTTTTCAAATTTTATCCCTTATTCAAAGAATTTAGAACCTCAGTTCAAAAATGATTCTGAAGGTCAACTATCTTTTAATGAAAGTAATGACTCTTGCACTCAATTATTGCTGAAACAGTCTGACGATGAATCAATTGTAAACAAAGTCTAATTAATTTTTTCCTCTCATTAAAGTCTTTTTTTTTTCATTATTATTACTATTTCAACTATTTTCTTTTCTAATGGACATAGTTTTTAATTTTTTTAATTTATTTTAGAGACTGAATAATTTATCCCTGCTGATTTTTTCATTATTATTTTTTTATTTTAACTATGTGTAAATTAAAGTGATAAAATTTACTGAGCTTGCGACCAATACATAATTTTTCATTTCAATCTTGTCTTGAGTTTTCACTGTTTTGAAAACTGCATCCTTTGTCAGGGTTTCAGTTTAGCGTGAATCTAAGGAATGCCGAAGTTCAAAGACGTAATGTACATTTAATATACACATATAATTCCATGAACGAATTTACAACTGAGGACTGCTGACCTCCAATCTCCCACCGAGTGAAAACCTGTTTGCAATTTTGCGGCGCAATGACAGCATGCTGTAGCAGCGTTTAAATAAACTCGCTTCAATCATATCGTATAACTAACAACACTAGCGGATCCAGGAATCTAGCCTCTCTCTCCTCGCGTGTGTTAGAAAAGGACAGATTAGCCACACTAATCACTTGTTTTTGACACTTGTTTCTCGCCTCCTCTTCTATCCTTTTGTAACAAATGCATTCCGATAGCCAGAGAAAAAGAGAGAAGGACAGTTTCCTGGATCCGCCAGTGACTGACAATAAGCGGTATTCCGTTGGAATGGAATCAGATATCCAACGCACGGGACAGGCTCTTTACCTGTTGACCATTGGCTTTAAATAAGTAGCGCCAGCTAAATTGTTTTTTTAATAAATCACTGCTAGGAGACTGCTCTTGCAGTATTGCTGGTGCAAGGAGTTCAGAACCCCTTGTTAGAGCTCGTTTCAGAAGTGTAGGCGCACCAAAACCATAATCTTTGGCGAATTTTCAATTTTTATTCCTTCAAATCAATACCGAATTTGCCCCTGACTTTATTCTTTTGTGTTTAAAGTGTTCCTCATTGAAAAGTGAAAACTCAATTTCATTTTCATTAATTTTCATCGAGCAATATCAGAAATAATGTTGACAAATTCCAAAGATTATCGGTCTAGGTGCGACTTCTAAAACTACCTCTAAGTGGGCTGGCATTGCGCTTGACACAAGAGTTGACAGTCCTTAGTTTTTTATTTGTCCATTGTGATTCCAATGTTAGACAGGCATAATAAGCAGTTCAGTTCTAAGCATTATGACTGTACCACTGGAAATTACTCTAATCTGCAAAATTTTTGTCCACTGGTAGTGTTGGTTTATTCCCGTGAATTTACTCAGCGGGAATAAATTGTTTTCAGCTTCTATTCTTTTGACTGACGTTCAATTTCAATGTAACTACATCTCCCCCCTCTTCTCCTCTCATGAAAAGCCTGTTTTATGGGAAGGAAAAAGGAATAATTCAAAAATTTCTGGAAGTAGGAATATTTCCAAAAATCTGCCGGGAACATTCCCGGTGCCCATCACTATCCACAGGTGCCATCAACGAAGAATTTGAGGATTTCAGTTAAGTTGTTATGTGCAAAATGGAACAGTAGCTCTGACCTCAGTGGAAACAAAAAATTCAAATAAATTAAATTAAGTTGATCTGAATCTGACATTAGTGAATCACATCACTAACTGTATTATTACGATACGACGGAATATTAAGAAAGAATGATAAATAATGTCTGTTAAAAAAATGTACATAGTAATTTTGATTGCAAGCTCAGTGAGTTACGCCAATTTTATCAATTTATGAATGCGGCCAAATGATTTTGAATTTAATTTTAAGAATTTAATCTTGTGTGGCTGATAAATATGCTTGGTTTTGGATTCCTCAATTTTCCCAAAATTTGATCAGTGGTAGCTTGTGCAATCTGATGACAGTGATTTTTGTCATTTAACCCTACGGAAAGAATCCATTTATTGCACACCAAGGACAAAGAACAAATAAAGTGCAGGGCAGCTGGTCCTCCACGCCATTTTTAAGTTGGTTATCCTCAGTTGGTGAAGACACAATGCCCCCGATTTTACGTTAATCGGAGGACGGACCGCCCCGTACTCTATTTCCGGGCCCCGTATTATTTTATTTGTTATTTTACATAAAGTGAAACGAAAGAAATGAAATGTTACCAAATCGCACAAGCAACCATTGAACTCGACTTAGCAGCGAAGCAGAGTCAACTGTCTGTGTTATTATCATTATGTACTTTTACGTTTCCTTTTTTTTTTATTCTTCGTTACTTTTTACTTTTTTCCTTTTGTTGTTTTTTCCTTTTTCTATTTTTGAACAAATGTCTTAATTCTTTTGTTCAAGTTTTAAGCTTTCTTATTTTCTTTCTCACTCCCTGCTTTTTCTTGTTTTGTCAATTTTGTAAGGTAAAGAAAAAACTTGCGTAATTTTTTGTACGTGAAAATCATTCAATTAGTTTTGTATTTTTCCAAAAAGTTTACTCGATGCTGCAAAATTTGAATTATAAAAATTTAAAGTAACCTATTGGTTTTTTTATTGCTCCTTCCACTTCCCAAAATCTTTTTTGTTGACCAGGGGACGATTTTGAGCAGTCGTTAGTTCAAAGCTATAATAGTACAGAAGTAAGTTTCACACTTAGAATACTTAGATATCCCAGTCCGCCACTGGCTAGTCCGTTGCTGGCCGTTGCGCCACAAGCGCACTAGCCAGTGGCGGACTAGCCGATGGTGGATTGGTCAACAGCGGACTAGCCAGCGGCCGATATTTTGGTACAAGAATCGATTTGTGATATTCCATTTTTTTGGTACTTTCTCTCTTATTTTTGAAGGTTTTGACGAGATTTTTTCCAGAGACGTTCTTCAAATGATTATCTAGAAACTGACATTCCATTTTCTTAAATATAAATTACTTTTGGCTCATAATTGGAGATAATCAACTTTGGCGCTTTGGTGGCAGAAATCAGTACTGAACGCTTAAGAATCACCTTAATTGAAAAGAAAGGAGAACCCATGCCCTCATCCCTCCATTAAGGTTAAAGGGCATTAAAACGTAGGATGGGTAAAAGGAAGGTATTGAAAGTAGAGAAATGCTATATTACACGTCAATCAAATGATCTCAAAATTGCATTGTGGGTTGTTTGGTGAAATTTACAGGGGAGGATTCTGGAACCCCCTTTTTACCGAGGTTTCCCTTAAACCTCCCAAGCTCCAAACTTTTCGATGGGTGGCCACAATTTTGGAGCATTGCGTGGTAACAATAATTCCTCTATCTTGCGGAGTTGAAAAAAACAGAGCATTAATAACACAGAGCTTTTCACAAAAATATTTAATTAATATCCTCATAAAATATATAAACTGAAGTTAAAAAAAACAGTATCAATTAAAGTAACAAAAATAAATACAAAAGATGCGAATCAATAAATTAAGGCAAAAATCTACACTATCTCACTCAAGATGCATTTCTTCTCCAACTGATTGATTGAGTATAATTTTAATTAGATTACGATGAGATTTCTCTTGCTTGCGTGTCAACTGATGCCTTTCACATGTAACGCTAATTCTTCGGGTAATTTAAATGCAGATGTCGGATGATTATACTAATGGAGCTGTTGCTCACTTTTGCTATAAGTGCTTTAATAGTCCATTCTGCTGTAAAAACCTCTATAAATATCGATGGTAGCACTGAAAACTTCCAGAAGTCACTCCTAAACTTAATAAAAGATTTTGTATGCGCAAGCATAATGGTAACGTAGGGCAGTAATAATAGGAGATTCCTATCTTAATTTCGCCACCCTCTTTATACTGACAAGGACACACGTAACAATTAGACACCAGAGTTGTGATGCACAAGCCATTAATGATAACGGTACCGTAACACATGGTGACACTGGTGTCGAAGGAAAGTTGTCTCTTACTGGTCACTTCTTGATGGAGTTACAGTATTTATTAGATCGGAATCTCCCATTATCACTGCCCTATGCAACCATTGCGCAAATAAAAGCATTTATTGAGTTTCCGAGTGTATTTTGGAAGTTTTAAGTGCTGCCATCATTATTTTTCTAGGTTATTACACTGGAATCAATGATTGAATATTGGATTGCTCATAGCAAAAGTGTAGCTGAACAACACGGTGGTCTTTGATACTTTATGGATTTTTTGAGCTATCAATTATAAAAATTAGCTTAGAATTGAAGTTGTAAGTTTGAGAATGAATCTTGAATATATTTTCAATGGGTGCGAGCGAAACAGAGTATATCTCACTCACACTTATTGAAGAGGTAGCTGACATCCATTCTCTGCATTAAAACATCCTCAACCAATTTTGATGATTGATGGCTCAAAAACATCCATAAAGAATCAAAGAAATCCGTGACAATCAACTAATTAGCATAATTATCTGCTATCTTATTCAAATTAGTAGTAAATTCCAGCCGCCCAAACCATATGTTCTCATCTGGAATCACCTTAAATGGGCAAAGTAGGACAGGATACTATCCTGCAACAGATTCATTGCTTAGTTCATCTTGGAAGGTAGACTGCTCGTTTGAAGATCTACTGACTGGTAAGCACAAACAACCAATTGGAGAAGAAACTCATCTTTCTAATTGTTTTTTTTTTTTTTTTAATATTACTTAAAACTAATTGAGGAAGAATGATAAAATAAAATAAAGTGAGAATTTTTAAAAATACCTACAATACATAACTAAAGCCAAGGATGTTAAGGACAGGTTGAAGTTCATTTTCAGGCTTCTCTAGTACCTTTATTCAGAGAAAATTTACGTAATTTTGCAGCCTGAAACAAAAAACAAAACTTCAAATTCAATGAGCCATTTGACAGACAATTTCAACCATTGAAACATTGCAAAGAGCAAGATTTATAGGATTAAAAGAAAAACGAGACTACTAAATTCATAGTAAAAGCCAATCTTGTAATTAAAATTAAACTAAGACTTACATAAATACATAAAAGCCTAAAGCCTTTTGATCTCCACGAATCATCAGTGGCAAGGTATAAGAGGGTCATCCAAAAAGTAAGTGTTTCTATCTCATAACTCCGAAACTAAGAGCAATGGAAAAAATTCAGAGCAACAAATTTGTTTGTTGCATCTTCAGCTTTCCAAAAAGCTCAAGTCTCTTAAAATCGGTTTACTAAATCACAAGAAAATTTACTTTTTGTGAGGGAGCCTCTTGTCGACACCTGCCCACCTATGAACGCTTCGCGCAGAGTCGAATGGGCACTCAGCGCACCATCGATTATCGTTCAAATCGAAACTGCCTCATATTTTGTTTTTCTCTCTCTCTCTCTCTCTTGCCCTCTCTATACGGGCAAAAAATTTAATTTTAAAGAGCTCAACTTTGCTTTCCAACGAAGTCACCAATTTTATCCAGATATGCAGACAGATTTTTTTCATATTTTCAATTAATTTTCAAAAATGTTTAAAAAGTTTGTTGGAAATTCTGGGCACATACAGTACTATCAACGAATTAAAGATTGTCGTGAGATTTTCACGAGATAGTAAGTTTTGCCCTCAAGGCCACTTTTCATACTCCTGACACTTTGCAGGCGAGAGGCCAGCGCGGGTGAGGCGGCAAAGCCGCTGTAAATCAGTTCCACACCCATAGCTGAAAAAGTGTGAAAATTTTGCGACAATCTTTAATTCGTTGATAGTACATCAGGTCGCATACCAATCGACCCGACCAGGCAGGCGTTATGTCCAGTCTAGATAGTATTTAAAGTCTTGGGGGAAAAAAGGGACGTCTGTCGCAAGCTGCATGCTGAGTCTCTATTCCTCCCTGGATTACTCAAAAGCTTGACAAAGAAATAAGATTTAGATTAAGTAATAAGACCGACCCCCTGCAATAGAGCAAACAAAAAATTCTCACCAAACCACCTTCCTGTTTCTTTTGACGATAAATCTGGCTTCTTTTTTCCTCCTTACGTTTCTCTAACTGCTTCCACCTAGAATGTTATCAAAAGAGAATTTAATACAGACAAAATAATTTGAAAAATTTACAGATTAAAAATTAAAGAGAAAATCAAGAGCAAAGAATCCTTATCTTAATTTTCAGGATTGATGCTTTTCTACAAATCAGTCTAATAGAAATTTTTTCAAATTAGCTAGCGATGCTAGCGTCCACTAATAGTAATCTATTGTTTTGATGCGTTTCAGTCGGTACGATCCCATTGAAGAGGTAAGAAAAAAGACCGTTTGAAAACAAAGAAGACATCAATCCATTAATTAAAGAGACCAGTTTAGTATGATATTAAGAAAAAAATAAACTGTAAGGAATACTCCACAAGCACTTTCTCACACCAAACTTTATAAGGGGGAAACCCCCAGACCCCCCTTTAATATTCTGAAAGAGACCCCCAGACCCCCCAATAATACTCTAGGGGAGACCCTCAGACCCCCCTTTATTACTCTGAAGGAGACCCCAAGATCTTCCTATAATATTCTGGGGGGTTAATTTTACAGTAGGCTGGTTACAGAATGTTTTTGCAAATTTTCATCAAAATTCAAACAGCTATACTTGAAACACTCCAAATTTTCCCTATGTTCATCCATTTTACCCATTTTCCCATTGGTTTTAATGGAAATATATTATCATCCATAACTTGCCTACAATTTAAAATTTCGAAAAAAAAACAAAACAGGTCCCTCTAGGAAATGGTAAAAGCAACTTCTCTACAAAACTTGGATGTATATGGACGATTGGTTCAAAAGTTATTCTGGGACACATACAGACAGACAGACAACTGAGCCATCGCAATACTTTCTCAATTTCTAACTTTTTTAGTTGAGAGAAAATAAAAATTGGATCCAAATAAATGTTCTATCTCACTTATTCTCACATTGTTTCCTGTAGTAGATTGGATCCAAAGCGCAACGCTAAAAAACAGGCCATTTTTCGCCCCTTTCTGGAGTACCTACTCAAAAATTTTTCCGAAACATGTCTCAGATGATATTTTATGATGGCCTTACACTGTGGTGAAAACATTAGCTGGAGTTCTCGCATGGTCCCTGGGATAAAACCCCCCAAAGTGCCCCCCTGAAAATTGAATTTTTCGTATATCTTGCAGGCATCTACATCAATTTACTTGAAAATCGGAATCTGAAGGTAATTTCAAGCGTTCTTTTTATTTTAAGGGTCAAAAATAGGTTAGGGTCCATCTTTGGGGAGGGGGGGGGAGTTTGTTTTTTCAAAACCTTACTAACCCTAAAAATCATGACAAATGTATAAAACAGAAAAAGTGGGGCTCAGATATAAAAAGAGCATAGAAAAATAAAGAATATTAATGTGATTGATTTTTCTCGTCTCATCAATACATCACGGAATAATCGATCTTGAAGTTATTTTTTTCAATCTAGTACCAACATCTTTGATGTATTTGCATCGATTTTCTTAAAAATTGGTTTCTAGGCACCATAATTTACTTACAGAAACAAAAAGATTTTAAGACAAACAAACGTTAAAAAAAACATAACAAAACTGTAATGTATCAACCAAAATGGAGGTCCTTATCAACCACGTTATTATTTTGGTAAAAAAATTCTGTTTTCATATCAGGTGTTTTTCTTACAATTTTTGGATTACACATGGTTACTAACAGCTCACATTTTCAAAAATTGGACCTGTACCCTTTTGACTCGGAGTGGCTCAAATTAAAACAAACTGAGCAATTTTGAGCCACCAATGACTGAAATAAGTGCCTTCCTGAAACTCTTGAAGTAGCTCTCTGTAAGAGAAGAACTCTGTAACTCTATGCTGTAGTAAATAATATTATAAAGCCTGGTGATTTTGTTCCCCCTCACAGATATGACAGCAGGCATAATTTCATCAGTAATACTTGCATCTTCATCAGTAATACTTACATCACTAACAAGGTTGCCCGAAATGATGTTAAGTTTGCCTCTGTACGGATGTTAAATGCGTTGCCTCTCTACCTAAAGAATCTTATCAGAAATTCAGAGACAGCCCCATTTTTAAACCAGCTAAAACATTTTTTGATGGATAATGCTTACTGCAATCTTGAAGATTTCTTACTTAATAGGTAGGGGCCCGTAAAATTCAGATTTGTAAATTGTTAACCTGTACTACAGCTTCAATTTTGAGGCTTCCATGTTTCCTAGTTTTGTTTTCTATTTTTAAATTTGTAAACTCTCGTAAAATTCAGAATTGTAATTTGTTGACCTGTACTATAGCTTCAATTTTGACGCTTCCATGTATTAAAGTGAAATAAATAAATAAATAGAAGTGTACATCTAATTACATCAAAAGATGTTGGAAGCAAATGATCTTGAACACAAAAACTCACTTCTCTTTGATTATTTTCTGTTGCTCTGCTTTCCATATATCCTTGAAATCGGAGCAAAAAGGGCCCCAAAATTGGAAAAAATCTTTGGGAGAAATTTCGGCATCTTTCCCGCCTTTTGGTGTAAAACAGTACAGTTGAATAGTTGCAGTGAATCTAACAGAAAAAAACGGAATTAATGTCACTAGGCAAAAAAAGTTTATTTACAGCAATAAATATATACAGAACACACCCAATTTAGAAAGAAGTTCTCTAAGAAAGAAAACACACTTGTGATTCCCTGAAATTGGAAACTGTTTTGTCTGCTCATCCCTGATCTTTGGCCTTCTTACGACCAAACAGCAACAAACTCAAAGACAAAATAGATTGATAAAAAATATCAGGCAACAACACAATGGATCACCCTTCAAGACAACTTCTAACCGCTGTTGTTTACCGCTTACGGCCAAATTTGAACACGTTCCTCAAAACTTCCTCGACTTGTTAAGATGATTCCGGGGTTGATTAATTTGAACCTTCAACACTACATTGTGCTGCTCAAAAAGTCAACAGTTTTTGGCTAAAATTGACGAATTTATGCTAAAGGTACAAATTTAAGAAAAATCAGCACCTGCGAGCATACTTTAGGAAGATACCCTAAAAGTTTCAAGCTGAAACACTCAAAAGTAAAGTCAGAAATGATGAAATACAAAAAGTCCCATAAGCCTCAATGAGTGCGAGTGAAGCAGATAGACATTATCACTCGCACTCACTCTCACTCACTAAGCTTATGGCAAAATGAATTTCATAATTTACGACTTTAATTCTAAACCAATTTTGCTCGTATTGGGCTCAAAAAATCCATTTAACAAAATAGCAGGTGCTGACGTTATTGGATTTTGCTTCCTTCGGTTTCTACTTAAAATGCCAAAAACACAACTTTCCCCAAAAGCTCTATCCATCAAATTGAATGGTTTGAAGGTTAGGTGATCATTCAAATTATAGAGGTTTACTTCAAATTACAGAGGTATCTGATTACGAGATTCAAATTAAAGAGGTGAATTTCCAAGATTTTACAACTTCAATTTACGATCGTATTTTCCTCAAATTATAGAGGTTTTAGGGCTCGAACGGAAAGGAAATAACTACTTCTTCATTTTATCAAGGTTTTAAAATTAAAGGGGCTCCACTGTAAATGGGAAAGATTTGAAGAGATATGGAAGAAATTGCTTAAAAACTAAGAATTTCAGGTTCATCTTACTTTTTTCTGCCTTCTTCTAAATCTTCTAATTCCTCACTTAGCCGTTTTTTCGCTGAAACAAACAATTAAAAATTATCAAAATCAAGCAGGATAAGGACAAAAAAAATAAGATTAGACTAAATAAATGCAAAAAGGGAGTTTGGGTTTCCTTTCGAGGCTCACAAAACTATAAATCCTTGAAGACCAGAAGATATGTAATTGTAAATCCAAAAAACTCGGAAGCCCCTTCGTGGCCCTTAGGAAATTTAGCCTCAAGTCAAAATGGCCACAGTATACTCATCTACACAGTGGCGAAACTCTCCAGGGAAGAGGTGGCGAATGCCGTTTTTCAATGTACATAATCAAATGGGAAAATTGAGTTGTAACCTTCCAACTACTAGGGTGCGCCACTGTTGCATCCAATACAAATCAAACCGAAGATGTTTGTTCAACATTCCCACCGCCTTGCCGATTCTCTAACATTGAGTTTCGCTACTGTGTAGTTAAGTATGCTGTGAAAATGGCCCCCAAGAAATTTTGCAGAATAAGGACACTGAATAACTGAATACATAAATATATTTTATCAGGATTGGTCTAACGCATAAAAAAATATCAGTTCTTCAAATTTCTTCAAGATTTTAAAGAAGCAACTCAAACAAAAGAGACGGATTAAAAACTTTACCAGACACGATAAAAGATTCCATTTTAGTTTTGAACGGCTCAACGTTTTCTTCTGTTGATTCTGAGATTACTTTCACAATTTTCTTTTCATGCGCTGAAAAAAGAGGAAGAGAGACAGACACAAAATTAGCTGGCAATAATTCAAACCCTGACACCATTAAACATAAATTTTCAATTTTTAACTCAATCTTACTTTAGTACATTCCTATACTCAAATAATGAATGTCCCCTGTATAGACAAAATCAATTAGTTAAAAATCAATTAGTACAGTCCTGAAAGTTTTGCTCTTGGAGGTAAATACTGAGGAAACTATGAAAATACAGTGAAAGCTAGTCGAGTGGAACCTTATTCCTAGTGCCACCTGAATTTCGCGGATGCGTTTCATGCAAAATTATTTCACGAAATTGGCAATATTCGATCACAAAAACAAGGGTTTCAACTTCACAATAAAAAGGTGTCTCTAATCATTCCTGTCGTGATTAAAATTCCTTTCAACGAATTTTCTACTTCTACGGATATTTGGCCTGAGCCAAATTTTTCGGAATAATCTAAAACATTCGTAGTAAACATAATTAGCAGTAAAGTCCAGCAGCCCAAACCTTGAATTTGTTCTGTTTGTCATTTAAAGCGAATAAGAAAAAAAGGTCATCAGTTTCAAGCCCACTCCCCCAATTTTGACTCCCATTCATGGGGAATAAGAAAATTCATCTCTGCCCCCCCCCCCCACAAAACGCTAGTTACAACGCTAGAGAATTGAAGATGCTGATTAAAAATGCCACTTAACGAGGGTTCCACACGGCAAGCTTTTACTGTAGTTACTCATGAATGCAAAAGTGCGGACTCAAATAGTGTCATAGTAGATGCTTAGACGCTCCAACTTCAGCATTAAAAAAGAAAAAATATAATATATTTTCAAAAAATGAAGGAGAGAATGTCAAAACAAAGAACAAACCTTCCAAATCTTTTGCCAAGTTTTGCAGTTGTATTGAGATATCATCGAAGAGAACATTCGAGGCTTTATCAATATCACTGGGCTCAGGAACAGGTAGAGGCTCATCTATTGGATCAGCACACTGTTTCAAGTATGATTTCACAAGGTAATGGAGAAGCGTCATGGAGTTGTCTAGAGCGAACAAAACAGACAAATCATAATTTTGGTTAGTTTACTTTACAGACAAAATTTAAGTAGCTGG
Source organism: Trialeurodes vaporariorum (assembly GCA_011764245.1). NCBI lineage: Eukaryota > Metazoa > Arthropoda > Insecta > Hemiptera > Aleyrodidae > Trialeurodes > Trialeurodes vaporariorum. Next base: position 7,898,767 of record VMOF01000001.1, read on the forward strand.
AATTTACTAGGATCATTTTTTTTTTTTTCTATCTTGTACAGTCGGCAAATTAAATAAATGTCAGTCGACCACTGGTGGCTCGTGGAGGTGAGGCGACGAGAATGAGAGGTTCACAGGATTTTTTTTTAAAAGCTTTTCACCCAAACTTTTTGGAAAATTCTACATTCCATTCACACTTTTTGGACTATTGAAACAAAGAAAGATGGAATAGTAACCATTTTAACCTTTATCCGATATTTTTTTAGTTTTTTTTTCTTTCTCCTCCTTCAAAAAATGTGAGGCGATGGCTCCCCGTCGCCTCAATTGCTTCAACTGGCGAGCCGCCACTGCAGTCAACTCATTAGATTTTAACTCTGGTAGATCACCAGCATTGTGATATGTATCACACTATACCAGGGACTTGAACCGCTAAGAAAAAATCGGTTCGGTTCGGTTCACGGTTCAAGCCTTCATAAAAACCCGTTTCGCGGTTCGGAACCGGTTCGCGATGACTTTAGGTTCAGTTCCGACCGGTTCACAGAAGTGAGAACCGGTTCGAACCGGAGTTTTGAACCGGAGTCTTGAACCGGTTCAGTTCCAATGATGCGCTTTGTTTTGGCATTTTCTCATTGACACGTAATTTTCCTAGATAGTAAATAGAATAACCTATGAAATGATTTAAAATATTGCCTGGCTAATAATAATATTGAAGTGATTTGGAAAATAAATGAAACCAGATGCAAATAATAGACTTTTTAAAAAAATGACATTTTTCATAAAATTTAAAAAGAATAAAAATAGATTCTATTTTTTCTGAAATTATTTTAACAACTCTTTCACGATAACGGGAATTGCATGTCGCCGGGCCCGGCTAGGGGCTTCGGAGCATATGTGAAGGATAAAAAGTTAAACCGCAGTGATTTGTCATCGTAACTCTGTACGAGGGAGGGGAAAAAATATCAGGGGAAAAATTATCATCGCCGTGGAATATATCCCTAACGGCACATTTCGAGGTTGAAATCGGATTCAATTCGGTTTGGCAAACCAGTCAACCGATTTCAATCCGGTTTTGCAAACCGGTTTCAAACACGATTAACCCAAGCTGGATTTAAGCCAGATTATAGACAGTTTGAAATGGTTACATGTCCGCAAAAAAAAATTTACTAACTAGATTTTACTAGGATTCTAGCTATCTTCGCCACGCATCATAGACCCCTGTTCAAACTGGTTCAAAAACGTTTTTCAACTTGTTTCAAAAATGGGGGGTTTGATCAGGGTTATTCCCCAAATTTTAACCACCGATCCGAACCGGATTCAAACGAGATTATCAAAGCAGGGTTGAATGCGAATTATAGATAGTTTGAAATGGCTTACATGTCCGCAAAAAAAATTGACTAACTAGATTTGATTCGGATTTAAGCAATCTTAGCCGTTGATTGTGAATCCCTTTTCAAGCTGATTTAAAATCGCTTTCCAACTTTCCAAAGCTTTCCAACCGAAATCAAACTGATTTTGAAGAGGATTATATACCCTACTTTCAGCTGATTTAAATATGTTTTCAAACTTGTTTCATCAGTTGGGTTCAACATGGGTATCTTTTGGATCAAGAACTAATCTTCGTCCCATCCGGTTTTATAACTGGTTACTCAAGCCGGATTGAACGCAAAGTGCAGCTAAGCGACTTGAATGACTCACAAGACCGTACCTTAACTTGAATAACCAGATTGAATCCAGATGGCAGCCAAGTTCTTAATGAACTGTACTAGACCAACTTCAAACTGATAGAAAGTTATAGATTCAAGCTTGAGTTAATGTTTAGGTTAGACTCGCTAAACCAAATTTTTAGGCACTCTACGTGGGCCTAGGGTGAATCCATTACTAAAAAGTACTGATGGAGATGTCCCTACAGTACCAAGTTTCAATGGAGAGGTCGTTCGCGGCTCGGGCCAAGTAAACGCGAGTAACGTTTCGCAAAAAAATGGTGGAGCACTCTCTCGGCAGAAGCCGCGAACTAAGTTAACTCCGCTTCCTATCCTTTTCAAACCCGGTTATTCAATCTAGATTGAATGCGAATTGTAGACGATTTGAAATGGCTTACATGACCGCACCAAAAAATTTGGGTAGCTAGATTTCACCTTGATTCAAACTGATTTCATGGAGGGGTTTTAAACTCTACTTTAAACTAATTTAAAACCATATTCAAACTTGTTTTATCAATTGGGTTAAACACGGGTTTAAACGGATCAAGAACTCTACTTTCAAATCCGGTTTCAAAACAGTTATTCGAACCGGATTGAATGCGAATTGTAGATGGCTTGAAATGGCTTACATGTCCGCAAAAAAAATTGACGAACGTGATCCAACCCAAATCAAACCGTCTTTACCGCTGGGTGAATCCTACTTGAATTCGGTTCACAAGGCTGGCATGAAGTTGGGTCGGATTCCATTTCTATTATGATGTAGTATGCGAAATGAGTCGATTTTTAACCCGTCCCTGATTTGTCTTATATGGAGCTTTTGAACCTGACGTCTATCCGATTGATTAGCTAGGTTTGATCCTTGTTGGAAACAGATTCCTATCGGTTGCAAGTACTTCGACTAATTCGGTTTCAATCGAGTTTCAAGACGAAGCACTAAACTGGCCAACCGACTGGACGATTAAGAAATCGGCTGAAAGCTCACTTGAAACTAGGTTGATGAGGCTTCTTGTAGCAAGTTTGAAACCGTTTTGAAGTCCTTTTCTTTATGAGTTTCTAAATCCATCTTGAACCATGTTCAGAGAACTGGCTTGAAACCGGTTCGGATCGAATTTGTGGCAGGGTCCAGTATGCAGTTTGAATCGGATTTAAATTCGTTTCCGATCCGTCTTTCACGAAGCTTGTACACCTGGTGATTATCCGACTGTCAATCTAGGTTTGATACTGGTTGAAAACGGGTTCTCATAGGTTTGAGGAGTCCATGTTTATCCTTGTTCAAGCCGATTCCAATCCGGATATCGGAGCTGATCATCCCCGTGCCGCTTGTAAACCAGTCTTGAAATCGGATTAAAATCAGATTGGCAATCGTCGGTTTGTCAATCCTTCGAGTAGCTGGATTGAAACTACACCTGGATTGAGTGTGCCGTTAGGGATCACACTTTATCAGGCGGAATTATGTACACTTTGTAACTGTCGCCAAGTTGTAACTGTGATAGTTAGATTGAAAGGGCAATTTTTCCCGAAAAACATTGAAATACCTTTACTTCGTCAATTTTTACCTGTAGTAGATGTTTTATCTTTCATTATTGATGAACCGGTTCGAACCGCCTTTCATTTTCGATGAACCGGTTTGAACCGGAATTTTAGAAGTTGGTTCCAGGTTTGGTTCGAGGTTCAACAACTTTAGAAAAAACGGTTCGTGGTTCGGTTCACGGTTCAGAAAATTCGCGGTTCGGAGCGGTTTTCGGTTCACGGTTCGGTTCGGTTCAAGTCCCTGCACTATACATATTCGATACAGTAGCGAAACTCAACGTTGCCCCCCTCTGGTAATCGGAGGGTTGAACCAACATCTTCCATTTGATTTGCATTGGACATGACAGTGGTTCCCCCAAGTAGTCGGCAGGTTACAACTTAATTTTACCATATGATTACCTTGAAAAATGACATTCGCCACAGCTCTCCTATAAAGTTTCGCTACTGTATAGGAAGAGTATACTGTGACATGTATTGTAGGTTGCCTACCTTAACCAAAGTTTAAGGTCATTTAAACATACGAGCTATGGCGATAGAGGGGTCCATACAATTTATAAGTCCTATCTCAAAGAGAGGCAGCATGGGAGATCTGATTCTGGTTTGTTTGCCTCAAATTTTTAAACCTAAAATTGAAAATTGTAACTAATCCAGTGGAAAGTGATTTTAAACGAAATTGCAAGTGTTTAAGAGTGGCTATCTGGACAAAAATTCTAATACAACTATCCGGATGAGAAAATTGCGCATATTTCTGATACGTATAAACACAGAATAATACAATCAGAAGGGAAACTCTAATTCATTTTGAAACATTCTTTACTTCGGGCCGCCATGTTCGAAAGTGAGTATCTTCGGCAATCTTCGGCAGATCTTCGGCAACTGGCCGAGTTGTGATTGGTTGTATAGCCTGAAAAAGCATGTCCGCCATCTTGAGAAGTGAGTAGGCACAGTTGCCAGTTTGTGCTGGTAAATTCCAAATCTTGTTTCCATTGGCTCTTATGGGAGTTTCCCTTCTGATTGTATTATTCTGTGGTATAAATTTCTTTGTCGTGCAAATCCTTCCAGAGGAAAAAGTAATTTCGATTTCTGTGCCTAGATAGCCACTTTTAAACACCTGCACTTTCAATTATAACCAATTTCGAATGTATTTGTCACAATTTTTTTTAAAAAATTTAAAGGTTAAAACAAGTGAGGCAAACAAACCGATCCTGTGTGAAAACCATCCATAAGAGATTTTAATCATGGCTGCCTCCGTGCTGCCTCAACATAGCGTCCTACAAATCCACTCTATCGCTACCTATAGCTCGTTGGTTTAAACACATTGTTTCATAGAACCCACACTCCCTTTTCATTTAAATTTTCTCTACAATAACAAACATTCATCGAATATTGGATCATGGATAAAATCAAAGATTACTTATACATACAGATATGGCATTAGCCATCTCGCCCGCGTTAAGTGAAAAATGGATAAAACGCCGGCCGTGATACAACCGGGCATACAGAGGGGATCATAAAGATTACAGAATTCTGGTTCGAAAAGATTACGTTTTCCACATTTCCTGTGTTAGTTTGCGGAACTAGAACAAACACGGAACGTGAACAGTGGAACGTGGAATACGGAACAGTTTTGTAACAGACAAACATGGAAAATGTAATCTTTTCTCTGTAATCTTTATGATCTCCTCTGTATGCCCGGTTGTATCACGGCCGGAGTCAACTTAACAAAATTCGGGCTAATGCCATATCTTAAGTAATCTAATAAGTCTTAAGTAATCTATAAGTATAAGTAATCTTTGGATAAAATAGGCAAAAAGAGTTAGATAAATTATGTCGTTGTGAGTAAATGGGTCTATTGCATACTTTTGCTACAACAATATAGAACCTTGATTCTTATGTAAAATTCAGCGAAAATAACGATGTGCACATTAAAAACTTTCAAACTCAGGAAATCACTTCAATTTCAAACAGCCCGTACTACACTAGACACTATTTGCACCAGTATACTACCACATGAACGGAACCACAATGCATCAGTAAACAACATTGTAACTACAAAATGATGGAATTTCTTTTTTATACGTGAAATACACTGCCCCGCAAAAAAACCGGCGCACCTGGCGCGCTGGATCATTCCGCTCGAAAATGCGAAAAAATTACAAAATTTAAAATCGTCATAACTTTTGAACTAAGAGAGCTAAAAATATTTCAAGGCCAGTGTCGGATTCCTCATACTCTCTAGTTTTTTATACATGAGCTTTAATTTCCTTTTGGTCATTTTTCCGCCCGTATGAAGAGTTTTTCCAAACTCTCGCGAAAACTGTTTTTTTGGAGCACATCTGTAAAAAGTTACTCAAACTTCTCACACCTCTTTGGGATAAAGTAGCATAGGTAGACAAAATCTGAGACATGCATCAGATTCCTCAGAGTTAGGGCTATCGACCTGGTTACCTCAATTTTGTCTACAAAATTTTTTTAAAGTCGGAAAATGCACTTTTCCGAGACCATGTAAAAACCGCTTCTGAACACACAGTTTACACATGCGAAAATATGTTAAAAGTTCAAATCTTCATAACTTTTGAACTAAAAAAGCTAAGAATATTTCAAGGCCAGAGTCGGATTTCTCATACTCTCTAGTTTTTTATGCATAAGCTCAAATTTTCTTTCCGTCATTTTTATGCCCGGATGAAGAGTTTTTCCAAACCCTCGCGAAAACTGTTTTTTTGGAGCACATCTCTAAAAAGTACTCAAACTTTCCACATCTCTTCGGGCAAAAGTAGCATAGATAGACAAAATCTGAGACAAGCATCAGATTTCTCAGAGTCAGGGCTATTGACCTGGTTACCTCAATTTTGTCTACAAAATTTGTTTAAGGTCTGAAAATGCACTTTTCCGAGACCACGTACAGACCGCTTCTGAACACACAGTTTACACATCCGCTCGAACATGCGAAAAGATGATAAAAGTTTAAATCGTCATAACTTTTGAACTGAAAGAGTTAAAAATATTCCAGAGCCAGGGTCGGATTCCTCATACTCTCTGATTTTTATTCAGTAGCTTTAATTTTTTTTCGGTCATTTTTACGCCCGTGCGAAGAGTTTTTCTAAACGCTCGCCACATTTCTAATAATGTTCAGAAGCGGTCTTTACATCGTCTCGGAAAAGTGCATTTTCCGACCGTAAAAAATTTTTGAGGACAAAATTGAGGTAACCAGGTCGATAGCTCTGACTCTGAGGAATCTGATACAGTTTTCAGATTTAGTCTATCTATGCTATTTTGCCCAAAAAGATGTGAGAAGTTTGAGGAACTTTTTAGAAAAGTTCTCCAAAAAAAAAGTTTTCGCGAGGGTTTGGAAAAATTTTTCATACGGGCGTAAAAAAGACCGAAAGAAAATTTTAGCTTAATTTAAAAAACTAGAGAGTATGAGAAATCCGACCCTGGCCTTGAGATATTTTTGCTTTCTTAGTTCAAAAGTTATGATGATTTGAACTTTTAACATATTTTCGCATGTTGAGCGGGATGTGTAAACTGTGTGTTCAGAAGCGGTTTTTACATGGTCTCGGAAAAGTGCATTTTCAGACCTTAAACAAATTTTGTAGACAAAATTGAGGTAACCAAGTCAATAGCCCTGACTCTGAGAAATCTGATGCTTGTCTCAGATTTTGTCTATCTATGCTACTTTTGCCCGAAGAGATGTGGAAAGTTTGAGTACTTTTTAGAGATGTGCTCCAAAAAAACAGTTTTCGCGAGGGTTTTGGGAAAAAATCTTCATCCGGGCATAAAATGACGGAAAGAAAAATTTTAGCTTATGCATAAAAAACTAGAGAGTATGAGAAATCCGACTCTGGCCTTGAAATATTCTTAGCTTTTTTAGTTCAAAAGTTATGAAGATTTGAACTTTTAACATATTTTCGCATGTGTAAACTGTGTGTTAAGAAGCAGTTTTTACATGGTCTCAGAAAAGTGCATTTTCCGACTTTAAAAAAAATTTTGTAGACAAAATTGAGGTAACCAGGTCGATAGCCCTAACTCTGAGGAATCTGATGCATGTCTCAGATTTTGTCTACCTATGCTACTTTATCCCAAAGAGGTGTGAGAAGTTTGAGTAACTTTTTACAGATGTGCTCCAAAAAAACAGTTTTCGCGAGAGTTTGGAAAAACTCTTCATACGGGCGGAAAAATGACCAAAAGGAAATTAAAGCTCATGTATAAAAAACTAGAGAGTATGAGGAATCCGACACTGGCCTTGAAATATTTTTAGCTCTCTTAGTTCAAAAGTTATGACGATTTTAAATTTTGTAATTTTTTCGCATTTTCGAGCGGAATGATCCAGCGCGCCAGGTGCGCCGGTTTTTTTGCGGGGCAGTGTATAAGCTGCATTTGCTGTCTGGTCTTTTCGGTTAATCAAAGATTACAAAATGATATAAGAAATTTACGCATCAAAACGAAACATTCCAATGTTTGTAAGTTCTGTTGATGTTAACATAAACGAGATGGTTCCATCTATGTAGTTATAAGTCGGTGATATAGTGTCTAGTGTAGCGCGGATTGTTTGAAATGGAAGGTATTTTCTGAGTTAATGAGTGGATTTTGAAAGTTTTTAATATGCACATCCTTATTTTTAAAGAATTTTACATTAGAAACTATGAGTTATATTGATGTAGCAAAAGTATGCAACAGACCCATTGCAAACTTCAAAATTTCAAAGCTGCATGTACACAAATGAGAATGTTGAAAGTTTAGACAGTTTGCAATTTTTCAGCTCAATTATTAAGTCTGTAACTTCTGCTCATCAAAATCAATGCCCCTACTGATAGCAAATACTCTTGCATTGGTTGCGTGACAACAGTCAGTGGCCCACTCATCTGTAACAATCCCAACCCAAATTTTACAAGGAAAAAATAATTCAGGTCAAAAACCCTCTAATGTTTCAAAACATAGGAATAAACAGGTAATAAATAAATGATTTGGTAATAAATTCAACAGGTAATGGATCAGTATAGAAGTGATAGGGCAGAATAAACTTACCTTTACTCTTGACATCTCTTAGTTTGGGTAAGATTTCAAGACCGAAGCCGTCCGCTTGACCTCGTTGAATGTTCCCACCATTCATGAAATTTCCGAGGGCTAATATCAGACCTAGAATCTTTTTCAGCGATTTGGATGAACTCAATTGCTGTCAACATGAAAACAGACTTATTAGAAGCTAATCCAGAGGTTTCCAACATTTAAAGGTCAAACCCAAACCCCTGGGGGTTTGGACAAGTTGCTGCCCGCCACCTCAAAGAGTGATGACACATTTTTTGGTAATTTTTTTTTTTTTTTTTTTGGTTGTTATATTTTGAGAATTTCTCTAATTCAGCCATTATTTGAAAAGGAGGTCTTCAGAACAGGGCATTTCTCTGTATTACTTTTGCAGAAAATATTTATGATTAAACCTAAATGATCGGAAAAGTATTATGTCAAAAATTATGGACAGTGTTCTGTTATACCTCAAAATTGAAAGCATCATAAAAAAAAAAAAAAAAAAAAACAAAAACAAATCAGTCGGAAAATAGAGAGAAAGACAAACAGCAAAAATTAATTACACCCATAACAGCCTATTTTTCGTTCAAGGTTCAAGATTTTCCAAGTTTTCTCTGATGCTGAACAGACACCCTGTAATATGAAACAAATATAATAATATAAAAATACAAATTTATGCAAATACCTGACAAATGTGTTCAATGTTGCTCAGCTTGTTTTCAATTGCAGAGGATGCATCCTGAAATTGAGCTTGAAACATGAAACACGCTATCCGCTCACTGAAATGAGGGATTTCACTTAATTCTAAAAGGAACTGTTCTGGTTTATCTAAGACCGCTTCCGACTTTGAGGCCAGATGTGCTTTCATAGCTTCCAATTCTTCTTTCGTGGCCCTCTGAAAAACATCAGACACAAAATTCAATTTATTTATTTATTTATTTATTTATTTATTTATTTGTTTTCAGTACAATTATAATGTCCTTATGCAAGCTCTGTACACTGTCAATGGCATAAATAGTAACAATATAACATAACACAAATATTTATCATTTTAGTTATTGTAATTCAGAAATTCTTGCTCAGAGTAATGACCTAATTGGCTCAGATGTCTTTCTAGTCTTCTTTTAAATATTTTTTTATCTGTATTATCTTTCAAGGTATCCGGGGTAGGGTGTCATAACACCTTCCGGCTATCTTCAACTCCTCACTCATCCTATCATTCCTCCCTGATACAATAGTTTTGGGGCACAGTCTGTTACAAATAATGTATCCAATGGCGTGTCGTCAACTGTGCGACTGGAAGCTACCCTTTGTTTTGCGGCAGTAAACAAAGGCCTCTTACCACCAAGACAAAGGACAGCTTCCAGTCGCACAGTTGACAACACGCCACTGATTGTATCTTTGATCAATCATGGGATATTAATAAGGGTTTGTGATGTGGCTGGAGAGTTTGCTGTTTCCATTGTGTTAAAATAATTTAAAAGAGAAAACAAACTGTCACAACAAGCAGGGATGCGAACTGGAAACGGAACCAAAAAGAACCGGTAAATTTCTGGCACCAAAAAGAGGAACTTCAAAGCATTGAAACCAGAACTAGAACAGAAATAAAACCCAAACAGAACTGCGGTTTCATTTCTGTTTTCGTTCGTAGAATATCAGCATCAGCTGACAGGTGATAGTAAAAAAAGCTTTTTTCTCACTCATGAAACGGTCTCCTTGATTTCAAATACCGTTAGAAGCAATAAACAATACATAAACGAGAAGGAAAAATAAAAATTGAAAAAATGTCAGAAAAGAAAAAGGAAAACCCAGTTAGGGTTTTTTTTAATTTTGATTCAAATGAAAATGTGTCAACTTGCAAACTGTGCAAAGCACATATAAGAGGCAACCACGCGACCAATCTGAAAAAATACGTGCAAAGTTTATAGAAAGAGTAACGGTCCGTCTTGTCGTCTAGACAGGCCCTTTTCCGAGCGCTTGACCGCTCCACCGTTTGGACTTGTGATTTTTTTTTTTCTTTCTTTTTTTTTTGCTCGTCCTTTCCTTTGCCTTAGTCTCCCTCGCCCTGATTGCTTTGTCTCCAACCGACCGCTACCTCTCTTCCGCTCTCACCGGTGATGCCCCACGAGGGACGGGGCGCTCTACCGGGGACCGAGCCCACATAAAAACTAATTCTTTGTTCCAAATTTTGAGTGGTTTTTTTCTAGCCTTTTATAATCAATCTCTAACTACACCTTTTGTTTGGAAAGTTTTCTTGTTTACATTTGGAAGTTTTTTCCCCCATGTATGAGAACCGTAGTGGAACCGGAAATAGAACCAAAAAAATTAGACAACCGTGCCAGTACTCAAATCACAACCGGTTCCAAAAATCAATTTTGGTTTGTATCCCTGATAACAGGAGCCTAATTTTCAGCAAGGTCCACAATTGATTGTTCCCTATTTTCCCTGAATGAGGCTTTAGCAAACTTTAACTACAGCAATATTGAGCATTCATCTCATAGCAAAATGATGAGAGAGCCATGAAGAGAGCCCTTTCAATAGTAATAATTACATCTGTATGAGTGATGTTTGATGATTACAAGCAAAACGTTCACTTACGACTTCATAGATCTGCTGTAAAGCTTCTAGACTAATTTTAGAGGTGTCAAAGTTGTAAATGGCTGAAAAAAAAACCAAAAAAAAAAACCAAATTAGAGTTAACACAGTCTGACAAAAATAGCAATAACAAATTTTAGCTAAAATAAAATGATTTAGGTGAATCCAGGGTCGATAAGTTCCAGCTGAAGGCACCACATCAGGCATTGGCGGATACAGGGGGGGGGGCGAAGGGGGCGATCGCCCCCCCCGTTCGGCTCAAAAAGTGGGAAAAGAGGGGAGAGGAAGCGGAAAAGCAAGAGCGAAAGCAAGAAAAAGGGGTCATATACGGGCGAAAATCCCAAAATCGCCCCCCCCCCGTTCGCGAGGGCTGGATCCGCCACTGACATCGGGATACTTGAAATATGAAAATTCCCGTAAACCTCAATGAGTACAAGTGAGGTAGGTAAACATAGTATCACTCACACTTACTAAACTTACAGCAAAATGAATTTCCGTTATTCTAACTATAATTCTCAACAAATTTTGCTTGTTTTGGGCTAAAAATCCATAAAAAAATTACACAGGTGTTGACATTTTTGGATTTCCTGGTTTTTCTTTGTTTCTAATTTAAAATGCCAAAAACGCAACTTTTCCCAAAAAAGACTAATGGCGCTATCCATCGGATTGAAATCTGGAAATGTTTGTGGAAATTGGAATCACCTTAAGGTCAAAATGATCAATTTTCTGTTTTTGATGCCCAAGGCTCTGCAGTATCTTTCAAGAGAAGTACACGAAGCTTTAAGTAATATTGTCACTGCTAAATTGCGCTAAAAGACATTTTCTGATCTTTCAAACACTGAAATAAAGTACCATAAAAATTCTACTACATCTGTCCAAATATTGCAATAATTCATGGTAAAACTTTAAAATACTCCCAACAGTCCCAACACAACAATTCATGAATATCAGCGTGTACTTCTGAGGTATAACAGAGATCTCTCAAAAAATAAACCAGAATTATGATTCATTTTTAACTTTTAAACTTGAAGAACCCTTCTGAATTGAAAGGGTAGAACTGTCAGTATCTTTTAAAGATACCAACGTGTTTAATTGGAGCGCGGGGGGGGGGGGGGGGGGGGGGTTGAGAATTGAGAAAAACTTTCCTACAGCAAATACAAAAAAAGAAAAAAAACAATCTTATAATTGCAATGAGGGAATAAACAAAAAACACCTTACCATCCTCAATATCTGAAAAATCTACATGCAGACTGCGTGAAAGAATGCCAACATTTTGAGATCGCTTACTATCAAGAATTTTAACCGCCTGAAACACAAAGCAAAGATAAAAAATTTCAAAAAGAAGCTTTCAAATAAATATTGAATTATTTATGAGGGTGATTTAAAACCACTCTTCATTCTTGAGGCCATTAAAATTGACACAACTGCCAACATGCAAAAGTGTTGGTTTTTTTACGAAAATCTGACGGTCAACATCTCAGACTTTGCAGTCAAAATGTTCCTTTTAATATTTTGTAAAATATTCTGAACGATTGATTTAACCGTGTTATTATCCTTAAAATTGGTTTTCCTCAAAATTAACTTTTTTGTATGGAATCTTCAAACCCGCATAAAATTGTAAATATTTGGAATCTTTTGGCTTACAGTGGTGGCTTGTTTTAGCTGCCAAACTGTCTCTTAAGGTGATTCCAGGCTAAACTTTTCCAGATTCCAATCCGATGGATAGCGCCACTTGTCGCTTATCGGAAAAGTTGTGTTTTTGGCGTTTTAATCCGAAACCATAGATAAAATGCAAAAGCCAATAACATCAGCGCGTGCGTAATTTTTTTATGGATTTTATGAGCCCAAAGCAAGCAAAATTGGTTTAGAACTAAAGCCGTAAATTATGAAAATCATTTCGCCATAAGCTGAGTGAGTGAGAGTGATAATACGTCTATCTGCCTCACTCGCACTCATTGAGGCTTATGGGAATTTTTGTATTTCATAATTTCCGGCTTTACTTTTGAGTGTTTCAGCTTGAATCTTTCAGGGTATCTTCCTGAGGTATGCTCGCAGGTGCTGCCATTCCTCAAATTTGTGTTTTAAGAGTAAATTCATCAATTTTAGCCAAAAACTGTTGATTTTTTGAGCAACGCGACGTGGAATCTACGGTTGGTACTAATCGACCCTGGAATCATCTTCAGAGAAAATGGTCAAAACTCTATTTTGATCCAAGACCAGTAAAGGTAAGGAGGACTTATGAAAGACTCACTTCAACTTTTGATGGTTTTTCAACCTTCTTCCTCGCCGGAGTTCTATCGACAACTTGTCTTGAGAACAATTCGGCAAATTCATTGACATCTGGAATGTCGATATCTTCTAGTTCAATCCATAAGGGGGCACTGTAAAAGATAACATTCAGAGTCAGGATGAAAAAAGCAGGCACACTGCCACTTAGTTAAAAGGTTATATTCTGCCGTGCTGAAGAAGAACGCCAAAAGCGACACATGTTACTTAGACTGATTTTGCGGTGTAGCTTGGGTCTCTATTCTTATGATGAGTTCTTCTTCAGGAGTTTATACTCAACTAACCCTAACAAAGGCTCTCTGCCCGTCCGAGCATTTAGGAAAGGCCCAGCGTCTAAAGTGCAATGCCGGAATCCTTGGAAGAACCAACCACATTCGACGCATTGGAAGTTTAACATTGAGGGTAAACTGAGCGATCTAGAGCTACATTGCAAAAACAGCCTAAGTAACACATGTTGATTACGGCGTTCTTCCTTAGCACAGCAGTATGCAGAGTAGGTCAAAGTAAGGAATTTCTAAAAAAGCTTGAAGATTTTTTTATAAAACATGCATTTTATGATTTAAATAAATACCTTATATTCAAAGTTTACAGATTTGTAAAATACATAAGTTTAATAAGTTTAAATGTAACAATGGAGCTCTTGCAAATTTTTGCTATAGGGGATTGAAGAGTTGATTCTTGCACAAAAACCAGTAAAAATGACGATGAGTACATTCACGAAAAAAATCACAAAATTCACTCTCAGAATCGGGCTTAATGGCGGAGAGACGCAGGTATCATGGGAGATTCCTATCTAAATTGACACATATCTCTGTGTTTCCGTAGAGATAGTGACATAAAAGACAGGAATCTCCCATGATACCTGCGTCGAACCGCCATTCCCATCTTGCCGTTATAGCAAATATGTGAGTCTATTACTGAATTTCAGACTTTCTTAGTGTGATTTTCGTGATTTTTGCTGGTCTTTACATAAGATTGGACTATTTATTTGCTTATAGCAAAAGTTTGCAAGAGCCCCATTGACCTGTATTTGGCCCAAAGGCATCATGTACTACTTGAAATAGATAGAATATGAATAGACAAATAAATAAATAAATAAGTAGTAGTAAAATCCAGCCACCCCAACACGGTAGTTCGTGGTATGCTGGTGTTTTGAAGCGAATGACTGGATTGAATAAAAAATAAAAGATGGAGCAGAGATAGGTAGCGTTCTAGAATTCATCCCTTCATTGTCTCAATGTAGATAAGATTATGAATAGCAGTGCTTTTCAAAATACATATATATACAACATCACAGAATAATGTAATCTTTGCTCAAATGCAGTAAATGGTTGAATTCTAAAACGCTACCATAGGAAGAAGTGCAAAAGTATCTTCAAACAAGATACAAAAAGAAGAGAGATACGGCAACCTGCCACACACTCTCAGGAACAGGAAATATCTAGTGCACACAAGGAGGCAGAGTGCTCCAGCTTTTTTTTATGTTTTTTTTTTTTTTTTCTTTTCCAAACTCTCTGTGCATCTGCGAGACTCCACTCCACTTTTTTGTACTTTCCTCAACTCTCTTTGCATCTAGATAAATAAACAAGTTTGGTACAACTCACTTTGGAGATGCAGTTTGCTGCACTGCTGCTGGTAAAACTACTCGGGTCCAATAGAGAGGTTTCATGGGCGATGGAGGCAAAACCGGTTTCTTTCGGAAAGCTAAAACCCAAAACATAATCAAATGAATTGAAAGGAAATAAAGCAAACACTTTTTGAACACCTATGAAGAGAGTGTTCGAATAGTGGAGAAAATTTATAATGTTAGATTTTGATAAGTTCCTTGCTTTATACAAAATTAGAAGCAGCTAGCATTTCAGCGGTTGAAATAACTGAGAAGGAACAGATGAACCACCCCAGAGTAAAAAATTTCAAAAAAAAAAAAAAAAAAAAAAAAAAAAATCAACTACAGCTAAAAGTAGCAGTTGAGTCAAGCCACCTAAATTACTTAAAAAATAAACTGTAGGGAGTACCCCACGATCACTTTCTCTACCTAAATCTGGGGGAAAGCATAATCTAGGGGAAACTCCCAGACCCTCCATTATTACTCTGAGGGAGATCCCCATTCCCCAGACCCCTCTTTCATATTCTTGGGGAGACCCTTCGAACTCCCAATAATATTTTGGGGGAGACCCCCAGACCCCTCCCTTCAGGGGTTGATTTTACAGTAGCCTGGCTGCAGAATTTTTTAGCAAATTTTCATCAAAATTCAAACAGCAATATTTGAGATATTCCAATTGTTCCCTAAATGTTTACCCAATTTACCCATTCTCCCATTAATTTTGATGGAAACTTTTTGCTGTCTACAACTTGAGGATTAGACAGAGATAGGGACTAAAGTCACGTTGTGACCCCCTCTGCTATCCTATTCTAACACATGTGTTCAAACGGCCGTAGAGAGAGAAAGACAAATTCCGGTATCCGCCTATGGATAATAGATAATCATTGATCATGCTGTTTAGCATGGCTTATGGTGATCTTCAATTTTTAAATGATTTTTCGTTGATTTTAGATGAGCCATCAATCATCAAAATTGGTTGAGAAAAATGAAGATGCAATTTTGAGAATGGATTTTTGATACCTCTTAAAATTTTTGCTCTTAAGTGGCAGATTTATGCATGCAGTTGATGTGGCTTTCTATCTAATCTGTCTTTTTCTCTACAGGGTGTTGAAAAACTGAAGATCCAAAACCTTTCAAGGGCATATTCTAAAAGTCAAAATAAGACTTTTTTTATAATAAACATATGCCCAAAAATGCAGCCCTTCTGAGTTACAGCGTTGCAAAGTTTCCGAAAAGAAAGTTTGAAAATGATGTAGCCTTCGCAGAAATTGTTCAAAATTAACAAAACTTGGTGTGCCCGAGTATTTTTATGCGTTCTTTTCATTTACTAGCTCAAAATAACTCCTAGCGGTTAATAATTAACTTATTTTTGTGTGACGCGAAGCACAGCCGCCAGAGTGAGTATTTTGTGTCGCACGTATTGCCAACATTCAGGCCAACATAGCTTGTTGATTTTTCTTTCATCCCATTTATCACGAAAGGGAAGCGTTTCTGGAAAAATTTGAGGAATACCTTTTCTGCGTGATTTTTAACGTTCTATCACTAGGTTTCATCAAAATTTTTAAATTTTTAAAAGCTAAAAATGTGTGGTCCTCTGAAAATTTGTGACCCCCCTAGCGCCTCTAAGGGAAGCGATGGACTTACTTTGAGCTCATATATGAAAAGAATGCGTAATAATGCAACGCTGAACTTGGAAGAGGTGCATTTTTGGAAACATGTTTATTTAAAAAAAGTCTTATTTTGACCAGTTGAATACGCCCTTAAAAGGTTCGGCAACAGATATGCAACACCCTGCATAGAAGCACACAGAGGAAAGCCTTAAATTAGAGAGGAATCTCCTATGATACTTACATCGCTCCACCATTACGCCTTAAACTTTAAAGTCATTTTGTAAGTCTGTGAGTAGATTTCGTAATTTTTAACATGCTCATCGTAATTTTTGCTGGATTACACACAAGAATGTACTATTCAATCAAAGACAGCAAAAGTTAGCAAAAGTCCTGTCAAGCACTTTTCCAGCTTATTTCATCAAATGTTTTTAAAATAATCTCTCTATAGCAACCTCTAAGTAAATAAAATCAATCTGTCGTATTACAACTCAAAAGGAGCATCTAAAAACTCCTCCCTATTGATTATAACCATAAAATCTTACTTGTGTAAGTCATTAATATCAAAGATTGGTTTAAAAAATTATAAATCAATACTCTGACTATTGTTACTAATGGGGCTGTTGCAAATTTTTGCCACAGACGATTTAATAGTCGATTCTAGAGTAAAAACCTCTAAAAAAAACGCCGACAGCACTAAAAACTTCCGAAATCCACACCTGAACTCAATAATTTTTATTTGCGCAAGCGTAATGGTGGCTTAGGGCAGTAATGATGGGAGATTCCCATCTAACAATACTGGAACTCCATCAAGAAGTGACCGATAAGAGACGACTTTCATTTGACACCGGTGTCACTAGTGTCACAGCACCATTCATCAGATATGGATCACTACTCTGATGACTCATTACTCTGTAAATCATCCTTGTCAGCATAAAGAGAGTGACAAAATTAAAATAGGAATCTCCCATTATTACTGCCCTAAGCCACCATTACGCTGGTGCAAATAAAAGCGTTTATTGAGTTCAGGAGTGGACTTTGGAAGTTTATAGTGCTACCACCATTATTTTTTGAGGTTTTCACACCAGAGTCGATTAAAGAGATCATAGCAAAAGTGTCCAACAGCCCCATTATTTATGTAACAAGCCCCATTTTCAGATTCTAATTTTCCAGCAGGTTTTTCATGCTCCCCAAAATCAAAGACACACACTGAGCAAGACAAAACAAAGGTGATGCAAAAATGCAACTTCAAAAGTAGTAAAAACTAGCATTAATTTGAAAAAGGTGGGAAAAGTTGCATTCATTTAAAGCTTTGTGAATGAGTTAATTTTAATGAAATTGAAAAAAGAGAAAGAAAATGCACATGCAATATTTTAGTAAAACCAAAATCTGAATCAATAGAAAAAAAAAATGAAAAAAAAAAATGAATGGCATCATACAGAAGAAAATAAGGGCAGTCTTTTATTACTCTGTTAGTAATTCACTATACATTTTCAAAAAAATTTGAGGGTAAGAATATGCGCATATAAGACACACACACACACACACCCATACGCTCAGAAGTTTCACATGCATTCCAAATCATACATACATAGGTTAATCCCATAGCCATTGCTTAAGCTATTGGCAGTGATACCAGAATCTAAAGAAAAAAATACAGTTGTCGGTGAAATAAAAAATAAGAGGAAAAATAATCAAAACTTAAAATTTTTTGTTAAAATGAAAAAAATTATACATGATGCAATAAGTTCAAAAAGTCTCAAGAGGGTAGATAAGGGGGCAATGGCGGATCCACCGGGAAGGCAAGGGGGGGCACGGAAAATAGTTCAAAGTTGCTTCCACCGACGCTTCAAATTTCAAAATTTCACAGGCGAGCCCCTCAAAAAAATTTTCTAGACACCGAAAAGAAAAAACCAGCCTTGAGACTATCTTTAATCCTGCTATTATTGTGCCAATTTGTGCTGAACAAGCAATTATGTGCTACAGTAATGGGCATTCAGTTAAATTTTTTACAAGTTTCGAAATGCAGAAACGCAAGTCTTACTTTGTTCCTATAAAAAGTGCTATTCTTTGTAACTGAAGCCAAAAACCCATTCTAAACGCCAATTTCAGTGAAAATTTTTAATTACATCATCAGGTAGAGGTAGTTACAGAAGTGTAGGCGCACCTAGACAGATTATCTTTGGAATTTTTCAACATTATTTCTGATATTACTCCATAAAAATGAGTGAAAATGAATTTGAGTGTTCACTTATCAATGAGGAACACTTTAAAAGCAAAAAAATGAATTCAGAGGCAAATTTGGTTTTGATTTGAAGGAATTTAAAGTTGAAAACTTACCAAAGATTTTGATTTAGGTGCGCCTACACTTCTGGAACGAGCTCTAAAATGCTGTTGTTGAGCATCAGCTGCTTTGCTTGGTACAGGTTGCTCCAGTAAATTGAAAGCATTTGTTGGATTCATGATTTTTTTTTCCTTCAATACAACTAGAATTTAATCTAAATTAAATTTTGAACAATGCAAAATTGACGTACCTGCTCTTTGTGCGTTCCATCCACCGACAGGAGGAGTCGGAAATGGAATAGGGGAAGGACCGGTGTTGTGACTTAATGGTGTAACCATATTTCCGGTACTTTCTAATGATGTTGGGGTGACACACGAGGAACTACTTGGTTTAGAAGAAGGTGTACCGAAAGAGCCAGGAGGGGGAGGAGGTGGGGGCCCACCCATTCCAGGAGGAGGAGGAGGGGGTGGAGGCCCACCCATTCCAGGAGGAGGGGGAGGGGGTGGGGGCCCACCCATTCCAGGAGGAGGAGGAGGGGGTGGAGGTCCAACCATTCCAGGAGGAGGAGGAGGGGGTGGAGGTCCAATCATTCCAGGAGGAGGAGGAGGAGGTGGAGGCCCACCCATTCCAGGAAAAGGAGGTGGAGGGGGAGGTGGAGGACCTCCCATTCCAGGAAAAGGAGGCGGAGGGGGAGGTTGAGGACCTGCCATTTCCGGTAGAGGAGGAGGGGATGGTCCTCCCATTCCAAGAGGATCAGATGGAAGCGGGGCTCCGCCCACATCAGGTAGAGGAGGAGGCAGAGGTGGAGGGGGTGGTGGTGCGCCTGCTTTTAATGAAGGGGAGAGAGGTGGCAATACCTCAACTACTTCTGACGGAGGGAGCGGAGGAGGTGGAGGTATAGACTGGTCTGAAGGAGGTCCACTAGATTCAGGAGGAGAGGGTGAAGCAGGAATCTTGGTTTCTCCGATGTCTTGCGGAGAGGAAGGTGAAGGTGCTTTGATGGTAGATGGTTGAGTTCCAGCAAGCGTTTGAGTATCACATGGTTCAGATTCATTACTGGGACTCCTGATTTGGCGAGCGACAGTCGGCGCCGAATCAATTTCCAGATCGACAACTTTCGACGGAGATGCAAGATCATTTGTCTTTGAAGACGGCACGGGATCATTCGCCTTTGAAGAAGGAACTAACATAGGAACATTATTGTCAATCACAGATGATGCTTCGTGTTCGTGGAATGATGTACTTCTGGTTGTGGCGCAACTTTTCTCTTCGTCTGTTTGGTTTTCAGGGAGATCAATTCTTCTTCTTGAGGCGGAGTGCTGAAATCATAGTTCAATCTTAGAAAGGAGCAAACTGAAGGTAGTGATAATGATGATTCAGGGTGGTAAAATTAGGATTAGGAATTAGGAAAATAAGATTTAGGCTCAAAATTTTAGGTGTCAAAAATCAAACCATTCATACTTAATCAAAATGCACCGATATACGTTTACAAGTGCGAAAATATAAAAATTAAATTGAGAAAAATTATGCCAGAAAAATGCGGAAGTTTTAGAAACTTTTAATTTAGAAGATTATGGTCAGCTACTTTGATCCAACTTAATGGCCCCTGGGCCCCCCCTTATCCTTAATTATTACTTATATTTCATATTTTGCTTTCAATCTCACTGACATTTTTGCTTTTATATTGTTAAATTGGATTCCTTGGTTCAAAGTCATTTTATTCGGCCCTCTTTTTTAATGCAGGTCAGGGGGGTGACACCCTGATTGATTTTTTCTGTTTCTTCCTTTTACTTTCTTGTTCTGTTTATTTTCTTCCTTTTTTTCCTTTCTCTTATTCCTTTCCCCCAAGGGAAACCCCCAAATGGGTGACACTCGGGGCGGGCCACCACCTCTGCCCCCCTCTAGACCCACCACTGGTGCAAGCAATTCTGCCTTGACAGAAAGGAATTGCATTGGTGAATGAAAATATTACAGAGCCCTGTGTTGTAGTATATCTGTACACACTGAAAATATCACTATCTGTTATCTTTTCCGCTCAGGTGCAATGCAATGAATTTTTGTCAACTTCTGTCATTCTTTAAAATTTGTCTCTTTGGTAGCATTCTAGGATTCATCCCTTCATTGTCTAGATGCAGAAAAAATTATGAATAGCAGTACTTTTCAATATACTTAGATATACTATGTCACAGGATAATGTTATCTTTTCTGCATTGATGCAGTAAACGGATGAAGGCAAATGAAAAAACTTACAAAGGAACTTTTCAAAAGTTCAAGCTCTTGCTGGAGTTTGGATACAGTTTCCTCCAATTCGGCCTTCCAAATTTTATGCTCATTTAGCTGTTGAGTCAATTGCAGGATTTGCTGGCCATCAAAAAAGTTTTCCATGTTGCTTTTGTCTGGACAGGAAAAAAAAAGGAAAAGAAATTAAGCACTCACAATTTCAGAAGATAAATAAATTCACAAAATACATTACTCCTTTTTCTCTTCACTTCATGAAAATTTCAAATTAAAGTACTTGGCACCTGCATTAGGGAAAATGAAAAAATAAAAAGAAAGGAAAATACATTATCTTACCTCAACCATCATTGAGGAACAACTGAGGGAACAAAGAGAAGTGATCTTGAAAGAAGACTAGACTGGAAGGTAGGAATGCTGATAACTGATAAGGTAGCATTTGCTCAAAACAGCTCTTATCTGGATGAACACCTTGATACCAAATTCCTTTCACAGTTACCAATGCAAAAACAAAAACAAAACAAATGCACCAAGTGACTATTGCTACAGAGGGGCTCCTAATTGACCGGAGGAACGCTAGACAAATTCAAAGTGGCATTGCACCTGAGCGGAAAAGATAACAGATAGTGATATTTTCAGTGTGTACAGATATACTACAACACAGAGCTCCGTAGTATTTTCATTCACCAATGCAATTCCACAATGAATTTTTACCAACAAGCTATAATCATAAAAAGGCTTTCTGAGATGCAGTGTTGTTGCCCGACTGGGGTGAAAAAGCCGTACGTTTTACATTGATTTAAATGGGGACGGTACGGCTTTTTACCCTCGATCTGGCAACACTGCTGAGATGTAACTTTGAAGACATCACGGAGGTAGCCATGATGGGAATCTCTTCTCCATTGGCGGATCCAGCCCTCGCGAACGGGAGGACGAACTTGAGATCCCCCCCCCCCCGAGACCCCATTTTCCTTTTTTCTCTCTTTGTTTACCCCTTCCTTTCCCCTCTTTTTCCCTTCACACCAAAAATGGCCCTAAAACAAGGTCACTTTTTGCGTTTCCGACAAATTTGACCAAATTAGTATCTTTGGACCCCTCCCTTGACAATTTTTGGACTCCAGACCCCTCCCCCCCCTCGAAAAGTTACAGGATATGCCACTGTCTTATGGACATATAACCAGAGCTCAGTTTCTTTGCCTCTTATTTTTTAACCTTAAAACAAAAGTTGGGGCAGATCAATTAGAAATCGATTTAAAATGAAGGTGAAAGTGTTTTAGAGTGGAAATCAGAATTTAAGTTTCTAAAAATTTTACACTTATATTCTGGACTATACATAAATACGTCCACAAAACCAAAATTACAACACATCAATGTTTCTTCAAAATCTAGCATAAATCTTAAGAGATGTTTGTGTGAATACAAACATAATCAGTCACTCGACTAGACAAGTTTTTTCTCCTTTAATCTTGACAAACCTGTTTAGTCCTTGGAATTTGAAATTCAAGCCCGTTAGCACTTTCTTCCCACCAATTTCAAAGCCCTCCCTGGATGCGCCGCTGTTTAAAATACTTGGTTGGCTACATCAAAAAGTTCAGCAACTAGATTTAGAGATTTTATTCACTGAACAAACAAAGGAAAACTTGAAAGATTTTAACTGCTTACCAAAAGAATCGCTGATATGATTTCCATTACTGTCGTTTGGTGTGTTGGGCGCAGGAGGCCACGAGACAGATGATAGACGACCAGGTGTGGGCGTAGATATGCTTGGCGTTTCAGCGTGGGACCAAAAATACATAAGATCTGGCTACACAAGGTATAAAAATGGACTTCATTAATGACTGAGCTCAAAAAGGAAATGAGTAAATTACAAAATTAGGTTTAGAGAAAACAAACCTATCAAAGGTATCGAGTGCACGTGATCCTGGATAATAAAATGTTTCGTAGTTACAAAATTGCTTTTTCAGTCAAAATTTCACAAAGAAAAATGAAAGGACCAAAAGAAGATGAAAAGTGAATCAAAGGAGTAATAGTTGACAAACTTTACTAGTAGTTTATTTTGTAATTTCAACTCACTTTTTGCAAGGAATAGTAGAATTATACAGTAAATTATACAGTTTTTTTACTATCATTATCGTCTGTTGTCCCTTTATTCATAATATTAAACACTTCAAAATTATTATTAGTATTTGGATACACCTACAACGGCACAATAATCGGATGGGGGAAAAAAATGTTTTCCCTTTTTCCTCGGGGTGGCGGGGGGGGGGGGGGGGGGGGTGGTGTACCTATACCTTCCATTGGGGTTCAACAATATTGCCCCCCCCCCTTGGACAGTTTTTTGCGGGCGCCCATGGGGGAGAGAACTGACTGCCCTAAATCCGGCAAAAGGCAGAAAACAACAGCTTTTGGTTGGTAAAAAATAAAATCCCTGATCATTCATTTCCAATGCTAGAGCTCAGCTAGGCCTAGCTCTACTTGTCCCAGTGGCGGCTCGTGCAAATAGGCAAATAGGTAGTGTTTTTTTTCCCCGTTTAGACTTTAAACAAATGTAAAACAATTGATTCTCCAGGAGGCTGTGAATCAATTGTTTTGCCTAAGTTAAAATGGAGAATGGTTGCCAAATTGCACGAGCAGCCAGTGATCTATCCATAAATTAAAAAACATATCATTAAAATTAAATCAGATAACTTACCCGAAATATTTCACACGGCGGAGCATCTTTATCTGGTATTTGTTGTAAAACTCCAGCAGCGAGAAGATGAGTACAAAATTGAGCAATTATGATACGAATTTCTTGAGGTTTTAAGTTTAAGCGTATACTGTTTTCATCCGTAAATGCAGAGACAAACCAATTAATGAGCATTTGACCTAAAAAAAGAGGAAAAAAATTATTGAAAGAAATATGGTTGCTAAAAGTAGCACCAAAAAAAAAGACACGATATCTGAGGAATAAGAGCACAACAAGGTTGAAGCTAGTGTAATGTCCCCTGGGATTTGATTAACTCTAACGCACTCTTGTTTACTAATGAATCTTTATATTTCAATGCATCTAAATTTCTAACTTATAACTAACAATCATGACGTTGCTCACAAATGCACCCCAGCACTTAACTTATAACTAACAATCTCGACGTTTCTCACAAATGCACCGCAGCCGCAACACCTGACCTCACGCGTCGTAATTTTTCCGAACAATCCTTCCAAAATTCAAGAAGCAACGGCGTGCAGGCGCAAATGCCCAAAGTACAGCTTCCGCAAGTAGCCAAGGTATCTACTTGCGGCGTTGCCACATGGACACGGCACCGCCGTACCATTTCACTAGCTTTTGCTACGGCTAATTTAGCCATTCAGCAGCAGTGGTAGTAGTAGTATACGGTTATGAGAGGTGCCACAGTCACTTCCGTTATTTACACCTCTGTAATCTAGGTCTTAAATTAAATCATAATTCTAAATGGTTATGTATGTAATTTTAATTCTTGAAAGTGCTTGAGGGCTGCTTTGCTTTTATTTATTTTTTATTTATTTATTTATCTATTCATTTATCTATTTATCTTTATCAATCCACCTATTTATTTATCTCCTCATTTATTTATCCATCTATTTATTTTTTCATTTGCCTAATGATTTATTTATTTATTATAATTCATTTATTTATTTACACCCATTTAATTTTTACATTTTTGCTCTAATTTTTAATTTTTACTCCTCAACTTCTTTGTTAGACTAAGAAAGGATCAAATTTGTAAATAGTCATCCTATTCTCTGTTAGTTATTAGTAACAAAGAAATTATTATTACGCATGTATAGAATAGAAATAGTACATTTTATTTGCTTTTACAACAACATAAAATTTCACCACCTATTGAGTTTTCTAATTTTAGGTCCCACACTGGAAAAAAAAGTGCTGACTTTACCTATTTGAATAGGTACTTGAAAAGATGAAAGTACGGCCAAAACTTAAAAACTGTTAATTTTACCATTTAAAATAGTTGAAATAACACAGCACCGAGGCTATTAAACTATTTTAAATGACAAAACTAACAAATTTCAAGTTCTGTCCATACCTTGAAGTATTCAAACAGTTAAATTCAGCACTTTTTTCCAGTGCAGAGTGGCTGGAAAATTCAGCAAAGGTGATTCCCGAAAATTGTTTGCCTGACTCTGCAATTTTTTTTCCATAAAATCATCTCATGTGGGTGGTAAAAAAACCTCCACTCTATGATATAACACATTTCCTGTGGTACTCATCTTTCTGCAAAAAATCTGAGGAGTCTTGTTTAAAAACGTTTCACGAATGATACAAAACATATTTTATTAATTAAGTAACAATAAAAAATACAAATTTAGGGCCGAATTTTGGCACGGCTTTAAAAGGATAAACTTCTTACCATTCTTGAGGTCTAGTTACAAAAATAACAGAAAAAGACTCAAGCAATGAGAAAAGAATTTTGAAATAAGAAAGGACCTGGCATGAGTATTTTAGTAAGATTTTTGTTCAGAAGTAACGGTGTCAAAATGTAAAAATATCAAGGGATTATTAATTCATATTTTTTTTAAATTTAAATTTCATCTCTTTCAAACCGAGGGGATTAACTATGGGTCGATTTTGCTTCAAATTACCTGTGAAGCGCGTGGGCACATACGGAGGTATTCCTGAGCGTACAAACATTTCTATCAAACTAATCTCAATGCATGCTAGGATCAATGAGAAAAGAATTTTGAAATAAGAAAGGACCTAGCATGAGTATTTTAGTAAGATTTTTGTGCAGAAGTAACTGTGTCAAAATGTAAAAATATCGTGGGATTATTAATTCATATTTTTTTTTTAATTTAAATTTCATCTCTTTCAAACCGAGGGGATTAATTATGGGTCGATTTTGCTTCATATTACCTGTGAAGCGCGTGGGCACATACGGAGGTATTCCTGAGCGTACAAACATTTCTATCAAACTAATCTCAATGCATGCTAGGATGGACATTATGCAATGCACGAGTAATTTAAAAGTCATAAAGATACAGATGAATACTAAACCAATAAAAAAATTGCTGTGACAGATAGTAAAGCAGAGAGTGGAATCAATGGGTTGAATGAGCAAGCAAGAGAGCTAATGAGCAGGAGAGGGGAGATGAAGGGTGAGGGGGAGAAGGGAGGGGGGGGAGGGGTTCACTGGATAGTTGGAGAGGCAAGAGGAAAGGAAAGGCAAGGTGGGTTGATGTGCAGCCAGATGTGATGTGAGTAGTCCATGATTCACCTTTTCAATAACAAATTGTGGGCAGCAGAGAATTTGCTGTTACATAATTCCACTCACTATTGCTGACAGAATATACATATACAAGCCATAAAGTCTTTCAGGTTTCGCATGCTGAAGAATGTTGACCACACATCAGTGACCACTATCAAAAATGTAAATCCCTTCTCATTCAATTTATCTGTGTCTGTTTCATTGTGAAAATATAATATATGTTCATCCATTTAATCATTCATTATTGTAGTCCTCAGATTTGTTTGAAAAATGACATTCATGACCAGAGGTAAAAAATCAGCAGAATATGATAACTATTGATCTTTTGTGTCCATGAGTTCCAATCCACTAAAGTCTAATCCACTTTTACAATTTTTTTCAGAAATTGCAAAAAATTGTTGCAGGTACTTCCAGTTGAGGTATCCAGCTAATTTTTTTTTTTTTTTTAAATCAAAAATTCTGGAGATTAAGAAAATTTACCATCCCTAGAGGTGTATCTTTAGTTAAAACATTATGATTGACCAACATTAAACATTAAACATAAAATTATTAGTATTAGTTGTATTTGATAGATAAGACTCTTGTTTGAAACATTCCTAAAAATTTTCCTATTCAAATACATGGGATAAGAATTTTTGTGTGAAATATTCCTTTATTTTTGTCAAATGCAGAATTTTATGGAAAGAATTAATCCGTAGCAAACTACGAATTTTTGGATAACACTCTTTTTGGAACTCTCAGACTCATTTAGTTGTTTATTAATCCTCAAATTGGTTAGAAAAATCACATTCATAACCATAGGTAGAAAACCAACAAACAGTGAAACCAAAACAATTCTTTGCATGGGAAAAAGTTTCAACAAAGCACTGTTTTTGACAATCAGCCCCAAAACAAGAACTAGTTAAAAAAATTAATAAATAAAAAAACCACGGTATTTGGGCAAATGATAATGAGCTTAGAGAGATGTTCAACGAATATTTTTAGGAAGAGGTACCAAGGAAAATTTCAAAGGAAGGTTTCTCTCTCTCTTTCTCTCTTTCTCCCCCTCCCCCCTCCCCATGGAATTTACTGTGAGACAAAGATTGACGAGCAAATCGTGTGAGACCAAGCCGACTTTTTAGGGTCACATTAGAGACGGTGAAAAAAGAAAGAAAAATATACCTTCGAATTTTTCATATATCTGGAAGCCCAATTTTTCAGGAATAAACTTGGGCTTTGAGATTCTTTGTTCCAGAGAAGTTTTGTCCAAAGTAAGGCTCGCAACCTTCCGCAAGACATTGCTGTCCAAAGGCACATCATTAATGGAAGAATGTCTCCGTAAGTCTCCTCCTGCTTGTGCTGCAGAGTTACCTGAAAATCCAGTAATTTCATGTAATACGAAAGAGAAAAGTTTGAGAAATATATTCACTGTACTATCCCCTTCCCCCATTTTTCTGAAATACTAATGAGCACAAAGATTGTGACAGTATTGAGCGATTAATGAGGCAAACTTTGATGTGAAAATACAAAGAAAAAAACTAACTCTAAATAAATTAAAAATCAACTTCTGGGATCGGGTTCAACTTTGACCACTTTGCATTGAGTACTTGATCTCACAGCTCTTAAGCATATAACAAATAGAGATTATAGCATGTAAGATTCTGTGGCTGTAGAAATGGTAGTAATCACAGTAATAAAGTTCAACAACCCAAACCATTTGGTTTGTTGCGCTTGCATTTCAGGGCAAAAAACAAGACCAAGAATAAAGAAGGAAATAGAATGAGACTTGAGCCGTATTTTCTTATCCGTTTGTGATTCGCAGAATTTAACAAGAAGTCTTATGGACAACTGAGGAGGGTTGTAGACGAGGGGAAAAAAATTGTTGGGCTTTTTGGGGGTTTACCAGGCACAATTTGTTGAGCAAATTGATTTCAAGCACAATTTGGAAAAAAAAAAAAAAAAAAAAAAAAAAAAAAACCATAACATCCGCCCTCACAGGGCCACAAGCCTCCGCATATATGGACGATAAACTCTGAAAATCCTTAGCAGTCGGCCGCAACATACGCAAAACTCCTTAAGATTCTGAGAAAATGACTGCGAAGATAAAAAAGACAGCTAGATAGTACCAAAGTCACTCCAAATTCAAAATTGAACAAGCTCATGCGAAAACGTCCGTTGTCAATTTCTTTATATTTGACTTTCTTAGCGTACATCACTCTCAAGAAGACACCGCGTCTATATAAGTCCTGATCAGACTTGTTTCTCAGCTTCTTTCCCCTATTTCCCTTGTCTTTGCAGTTTTCTTTAATTTTTAATTTTTTAATTTGCTAATTTTTTTATTTTTTTTATATTTGTCTTCTCAATAAAAATATTTTGGACATCGGACATTTTCGCATGAGCTTGTTCAACTAGTAGTAGTTGTAAAGTCCAGCAACCAAAACCATTTGTTCATTACGCTTGTATTTTTGAAGCAAGCTACTGGACTAAGAAGGTTCATTCTACAGTACATGTGACACCCTTAAGGCAATTCTCGTCTTATGGTTCGAAAATAAACAATTTCATTCCATCAAAATTATTCTACAAACAGAGCACACTTCTTTCTTGGCCTCAAAAATTCAACAAATTTTATCAGTACCAGAGAAATATTACTTTACAGTGTTACGGGTGTCACATTTTTTGTGGAATGACCCAGAATACAAATAGAGAAAAAAGAGGAAATGAGACAACGTTAAAAGCAAGATACCCTGTATTAACTAGTAACCTCGTATTCAAAATTATAGGAAAAACTCAGAAAGTCGCTAGGCGAAATTAACAGCAACTTACCCACATGGTAAGTTAGTTGCTTCCTTGCAACTTTATCGTGGTTTATGACTCCAAAAGCATTTCCCATCAATGAAAGTTGACAAAAGAGGGACGAAATAGAATATAAGAGTACAGATACTAAAGCTGACTCCACAAATTCAATCACTGACAAGGACAATTTTTTTCCTTTTTATTTAATTTTTCACTCACTCAGAAAAAAAGCATAACACCAAGATTTAGAGCCCACAAGGACAGATGAATGAGAGGTCTGCTTTCAGAGTCCAACTGGCCAAGGAGACAAATTTTTCTCATGGCTTCATGTAAGCGACTCATGAAAAAAAAACTGGTTTTACTTGATTAGGTGTTGAAAATGAAATAAATACTTATCATTTCATTTCATACTGCACAGCAATTTAATCTTATTTTTTATTCTTACACATCACAGAGTGGGTACAGAAGCAATAACTTCCTGCCCTCAAGTTCAAACAAGTAATTAATAATTGAGTGATGAATGGAGCAGATAATATTTTTTTTTTTCCATTTTCGTGTTTTTTGTTATTCTTTCCTTTTAAACATAAATAGATTAATAAATCACTAGGAATCAAATCACATTTGATAAAGAGTTTAGATGATGCCTAGATAAAAACATTTGGGCGGTTTATAACTAGTCATCAAATGTCCCAACAGAAACTTACATGAAAGGAAAATAAACTAAATAATTGTATTATTTTAGTGCTGCTTATAGGGTGTAACCACAGAGAAAACTTAATCCCTTCTCCCTGAGTGATGTAGGTGCTTGAATAATAAATTGCTAAAGTCTAATAAAGGATCCAAATAATTTTCAATGGTGGAATATTTTTTTTTTTTTTTTTTTACCTTCATTAATTTACTCATCAACTCCGCATCAATGGTCGATAAGGTATTCTTTCCTTTAGTTTTATTATTGAAAGCCAACAAACTCGAACCTTTCTAAGGAGGTTGTCTTTCTTTCCTCAAGTCCTGCTCATTTAAGATATGGAGGGGAAGGCATATGGAACCTATGGCAATTTTCTGGTTTTCATTTCTTTAAAACAAAAGAAGCCCTACAAAAAGCTTAACATATTTATTTTAAAAGCGCTTCTGAGACTAAAACAAAAACTTTAGGACCCCACTTTCATCTAGTTATACTGTGTTCAAAATGAAATCACTGATGAAAATATAACGCTCAAAAATTCCAAAGACTACTCGCACACCCAGCCTTGAGATCTGCAATGATCTCTAAGTATTTATGGAGGTAATTAGTCAATTTATTCAATTCGAGATTGTTGAAAATTCAATTATTCCAACGGCACTCATAGTGTCATCATACTTGGAAAATAGGTAAATGACTTGAACTCTTAAAAAATTTCAAACAACTAATAACACACATCAAAGAATTTGAAGGGAAAAAAATTGTCACTTCACTCATCAAAGTTTAAATTTTTGCAATGGGAGTCGCCCCGGAAAAATGTTGGTGAATTTTTTTTTTTTTTTTTTTTTTTTTTAATATTTTTCTCCGTACTCTCATATTTAAATGATGCCAAGTTTTTACAGTTTGGATGATTATTTCTGGTGATATGGCAGCCTCAGCTCCGTATAGTCAGCCAACATTTTCCCTAAATCTTACCATAAACCTATTTCATAAGCTTGGTAAAATAGCTTTCCCTGCTTAAATAAGCTTTCCCTGAAAATTGAAACTGCCCTGGATAATTTTAAAAACTTGTTCTCATAGAAATCTTCATGATTTCCTCCACATTTTAAGGCTCCAGTCTTCTCCAGTTTTGCATAGTTCATGGCCTAAACTGAGGCTTGTAAGCCTACATTTCTTACTAATTTTTTTGAAAAATTTCAAAAAATCCTCAGAGATACGATTTTTGGAATTTCAAAAAAGAAATAAAAACGATCATAATAAACGTAATAAAATAAGCAGAAGAATCAAAAAAATCCAACCAAACAAAGTTTTCACGACTATTCATAGTGGTTGGCCTGTTCCAAGCCGTATCAGCAGAACACTCCAACCGCGCTCGCGCTGGCTGACCGCAGTAAAAAAGTGCAAAGCTCCATTGTGTTTCATCTTCTTTCAGTTAAAAAAATTAGATTAGACCCGTTTCTTTTCCCATCCGATGCTTGTCAACCACTTGGAGATTACTTGAGATTGTAAATTTAACCGTTTCACTCAATTCTGATGGCTCTCAGACGGATTCCATCCAATGCCAATCAATCCAGAGGCCTCTAGTACTGATTAGACTGATGGGATAGGTTTCTTTCTAATCATTTGCGTTTACAAATGGTAAATTCCCAAACCTCATCAATCTATAAATTGTACAATGGGGCATTGATAGAACTGCTTCGATAGACTGCCGGACAGATTGACCCAATCTAGGAAATTCCTGATGGATCAGTGTGGACAGGAAAAGAGACACATAAATTAACTATCACTCCAACATGAATTTACTGTCTGTAATTTTGACTCTGCACAGTAAACCTTGATTACTCAAAATAATAATGCTCAAAATTTGTCAGCTCAAATCATATGATAGCCGTTAAATTACAGATAATCAGAGATAAACATCAGAGGTTACTTTTAGATACCGACTTCAAAATTTATCACTCTTTAGTAACGTGTGATAACTGACGACTGGAGACCAACCAGCTGCGCAAGAGACGAAAACTGACTTCTTTGCTTGTTTGAACAAAGAACAGTTGACAGTTTCAAAATGATCTGAAACCACTTAAACTCAGCGCACCAAAGGCTAATTTTTCATGCATAAAATATGATGGAAAACAACGGAACGAAACTCTTGGTTCCGTGTGGTTCATCGAGCATTCTAACGTAAAGAGACAGGCTTTATCCTAATTCTTGCATTCCATCTTGGTTCCTTTTTAAACTGCACTCTTTACCAGAAACAAATAGAGACCCAGCACACCATGTGCTTCCCGTGTTAGAAAAGTTTAGTGCGCACAATTTTGTTCAGGAGTCACCGGCAGCAACGATAAACATTGCCTACTATTGAATGGTGAAGCTCAATGAAAGGCTGTGATTGGTCCGCGGTCCCGGAAATTGAAACAGATTTTGCTTGGCGAATGCAAACCACGCTCATCAATTAACAGTGGGCAATAGTTGGCTGTTGTTTCGATGAGTTCCGACCAAAAATGAGCTGAAACAGTGGACACCTGCTGCAAGCTTTAAAGCTGGATCTCCACTTGTCTCTGCTCTTTCCTCCTTTTCCCTGCTTTTTTTTCTGCTCTGCTCCTGTACCATCTTTTGAGGAGAGGCTCTTATAGATCGTTTTCTTAGATAAAACTTGTGGCGTAAACAAGTCAAGGAAACTCAAGATTTGACAGGTTCAAGGTGATCATTGAAATACAAGTAACTGCGATCATTAGACCAACCCGTCAGAGTTTTCCCTTTCGTTCCGTTGGAACCAGAGACAAATAGAGACGGAGCACTACGTTAAAATACATAGGGAAGATTTGAGGCACACTGAATTTTCGGGGATTCAACAAAATAACATGTGAAACAACAGTTAACACCTTGAGATGTCGCATGGTGTTGAATGTTGACATTCGGAGAACACGGGGGGGGGATGGGCGGGAAGTGAAGAGGAGGGTGCTCACCATTCAACACCATGCCACGTTGACTGTTGTTTTGTTGAATCCGCGAGAATTCAGAGTGCCTCTGCTGCAGCCAGTTAGTGCTACGTCTCTATTTGTCTCTGGTTGGAACACCGGAACTGCGATGGCTGACCGCAGTAAAAAAACAGAAGTGTTTCATTGTGGTTCATTTTGATTCGTTATGTTCCCAATAAAAAAAATTAGCCACATTAGTCAGGAAAGTTCCACAGCAGGGTACAGACAGTAAGACATGCAATCAACAAAAATTACCGATTGTCAAAATTTTGATTGCACCCAGTTACATAACTTGATTAATTTAAATGAGACTAAATTACTTACTTCCGGAAGTATTGAGCACATGATCCTTCAATTTTGTTGGAGTTAACTCAACTCTCCTGTGTTTGTGAAGCGTGAAGGAGCTAGGAGATGGTATTTTTGAAGAAAATGAACTGCTCTGCGATGTGCTGATGTTACTACTAGAGTTGCTGTTAAGATCAAGAATGTCCAGAGATCTTACTTTATCTCGGGCCGGAGTCCTAGCCTCATTCAGATTAGAGGTCTTTTTCCTGTCCATGATAGAATCTTCATTTGTACTCACAGCTTCTATTTCAACGGTTTCAGCGAGATCCGCTGGGATATCACACGACAAATCTTTGTTACTTTCCAAAGAGTCTAAGCCATTACTAACATCCTTAGCATCCGAATAGTGGCTTTCGATGCTACACAGGGGTGACTGCAGTTGAGGGCTGATAAATACAGAATCATCAGAGCTCGATTCAGGATTGGAAGTGTTCACAGTTATTTTCAAATTATCACTACTGTCATCTTGTATACACAAACTTGTTACTTCAATGTTTACATTGCGTTTCCAATCAACAACAATAGTGTCACATGTGGCCTTGGGATCAGCTGTTTTCGGTAGGTCATTGGCATCATTGCTACCACCTTCACCACCCTGGCTCACACTCCCAGCAGATTTGGCTTTGGACCCCTTTTTACTATTTTTGTTTTTGTCCCGGTCCCGAGCAGGGGACTTACGTCCTTTTAAAAAGCCCGAAGTTTTATTACGTTGCTCTGATTGAAGATTGCCCATTTTTCAAAGAGCTCCACTAGAATTGCAGAAAATCAAGGTACTCCTTACTAAAGTCACAGCTGAAACTGAGATCCATCACAGCCCTAAATATTAAGCGAACAACACTACGAAATTCAGCTGTATGCTGCGAAACATTGATTTTGCTTACAATGTGTTTCAACCCGGCATTTTAAATTCAGTTTGTCAAATAAAAGGAAATTATTGAGTTGGACTTCTCGTCATGAGACTACCCTCCTTCGACTCCTCGTATTTGCCATATTATAGAAGATTCCTCGAATTTGAAAGCTCTTCCGACATATTTGCGCATTTTCAGACACGAACCACTTTGTATTGGTGCGGTAAACTAAAACGAAGAGAAAGTTAACCGTACGAAGCACTTTGAAATAAAATCAAAACTCCTGGAAGCTGGATATGAAAGAGTTGTAAGTATTGTATTTGACTAGATTACACATTATCACTTGCGCAGCCTCAAAAATTGATTATTCGTTTTACACCCAAAAAAAAAAAGAATTGGTAATACTCCATAGTTATCACAGATTATCTCGGCATTTTGTTTTATTTAGATAAGTGAAATTTACGAGAAACAAAGTGTGTCACCAACTTCTAAGCTAACCTCATGAGTTAGACATTGATTACCTTTTGCTGACAGACGAGCGCATGCTCGAATTTCATTCACGAAACCGCCATTTAGTTAGGTTGGTAACAGTGTATGAGGATATGACCTTCATTCGAATCCGCCAATCACCTGTTCAACTTTTCATGTTGGCGCCACAATTCAAATGAGCGCAGAATTTCCACCCGTCCTTCCAGTCAAGTTGATTTCAAATAATCCCAACTTAAAATGATAAACAAGCGAGGAAAGAAGATTTTACCAAATTAACTTTTTGTTAATTTAGATACACAGATCATTTACATGAATTGGTATGCATTGTATGATCAATAAAAGTGTGGTTGCTGTATGATGACCAGGGACCAATAAATTTTGTACACACGGTCCCCGAAAGATGTTGGATGGTGAGCGTTTACGTGTGGTTTTAAATGGCCTTAGGTGCTCAACAATCATCTGGGGGCAAGACTGTCTGTACCGAATATTAATTGGTCCCTGCAAAATAGAGTCCCGCCTGATTGGAAAGGAGCTCAGGAGGTGTTGGACCCTTGAATTTCAGTTGATTGATCGAGTGTTGACAAAATGGTACAAAATAGCGAATAAAACGGTGGTGACACTAAAAATTTGCTTAGTCCACTCGATACCGTAGAAAAAAGTGTTTCTAAAAAATGAAGCAATAATGGTAAAGAAATGCAGATACCATAGGAATGATTCAACGTAATTTGTCACATCTTTCATTCTGGTTAAGTAGATTTTATTTTGAAACATACCTCTATGGCGGCTGGTTACTTTAACAATCTTCTTTGTCAGCATGGTGACAGTGCCAAATGAGATCTGGAATGTTTTAGGGTGTTTCAGAGCGCACTATAATTTCCTACGAGCGCATAGTGGCCGAACAGGAAGGATTTTTTTTTTTTTTTTTGAGTGAGCAAGAGCAAGAACAATTTATAGAAACGTTTAACATTTATTGCGAGGAAACTTGTGTTTGGTTTATTGTTTAGTTCTATCTTAGTTACTGTCAGTATAAAAAAATTTACTCTACCGCGTGAGCACAAGAAATTGATAGGTTTTTCAGTACCTAATGTAGTAATGTAGTCTAACCTCATAATGAGCCACTTAATGCAAGAATTCAAAGTACAGACACCTATAGTGGAGGAGAAACACTGTAAAGTGAATTTCGGCCATGAGATATACGGTGACTGGTGAATAACTGTGAATAAAAATCCATGGAAATAGAATGATCCTAGTTTTTTGATGCAAAGAACCCATTCCAAGGCCTAAAACCATCAACAAGAAAGTTCGAGGTGTCAAACTTTGAACTGCAAATTTTTTTGTTTGCTGATTAAAATGTTAAAAATGAAACTGAAGAATTGGATAGGACAAATCACATAATAAGATTTTTGGTCTGCTGAATTCTGTTGTCACAATATTTCATTCCCGAGATTGTTGTCCCAAAAGTTGAAAAACAACGTACACCCAGAGGGGAATACGGTCAGGTGGCTTCAATGCATGAACATTGCTCGACTCGCATATCGTTCCTCTCTGTGACCGCGCATGATATTTTAATTTACGGGACCGACTTTCTCGAGAACAAAGATCATCATATTGAAAAAAGTGACAGCTAATTTGACCTTTTTTTTGAGATCCATTATTGAATTGTAAAGAGTGTATTAATTTGTTTAAGGGAATAAGGCACAAATCAAAAAAATTTGCAATTAAAAAATTATATTTTCAAAACGTGACAACAAACAATCTGGAAACAAAATGTTTAGATGTAATTTTCTTGAGTCAAGGATTGCCTCAGTGTCATAATTATGGCCTTTGCCTCAACTGCTAACCATTAATTAAAGTCGTTTCCGGAAAAAGGGCCCTTAAAACAAAATGGACGCTCTTCGGGCATAAAAGTCTCAAATCGATCACAGAGCTGATTTTTAAGGAAGAGCACACCTATTTTTTATGGACCCTTTTTCTGGAAAAGGCTTTATGTTGTCTAAATTTACTTTCCCATATTTATACCAATCAGCTGCAATCATTTTTTGAATAAATTCTCAACATTTCTTGGTTTGGTTGTCTCCAATAAGTAAGTTGGCTAGTCATAAACTGGAAACTTTTCTTCAAATTTTACTAAATTTTCCAGATTTCAATTCCACGGACAGCGCTGCCAAGTTACTATAGGGAAAAGTTGCGTTTTTTTGGCATTTTAAAGTGAAAACAAAGAAAAAACGCAAAATCCAAGATTGGTGGCACTTGCATAATTTTTCATGGATTTTTTTAGCGCAAAACAAGCAAAATTGGTTGAGAATTAAAGCCATAGTATTGGAAATTAATTTTGCCATACAGGCTTGGTGAGTGCAAGCAATATTATGTCTATCTACCTCACTCCGACTCATTGAGGCTTATGGGAATTTTCTTATTTCCAATATCCTGGCTTTATTTTTGAGTATTTCAGCTTGAATTTTAGAGAAAATCTCCCTGAAATATGCTCACATCAAGTGCTGACGTTCCTCAAATTTGTGCTTTTTGCGTAGGTATATTCATTAATTTTAGCCAAAAACTATTGACTTTTTAAGCAGCTCGACACGGTGCCTACGGTTGGAACCAATGGACCCTGGAATCACCGAAAGATCATTTTCGACGTTTTGGAAATAATTATTAAGTTAGTAAACTGGGAGAAAAATAAAAGAGTTTGAATTATTCAAGAATTAAATTTATTGTAACAAAATGATCACAAAACGATTTGCTTAGACACAAAATAAAGAAACGGGGAAAGGAAGAAGTGCAAAACATGAAACGAAAAGCTAGATTAATGTCTTAAATTAATATTTAAGAACAAAACAACATTAACAAACATTAACAAAATTTCAAAACACTTTTGAGCACCCTACACTAAAATATAATCAACTATTGATGATTCGAGAATTGTTTCGGGTCGAAGAAGTGTCCATTTCATAGGAATGAGAAGAGAGAATTCTAGAGCAATTGGAGAAAGAAAAGAGATGAAATAGAGAGAGAAAAATAGAGATGGAGATGGTAAAAATAAAATACAAATAAACGACAATAATGGGGGAGCTTATGATTAACAAAATTCCACAAGAGTTACAAGCAGACCATGAAAAGTCTGTGAGACTAATTCATGAGGGAACAGCCTGAATCATTTATTTAATTTAATTTTGATTTTTTGCGGTGATATGGCAATTTGAATTGAAAAAGGAAAATGAAGAAATTACTTGGAATTTAGCCCATTCATTCGTTTGAAACTCATTGATGAACGAAAAGCAAGTCTTACTTTGCCGTAAGTTTATGAAAGTTCGTATGAAATTAGGGAGAGGTCAAAGTATGGAATTAACATTTGATTACTGGCCCTTTCACATTTTATCAGCTTCAAATTCCCTGTCTCTGATAAATTAGGGCAAATAAAAAAGGCTTTTGAATTGTTGGCTGGTGGGTCACTATGTCTAGCTCCAACACTTAACAGATTAACACTTCTAAAAATGATCAATGAGCGACCTGTAACATCCTTTAACAATCTTTTTATCATTACCGTCAAACAAATATTGCAAAATTACTCTCCTATTGCTCATTTAGTTGCAGTGAGGTACTGTAAAACAAAAAAATTTCTGAGAAGTGCCCAATGGTTAAGGTGATTCCAGGCGAAACTTTTCCAGATTTCAATCCGATGGATAGCGCCACTAGTCGCTTTTTGGAAAAGACGTGTTTTTGGCGTTTTAAACTGAAACCATAGATAAAACGCAAAATCCAATAACGTCAGCACCTGCAAAATTTTTTTATGGATTTTTTGAGCCCAAAATGAGCCAAATTGGTTTAAAATTAAAGCCGTAAATTATGAAATTCGTTTCGCCATAAGCTTAGTGAGTGAGAATGAGCGCGAGTGATGATATGTCTATCGGCCTCACTCGCACTCATTGCGGCTTACGGGAAGTTTCGTTTTTCATAATTTCCGGCTTTATTTTTGAGTGTTTCAGTCTGAAACTTTCAGGATATCTTCCTGAAGTATGCTCGCAGGTGCTGACGTTCCTCAAATTTGTATTTTTAGCGTGAATTCGTCAAATTTAACAAAAAACTGTTGACTTTTTGAGCAGCGCGACGTGGTGTCCACGGTTGGAACTAATCGACCCTGGAATCATCTTAAGACACATTCCTATTGGAAGCACTTGCAACGATAAGAAAAGTTTTGTGTGATTTGATTTTACAGGAGCCTTTCATCAAACTTTCAAAATATGTTCAACAATTATCAAAATACAAAACTAACAATTCGCCCAGCGGGAGGAGCAACAGTAAAAAATTGAACTCATTTAAAAAATTAATTTGAAGGAAAATATATAAAGAGCGGTAAAACAAGAATGAAAATTCTACACCAATATGACGGAATGATGGACGGTCGAGTGTTTTAATGGGTCTTTTTGATCCCAGATTTTCCTCAATGTTAACAAGAATAGACGATGATAATGTTAACAAATTTAAGTTTAATGGCCACAATTGAACCCAGCTTTATGGGTTGGATACAGAGAATAACAGCAGCTACTTCGAACTCTCAATCTGCTCAACGGTGAGAGCAAAGTGCACCATCTATGTTTTATTTTACGCATTGCAATTACTCTGTCGGCATGCTTTGCTATTGATCACATGTTCCTAAAAGCATTTCATTCACTGATCTTTGTACAGAGGAAAGTAATTATAACTAGAACCTGCGAACTGATCATGAACTTCAGTCATCAGCTGTAAGAGCAAATGTTTAATGATGGAAATAATGTTGCGCTTTATGTCGCTAAACGCCTTGAAACGACCACGATTGCCTACTAAATACTGCTGATTATTTGAAAATTACTGAATCAGCCTCCAAAATATGTGCTACTGATTGGAAACGACCATGCTGGCTGCCAAAATTTCACCTACTGTTTTGAAACAAATGCGTGTGCCTCTAAGAAGAGAAAACTGAATCTCCTGAAACAATCGGATGCTTCACCAGTTTCATCGGGTTCAAATTGTTAAAATCTGTTTCGTCTCCCTAAACCGCGAATGTGATTTGACTGTCCATTTAAGATCTGAACTGAATACGTTTTTTAATTGCAATCCAAAAACATTCACATTCCCTACATGTTCCAAAACAATTTACTGTTAGGAAGACTCGGTTATCAAAATAAAAAGATGGACAAAACGGCCGCCAAACCAACTGACTTTATGACTGTTCTTGATCGGTTTGCAGCCTCTGGATGAGGAGTTCAAATCACCCTTTTAACAAAGAGGCTAGAACAAGAAATCTGAGAAATAAGAGAGAAAAAAGAAAAATTGACAATTGACAATTTTTTTTTTAATTATAATTTTGCTTTTTCTTTTTTTCAAGTAGGGGCTCAAGATTCAGATTCTGCAATGAATAGCTAATAAAGTGATAAATTTACAATGGAAAGCACTGAATACATGAAAGTGTAATCTGACAGTCTCATTTTTTTAAACAAAGTATCGGTAGGTTTACTTCATTTTCTCCTTTTCTTGAGAGCAAGAAAAAAGATTATTTTTTTTTTTTTATTTTTTTTTTTTTATATTCATACATCATATTATCAGTATTTGATGAGTCAGTGCAAAATAAAAAAATATAGAAAGTTTTTCTACTTTAAAAAAGAGTGATGAACAAAGTAAATACTTGGAGTTACAATTTTACGTCTGGTAACAATATTTACAGATACAAAATTACATCACCAACACGGATAAAAAAAAAGAAAATAGACAGAGAGAGAGAGTGAGAGAGAGAGAGAGAGAGAGAGAGAGAGAGAAAGAGAGATTGAGAGAGAGTGAGAGAGAGCGCGAGCAGGAAAGAAACAAACAGAGACGGGAGAGCAGCAGTATAGAAAAAAATATATGCACTATTAACGTGAGACAGTTTTGATTGTTACAGAAAACAATTACCAGACTCAATTTGACAAAATGGATAATGATTAAATCAAGAAAATGATATTAATGATTATAATGATAATACTACATGATAATAACAATAGTAATAATAATAATGATGATGATGATTAATAATAATGTATGGAAAAACTGAAATAGAAAATGAGCGAAAATCCAGAGGCATCATTGGCCAGATTTCCCATCAAGGCTGATTTGGCACGGACTGAGAGCGCACTCCGATCAACACAGTATCAATAATTTACTTCCCTGAACAGAGAGGAAATAAAACTCAAACAAGTAGAAGA
Organism: Trialeurodes vaporariorum; assembly: GCA_011764245.1. Classification (NCBI taxonomy): domain Eukaryota; kingdom Metazoa; phylum Arthropoda; class Insecta; order Hemiptera; family Aleyrodidae; genus Trialeurodes; species Trialeurodes vaporariorum. The sequence continues at coordinate 7,939,177 of VMOF01000001.1, forward strand.
AGACTTAAGAAAATAAATAATTTTAAAAAAACCAAATGAGTCCGACAATTTTTATCATATTCACCTGCCAGTGAGTTCCTCTTTTACCCACATTTTTGATCAATATACTTGTGCGCTCTCTTGTTATTCCTATTTTTTCACAATCTGACAATTTTCATAGCTTAGTTAGATTTTAGCTAAAGTATTGTAGGAATTACCAGATCCCCATCATCAGTAATAATGCAACCATGTAAACTTGTTGACACTTGTTTCTTCTTAAGCTATCTAACCTCCTCGACGTTTTATCCTGCGTGCTGCATCTGTTCGAATCCTGTTTTTCCCTTTGCACACCTTCCTTTGAAAACCTCCCTTAAAAAATCCTTCACTTCATCTGTTTCAATCATTCATAGATCACTTTGAGCCAGGAAAAATTTTGTTGGAAAAGGGCCTTAAATAGAGTGGCCTTGTAGGTGATCGGGCCTAGTGCACCAAGAATGGTACATCCGACCCTGATGCTCTGTAATATTTTGCAAATTTTCAAAATTTATAGAAAAAAGAAAGAACATAAAAAAATAATTAAAAAAAATCTTGACGTCAATTTTTGTTTTTTTCCCGTGACGGAATCCGAGACAATGAAGAGAACGGATCATTTCTTAGCCTTCATCTTCCTGAGAAGGGTCTCACAAAGAGCTTATATTATTATTAGCTCTACTACGTAGCCTCTCATGTATTCGATATTAACTTTTTGATTTTTCCTCCTTCGATGGGTAGATGTAAATTTTCTACCAAATTTTGGAAATTTTTGTTCATCACAATTAATTTTATTTCCTCTCAAAATTACTGATGGGGTCTTTCAAAGCTCACCTAGTAATTTATCCATAGGTCTTGTTGTGGAGCAGAAATTATTATAAGCCTTGGGAGGTTAATTTTTTTTCATTTATTTAACTCAAAGACAAAAAAAATTGTGCAGTACCTAGATAAAAACTGCTCATCAGAATTTACTTACTTAGGGATAAAATCAACAGGCATGTCTCAACGGAAAAATTCTGATTAATCGACTCATTTAAGTCCCAAACCTCACAATTTCCTTGATTTTTCCAAATTTTTGTCCGTATTGCCAAACAATGAGAAGATTACCCAAAATTAGAGTTTCAGCCACTTTTGACTCCATAGTTTATTAAATTCTTACTTTTGAACTAAAATTTCATTCGAAATAAATGTCAAAATTAGTGTGATTTCTTGGGAATCACTGTGTTTTGATAGACGCATACTTTTACAAGAGAGCTTGGGAAGATGAAGGTTAATAGAAATAGAAAAAATAAAAAAATCAAAGCAGGACACATTAGGGATAAGGAATTCATAAATTTCGAAATTTACTGAAAAAATGTTTTGAAACAACTACCAAAAACTGCATAAGATGATCTGCAATTTTGAGTACGTAGAAAAATAACCGATCAAAGTGAAAGCTAAAAACGTGCTTTAAGTTGAATTTACATTCTTAAACGACAGAAAAAAACCTTGGTAATATTGATTATAATAATAATAATAATAATAATAATAATAATAATAGTAATTGATAGTAATAATGATGATAGTATAAATAATAGTATCATACAAGTATAACAATGAATATGAAAAAACTGAAAATAATTTTCGGTGAATCTTAATAGGTATTTTTTTTTCACAAAAAATGATAATAGTGTTTTTAAAAATAAAAAAACATGGGTCCAATTGGAAATTAACATTCAAATCACTCACAAAAGATCGAGGACTATAAAAAATTTTACATTTCAATAAGTCAATCATCCGAAATCAAAGACATTGGATTGAAATTAAATTTACTTCTCTTAAAACAAATCTGGGAAGAATTTTAAACAAAATAGATTCAGAGTTGAAAACATTTTCAGAAGAAGAAAAAAATCTTATTCGTACATTTATAATAGTTGACTAACTCCTTTGGCGATGCAAAAATAAAATTAGTTAAAAGTTCAAACTTCACAATTTTCAGCCTTTCCAATCTAACAATGACTACAACGGGTAAATGAGATTTTTTAAAGATACTGACGTGTCCAATTCCAGAAAATAGGGAAAGTAAAAATGATATTAAAATAAAATGGATGGGTTTGATTAGGCTATTGTGTACTTTTGCTACAGCAATATGACACATTGATTCCCAAGAAAAATTCGGCAAAAATAACCATGCGCACATTAAGAACTTTCAGAATTCACGCATTAATTCGGGAAATTACTTCCATTTTTAACAACCCATGCTACGCTAGACACTTTTATCACCAACATACAACTACATATATAGATGGAACCATCGCGTTTATGTAAACATCAACACAACTTACGGACGCTTTTGAATGTTTCATTGAGATGCATACAATTCTTGTATTATTTTGTAGTCTTTGATAAACCAGAAAATACCAGACAGCAAATACAGCCAATATTTCATTTATTTAGAAAAAATGCCATCATTTTGTAGTTACAATGTTGTTCACATATACATGGTGGTTCCGTCTGTGAGTAGTATGCCGGTGCAAATAGTGTCTTGTGTAGCGCGGGCTGTTTGAACTTAAAATGATTTTCTGAGTTAATGAGTAATTTTAGAACGTTTTTAATGTGCACTTGGTTATTTTCACCAAATTTTACTAAAGAATCAAGGTTCTTTACTGTTGCAGCAAAAGTGCGCAGCAGACCCATTGGTGAGAGCCTTCTGATCACTGGAGGTAACCCACGTGAAATCTCAGAAATACCAATCAGGCGCTTGTGACATTGGTATTAGGAAGCACTGCAAAGCTTTTGCCCTGAAATTTGTATGGCAGATAGACACACACTATCAAGGACTAGCCTGGTCTGAAATTTTAGCAAAACAGGTCAACCCAATCGAAAGTTACAGCCTGAAAAAAGGTTTTGGGGTTGGGAAAGGGGAGTCCAAAAAAACTTCCTTCCAAAAAAAAAAAAAAAAAAAAAAACCGTAGCGTTCGAGCTTAAGTTTCAATTAAAGAATGACACGTTTGAAGATGAATCTCTTAAAAGAATCAACGCGGGTATCACCTTCGGAGAATACACTCCCTGCGGTTGACATCCGGATTCGTAAAAACTAACATGCTACACCTAATAATGCATACCTACCCCCTCACAGGAGTGCTTTTTATTTTTGGCCTTGTTATGAGACAGTCATTCATAATGGCAACATAACATCCTAATCAGCATTCCCATCTTTTATTTCTGCTCACAATCAGTAGAGAAATGATTATTTCAAGTTTTTATTTCTCATATTCTCCCAGCTAGCCATTATTTAGTAAACTCCTTCAATTTTGAGTGTATACAGTAGGCAATGCAGTTGTGCGATCAAATTACATACCTCAAAAACTGAAGGCGTTTTCTGTTGCAATCATTAGAAACACAAATTCTCAGGTCTCTAGGTACCTGATACTGCTTAGTCACTCGTTAACTTTTGATATTCATAATATTTCGTTAAATTTCCATTGTTCAAGCTTTAAATTTTGAAGCTTGGAAATAACAAAATAGTGAGCTCAAGATACGCTGATTTCCTGACATAATCTTTTTCTAGTAAAGAGTAATCGACTTTAAGACAGGTTACTTACGAGGGGAACTCAAATCAATTAATACCCTAAAATCAGCGAAAAGGAAAAGTTTTTGTCCTTTGTTTTTAAATTTACAGGCAAAAGTATTAGTTATTTGGAGGTTCAGTTGACACCGCTATAAATCAATTTATTCCATTATGGTTCAGATAGAAGGGACCTCAATACATCTCAATTCAAGATTCAAGAGTCAAAGCAAGCAAGCAGAAAATCAAAGACGGTCAGTGAACGAGAGAATGAATTGACAGATACATAAGTAAAAAAAAAACAGAGTGTCTCGGAGAGAAAGGATAAAAATATCAAGAGTCAATGGAAAAAAAAATCTCATTTGCCCGACAACATCAGTTGATCAAGTAACATATTCAACATGTACATAAGTATTTATAGAATCACAAATCAACAGTTTAACACTAATACACAAAATACCAATTTACTTAAGAACAAACGCACAACATCAACTACGTACGAAACTACAATTTAGGGAAAAGTAGAGCCAACATTTTTTATTTCCGACTTATTTATCAAGTTTGTATAATGGATGAATGAGTCAAACAGTGGAACAAGCAGGAAAAATTATTTCTTTGTAAAAGCCTGGTCTTTGAATCTAGTTCTTGCTCACCGAAAGAAAGTAATAAAACGTTGAGATAAAATATGTGAGATATCTTCAAGACACAAAAGAACAGTAAAGTAGGCCATTTTATTAAGAAAATAGGTGTCTAAGACTGTAATTTTCTTCCTCTAGAACAGTGGTGGCTCCATCAATGAGGTAACAACGGAGTCTCTCCATTTGAAACCACATTAAATCATCCATCTTCAGGCAGTTTATGGAGCCCCTGAGACATCGATACTTTTGAAAAGTTATTAATGACAAAAAGCGTGGTTGCAAAAATGTACGAGTCCTCGCTGCTCAAGGAATTCTATTTTAGGCAAAAATAAATTATTTTAAGGAAAAGAGAGAAAGAAGTAAATTTAGTATCGACCATGAATCAAAAAGTGTCTTAACCACTAGAGAAAAATGGGAAGAGGAACACCGAAATCGATTCTGCATTCCTCATTGATTACGTTGGTGAGAAAAATGTTGGTCCATGCATTCCTTAGAGTATAGCTAAAATTTATCAGTACCTGTAATTAATAGAAAAGTGATTGTAAAAAAGGAAAAAACATTATTTCAAAACTGAGGGTAAAGGAATAGTGGATGGAAGGAGTAGTTGCCTTAAAAACATCCATATACTTACTCCTCGAAATTTGTTAACTGCTAACGGACAAAAGAAAGACAAGATTTGCAAGAATTTTCAAAATCTTGTTAAAAATATGGGGAAGTTTGATTACAATCAGAAAGGAGGACTGTGATAATTTTTTGCTCATCTCTATTTAGAATCATTTTTTAAAGATTATTAAAGAAAAATATAAAATAAGTAAGTATGTAGTGCATCTGAGGAGAACCAAAAAACTAAAAAAATTGATATCCCGAAATAATTAGATAAATCAACAACCAAAAACCAAAGGTGGAAAAAAAACAGGAAACAAGGCTGAAAAAGTTACTATGAAAACATGAGATGTTTATTCAGCGATTGAGGATAGACCTGATTGCATTTTTACTGAATGATTTTTGGCCTTGCAATTCCCCATTTTTTTTTCTGTTGTTTATTTAAAAAAAAGTGACAATTATAGTGATCATTGTTTTCAAGGGAAAGAAATATTGAAAGCATGATATCGACAAAGATTTCACATTCTTGATTGCTTGAATTATATTATCTTTTCAAAACTCAATAGGTAATCACTAATAACAGGGCTCATAATTTCTGTATGCCTACACATAAATTTTTCACCAAAAAAAATTTCAAACCTAAGTAGCATTTAAGTAATAATTAACAATAATCAAAATTCAAAAATCTACAAAGCAACAATCCAAAAAGTAATTAAAATACGATAAGTTCAATACAAATCATGCAACTTTTTTTATACAAAAATAACTTCTTTACAACTGAAAAATTAGAAAATACAATTTTTTTATTTTTTTAATTATTTTTTTTTTCTTTTTCATTTCTTTCTTTTTTTTGGACTCATAAGAGAAGGAGATAAGTTATTCCTAAACCTACATTAAAGTAAGAGTGAAAGGCGATTTTAGCAAATGTTCCCTAGGTTTTAATTGACGTGGATAATGAAATCTCAAATTTCAGGGAGAGAAAAAATATGAGAAAAAAGAGGGGGAATACAACTGGCTACATGGTTCTAAAAAAAAAAAAAAACAAAACCATTTGTTAGGACAGGTAAATTCACCCAACAACAAAATTAGAAAATTACCAACGTGCAGCCAGCAAATATGAGTCTGTAATTCTTTTTCCGAACAAAGGAAACCTCCAGGTCAACTAAGTTTGAAATCCTGTTTATCTTGGTAGTTAAAATAAAAAGGAGGGAAAAAAGCTTTAAAAAGCAATTCCAACGGATAGAAAGGGGTTTTTTTTTTCTCTTCGTGAAAATAAGAGAAGACAGGGCTATTTCAAAGACACTTGTCTAGATATCAAACTCATAATTACTCAAAAAGTAAGACTAAAGAATTGGAAAATGAATATTTAAGGAACCTCGGAGGTAAATTATAGGGGAAAAAGAAAATTAAATTATTGAGGGATAGGTGCAATTTTAAACAGAGCTCGGGGAAGTAAAACCATGTATTAAGAGAAAGAAAGAAAAAAAGCGATTCAGATGAAAAGAGTTCTGAAGCAAGCCAAGGTGCATTTTGAATTGGAAAATCAGGGATGATTTGAGATTTCATTTTCTGTTTTATTTGAAAAATAATCGTGTACCTACATATTTTCTTTAGCAACACGGTAATTGAGGAAAAATTTAATTGATGAAACATTTACGAATTGAAAATGGCTTTTTGATGAATCATAACCTTTCTGAAAAGTTTGCGATTAAAGAAGTTACCTTTGGAATGGAAGAGAGAGGATTTATCGATTCATTAATGAGAGACTGAAAAAAAGCAAAATTAAATATAAATTTAATTTAAATGAATAAATGAATTGATTAATTAAATATTTAATTTGAATCAAGCCTCTAGGCTCAAAAGGCAAATGGTCTCGATACTTTTTAGTCTCTCGGCAACCCTTCTCCTTTAAAACATCCAACCAAATTCAATTCAAGAAACTAGATTGAGGGAAGTAAAAACTCAAAAGTTCAAAGTTTCAAACGAAGGATGTCTTCCTTGGATTCAAATGAACGTTGATGTATAAATATATACAAAGATAAATATTTTTTTTTAGTTTTTTGTTTTTTTTTTCACTTTTTCCTGACACACAATGAAATCTACAAAAAAAATTCAAAGCAAACGCAACAAACCTAAACTGACTTGAGAGTATGATACAGATTCTTAAGTACATAACTGATTAAATTGTGAGGCGATATTTCTACAATAGTTAACATACCTATTTTAACTCAAGTAACTTTTTAAATGATTGTGCAGTCATAATGAGAAGAAGAAGAGGGAAGAAAACAACCCACAGTATTGAAAAAATATAAACAATTTGCATGAAAGCTTGCAGAGTGTTACGACAGAAATTGGTAAAAATATTTGTAACAGTAGAGGTAATAAATGAAGACAGACGCAAAAAATGCAGTAACGATTGTTAGGTTAACATAAATTAACTCAAGATACAGAAATAGATAATGAAAATGAGAAAATGCAAATAAATAAAGACTTTTGAACCCATTGGTAACTTTGTTGATTTTTTTTTTTTTTTTACTGCATATTTCATAAGTATTCATGCAACCTCTGTCTGAATGTTTTGTTTTCCTGTCAATAAATATTGATGGGAAGCACAGCGATCGGTTTTATCAAGGGTGACTATTGAAAAGAAAAAGATACAAATAAAAACACGTTACAAGCTGTTAAACCGCTTTGTTCTTTTTACTGTTGAGATATTTCTTATAATAATGACTTATCGTTAGTGTAATTCTTTTTTTGCCGAGAAATTCTAAGTAAAGTAGTTATAGTTTTCAATAATTGCTTGTATTGCATATTGCGTTGGAAAAGTTGATAGGTACATCAAACGCTCTCAGTGAACTTTCTGAAGAAAGTTCGTGGTCAAGCCTGCAAAAGCTTCAACATTTCCAACTTTAGGGTTAAAACACGTATATTCTGCATTGTTTTGAATAGGAATTATACGGCCTGTAAGCAACACTCAAGAGCTTTGCGACACATATCATAATTATGAATGGTAATTAGAAATTTTAGCACACGTTTGGCAAAAATTTCCCGTGGTGAAATTAATTTCAGATACTTGTACTTTCAATAATATTTTAGTGACCGACAGAACATGCGGATGAAGATTACAGGAAACACTCATGTCTGCAGTGAAAAGGGAAAGAAATCACCAAATGGTCTTCAAGAACTTGCCGGGAAAATAGATGAAAATATAAATGAAACAGAGAAGGTTAATTTTATGAGAAAAAGAAGAATTGGGATTAAAAAGGAATTTCAAATTAAGATGTACATATCTACAATCAAAATCCTACGCAAACAACAGACATAAATTTCAACAGACATAATCGAACGGAGTTAATAAAATAGGCAGATACAATCTAAAGTCAAAACATTCTCGCATTTGCGGACAAAACATAAAAATTACCACCTGAGCTTGTAAATTTGTAATCCACAATAGAACCTTCATCAAAATTGCAAACTGAGTCTCCATGAATAGATACCTATGTACATGAAGGAAAGGGGTGTAAAATATCAGTGAAAAAGAAAAAAAAAACTATCATGAATATGAGACCGACCTCAAAATCAGTTTAGTGAAAAGCAGAAAAACTAGCGCTCAGTTCTATTCTTTAATGATGTTCAACTCAATTTCGTTTCCTTTACAATTTCCTTTATATATTTTATTTTATAAGGTTTCATAGGGTTCCAGGATATTTTGACAAAGCAGCATTTTAAATTAAGAAAAAAAGTAAAAAGGTAGGTACTTGCTACCGAGTAGAAGTAGATGTTGATCCTATTATTGGATAGATACCCAAAAAATAGAGATTGAAGTCAATAGAATAAATAGGACTGTTCAAGTTACCAATGTAAAAGACACCTATATCATAAGCAGATCCAGGAATTTGTCTTTCAATACCTTTGTCAGTGGCGAGGCGTGCGATTTGGCAACGTTCCTGTTTCCCCATTTAAACACATTAGAAAGGTCGAAATGCCTGGTCATTGCCGATGACTGAAGCGTTCGATCTTTTCGGTGAATTTAAATGGAGAAACTACATTGTTGCCAAATTTCACGCCTCGCCACTGACCTTTGTCCATTTGAACGCATGTGTTAGAAAAGGATAGAAAGGCAGGGAAAAGAAGTCACGTGACTACTATTGATTTTCCTCAAAATAATTTTGCTCTTGATCAAAGAATGTTTTATTATGCGGACTGAACCTATTTCTTTTCACAGGACCTCCAGCGTTTATTGATCAATAAGGCATTCTACCATTGCAGAATTATACTCGGTTTAAGGGTTGAATGGGTGGATTAACTCTTTCCAGATGGAATTTTATTTTACCCATCAACCCTCCTCCCCCCAGGTCGTAATTAGTTTATGCGTTTTCTATACATATAAGAGATGAGCAGTGATGTAGGTTGGGTAAATACCCAGGTAAATGGGTATTTTTGATTGACCACTTTTTAAAGTGATGAAATAAGATTTAAGAATGCTGAGTTCTTTTCAACATTGAATAAAATGCCTTTTTCTGGATTTTTCGGTTTGAGAATTTGCAATAGGTGCCTTTGGAGTTCCGAAAAAAAGTTGTATATACCATGTATAAATACCCGGTTCAAGTAAATACTCAGGTATATACCTGGGTATTTACCCGAAGAAATAAATACCCGCGTATTCTACATCACTGGAGATGATGGATATAAAACAACATTTTCTTAAATTTGTTTTTTTGGTTTTGTCGGGGGCCACTCGAAATACTTTTACACCGTCTTTGGCTCCGCCTCCTTAAGGCCATAGTGCCCAAAAAATCAAATTAAAGGGTCTTTACTCTAATTGAAAAAAACTAAATCTGCATCGAAAAGGTTACATGCCCATGTAATGTGAGGATAAAAATCAACAAGGCTTGGTTTAGATTTCTTTCGAGGAGCGTGCATGATGCTTTACGAGCCCTTCACCCAGCAGAAGCGCACCCAAATAATCTCTTCTATCTCTCTCGATTACCCTTTGAATGTGAAAATTTAAAAAAAATTAGGAAAAAGTGAGTTTCGTTTCTTTTTTCTATCCCTATCTAACATGTATGTTTTAAAGGAGAAAGGAGAGAGATGGGGAATTTTGCGTACCGCCAATGCTTCCAGATCAGCTAATTTCTTGCTGTTCACATCTCTAGAAAGGAGAATATAATGAAAGAATTCCTATTTCCTGCTTCTAATCAGATATTAGACAATAGCTTTTAACAAGAATTGGTGATAAGATAAAAGAGCTTTCAGGCTTTCACAAACTGTTGTCAATATTGGATTGAGAGGATCCTAAAGAGCAAAGGAACGATTAAAAAAGTACAAAAATATTAGTTAAGATTTAAAGTTAACATTTGATGCTGGCAATATAAAAAATTTACAAACTGGAAAGTCAACTATCAACTAAAGTTGTGCCCAATTTTGTAGTAACTACTTCGCAACTAACCTGTACCATGAGGTTTGAATATGAGCAGATACAGCCTTCCGGAATAGTGAGGAGAACTTTTTCCAAACCACTGATCAAATTTTGAAAGGTGCCTGCAGAACTTCTCAGCCATTTTTGTTTGGTTTTCAACAATTAGATTTGAAATTTTCAAGGGTATGCCAGTTTTCAGTTTTATAAACCAAAAAATTATTTAATTAATGACTGAGATACTAGAGGAACAGAATTTCAACGGAAATCAGACTGTGTTTTGAAAATCATAGCACATGAATGCTCGGTACTCTCATGATTTTAATTCAAAAAAAAGAAAAAGAAAAAAATATGAATACATAAATAAATGAATAGATAAATAGGATCAACTTCAAAATACCGATTAAAAAACAAAACAAAAAATAAAAAGAAGAAAAGTAGTCAAAAGCAAAAATATGAGACAACAATTTACAAATTTTGTTTTTGGTCTGTAAATAAAGTTTAAGTAAATTGTAAAGAAAATTGGCGAATAGTTCAATTTATACCCTTGAGAATCAATGGGGAGTTATTATAATATTCAAATGACAGAAATTAACAGGAGAACAATGGGAGAAATGGTATATGATTTTTTAGGGGGCTGAGAGTACACGATAAAAGTGAAGAAAGAAGGTCACTTGATCACAAAATGATAAGTTTACGTACGAGTTTGAATCGGTACTAAAAAAAAATGTGATAACTGAAGTTCTGTCATAGTAAAACAAATAAAACTGTAAGAATTCAAAGAGATTATCAGCAAACGAATGACAAGATGAAGATAACAATGAGGAACTCAAGGAAAATACGTACTTTCAATCAAGAAGACAGGGAAAAAAAAAAAAAAATAATGTAGAGAGAGAAGAAAAGTTTTCATGATTTAAAGAAAATTTATAAGCTTAGAGATTAAAAAATTCAGAGGGGTGGAATTCTAAGATTTATTTAAGACGTTTACAAAATCGTACAAAAATAATTTCTTTGGGACACCTTGGTAAAATTTTTGTCTGAACCTATTTTTAAAACATGATTTAACACCTATCCTGAGCATAACTATTCACAGAGGGAAATATTAATGTACGGACTTACTTTAGATTACGATAAAAGATGCAAATAATTTTAATGAAAAAGAGGATGATACATTTTTCACATGACGAAAAAAGAAAATAATCGCAAACAGAGGCAACTAATCATCAAGTAACACCTAGATCTAACAACTTTCAGGGAAGTATGAGAAAATTTTGATTTGCTTGTAGATTCTTTAATTCATTAATCAAGTTTTCGAGAGAAAAATCGGTGGCAGAATGAGTTTTTGATGGAATTTCTTAAGTAGAAACCATTAATACAATTTGACAAATTATTTTCCAAGGGCTCTATTGAACTGAGTTCTTGAGTAAATTTTCTTGCGCAACTATTAAAAAGAAATAGTTACCTAACCAAAGTTTAAAACTCATTGAAGGAAAAGTGAGATTGAGATACCTAACTTCATTATCATGAAAACATAAGTGACAAATAGCTACAAGTGAGAGACACAGAATCCTCAAAATTACTATAAAACAGAGCAAAGTTACGAGTTAAAAGTGAGAGAAAACGCATGTTATCATCACGATGAAAGAGACGATAGGTAGCAATAAAGACAGTTCTTCGTCTTGGTTGAGAAAAAGCTAATAGGCGTTTTTTTTGGCACATTTTCTGATTTGTTCCACATTATAATTGAATGCATTATAAATGATTGAAGGGGGTACAACAAAGAACAGTTTTAAAAAAAAAACAAAAACAAAAACAAAGAAACAAACAAAAACAGGCATGCATAAAAACACAATTGCTTTTCCTCAGCAAAGAAAAATAAGAGAGAAACTCAGTAAACGCCTGTTTTCCAACCAAAAAAATGCACTTTGACGAGTCAAATGAAAAACAAAGAGTAAGAAATAGAGCAAACAGTGAAACCAATCAAGAGACATTATGAATGATAGCTGTTCTTCACAATAGAAAAAAAGGTTACAATGTTTTTGAAATTATTTTCATTGAAAAGATGGATGGATAGAAAAAAAATATGACTTTAAAGCAAGTGAACAAAATACAGTGTCAAGCAAGAAGTATCCGTCTCTCGTCGTTAAGTTCTACACTCTTCATCAACACAGAAAATTCTCAGAGAAAATCTTGGTTCACAGATATCATTTTCAGGTATCTTTTAAAAACAGAAAATGACTCTACAATTTTGATTTAAATATTTTCTGTTTGAGTTTGTTTTAACTCAAGGATATGATACTTCTTGCTTTGTCACATAAGTAAAAATAATAAATCTCAATGTTCTACCAATAGTTCGAAAAGAATTAGAGAAAAAAAAAAAAAAAAAATTGTCAAATAACCAATAGCAAGATCTTTTAACTATGCAAAGACGAGAGAAAACCAGAGAAGAAAAATACCCTTGTCCAAAATCTTCAGTATTTCACTTACCTTGGTTCATACAATCTTAACTTCAAGAGTAATATAAATGAGCGATAGATACAATCGGCAATTTTGATAAATAAAACCAAGCCCATTTGATTAATTAATTTCTTCAAGGATGATGAAAGGAGTTGGTTCACCTAATGTTGGCTTGATAAATCTCGTTTTGGATTCCTATGTAAATAAAACCTGTTCAGATTCGAAGTTTCTGATAGCTTTCACAAGGAGTTGGAGATATACCATTTGTTACGATGCCGTAGAAGATATTGATGATAAACAAACACAACTAATTTCTTCATTAGCTAAATGAAGAAATAAGTTCTTCATAAGCCAGCCTCTCACCCCCATCCCACAAATTATAATAAGTTGGACCTCTTGCAACCTCTTCCACTAAGAGTGGACTGAATTTAGTCTTAGCTTCCTCTCAAAAATGGGGCAGTTGCAAGTGTCTGAAATGTTGTGTTTTTAATCAAGAAAATTATAGTATTTGATGAGCTCAGAACAATGGTGCCTTTGGTTTTTTCCTAATAAGTAGTGTCCTCGTTTTAGAGATACACATGTGTTGTCAAAAATCGTGAGCGTATAGACGTCACTACACAAAATTCCCACTTAAACTATGTATTTTAGGCCAAAAACTCATCTCCAGAACAATGAGACTTAAATCAGAAACCAAAAGCATCTTTGTTTTCAGTCCATCAAGTGCTTTCATTTTCTTGAAAAAAAAAAACATTTCAGACCCTTGCAACTGACCCATTAGGAGTAACACATGGGTAATTAAATTTTGAAGATGCAGTTTTTTTCTCCCATTTGATTGTATTTTTATAAAAAAAAGGCCGATGAACATACTAGCTGGAACATAGATACTCCACAAGGAAAGAAAATACTCAACGCACCTGATACATATATAAAATAGTATTAAGGGTGTTGCATATTGCATATACTGTCAAGATATCTTCGTACCCACTAGTAGATTCATTAATCATCATTCAGAAACGAATTCTGTCTTGACCAAGATTATTTCTGAGGCTTTCATTCAAAGTATCCACAGTATGATTTATTCAATCGACAAAGTTCTAAAAAAAAAAATGCGGATGTTGAAATAGACTGTCAGCGTTGTTTTTTTTTTTATGTATCAGTGAGACCTATCATCTAGAAAAGAATCTTTGAGCTGGACTCATTTCAGCCGATTTTAAAGGAACCCTAATTTATACTGATGTTTTTTCTCCCTTTAAAAATTTTCCGTTCTTTTTTCTTTGCTCAGCTGTACAATCAGAGCCATAAGTCCTGCGTTGACGATTCGACGCAACCCGCATTACACATACAATTAACGCACTCTCATTTTTATTTTCTTTTGTTCTCTCAAGACCGAGCAAGGTTCAAACTACCTGTAGGGCGGGTTGCGTCGAATCGTTGACGTAGGACTAATGGCTCTGCTTGTACCTCAACTGAAGCTGAGCCTTGATTCAAATAAAAAATAACAGAAAATGGCGTTGTAAGGAGTACGGGTGAGATAGTCGAAATTGACACCCACCCCAGCTATTTGCAAATGATACATAACTCACAGCTAGAGGCAAAAATAGAAAAAAATCACATTCTACTTTGTAGATACTAGATGACACCCATCTCATTTTTTTTTCTTTTTTAAATACAAAAAAGAAATAGGTAGCAGCCAATAAAAATAAGCAATTTAACAGTTCTTAAAGACCCTTTCAGTGATAAAAGCAGGAATGTTTTTGCAAAAGTATTCATATTTCTGGTTTGTTTCGTTTGTTTTTGCCACACTCTATCTCTTTCACTCTCAATACAGCTTTCTCTTTGTGTCTTTACCCTCTCAGTGCTGACTCATGGAATGCAGTTTCACAAATCTTAGACCTGTACCAGTGAGTCAAATGACTTTTTCTCATATAATGAGTTATAATTTCATGTACAAGTCAATTTTTCTGATATTTCATAAGAATCCATTTAAACAGAACGTCTTCAGAATGGAACTGTCGAGCGAGACGGTTAAGACAGTTGGTTGCGAGTTTCCTGCATTTTTATTCACCGCATATACCATATTAGGTCACGTGTAGAACATGAATGACATAAAACTCAGCCGATAACACCTCCGTTTTGAGTTTGAAACTTTGAGAAAGATAGCTCTGACGAGGGTCTATGAGAGCGATAGAGCTGAAGCAATTTGAGGAACGGGTTGACGGGTTCTGATAAGTAGCAGTGCCTGCAGCCGAAACGGATCTGTGAACGGTTGTTCAGCAGAGTTACGACTTGTTGCTAACTTATCATTCACTGATGCATTTCGGAAGCAAGCACCGCTACTTGTCAGAATCTGTCAACCTGGTACTCAAAATGCTTCAGCTCTAGGAGATGGCAAGAATGAACCAAAATCATGAATACTTCCGTGACAACAACTAGTAAACATAGCTGTTGTGATGAAACACCAAAGACATTTTATCATATAGACGGTGTGCATCCTATACCGTAACATTGAGCTGAGTGAGGCAAACTTAGCGAACACTAAAGTAGGTAGACAGGCAAGTCCAAACTTACTACTTTATAAAATCGAGATCGAAGATGGATGAAACACTATTTAATGACCATAATTTTGAAAACAGTATGATATAAGATCAAAAATGCTTCAAATAACTTACAAAATTGGAAATAGTGTGCGACTTTCATTCACTCTCAAAATGGTGTCGGTTTGTTTGTCACCAGTTTTGCCAAAGATTATACCTAAAAAAGATTACCAATTTAAGTTTTGATACCACCGTTGAGTAGGCTGATGACTGGTGAGCATTATTGGTGAGCATGCGAAGTACCGCAAGTTTGCCTCACGGATCTTGTTATGCACTCCGTCTATATGATATAATGTCTTTGTGAAACACTAAAACAATCTAATTAAGGGAAACATTGAGACGCCCAAAATCACCACTCCATACAACGCCAATGATTAAAAGTTACTTAAAGAAGAGAAAAGCTTTGGAAGCTCTGGAGTGTGTTAAGTGGGGATGAGAAAGTAAGGTTTTAAGTATATCGAATGATCCATGGACTGATGAGACCACGAAAAATAAGGATATTTGAATAAAAGTGTGTGCTTACAGAATATTCAAGATACACATATTCACATCAGACTTATTAGCAACTCCCACAGGCTAAAATAAGCCTAAAAAGGCTAGAACTCAATAACCAAGTCTACACTAATTTGAGGAGATTTAGTCAAATTTCCTTCCTTGAATGAATTCAGTGGAACCCGTCAAAGAATGTACTAAAAGTTATAATTTCTAGATCAAAAAGGTAAGAGGAGGGATTGAAAGTTAATAATGGAGGAGGAAAAGTAGGAGAGAAGCAAAGTGCTTTGAGTAGCAGAGAAAAACTAAAAATTACTGAATTTAAGAGGTTTTGCTTGAATTGAAAGCGAATTACTTTCAGCAAGTGTTTGATAACGTAACTTGACTAGTGTTAGAATTCATTTCAAGAACTGAGCTTTGCTATTACAGATATTCTTTGTTTTATGGAACACAAAAGTGAACGAAAGTTGTCTATCTGGTAGACTGTTCCACTTTAAAGGAAAAATTAGAATGTAAAAATAAAATGAATAAACGGATAAAATTAATGAATTTTAATAGAAAATAGTAATAAAAATAATAATGGTTGATGGAAAATCAATAAATTAGAGTAGAAAAGAAGTATAAAATTAGTTCAAACACACTGAACAAAAATAAAAAAAAAAAAAAAAAAAAAATGAAAAATAATGGGTAATTGATCATAATGATAAAAAAATTGGGAATAAATGATTGAAAAAAAAATAAATAAAAAAAAACAAAAAAACAATATGATATTACTGCTGTAATTCAAAATGATTATTAATACCATCTTAGGAAAATAAACTTAAAACATACATAAACAACTGACTAGCTCTTGCGTTACATATCAAACCTATAAGTCAAAAATTGTTAAGAGATAATAATTGGAAAACGTTCAAGGTTATGTTAGTAAGGATATCAGATATTAATACTTTGACCTATTGACTTAATAAGAGAAATTAGCTTGGGAAAGAAAGAGAGAAAGAAAGAAAAAAAAAAAAAACAAACAAACAAAAAAACAAAGTCGGAGATATTTTACGAAAAAAATAATATATTAAAAATCGAACATTACAACAATAAAAACAGAAAAAATGAAAAAGTAATAGTAAAGATAATAATAATAATAATGATAATAATTAATAACTAATAATTAAAGTATACAAACAAATTGAAAAAAAAAATATAAATAAATAAAAGATTACCAATGCTAATGATAATAAGTTGTAGCTAAAAAAAAAAAAAAAACAACCAATTAAAAAACAATCATGCTTTTAATATAAAACAAAAAAGGAGAGGAGAACAAAACTACTAAAACTTTTTCCCTACTTAGATAGTCATGAACATAATTTTAAGCAAAATAATACAAATTTTGAGGGTTTTATTCACCCATTGGTTTTCAGGGGAAAAAACCATGAAAAATGTAGGGTAAGGGGAGTGAATCACTTGTGCTTAATTAATAATTTTGTGAGAAATTTAAGGAGACACTACTGAAGGGAAATTTTTTTTTTGGGCAAATGAGAAGAAGGAGGAAACTTATCATTAATACCTTTGATCCAGGAGGCTGAGGTCGGTAGGATAAGACTCACTAGAGATCAACTCTTTTCAGCTCTAATACACGCAGGCGAGTTAACTATGACTGAATTGAAAGTCTTTAATTTTGGCGAGTTTACACAAGATGGAAAAATAGGCGTAAAGATGAGTCGCAAGACTAAACAATCAAATACAAACGCACAGACAAGCTTACACAAGTGCAAACACATCATACAACACTTAAGGGGATAAAAATTAAGTCCCGATTCCAGAAGAGAGAAAAAAAAGAGAAAAAAAAAATGATTACAAAGATGAATAGATAATAAAATAACCATAACAAAAATAATTTTTTTTTTTTTTTTTTTTAACAAATTACTGTCTTGATCCAACAAGTCTACGCTAAGATTCTGAGTGGCAACAAACAGCATAACACGTACAACACCAATTTATTTAAAAAAAAGGCGAGTCCTGCAAATATATTTTTTACTAATTTCTACCTAAAGACGAGAAAAGTATCAACAGAAAAAGAGAGAAAATTATCGGTGCATTCTCACGAAAAACCTCATTTTGAAGAAAATCTATGAATAGATGAATCAATAGTACAGAAAAGAGTGAATAAATAAATGCCAGCATAAGTTATCAGCTGGGTAAATACACTAGTGACAGTGTTTTTCAACAAAGATAAGATCTTGTTACAAATAGTCGTTTCAGCTTCTTGATTGCCAGAAAAAATTGAGAAGAGTGAAAATGAATTGGAGCAAAGAAGAGGGATGTGTGGTGAGAGCACTATGAGCAGAAAGAGAGGTCATGAAATCTGGCTCAGTCAAAATTGTTGTCACAATATACTATGATTGGTGGAATGCAGAAGCACCGGAATCCAAGAATTAAAAAAGCAAAGAGAACTGATTTTTTCTTGCTTCATCAAACAACAACGGGTAAAGTTAAAGAGGAAAATTGGATATCATCACTAAGTTTGCGACCTTGCAACAGCTCAATATAAAAAGGAAAATTCCCTGCACGAAATTCACGAGGAGAGACAGCAACGAAATAGGAATATACCTGTAATTGAACCTAACTATGTAAACAAACAATTTTTGTAAGGGGTAATGCCACTTGCAGCAGTAGCACAACTGGTGAGAGGCAAGTGAGGGAGAAAATACACCGGAATGGAACAATAACAGACTAACTCTACAATTAAGATAGCAGAAAAGTTTGAATGAGTAACTAGTAAACAAATCTGAACCTAAGAACAATGAAAGCATCCAAAGGTAATTTTTTGACACTAAAGAAAAAACAGAAAATCTTCCTGTCACATTTTGAAGGTTTGGCGTCTCAAAAAATATTTCAATTTTTCAACTACTTATCAGGCAGCTCTCAGAGGTAACACAACTGAGCCACGACAAGCGACATAAATGCGACAAGTCAAGCCGTAAAATGAATTTTCTTTTTTTCCCCTTTTAAAACATCTGATTGGAAAATAAAAGGGATTGGTAGGAAACAAATAAGAGCATAACTTCAAACATAAACTAAGCAATTCCTACGATTACCTATTTCTAAAGAGATATCAAAATTATCACATCATCATCAAAATTATCAATCTCATTGGATGTTAAAGGCCAAGGCGCAGTGCTGAAACTAACTCAAAGGAAGAACATGAGAGCTGACATTGAAAGACCATTATTTAAACAAAAACAAAAAGTTTTCAAGAATGACCAGTGTTTTTTTTTTTGTTTTCATGCTTTTTTTTTTTGAAAAATGAAATTCCCTGACTTTTCCTCCAGGCTGTCAAGCTTAAAATAGTAAAAATTCCAATTTTTGTGCAACTGTTAAAAAATTGATGCATAGCATAACTCACTGGCAAAATTTAAGAGGTATCTTGACAGTTCTTTTGAATTGAAAAAAAGCTAGGCCTACATGTTAAGAGCAAACTAAATGGACAGAAGTGATTCAAGAGCTTTACTTTGTTCTTTCTTTTAATAACCAATTTCGGGAAGGTACTTTGCAATAAGTACTGCGTTTGTAAGTTGTTGGCCCCAGTTCTGATAAAAAGCACCAATTCTCATACATACCATTTGCAAACGTTTGTCTAAAGTTTTACTCAGTTTTTTAAATCTTATCTTCTTCAGATAGGAAAGGTGGGAGAGTGTTGCAAACAGATAAGCTATGCAGCAAATGATGATGATAAGATGATGATGATAGTAGTCATAACATTAATAGTAAGATCAGCCCTAACTTCTGATAGCTCAAGGGGCTGAAAAAAACAAGGAATAGAACTGACATGAATTTTTGACTTGGTTTTAAAAACTCCTTGAGCATTTCTAAACTTAGAGCCGCAAAATAATAATAGTAAGCATTACTCTAACTAAAAGTACAAATAATAGTAATAAACATAAACATAATTATAATAATAATAGTAATTATAAGATTATTGTAGTAGTCAAAGCACAGATTCAGAGACTTTTATCAAAAACATTACTGGCTACGTAAAAAATCTTTTAAGTGTAATAGTTAACAAAATTACATGCACTATCTACAAAGCAAAAAAGGAGGAAAAGGCTGTAAATGAATAGAAGGGGGGAGGGGGTGAAGAAAATATTGACAATTTTCTTTGAAAACAGACTTCCTTTAAAAAATATTTGAGCGAGTAATGCTTGCATCTTTAATGTAGAATGAACAACTTGTCTCCGATTTGGTGCTTTTGAATGGAGTACAAGTTTTAAGCAAGAAGAAGCTGATGCATTCAAAGAAGGAAAGGTGGTAGTCATCACTAACTCGCTTAAAGGTAAAACGGAAATTTTCCATGAGCTTTGTTCTAATTTCATTCATGAAACATTTTCAGTTCCAGTTGATAAATGACTGCTGATTTAAGAATCGTTTCCATCATTTTATAGCTCACAGGTAATTTGGAAAGAGTGCGAAAAAATCGGAATCGATTCATTGGAGGGTAGAAACGGAGATTCACTGCAAAACGAAAACTCTACGCTCAGACTGGGATGAAGAGGAAGCAAAAAAAAAGGCAAACAACTGAGAGAAAATACTAAATACTGAAAGACATAGATCAGATTTAAAACCGGTTTAAAAAAAAGGTAAATAAATAGATAAAAAAAAAAGAAAGAAAAAAAAAATAGCAAAGAGGCGAAATAATAATACTGTTTAGTAAGATGATATGAATTGTGTTAAAAATTTAGCACAAAAGCAAACAACAACAAACATCTTTTAAATAGACTCAAATTAACTACATGGCTTTGATATAATGAGAGTAGAGAAGACCTTAACTAGTTTTTAACTTCTTAACAATCCAACCTCTTACCTAAAATTAACCTTGAGTCAATCACCAAAAAAACTGTACAACATCTCAAGTTATTTAAAATTTAGAGATTGATGAGTATTTAATAAATATTGCATCGTATTTACACGCGACTAAAATCTAGCGAAAAGAGACGAACAAAAATAATTGGAAATAGGGAAATGATGTAAGTCTATTCATCTTAAATCACGGCCGACAGTCTTTGTAGCAAATGTGAAAGTGGATCAGATTAAAAGGCAAGATTTCTTTGCCCTGAAATCTGAGAAGAAGCGGAAGTAAGAAAATTTTTCTTCCTTTAAAGTTTCTGACATATTAATCAATGACTACAAGAAATTTTCGCTTCAAAGATAAAGTAACTTTACGTCAGAAGAGACTAAACAGGATTAAATTGAAACTAAAATATCAGAGGATGGTGACAGGGGAAAAATTCAAAAAATGAACCAAAGAAATTTAGAAACTACTCTCATTATCAAAAAGCCTGGTAAAGCATGAACGCAACATTTTGACGACAGCTTGAAATGCAAGCAGAAATAATGCTTGAAAAGAGTCAACATGTCCTTTTTCATTGTTCATGGGCATGCATTAGACAACATTTCAAGGCAAATTTTCATCTTTCTTCACACATTTTTTCAACAGCAATCTATCGTTTCTTAAGATTAATTTCTCAAACAAGGAAACAAAGAAAATTGGCAGAGGTGTAGAAAAATATTCGTATCTGATATCCTTTCATAACAAGAAACAACAACAACAATTTACCATTAATTAAATGTTGAAGATGAATAAGAGCTAACAGAAAATATGTGAGCATGAGCCAAATATTGTGCAATTAGTTATTTTATTTATCTCCGACACTTAATATGCAGTAATTAAGTGTAAACACACAAGTATCTTAAACTTAACAGGCTAGATTACAAAAAGTAAAAAAGTGAATGAAATATATGTGTACATAAAAAAAACAAAACACATATTCATGTTCATGAATTAGAGAAAATAAACTAAAAGAAACAAAAAGAGGGAAAATCGAAAAAATACAAACTAAATTTGATAAGAAAAAAGCAACTCATCTTGGGGGAGGGGAAAAAAATTGAGCTAAACATTTCCCGAGAAAGAAAAAAATGTTCATAATACTCATGTTTGAATTTTACATACACGATTACTACAGAAATGCATTCAGAATTGTGGCACAAATTCTCAGAATAAACATGGTATATACAAATTTACACCCATTCACAAGAACCTTATATGCGCTTACACCCACTAAACACACAGCCGAACATACTTCCACTAACGTGAAAGCTTTCGTAAAGCGATTTGGGGGAAGGAATTTATTCACTTCTCAGCATAACGCTGAATCAATGAGAAATTGTGATGCAAGAGTTGAGAGGTGAAGAGGAAGGAAAAGAAATAGGAAAGAGAGAAAAAAAATTTAAAAAAAAAAAATTTTAAAAAAAACTGCTGTAAACTGTAATAGCAGACTGTCTCTTTTCTGACTTGCCGTCTGCATTCTACTGAACGCTATGATGAAAGCAACATTGAAACTTTCAGCTATTAGAGTGATCAAAGGGCTTAAGCCTCTACATTATTTATTTAAAGATGCTTCATAATTGGCTCTAAATATGACAGGAGAGGAAACAAACGAATTTGGAATTTTGAAAATCTAATTATCTGATTGGCATTGATGAGCAAAGCTAACAGTTCCACAGGTAAAGGACGCTGCGAGGACTGGACCAAGAATAATTTCAAGTTAAGTACATCACATCATTGCTCATTTGCTGATAGAAATTATGCTACAGATGGTAGAGGACACGGTGAAAATCTTGCAAATTTTACAGAGCTTGTTTTCACACTAATTGGGATCCCTTGGGGGTTGATACATGAAAATGAATTAACTGCTTGGTTCACCAACATCTTCACTTGAAAATCCTAATTGGACAAGAACCAACTTTCTTGTTTGTTGAGGAGGGAACCAATTACATAGAAAATCCTTAGCAATAGGTTCCTCAGTTCTGCACAATCAGAAAAGTTGGTTCCTTTCAACAAAAAGCCACCCAATTCAAAAACCCTGATTGGAAAAGATTAAAAAAGTTTTGTAAAACTCATTTGTTTGACAAAATACAAGCTTCAGTTCTTCAGCGCAGAACTGAGCTGCGGTAGGTTTTCTTCCAACCCAAAAAAAAGAAGTAATGACTCTTCAATATTCTAAATGAAAGAATATTGATGGGTATCAAATCAAACTTACTACATTCCAGAATTTTAAAATTTGAACGAGCATTTTCCAACTAACAGGAAAAATTTGTGTTATTTTGGCTACAATGATCTACACAAAGAAAAATGATAAGTTTCATGATATAAAGACTCCAATTTCTTTGATTGATATCAACATTTTGTAGGATATTCTGAAACATTGGCATGGATTTAGCAGGCTTTGATGTGACATCCTTCAAAAGACAATGGTTACGTTTCTACCAGACTTTTTTCCCACTATCAGAGGTTGAATTTAAATTCAAAAGGAGTCAGCAACCTTGGATAGATACATTAACGTAAACTATTTCATAATGAAACCTCATCATTACAATTTTCTTTTGAGTTTGAAGATTTGAAAGAAGCTCCAGTGGGAGCCAAACTGAGCTGTGTATTCTCAAAGAAAAGAAAGAACTCACTTTCAGAACACAGCTGAAAACAGTTTCAAGCACTGTCAACAACATCAAAAGTTGAGCTCTATCTTTTCCTGCCATTTTACCACCAAGGGAAAGATTGTAATTTCTTTAGACAATTGTGAAGGGGATTCATTCTTTTTTCTTTTTTAGGGTCATAAGAAGTAGAAAAAAATTTGTTTTCATCGATGATAAAATTAAGACTGATGATTTCAAGTTTCCACTCAAAGACTTGACGATGCAAGATGACTTGGTGGTCAAATTCTTTCCAAACAGGGAACACTTGATGTGAAACCTGTCTAAAAATGTGTCTTACGCATGCTGTGATAGACGTTTATTGTTCTTGAAAAAGGGCAAAGTGAAGGTGAATCATTGGGAACCAAGCAATACTCATTTATAAGAAAAATTTCAAAGAAATTGTATCAAATCCTAAAACTGCCACGGAATGATTTCATGTTGAAGAGAAATGGGGGAAATATTACTAAAACCCAAGGCTAGGGGGAATATGCAGACCAAATATTGCTATTGGAAAATCTAATCCACAGGAAAATTGGACTTCATCGGAAAGACGGGGATCAAGATTGATCAACAGAATTTGTGCCAGCAATATCTGGAAGCAATTAGTTCACGACAGAAATGGATATAGCATATGTTAAATGTTAATACAAAATGATTACAAAATCAAAACCAAATACTTCATATTATGTCATAAAAAAAAGGATAGCATTAAAATTAAAAACATAGCTAAGAAATGAAAAGAAAAGAGAGGAAAAAAAAAACAATTACATAAAACAAGGAATGAGTCTCATAAAATTTTCTTAAATTATTAACAAAGGACGGCTCATAAAAATAAAAACGAATTAAATAAAGTAATAGATAAATAATAAAGTAAATAAAAAGAAAGAACCAACTCTTGACTAGGATGCGAAAATAAGGTAATCGCTCAACAACAATTTATTTTAAGAGCCGCCCTAGAATTAAGTATTTAATACAGTTTATTGAGAATAATAAAACAGGTTAGATAATTTTTCGAAACATCGTAACAAACATAAATATTATTATCTAATAGCTGATGCATTTACAGCAGTATTTAAAGCGCTATTTCCAATCTTTACGATGCATCCACAAGCCGAGTCAGTAGTTCAATGATAGGAACTTGGATGGGACAGGGATCTAACTGAGATTAGGCAGTTGTTTATCGGGTATAAAAGCATGTATGGTTGCGGTTGCTGAGAACAAGGGGTATGAAACATGTGATGTTTTACTTTTCTTTTTCCTCAACAAATTGGTTCCTTCATAATGTAATAGTAACAACAAACATTTTCAAATTAAAACTGAAAAGAAAAGAAAAAAAAAACTGAAATAATGCTTAAAAAATTCTTGAAACTTCCATTTAAAAAGTAAAATCCAGTAACATAATAAAATTCAATATTTTTTAACAAATTTTCATAGTGGTTTTAGATTGTTTTAATGAGTAGATTGAGGCAGGGAGAGAGAGATAGAGAGAAAGAGAGATAAAAAAAGGAGGGTAAAAGATTCAAGTGGTGGATCAACTGTACTAGAACAGTACTTCCAGTCCACAGTAACTATTATAAGAAAAATAAGAATGAAGAATCCATTGCTGAAACTTTGATTATAACTCCAAAATCTGCGAGAAATCTTCAGCTAGACTCAGCTTTTAGGCCGACACATCAGTGGCAATCGTTTTCTCGGTCGCCTGGCTTGACGTTCAAACAAACTCATGATGTGGCTCACTCGTTAAAACATCGGCTGGTCAATCCGTTTGGAATTCATTCCGATTGCAAGAAATGCAGTTCATTAATTACAAATTTAGCCGTATATGTAGAGACTGATAAATGCAGACTAAGCGATACTGCTGTTATGTATGAATTGAACTGACCGGAGGATTCTATCGCATATTTCAATTTAATCTAGCAAATTCTATTTGTTGTTCCTCTTTTCCTTTACGAAGAAGTTCTGGATGGAAATGGGTGAAAAGAAAATATTAGTTTGCGGAAAAATTTGTTCTTGCCGCAAAAAACTTTTTTTTTTTTTTTTTTTATATCCTTTCTTAAATCCGCTCTTTTTTCTTCTCGATAACTTTAATAGGGAGGGAGACTAAAGAACAAACCCGGGACAAAACTAACATTGGATAAAAAATTAAATGAAAAGAAAAAAAACCCTACTTTTTAACTAACACACACAAAAGTACAAAAACAAAACATAATATAAAATCATAAAAAATATAAACGTTTAACTTATTGAAAATAAATAATATTACGAAAAAACTAATTTGGGGGGGGGGGGAGAAATGCAGATAAAGATTTACATTCGAGTTGGCAATTAAAAAGTAAATAAAAAAAAGGGAGGGGGGGGAGTGAGTATGCAAAATTAGAAATAAGAAAGAAATGCTTCATTGAGCGTAATGCCCTAAACAATAAAATGGGACAGGAGGGTGAGGGGAGGGGAGGGGGGAATCTCAGCCTTTGATTTGCAAGTGAAATTTAATGTGTTTAAACAATCCAATTAAAATGATTGGCCAGGGCGAAGAGATGCAATTCTTGGTGCATAGTGTCTAGAAGTAAAAATACACAAAGAAAAAAAAAAATAAATAAATAAATAATAACTGCGCGAAATGTAAACACGCCGAATGAAAACTTGCATAGAGAGCTTGCCTATGAAAGAATGAGACCGACAGCTTGAACGATGTGAAATTCTTGGACTGCCGGTTTGCAAGACTATCTCTCATAAATTTGTCTAGATTTTGAGTGAAACAGAGGTTGATGTTCGAGAACTCATCATTCCCACAAAATGTGAGATGAGATTGATAATGCTATTGGTTATGTGACACACTTCATACGAATGAAGGAAAAAAAAAATGAATAAAGAATCTTATACATTCAGTATACATTTCGTTAAATAAATAAAAAAGTTAAAAAAATACAGATATCAGAGCTTAAAAGTAACTTTAAAAAGAAAGGATCTTACAAACACAGTACAACAAATGTAATTCTACAAAACACTTAAACATTAACAATTTTTTTTCGTATTTTTTATTTATAATTTTTTTTCTATTTTCTTAAATTAAATAATTAAAATAGTATTCAATCAAAACAACTATTTCATACAATCATGAAAATAATATTTAAGACTTTACCAAAATATAATTCAGTCAAATTTTAAGATTTGCAAAATTCTTTTCTTAATTTTATTACTTTTCTTTTTTTTCCGATTCAAACTTGTTTTTAAATTGATCAACTTCAAGATGAAAATGAAATGAGTAACTAATTCCTAAAGTATTATATAATAAAACTTCAACATTACCATAAGGGCAGATCTAACAAATATTTTTAGAAAAAAAATGAAGAAAAGAGAAAAAAATCAATAAATAAAAAAGAGTAAGTAAATAAATAAGACAAAAAAAGAAAATCAGAGATCAAAAGTACAAGTTAACTGAATAAAAATTAATTAACATATCAATGCTACACAAACTGCATTTAATTTTCAAAGATATGTGAAATGAAAAATGAATTAAAGACTGATTGGAGGACACTGAACATAACGATAGATGTAAAGACGGTAATCTTTACTCGCTAGAACGACTGAACCATCATCCATGAGAGCCACATCAAAACATTGTGCGTGTTTAACTTTAGATTCTAAAGCGGAGACCAGTTGTCCATCTTGAGTGAATATTGTTAGGTTAAAATTATTATGATTGTCTGCGATTAATATTTCTCCAGCAGCATTGATTCCAACACCAATTGGATAGTTAGTAACTCCTTCACTACCAATTTGACGAAGGAACACTCCGTCGTAGTTGAAGACTTTGACACAATGAGCTCTGTTGTCACTAATGAAAATTTCTTGCTTATCATTTACAACTACACCATTGGGGAATTCCAGATGCTTTGAACAACCAAACTTTTGAAGAACATTACCGGCTTGATCGAAAATAATTACACGCATAACTTTGCACTCGACGACAACGATTCTTCCCTTGTTATCGACAGTGACACCTCGGGGATGTTGTAAGATGTTGGCACCAAACTTGCGTACAAATTGTCCATACTGGTTGTAAATTTGAATTTGGTGCGTGGGCGATCTTTCAGTCACAATAATATCACCAGAATTTTTAACAACAGCAACTCTGTTCGGGTACAAGAGTTGACCATCGCGCTTTCCACACTCGCCAAACTGGAACTTGAACCTACCTTCTTTATCAAATATTTGGATACGATGATTATTGGTATCTGCTACAATAATATCATTTTGTGCATTCACTGCAACGCCGCTTGGTTCAGTAAATTGTCCTTCTAAAACACCAAACTCGCCAAATTTACAATGGTAAATCATCTTTTGGCGCTTTATTTGGCTTTTAGGCGGGAAAACTCCAGTTGACAACAATTTTGAAGTTAGGTCTAGAACAGAATCCCCATTGGTGCCTGAGAGGGATAAAGTATAATCTGGACTCGTGCTCTGGAAAATGTCAGAACCTCCGTTTGACCATTTCTCATAAGGATTGACACCGGTCACAGCAAGATCGGTAATGGTCGTTGAGAAGGGGCCTAAACTGTTGGCGGCGCTAAATCGCTTGGATATGATGTTGGATTCATAGGGCGAGGGAGTTGGCGAAGATAGGCCATTTGTGTAGGGCCTCTCCAGGATTCCGTTGACCGATCCACCGTTCAACGTGTTGAGCACTGAGTTGCCGTTCAACTGCATCGTTCCGTTGCTGGGTCTCGCGATTGGCGGTTGCTTGCTTGGACCCATATTTACTTCGCTGTTGGAACGGACATAGCCGAAAGTGTTCCGGACACCCACCTGAATCGCTTGGTAATTGGAAACGAATTCTAGTTCACAGGCGGCTTGTAAGCTTGCGTCCGGATTATAATTCATTAGGGACTGAAGCTTCGAGTCGAGCAGTTTCTTGAACATGAGACACTCGGGCGTGCTTGCGTATTTCATGAGTCGTTCAACAAAATCGCAAGTCTGGTGAATCTTCTCGATGTTCTCTTGGCCTTTCTGCTGGAGCACGGACATGGAGAGCTGTTTGGCTGAGAAAACGCTTTCAAGCTCTTTCAACAATTCCTGCTTCCTCTCTTCTAGCATAGAGCGGTAGAATTGGAAAGTGTCGTTTATCTCGTTTTGGGCTTTGTGGTATTGTACTTGAAGCTTACCGGAAGAGTGCTCCAAGTTCTTCATCACGTTTCGGATGTCTATGGCCTTGGTTTTCCCGTCCTGAACAGACTGCGACATCATATCGAGCTGTTTGGGTCCGGCTTCGGAGAGGTGCTCACAGTCGTGAAGACCGCTAGGATGATCCATGAGGGTACACTCTTTACATACAGGAACGTTACAGGAGCGGCAAAAATATTTAAGGACTTCAGTCTTATGACGAGGGCAGAAAACGACTTTATCACCGGTGATTAGACCGTTTTTGAAGCCGTTCAATTCTGAGATCTCTTTGTTGTTTGTATCCATGTTACCGTTCTCGGGCAGATTGATGACTCTGTGGCCCTCGAAGCAGTGCATGAATTGGTGTGCCATGACGCAGTTGGGGCACAAGTAATGATCACAATCGTAGCACCTAGCGACAGCGTCGACAGGCTTAGTTTTGCAGCTCGTGCAGAAAACGACAGGGATCGGCGGACTCTGTGTCGTGGGAGTGGACGGATACAAATCGTCCGAATTGATTTTATCAAAGTTCAAGTTCTCGATGTAATTGGTGACACACAAATCAGAGAGGAGATTGGAGATTCCGCGAGTTGAGAGGATGCCTTCTTGCTCGCAGAGAAGACAGCTGTTTAATTTGTCGCCGTTGTTGGCTTGGTGACTCGATTCGAGACAACTTTCACACAATGTATGGAAACAGGGCAGCACTTTGGCGTTGGGAGCACTCTCATGGCACAAACTGCATTTGTGGCTCACAGGGCCTGTGTTCTCGCTGCAGTTGCTACCACCGCTGCAATCGGAAACTATTGGAGAGTCGCTCAGCGAATTGTAATCAGCTTGATCGATCAACGAACTTATCGAATTGGTCGCTCCAGTCAGAGAGTCTAGAGAAGGGGTAGGTGAAGCCATCTTCAATCAAAAAGCATCCCTGTCAACAAAGAAAAAAGGACAAACAATTAGTAATCATCAAAAATTTCACCAATGCAGGGTAATTTTATACAAGTTTCAGAGAGCGAAGTACATCATGCACAGAGATAAAATTTCTATTTCTAAAACTTCATGAAAAATACAATATTTCATTAAAATTTTGAAAATTTTGCCCAAACTCAAGGTCGACCTGTTTACGGTCCGTTCAATAGCATTATAGTCTTTAAGATCAAATTGGAAAACCACATTGTTCAAAGGGGGTTGATTTCACGCTTTGGTTAGGTCCTATTGCCGGCATAGGAACGGAACAAAAGATTACAGCGCTATCGGACTGACCTGTTTCAAAGGAGCTTGCCCAAACTACTAATATTAGCCTCACTCAATTCACGACTGAGTCGTTCCATGAAAAAGATTTCATTCGAATTATAGCTGTTAACAAACCCACCTCATACCATCAGAGGAAAAATAAATTTAATTTTAGCTTGATATTATATTTTTTTATGAAATTTAGAAAAATGTTTATTTTCAAGGAAACCTTGTGGAGAACAGCTTGAAATCGGACTGTATATCTCACCAGAGCTTGCTTTACGGACGACACTAGGACAAGCAGAGTCCCATCACTTATAGTTTATTCTTTGTAGAATAAACGGATGGAAGGGGGGGGGGGAAAGCCTTGGATGACTACGAATCTACAGCGATAATCTGACAATGCGGAGCTTCGACTCCGCTTAGGTTTCTGATCACGAAAGCAGTAGAATCGTTATTGGCGATCAGGAGCTGTGGCTGCGTTGATACAGGGTGTGTTCTGTTCCATCCCCAATCACCTAACTTTCAAACGGCTACAGAGAGAAAAAACAACTTTTTATGGGTGCTCTTCAATCTATATACCTCACCTTACAGGCACGGATGAAATTTTAGGAGTGCACTAGGGGTAAGGGGGTGGCTCTGAATCATAAAAGTTTCAAAAGGCTAGTCTCCGGTTAGAAATAAAGTCGTTTAAGTACTGAGAAAAATTTCCTGTTGCCGTAACCGGACGTCTTGTAAACACTAACTAAACCGGAAATCTTGTTATTTTAACAAGAACTTTCTGTCATTTCAACAGTAACTGTCATTTCTGTTGAAACAACAGAAATTCAGGTTAAATAATAAGTATTAAACAGACGTCCGGTTGAATTTACAGAAAAACTGTTCTCAGTGAAGTACAACAAGTACATTCTGTTGCAAAATCACGCCCACTTTTCGTTTTCTTCATTGCAACCGATCGCAAAGGTCAAACAGAGAGAAAGAGAGTGAGAGAGGGGAGGGGAGGGGACTTTTGAAACACCCCGTAGAGCTAACGATAGCAACGGAAATTCTCCCATCCGGGCGCATTACGTTGCGCTCCGACAGATAGCATTTTCAAAACAATCGCCGGCATCCGCTCACGGTAGCTTCATTCGACGCTCGACACCGTTCAACATCAAAATCGCTAGACACCAACAAGCATCAAGAACAATAGTATCATTAACATCTCTACGAAGCTCCTAGTCCATCAACCATCAACCGAAAGGCGATTAGTTCGCCAAGTATCTCTAAACAACACAGAAACGTATACAGGAACCGAATCCACCGATCCACCGACAACCAATGAACGTTCGTTTTACGTGATGCTTACTTCTCAGCCCCATTCATCCATCCATCCACTCACTCGGCAACAATCACAATCAAAGATTAATATCGAGGCAGCCGTTAGCTCGTTACGCCATGCCTACAGTAAATATTGTCAGTAACGTCCCCCCCCCCCTCTCCCCAGGTAATTTAACCTCCTGGAGTTCCTAGAAATCGATATTCAAGTAAAAAAAAAAAAAAAAACACCAAAAAAGTCATGAAAACATCAAATAATCTCAAGACTTTCCTAGTTAGATAATCGAACAGAAGAAGAAGGCCAAGATGGCGCGACCGCTCTCCTCAGGAGACAGCTCGAGCAGTTTGGCAACAATGTTTTACCTACATTTGAATCAATGCTCAATAATCGATTGTTGGTGGAGCATCGCTTCAGTATCGGATCGATTATTGCACATAGGATCAAGTGAAGGAAACATTTTTTGTTGCAAAATTGCAGGAACCGCCAAGCCAATTACGGATCCCCTTGCCGATTTTTCCACGGCCAATGTTGCCAGACGTACGGCTCCATACATTTCCCAAAGTCTCAATGTACAATGTACGACGTTTAACCTAAAATCTCGTAGCACTGTCCACGACTGCCTTGGGAGTCCGGGACCAAATAATTTTCCAACTTTTCGGCACTTGCGAGCGGGCGCGGTGGTGTCATCATCGGTCATAGGTAGAGATGACTAGTGCTCGCTTATAAGGGGTTTAACCCCTTATGGACCAAGCCCGGTATACTCGGTTTTTCTCCTCTAGTCTATTCCACATTTTTCCAGTATCATGATTCCGAATAACCACAATTCTCGATGTAGTATAACAAGATAAGATTTCGTCTGGCGCCTTCAATCTGTCATGTAGGCAATTCCAACTCCCCCGAGTACGAACAGTTAACTACACCTTCCCTACACATGAACGGAAAAGTGACGCCCATGAGAACTAACCTAGTCTTTAGAGGGTTAAACCCCCCGTAAATACGCACCACACATCTATGAAAAGAATCGTAAGGTCCAAACATTATTAGGCCCCTGGAGTCTTGACCAACTACTGGCAACTAGCTATCAGGGGTATCACATATCCACGAAGGAGGAAACGGAGATTGCGTCAACGCGGATATTGTGACTGGGATCGTGACGACAGACGAGTAAAGCGCGTTAACGCAGTTAGCATCGACCATCGAGATCGGATACAGATGGGAAATTGTGCTCATCCTCGTGCTCGCGTGCACGCATGGCGGCGCGGCTGGCTGCAATAGCGGAGATATGGGAAAGGGAACGACCTTGAGGCCGGACTAAACATAAGATAACGCGCGTACGAGAGAACGCATGTAGACGCGGGGCCCGCGCGCGGTATCCGCTCATCACTCTCTGGCAACTGGCCGGCGTGGATGCGAATGACCCCAGGCCGCGTGTGTAGCGGAGAATAAAGAAATTTACGACAACAGTGGCGTAGCCAGGAATTTTTCTGGGGGGGGGGGGTCCGAAAATTGTCAAGGGGGGGGGCAAAGATACTAATTTCGTAAAATTTGTCTGAAAACGCAAAAAATTACCTTTCCTTAGGACAAATTTTGGTGTCAAGGGGGGTCCAGACCCCACGACCCCCCCCCCCCCCCCCCCCCCGGGCTACGCCACTGTACAACAATACACGAGTATTTTTTTGAGGCAAACAATTGAAAGTTTACATGCAAGTCTGAAAAGTGAAAACACTGAAACTAGAGACGGTCTCCTTTAAGTGACGGAGTCCAGACCAGGTCACAGGTCAATGTTCTTGAAATCAGAAATTCTTTCTCCGCGCTCCAGGAAACTGCAGCCTGAAGTTTTCCAGGGGTTTTTATTGGACAAAATTCTACTTTCCTTCCATCGACGTAGTTTCATGGGAATGACAGCTTTACTATCTCTAAAATATGCCAATATTATTGCCTCATTTTGAAGTATTTTATTGTTAGTCCGGGTCCTTAAGCCTCACACGACAAGTCAACAATCGGCAGTTGACAAGAATTTCCATTTGAAATGAATTGCTTTGGATGTATCCGAGAGGAGCAAAAACACAACTTGCTAAAAGTCCCCGCGAAGGTCACGTGGCTTACAACTTACAAGCGGACGTTGGGGTAATTTACTGAGCTTGAGCAACAATAGGACAGGACAGGTCAGAGGGTCGTGACGTCACTCGCTATCAGCCCAAGGTCCATACACGCCAAGTCATTTCGGTAGCTATGCAATCTTTCCCCTTTGTTCCATTAACACAATTGTTTTAAAATCGCCAAAATCGGGAGTCAGGGGGCCCGATCAAAATGGCGAAAAAAATCGGACTTGACTTGAACTAGCATAACCTTAATTTTCACGAATGCTTGCATCTGATTGGTCGGCGGAGCAGATTCGTCGTATCGGTTGAACTTAAGTATGACTTCCACTGGATCAACTTGATCGGACCTCAGGAAATCAGTTTGCTAGTGGATCAAACCACTTTGTAAGTACAGTCGGCGAATTAAACGCCGTGACGGCTCGTGCAATATGGCAACAATGTCATCCCTCCATTTGATTGTACGTAAAACAATCGATTCGAAAGTGAAGCAGCGCTTCACCAATAATCGATAGTTAAACATAGATTCAAGTGGAGCGAAGACATTGCTGCGAGATGGCACGAGCCGCTACTGATTAAACGATGTCAGTCGACTCTGCAAATATTCGCAAGGTAGGCCACCCGCAATGCTTCAATGCATTGTGATAAGTATTGCAGGTTGCCTAGCCCGAGCAAAATTTAAGCTGGACAATGGGGCTATTGCACACTTTTGCTGTGAGCGATTTAATAGTCGATTATGGCGTAAAAACCTCAAAAAATGACGATGGCGGCACTAAAAACTTCCAAAATTCACTCCTAAACTCAATAAACGCAGTTATTTGCGCGAGCGTAATGGTGGCCGAAGGTACTAACAATGGGAGATTCCTATCTTAATTTCGTCACTTTTTCTATGTTGACAAGGATGATTTACAGAGTAATTAGTCATCAGAGTGATGATCCACATCCGATGAATGGTGCCGCAACACCTAGTGACACCGGTGTCAAATGAAAGTAGTCTCTTTATTGGTCACTTCTTGATGGAGTTTCAGAATTGTTAGATGGGAATCTCCCATTGTTAGTGCCTTCGGCCACCATTACGCTCCCGCAAATAACTGCGTTTATTGAGTTTAGGAGTGGATTTTGGAAGTTTTTAGCGCCGCCATCGTTATTTGTTGAGGTTTTTACGCCATAATCGACTATTAAATCGCTTATAGCAAAAGTGTGCAATAGCCCCATACGCGACGCGTGGTTTGTGCTGCAAAAGGGACGGGGGAAGGAATCAGAATCATTTCCACAGACTGCGCGAGGTGATTCTGAAGGGGGGGGGGGGAGGTTGGTTGTGTCTGCAAAACGATCACACAACCACATTAAGAAAACCACTACGACTGGTATCGTGACTCGATTATCGATCGTTACGCCGAAGCCAGCTGTGTCGCAGCGGCAGCTACCATGCGTCACTTCGTCACGATTACCCCTGACTTCTGTATCATCGTTGGCGAAATGAGGGAATATCGATTATCGTCGTTTACCTGTCGAAGGACGATGCTAGAGAGCTGCAACAGGAGGAATAATGGCGTCACAGGCTCACGATGACGCAATGGGTCTGTTGCAAACTTTTGCTACAACAATTAAGTAATTTCAATATAATGTAAAATCGCCTTAAAAGCCCATTGATGGCATCAGAAAGTAATTAAATTTAATAACAAACTCACAAGAGGCGTGTAATGAAATCCAAGATGGCGGAGAAATATCGAGCAATTTGTATGCATGCACCACGAACATTCAAGGATAGCCAACCTCACAATATCGATCACAACCAATCACAACGTAAACAAACACATAACCTCTACCTCCAGTGAGGTTGTCAAAGTTGGCCATCCTTGGATGTTCAGGGTCCATGCATACAGATTGCTCACTATTTCTCCGCCATCTTGGATTTCATTAAACGCCTCTTGTGAGTTTATTGTTGCATTTTATGACTTTCTGATGCCACCAATGGACTTTTCAGGCGATTTTACATCAGATTAAATACACTTAATCGTTGTAGCAAAAGTTTGCAACAGACCCATTTTGCTTCAGCAAAGGATTTTGAGGGTTGCCAGACTACGGGGACAACTTCGCCTACTTTCCAAAAGGGTCTGATGAAAAATAAACGGAATTTTCCTCAAGACCGTGTCCCAACTAAAAAGACGGATTGAAGGGAAAAATTCAACTAGTTTCCATTTGGTTTAATGGAAAATAGACGAGTTTTCCCCCAATTTTTTTTCTTTTATCTGACAATGGAACGAAGATGTCATCTTGCGATAACGCTGTTACGTATGTCCTTCCGCTCTCAAGCAATTAGAAGCAGCGCAAGCCATGATGTCATAGAACATTTATTACCGTCGCACAGTGGATCCAAGAAATTGTCTTTCTCTCTCTAATCCCATTAGAACGCATGTGTTAGAAAAAGATAGAAGAGAGAGCGAAGATCACGTGACTGCCTCGGGTCTATCCTTTTCTAACACACGCACTCTAACGGGGAAAAGAGAGAGAAGGGCAATTTCTTGGATCCGCCAGTGACCGTCGCACAGTGGATCGAGTCAATGGGAGAGGTCGGACATTATGTGGCGACTTCAAATGCGCATATCTTTGTCAATACGCACATTAGATGTTTAAAAGTGACTTCATTGTTTTGAACATAAAATTTCCATCAAAAACCACCCTTTATAGTTTGCGTTTTGACCGTAAAAACATTTAAATTTTCTATTTTTAGCCATATACATTCCATGTCCGAGCCCACTCATTGGCTCGTTCCACTGTGCGTCGATGAACCAACAACCAAGGCACCACGAAAAGAGTTACAATGTCAGGGGAGCGGATTGGAAAATCCTTGACCTGAAGGTAGATTCCGTAACTCAATTTCCTACTCATGCTCGACGGAAGCAAAACGGATTTAACGGGACTCAACAGTCAACAGATAGCTAGTACCCGACATGCTTGGCTCATCAATCGCTGTTCGATCAAAATCAGAGGGCCGATCATTTACTTCATCTTTAAACCGATCGATAAGACTGTCTATGAGTGATGCTATTGGTCGAAAATTGCAAAACTTGGCTGTTACTATGGTAACCATCGTTATAGTGTCCGTTTTTTAAAGGTAACTCATGAATAGCCTTTATAAAACGAGACTCTTAACGATGGTTACCACAGCAACAGCCAAGTTTTACAATTTTCGACCAATAGCATCACTCGTAGACAGTTTTATCGATCGGTTTAACGATAAAGTAAATGATCGGCCCTCAGGATTCTTTCTAAAAAACCGGAACGAAGTAGACAAGCAATCGGAACAAGTTGAAAGAACTTCTGAGCAAAAGTGACTCCAAAAACTCACACAAGAAATATTAAAAAAAATAACGCCGAAAGGATAAAACTTGCACTATCGGCGACAAAAGTAAAGGCAAATTACGCCTGCAAAAAGTCGTCCGGGCAACAAACAGTACACACAACATTGCACGCTCAGATAATGGAAACAAGTGCATGTGCAGTGTGTGTTGCCTATACGACGCTTCGCTGGCGCGACCGCCTTGTTCGAAGAATTCGAAATAAAGCGACTGATATAGTGTCGTCACAGCAACCCTCTGCGCTCCAAGTGCATTCTCGACAGTCAAAACTTTTGCGTTTGCAAGTACATCAATTAATAAAGCATCGTTTCGGTAACGTCACAAGAAACCAATTCATTTTTCATTGAAAGTCAATGATTGAGCGGTAACCGTAATGATTCCACCGGTTGAGAAAAGATTACACAGTTCAGTCCATAGTATTACCGTGTCCAGTGTGTCCTGCACGAAAATACTCACAACTGTTATCTTTCCTCAATCGGCGCAATAGCGGTTAAATTATTAAAGTCATCGATAACTCCACCGGTTGAGAAAAAATTACAGATGCGAGTGTTCTTGTGTACTACAGTCATGAACTGAACTGTGTAATCTTTCCTCAGCCGGTGGAATCGTCGATGAATAGACAAATGTCAATAATTATACTAAAAACGGCTGCTCTGATATCAAAGATATTGCGTTCAGCCAGAAAGCCTTCCTCGACGCTGATCACGGATCGGCGCACTATGGTCCAGAAGTCCGATTTAGGAAGACATTAGTTTGCATTAAAATCGCCCAATATCTTGAAAACGGCTCATCTGACACCAAAACTGGTTATTACAAAAAAGATAGAACGTAAACCGTTTTAACTTTTTTGTAATAACCATTTTTGATGTCAGATGAGCCGTTTTCAAGATATTGGGCGATTTTAATGCAAACTAATGTCTTCCTAAATCGGACTTCTGGACCATAGTGCGGCGCGGCCGCACACTGGTCTGAGATCGTCATAAAGTGGCCAAAACCCAGAAAGTAAATTTCTCAAAAATTGATCATTTACAAACTTTCAAGCTCTAACATAATCACAGAAAACCCGTTTAACAAACAGTTTGAACCTAGAGAAATGTCAATGAAAAGTTAAATTAGGCTTCAATTGTAAAAAACGATCATTTTTTATGTGCCCCCCCCCTGATCTTTGGCCAATAGTTTTTCGATCAGTGGCGTAGCGTGCAATATGGCAACGTTGTACTGTGTTCATTTAAACTCATGAAAAAGATCGAACTGTTGGGTGTTCGGCCGAACACCTTCGTATTCGACCTTTTACAAGGGTTTAAATAGACACAGTACAACGTTGCCAAATTGCACGCTACGCCACTGTTTTCGATCGCAGACCATTGTGCCGTGTGCCGCGCAGTCCCTAAAAATGAATCGATATTTCGTACACCACGATTGTCTCCATTTGTAATGATAGCAATCATCCTGGATGATGTCCACCTCGCGATTTTTTGCTGCATTGACAAGACATTGACCTTGAGGCGGGAGGGAGGGGGCGAGCAAACTGCGATCAATTGGGATTGCTGGTAATCAGCGAGAGGCAATAAATGTCAGGCTATAGACTTGACTAGACTGGGAGTCTACGAGACGCGATCGTGAAGTCGCGACCGAAGCGACGTTAATGACTGTGTGGTCGTTTTGAGTCGCGTCGTGATAGGAATCGTCTAGACCACCGTTTCGTTGGATCGCGTTGCAAATTGGGAGGGCTAGCCAATGGGTTGGAGTGGGGGTTGGAGTGGGGGGTGGGGTGGGGTGGGGTGGGCATAATGAAGTTGGGGTGGGTGGTGGAGGTTATATAGAAAAGCTCGGTCTCCATCAGCAGAAAACAGGGAAGGTACGGGGAGGTGCATAAACAGGTCACGGTTGGGGTGGAAGGGGGGGCCGGGGGGCGGGGGGGGGCGACAAATGCGATATTGGCGATTCGCGACTGTGGCCGATGGGAGATAAACACAGGTTTACGATCCTTCGTTCAAGAGGCGTATAAAATCGAAGCAAAGAATCTATTGAAACTGCGAGCGGTGTTGAACTGTTGAGCTGGTGATTATGCAAAACTGCATCGACCAAACGATTCAGAATACTTGGGTCAGCGGCGATTTTTACGGGAAGCACATTTTTCCCCCCAGCTGATAGAAACGATGCGATGGACCGATGGTACGCAGGCAATCTAGCAACGCAGCATTTTGTTCATTTGAATCCATGCGAAAGGTCGAATTCCCGCATGTTCGCTGCACACCCGATAGTTCGATCTTTTGCATGCGTTCAAACGGACAAAATTCTATGTTTGAAATTCAAAATTCAAGCTACTCTTCTTATCTGTATCGGTTAAATAAAGTTTTCATACAGTGGCGGCGCGAGCAATCTATCAACATTGCAATCGGTCCATTCACAGTCACAAAACAGGTCGAATGGGGGTTCATGCACAGTGCACTGTAAATCGATACTGTAGATTGGTTTCAATGGACAAAATGCAACGTTGCCGGACTGCACGCGCCGCCACTGTTTATAAATCCGATCTAATGGTTGGGCATTTTGTTTCAAGTGTTCCTTTTTTGTTCTTCGTTTCTAATATTTTTGTTTGACTCTCACTTTTTTGCAAGATGGGTACAAATCGATGACTAATTTCCTTCATACCGATAGCTGAGAGAATGAGACAGTAGATAGAATTACGTTAGTGGCGATAACGCAATAATGCATGCATCACCCGCGCTTTTCGATCGTCAGCTCTTCCGGGGCTTCGCATCTCAAATGGCTCGTTCCCAAGGTTTTCAATCGACAGGTGTTTATTGATACGTGGGAAGTGTGTACGAATTGAATTCCTCGTCAAGCTCTTCAGCTACATTCACAAGAAAGGAAACAATAGATTTTCCCGGTACAATTCTCAGTTCGTACCGAGATGACTCATTAATGCATTCTCTCAATCAAAAAACACAAAATACGAAATTATTTTCTAAAAATTTCGTTATTTTGCTCGCTTTTTTAATTTTTTTCAGTCAATGGGTCTGTTGCAAACTTTTGCTACAGCGATAAAAAGTGTTTACTCCAATGTAAAATCGCCTGAAAAGTCCATTGGTGGCATCATAAAATCAATAAATACAATATTAAACTCACAAGAGGCGTTTATCGAAATCCAAGATGGCGGCAAAATATCGAGGAATCTGAATGTATGCACCGTGATCATCCAAAGATTGCCAACTTTGACAACCTCACTGGAGGTAGAGGTTATGTGACCTCTACCTCCATTATTATTATTTACGTTGTGATTATGGTTGTGATGGATATTGAGAGGTTGACTATCCTTGGATGTTCGTGGTGCATGCATACAGATTGCTCGATATTTTGCCGCCATCTTGGATCTCATTAAACGCATTTTGTGAGTTTATTGTTGCATTTCATTGCTTTCTGATGCCATCATTGGACTTTTCAGGCTATTGTACATTAGATTGCACACTCTATAGCGCTGTAGCAAAAGTTTGCAACAGACCCATTCTAATTTCGCCCTAGGTCGGCAGTCCTGCCATGCTAACAGCTCTAAACAACTCGAATAATCATGACAAAACCCCATCTTTCCAAACGGTTGAGTTTTCCGCGACCATTCCGCTTGCAACAGAATCGTAGGGGCGCAAGCCGATGTTGACGTTGTCATAATTTTGCAACTTCTCGTTCCAATAACAAAATATCAAAAGCAATGAAGTCATATGCGTTTTGTGAGTTTAACAGAAAGTTGAAAATTAGTTCACAGCATCGGAAGCAAACTTACTCCCCCCAACTTGAAAATAGGGACCGTTCTTTAAACGTGTGCTGGAGGGGAGGATAAAATTCATTTCAACGACTATAGTGAGAAGAATTGATCATAGATTCAGGGGGTTCAAAAGTCCTACAGGAAACAGGGATAGGAGGGCGGGACCGGGGGTTTCAATGAGTCGTCACTTCGAGATACAAAACAGATACTGGAGTGAAACAACGAGCATAGACAAAGCATACACATGCGGGGGGGGGGGGGGGGTGTCAACGCCGCGCGCCGCCCGCACCGAGTTGACGAAGGGCGAAAACAGAGCTTCGGGTGTCTGAGGTGGTACGGGAGAAAAGAGAGACAGGGAGGAAGGAAACGGCAGAGTTAAGGGGGGATGGGTTGGAAGGGGCGTGCGGAGTCGACGGGGGGGGAGGGGAGAGAAATCCAGACGAGGCGTACCGTGGAAGACAGGATTTGCCGAGTCAGACGAGGGAGGGGCGGCGTAGTGAGAAGGGTGAACGATCGTTGAAGGAAGGGGCGCGGAGGGTTAGCGTCAAGGTCACTTGTTGCAGGGAGGTAATCGATGCAGTCCGCCCCCACCCGCGTCGCCATACCATGCAGACGCAGACTGAGCCAAGCCGAGAGCCAAGCCAAGTAAAACCTAGCCAAGCTGCGGGAGGGGCGACACGCTAAAAAGGGGGTATCGACACGTAATAAACTCGTGCATACC
The DNA here is from genome assembly GCA_011764245.1 of Trialeurodes vaporariorum. NCBI lineage: Eukaryota > Metazoa > Arthropoda > Insecta > Hemiptera > Aleyrodidae > Trialeurodes > Trialeurodes vaporariorum. Next base: position 7,980,110 of record VMOF01000001.1, read on the forward strand.
GGTTCAGACTGCAGCGTCGCGTCGGCAGCCAGCCATCCTGCCATCCCGCCAGCCCGCCAGCGTCAGGAGAGGAAAAGTAAAGGTGGGTGGGGCAGACAAGGGCAAGGGAGGGGGAGGGGGAGTTTCACTACGTTTTCCCGCTCCTCTTTCCCGAGTCGTGATGCGAAAAAGGGGAGAGCATTCTGCAGACATTCCGCGTTTCCACCCGGATTACAAACAGTGCTGCCAAAATAATCAACTTTTCATTCCTCCTCTTTTCCCTTGTACAATGGATTTTCATACAAGCTCACGAATTGAGAGATTGGAGAGTCAGAAAATGAACTTACCAACTCAGACGGTCATCAAAATATATGGATGAGAAGATGGTGGTGCGAGGAACTAATAGCAAGTGAGATGATGTCTGTGGAAACGTCGGAGACCTACTCACAATACACATTTACTCATTAATGATGTAGTTTTTTCCGCGATGAAGGGATTCAAGATTTTTAAAACTCCCGCCAAAAAGCGCGGAGACAATGATACAGTTTCGCCTTGAATGATACGCTTGTCAACATTAATTTGGAGTTAACATCTTTTACGAGCTTTCGGAGGACCAAATTATTCCTCGGTGAAGTTTCGGCTATAATTTGAAGGGGGGGGGGGAGCAAAAAACAAATGCATTGGATGAAAGGTGCATCACACTTGTACACAGTTCATAAAAATCAATTAAAAAGCCGACAGTGACGACCACATTTTCTGTCTCTGTCCATCCAAATCCATTACATTAGAAAGAAACTCTGGCATCCGACCGGGAGGACCAGAGGGCCGATCATTTACTTCATCGTTAAACCGATCGATAAGACTGTCTATGAGTGATGCTATTGGTCGAAAATTGTAAAACTTGGCTGTTGCTATGGTAACCATCGTTATAGTGTCCGTTTTTTAAAGGTTACTCATGAGTAGCCTTTATAAAAGGAGACTCTTAACGATGGTTACCATAGCAACAGCCAAGTTTTACAATTTTCGACCAATAGCATCACTCATAGACAGTCTTATCGATCGGTTTAACGATGAAGTAAATGATCGGCCCTCAGAACTCCGATCACTGAAACTGACAACATCGCACCCACCCTCGCTTTACGATAGCAGCAATGTTTATGTTTTATGAGTGAGGAGGAAAAATTCTCGCTCAGACGCATTTCTCCGACCCTAGCATCTCTCTCTCACAACCCTCGCCGGTCGTATTAACCCCTGTGCTGTGCCGGATTGTCCTTCCCTCTGCCCCTCACCAGAATGCCACCCCCACCCAGCTACCCCCATGTTTTTCCCTCGTCTCTCACAAAAAACGGACTTACAGACTCAGCCGACGGATTCAACCCTTTGCGCTTTGTTTTCCAATTACCCACACAAAAGCACACCCAGATATAATGCATAACAGTCGTCGAACACATCCCTGTTTTCTTACTTAACGCTCCGAGTTATATATACGTTTTGTTTTGTATTGTTTTGTTACAACCCCCATCCTGGACCATGCTTCTCGACGAGAGAAAGTAGAGGATTGAGTGGAGCTATTGTTCCAGCTTCAGGAAAACCAACCCCCACTCGAGTTTTCTCCGAAATCAACAACGGTTGCAATTTTATTGGCAAACAATCAGAATATTCTGTGAACATCTACGAATACAGGAGATCTAGAATACGACGTTGCCACGAAGAGACAAAAACTTCTAAACTCTGAGCTATCCTTTGATTACTTTTTCGGCACAGAGGGGAGGCCAAAAGGGGAGAAGGGGGCGGGCATACTTTCAATGAATGAAGTCCCAGAAGCTATGGAAATTGTTACGTTCCCAGGATATCGGCGACATTCACGATTTGAGCACGTGCGAAGAGTCCACGGATTAAAATGAAGAATGCAGGCACTGTGCACAATATACCTTTATTAGCTAAATAAACAACTTTCACTTCATTACAAGCCAGCAATTGCACAATAATTTATGCTGGAAAAAATGGTTTGGAGAATCTAAAAACATTTTCATTGAAAAGTGCACCGCATTCGCCTTGCCCCTTTTCGATTCGCTTATGTTATGCTGAGACGAATCAGAGAGATCACAAAAACTAACGGAGGTATCGGAAATATGTACCGGTAACTAGCTTACAAAAATGTATTTCGTGTAATCTTTGCTCGCCAGAATTCTGATATCTTTTCAAGCCACTCGGTAAGACGGTTTGAATCACAGACTGCGTTTTAACAGTATTTCGCTGAAAACTAGCAAGATAGAATGTGATGCGTGTTATCGTATGTCCTTAGGCATAAATAAATAATCTCTGGTTTCTACACGGTTTGAACAGCGTGTGGATAACTCACCGGATATCTATTCACCACCTTCTACCCTATTGAAAGCAGAAGTTTTAACAACAGAAACGCACGCACATACAACCGCGTTCGACGAGAACAGGATCAACAGATCCAGGAATTCGGATTTCTCCCTCTCTCTCCTTTTATGCCTATTTGAACACATGTGTTAGAAAAGGTTAGGAGGGACTAATCACGTGACGTTAATCATATCTCTGTCCTTTTCTGAACAACCGCGTTCAAAGGAGCCTAGAAAGAGAAGAGAAAACTCCAGTTTCGCCTCTGCCTTCCACCGTGCATATCAACAAGCGGAGGCTCAAAATAGACTATTTTACGACTTCTCGAAAAAGTGCTTTTCATTTACAAACTACAACTCAGAATTGAAGACGGCATCTAAAGAGCCCACATTTCCGTTCAACAGAGGATGTTTCGTCCCAGAGCCAATTCCCTTGACGATCGATAAGTAGTGTGGAGTGAGGTTGAGACAAAGGGATTTGGGACAACAGATCAAAATTATCAATGGCGAGCAATCTGGCTACGACGCATTCCTTACATTTCAACCCACGCAAAATATCTTTTCGAAGGAGTGCGTTGGCGACCCCCCCCCCCCCCCACCAGTAGTTCGACCTTTCTCAGGGGTTTAAATGGACGAAATACAACGTTGCCAGTTGGTACGTATTGCCACTGAAAACTACATTTTATTCCGACAAAAGATTAGAACGAATCACGGGTGCTTTCACAATTGAAACAAGATTAACGCAAACCAGCTCAAAAACTACCGCAAGAAAGGGGATGGAGTCGATTCGACGTGCTTGGTTAGTAATCTTTGGAGGGAGACGGAACGTGCGTTTCGTTCCGATCAAAGATTATCATTTTTTGGAACTGAAACACAGTTTGAACACGACTGCGGAACGCAACCGAGGAAGTTGTGCAAAAACTGGCAACAAAGTGAAACAGAGGGGTAGGGGGGATTTGAACTGCAAAATTGTACGAACTCGATTTCGAGAATGAAACGGCGGAATACAAAATACAATGGACTTGAAAGAGCGCGGGCTAACATCAGCCAAAAGCGGGAGGGAGTATAGGGGAGGGGCGCGCGTAGACTCGAAGGGAGGCAGAAGTCGAGTCGCTTCGAGTTTGCGTTACAGTGATGTCAAATTATGCGGAGTTTTCCACCTATTCCAATGAATAAGGTACACAAAGATCTGGCAACATCGCAGCTAGAGCTTGGAGCTCAGTTACGGTAGCAGCAGCACAGCAAGTATGAGCGCGGAGGGCGAGATGAGATGTAAACTCAAGAAGGGGTGAAGGGGGGGGGAGTCTAGACGGGTCTGCCGCAGAGATGGAGGGTGGGGAGGAAGGCCGCCACGCCAGGTGATGCGTCTACTGAAGCCCCCCTCCCCCAACGCAGCTCGATCCCCCCTCAATCCACTTATTGTTAGCACCATGAAAACGTGGTGGGCAATCGGCTTAACTTTAGGGCAAAAAATTGCCACGGGTCATTTTTGATAGCCCACCCCCCACCATTCACTAATCGGGTGGATTCATTCACAACACTTTTTATTGCGGAATTCCAACAAGAAATCGGTGACGGTGGGGTGGTGCTGTTCAGGTAGACAAAAGGGTTACGCGGTAAAAAAAAAAAAAAAAAAAAAAAAAAAAAAAAAAAAAAAAAAATTACTATTAGATTATCGACCCGAGTCGATTGAAAGATCGACCACTTGCTCACAGTGCGTGTGCCAAAGATTTTAAGATCTTGTAGAATTTTATTCACAGATACTGGACTGTTGAAAAAAATTGAAAGAACAGCGCAACTTTAAGATAGTTTTGCCACTTTTACCAGCATTCCATCGGCCATTTCCGTGCTGACTTCAAGGACAACCCTTTACCAATCAGATTTGTTATCACTGAGAAAAACTTTGGGCAAAATATCGATACCGAGCATTCTTTGGGCAGGAGAATCAAAGACTCTGGTTATCTGACCCAGAGTGCTCGGCATGTATACATAAAGACATAGTGCCGGTTACTTTGATCAGTGTGCCCAAGTTTTCTCTCAGTGTAGAAGCCGATTAGTAGAGGTTGCCTTAAAAAACATTCACATAAAAACTGGCTTAAAAACTTCTGGTAACTGGTCGTCACCCAGCCTAAAAACTTCTGTGAGTAGAGTGCGCAATACTTCTAAACAAACGATTGGGGGGGGGGGGGATTTTGTCAATTACGTTTTTGAGTGGCTCTACAGAATCCAAACTTTTTGAGTCAAGAGAATTCACAGAACTGAATTCCACGATTTCTTTAATCCATCCGAGAGAAATGCCTTTACAGCGGATCTTTCATCGAGCATAAAACTTGTATTAGTCACTACTCACTGGTAGTGAATCATCCGAAGTTAGATCCGCAAACCGAAGTTCACGTTATTTAATTTCATGCTTACTTAATTTCGGCTTATACCTCGGAAGCATTTTCCACTGCACCCATTCCAATTAATTTCAGAGGATTGGTATCAGTTATTGAACTCTTGACTACAGTGTGCGAGACTTCATTTTCGACCAATGAGAGAAGGTCCAAAAAATTGTATCGAGTTAAAGAAGTGCTTCCCAAAAATTAATAGTTAAAGGTACATCATCTTAGAAGAGGAAAAAGTATTAATGGTCCGATCTCAAGGAAAGTCGTTCACAAGTTACGGTCCCATAGTCTGAAAGACAAGAGACATGAAAAAAGACAGAAACAGTGAGACAGTGAAGGTATAGGTTTCAGTCAACTGACTCACCGAAATTATTGTAATTCCAATAAGGCTGTTGTAATCTTTAGCTATACGGATGAATTTAAGTGTTGACTAGATCTTACGTAAAGCCAGCAAAATTAAAGATGGCGATTCAAATCTTCGGGGATCCACTGGCGGACCTCTCCTTAAAAACAGCTGGCGATTCTTGGTAAAACGCAATCTGGCTTTCCTAAACTCGATATTTTTTTCTAGTTTCAAGTACAGAAAGCACGTTTGATAGATTTCTGGAGCCGATACCTCTTAAAAGAGACGGACAAGAGAAAATCGTTTTTAAGTATACATCACAGAAAGTTCAAGTCGAAGGACACTTTACAATAATTCTCAAAAAAACTTTTCTTCATTCCCTCAATTTTTTCCCTCTTTTTTTTTTTTCACATAAAGCTATTCTTGGTTCATAAAGAAAAACTATTCGTTTTCGAGCGAGATGCCGAGGTGAAATTACGAAGCGAAGCGCCGAATCGCTTCTGGCGCGCTGCGCTGTTCCCGCGAAATTATTTCTTCAAACGACGCGGACCCGCGTCGCGTCGCCGAGCCGAGCCGAGGCAAACAACTTACACTTGGCGTGCCAACATTTTAGCCGGCTGTTACATTACACACGAACCTAACCTTCAACTTGACAAATATTTGTCGACCGTAAAAAATGTGCAATCCCGAATTCAGTGAGAGTGAGCGAGAAATTCGGACGATAACAATGTGTGCTCAATTTTGCAAAAAAAAAAAAAAAAAAAAAAAAAAAAAAAAAGCGCAGCTTGAACGCTGCGCGACCCCGCGTGTCCTTCTTTCCCCGCCACAATGTCCAAGCCCCGACGCGGACGCACGCTCGAGAGAGACACGAATCCCGAGGAGACTACGCAATGATTCGTTTATAACTCACTTTAAATTATTTCTTTGTTATTCTTCTTCGCTAATTTTTGGACAGTACGGCAAACGGCGGGCGCGACGCACAGAGTGGAACGAGTCAACGGGAGAGACCGGTCAATGGTCATAGCGTGGCGACGTAAAATGCGTAAATCTTAGTCAATATATATGTAACGTAGAAATTTGAAAGTGGTTTTATTGTAGAATTTCCAGCAAATACCACCCTTAATAGATTGTTTTTTGACCGAAAAACATTCAAATTTGCATTTTGAAACATAAATAAAAAAAAACAAAAAACAAAAAAAAAAAATATAAATAAATAAATAAATAAATAAAAAAAAATAAATAAATAAAAAAAAAATAAAAAAAAAATAAATAAAAAAAAATAAAATAAATAAATAAATAAATAAATAAATAAAAAAAAATAAATAAATTAAAAAATAAATAAATAAATAAATAAATAAATAAAAAAATAAAAAAATAAAAAATTTAATTTAATTTATTTTAATAAATAAATTCCATGTCCAACCCCTTCCATAGACTCGCTCCACTGAGCGGCGGCCCCGACTACAGAGTTCACTTTCCGCGGTCGCGCAAGTTTTTTCACGTTCGCGCTTAGCGAAACGACCGACGACGTCCAATCATAGTGCAGCGTTGCCGTGCGTAGAAATGAAATTGTTGAAGATGTCTTCAGCCAATTTTTGCTGCAAAATTTCAGAAGTATGATTCCTATTTATAAAATCACTTTTAAATAACTTTGAGAGAAACAAAAACTTCCAAAATAATTGACTCTCAAAATCAATAAACGAATTTAGACAAAATTACAAGATGTCTGGCATAAGTGTCATACAGCGAGTCATGTAAAGAGGAAGACCCACCTAGTTCGTCTTTTCTTAATGATGAATTGCAAATCACACAGAGACAGCTGCAATCAGATGAGACTCCTCAGTAGCGCACCGAGAGTTTCTTCATCTCTCTCTTTTCTCCATTAAAAAACGTATGTTAGACAAGGATGGACAACGGGATAAAACCCCCTCTTTCTGTCCTTTTCCTACTAACACATTCAAATGGGAAATAAAAGAGATTGAAGAGATCCTGGTTGCGCCAGTGGGACTCCTTCATTGTTACTCGCTACAATATGACATCCCAACATCCGTCATGGAATTCGGTTTAAACGCAAAAAATGAATTTGTGAGTCACTTTCGGAACTTTTCGGTGCTTCAATGGTTATTTTTCAGTGATTTTACATGCCCCCCCCCCCCCCCGGTCACTCTGTATCGAGCAAATATCTACAAACCGATCAGGAAAGAACACCACAAGGCGTGCTCATCTCTGTTTTCGGTTACTTGATTTGGCAACGCTGTCTACGAACGTTTAAATTCCGACTTGGCCGGCCGATCATGTTACTTCGTGTCTCAACAGGTGTTAACACGTTCCCTCTCTAAAATACCACTAATTCTTTTTCTTTGTCGATCTTTTATATAATTACAATATATTTTTTGACACGGACGTATTTCGTCGGAACGTTCAATTAATGGAGTATATAGGACTCGGACAATAAATGACGCAATGCTATGCTCAGGCGCAGGTTCGTCGGCGGGCAGCGTTCATTGAATCAAGAGAATTCTCTGATGGGCCTTGGTAGAGTCCCTATATACTTTGAGAGTTGCGCCATTGCTGAGTCCATTTCTGATTGGCTCTCAGATTTAGGCTGTCAAGAAAGCTCCAAGAGGCAAATGCAATATGGCGGAGGGTTTGTTTACTTTTCGCGCAGTAGCTTTCATTACACATTTGAAGTAACAGTGACCGCGGTAATTTTTGTTAATTTTTCCTCTGCTTGAATGTTATTATGGAGAACATTATCTCTTTCAATAACGACCGTTATTGTCGAGAATCAGAACCTAACCTACAAGAGATAGCGAAATAGTGGCAACAGCGCAGGGGCAAATGGCCATCCGCCATTTGCAATTTGCCTCTTGGGGGCTCCATGGATCCGCTTCTTCTTCTTCATTTTGAGAGTCTTGTCGCAACTCTCATAGTATATAGGGACTCTAGGCCTTGGGATACAGAATACACACTCTATTTCGAGCTCCACTTTAGAATATGACGATCGTATTTTCGACAGATTTGATGGACGGCTCAATATGGCAACGATGTTTTCCTTACATTTGAATCCATGGACAACAATCGATAGTTGGTGAAGCATCACTGCACTATCAAATCGAGTAATTCACACTGGGGGAAAAAAAAAAAAAAAAATCCAGAAGCATGACAATAAGTGGACCGTGGACCTCTGTAAGGGATAGTACAATGGGTCTGTTGCAAACTTTTGCTACAACGATTAAGAGAGTTTAACCCAATGTAAAATTCCCTGAAAAGTCCATTGGTGGCATCAGAGAGCCATAAAATTCAATAATAAACTCACAAGAGGCGTTTAATGAAATCCAACATGGCGGAGAAATATTGAGCAATTTGTATGCGTGCACCACGAACATCCAAGGATAGCCAACCTCACAATATCGACCGGAACCCATCACAACGTAAACAAACACATAACCTTTACCTCCAGTGAGGTTGTAGAAGTTGGCCATCCTTGAATGTTCGTGGTACATGTATACAAATTGCTCGATATTCCTCCGTCATCTTGGATTTCATGAAACGCATCTTGTGAGTTTATTATTGCATTTTATGACTTTCTGATGCCACCAATGGACTTTTCAGGCGATTTTACAGTAGGTAAAACACTCTTAATCGTTGTAACAAAAGTTTGCGACAGGCCCATTACCAGAATTATAGTGTTTCTGGGTCATTCCACTGAAAATGAGACACCCGTAACACTTTAAAGTAATATTTAATTCTCAGGTACCAATAAAATTTGTTGCATTTTATAGGCTAAGAAAGAAATGAGCTTTAGTAGAATAATTTTGATTGAATGACATTATTTTTCTTCAAACCAAAAGATGTCGATCAATAGTGTTACGGGTGTCACATGTACTGTGGAATGACCCACCTACTATTATAGTTCTTGATAAATGATAATTTTTGGGAAATCCTATTTCTATGACCATATTCTGGTAATAACACCAGGATTTTATGGTCAAAGAACGAGTCTTTTCTATCTTTCACGTATCGTTGTGCTTCTGGTAGACTAGAATCTGATAATATTTTTTTTTTTTATCAGTGTAGGTACATATAATCAAATGGAGGAAAACTCATGAAAAAGATGGAACTATTGGATGTTCAGTGAGCACTATCGCATTCGACCTTTTACATGGATTTCAATGGATTAACAACAACGTTGCCGGATTGCACGCTCATCCACTGTAGTTTACCGTACTTCTTTGTCCTAAGAAGCAATGTTCCCTAACTCGAAACTCCGAATTGATGCCATTAGACCACCGGAGTTCATAAGCAAACGCAATAAAAATATTGAATTCCTCCACTTTCCGAAACGTCTCAAGGTCACTTGAAATCGAGCGAGGATTGTGAAAAACGCCGTCGAGTTTTTCTCAGAAATCCCGCGCGTCCTTAGTTTTTTCCTTTTTTTTTTTCTTCGCTTACCAGATCCATACACGCCATATACCCCGGGTAAAGTGCCTAGCTTCGGCTGGAGAGAAAGAGTGGCGGAAAGACCATGATCTATAATTTGACGGGTGCGAACCCTGAACCACAAGATGGAGAGGTCGGAGACGAAGACGATGGTAACTCCCGATGAAGATGAAAGGGGGGGGGGGGATGCAATCTTCCACGCCTCGGTTGAACGCAGCAGTTAATTGAGAGATATTACGGGGTAGTCTGGAGCAACACCGCACAATTCACCAGATCGTAGGATGGTGAACGATGATCGATTTCGGTCTACCCGTATCCTTCAGAAAAAGATCCAGGGGAATAGGAGAATTCATAGGCGGTCTACACGGAGAAAAAAAACGTCGGTTCATATGGAACACCGAGGGTATTTGGTTCCAGTAACCGAAGTTTTCAATTGTGAGTACCGAACTTCAGTTAAGAGTACCGAAGTGGTTCAATAGGATCGAAATGTGAGTCATACTATTAGTCACACTTACTGAAACCTTCGTTACTCTTCACTGAAGTTAGGTACTCACAACCGAAAACGTTGGTTACTGTAACCAGTAGTGTACGCAGGAATATGTCTCTCTTTCTCTTCTCCCGTTTGAATGTATGTGTTGGAAAAGGAAAGAAATAGGGGCTGAAGTCAGGTTTTAGCCCCCGTTCTTGTCCTTTCCTAACACACGTGCTCTAATGGGGCAAGAGAGAGAAAGACAAATTTCTGCGTACGCTACTGTACAGTCGAACAGCTCGGTGTTCAATATGAGCCGAAGTTCTATTCAACCGAATTTTTGTTAACTTTTGTGAAAAGTAAGAAATCATAAGATGATTGGGTTACGCGACAGCTTCTAAAAATACCCATCACCAGAATTTTAACAGGCGATGAGGAAAATGGAAGAAAGATAAGTAAAATTTCTACACGCACAAATTTGCTTGCCAAAAAAAAAAACGTCGCTTGTAACGGGGAGGGGGCAGACAAAAAAATCAATAATTTTTGAAAGAATGGGACAACCTCTTCTCTTTTGACAAAGGGATCACCATTACCATTTTTTAAGTACGGAAGAGGAAAACGGGAGAGGGTCCGGATAGAGTCCCTATATTTAGAGAGTGAAGACAAGAGGGTAGTCAACTTCTGATTGGTCGATGAGTTTTAGGCTCTACGGATGCCGCCATTGGATGCGATTTTGCACTTTTGTTTACAATCGCAGTTGTTTACCAACGGTATTTTACGGATAAAGAATTAATCATCGACGAATCTGTAAATTTTAATCATGGAACGCCTCAAGAATGTCTATAAATCCCAAAAGAACCTTTCAAAGCGTAAATGGATGTCGATCCACAAAAGCAGTAAAAGATTACATCGTTAGAAACTCAGCGGCACTGTAATCTTTGCAGTGGACAAAAACACAACAACGGCCCTCAGAATGTAAACAAATGTGCAAAATCGCATCCAATGGCGGCGCCCATGGTTTCTCTTGTCTTGATTTTCTAAATATAGGGACTCTAGGTCCGGAGGGTGCTATTTCAGAGTTACAACGGTGACACAATACCTCTCCGTCTCTTGTGCCAACTGCCACCCGCCCTTACTAAGCCAATGAATGTTAGCAAACTCACGTATAGTAGAGCAACCTTTATCACCTGTGCTGGCAAGAATGTGTGCAAACATGATAAGTTAGCATATCGGGTTGATGGTAGTAACTTATCGGTCTCCACTACTTATTGTTGATATTATAGTATGCACGAAGAAAGCAACGCTAAGCGCCTGCAAACGTTGGTTTAGGCAAAAACACGTTGCGTCGAGCAGGAATAGTTAACTATCAACCTATTTTTCATTGGTAGTTATTAAACAGACAAGCGATAATGAAAACTGTAGGAACAGTGATGAAGCGTACTGTATGGCACCATGGCATTTTGTCCATTTGAGCCAATAGAAAAGGTCGAATCCGATGGTCAGCGGCGATTCCTAGATTGTTCGATATTTTTTATGGGTTTTAATGAGCCAGATGCAACGTTGCCAGATAGCACGCTTCGCCACTATGTAGGGTGTAATAAGAATGGCTGGTGCGAGAGCCCATACAAAATCTGAATAACGCAGGTTATTGGATTTCTATATAAAGTTAGCTAACTAATAGGAAGGATCTGTTAAATTAAACGGACGGAGGGGCTTGAGAAAAGCAGGTAAGAAGCTAATAGGGGTGTACTCACTGGATATTAGGACTAATTACTACGTGAACTGAGGAGAAAATCTCTGTATTCGAGCATGTAAGACCGTACCTGAAACAGAAAATTGAAAAAAAAAATTAATTCGATTCATAAAAAAACAAAAACAAAAAAAAAAACAAAAAAACAAACTTGCAAGTGGAAAACAAAATGACAAATAAAAATAGACGCTACACTTAAATGGAAAAAATAAATCGACGGTATTTTGAAAAGAAGTCTAGAGCGCTTACTGAAAGCTAAACATGTATGTAACACTATCAACTCATCCACGTGACAAACGAAGTAAGGATTTTTGGGGTGTTCCCACGAAACGATGGTGACAAAAAACACTTTTGAAATCCACTCGCATAACGCTTTATAAAAGTGAGGTTATATTGGCGACGTGACGTATCGCAGGTGCGGTCGGCGAAGTGAATATTGTCAGTCGACGCCTTACATTTTGGCTCAGGTAGGCAAATCTGCAATACTTAGTATTGCAAGTTGCCTACCTTAACCAAAATCCAAGGAGTCAACTGACATTATTTAATTCGCCTGCTGCACCATAGGGGTAGTTTCTCTCCTAGTTGGTCACTTTCTCTATGCTGGTACAGTACATTAATATTGTATAGTCGCTAGGGGAGTAATTCACAAGATCTTTAAGGTTCTTTGTCTGTGTGAAGGATGTGACAAACCAGCAGAGTGTTTCCGATTCGTTGCCCTTCTTAGCTGCACTCTCTAAAAGCTTTTGTAAGTTAACAAAATGATTTCTAAAATTGCGAAAGTCACCATCGTTTGAAAGTACAGCTTCTTAGTAATATTTATTTTTTTGTTTGCAGTTTTTCCTGGACTGACAAAATTTTGCCCACTGAGCGTTGAGCCCTGCTTCGTCGTGCAGCGATCCAGCGAAGCAGAAGATCGAGGTATACAGAAGAAGCTGCTGTTGCTGGCCAGGCTGGACCAAGGAGAAGCGAATGGTCCTCCGGTTGCACCGGTCAGCAGACGGACTGAATCCAACGTTGCCAAATTGCAACAAATCAAAAGTCTTACATAGTTCGCATCGCACCGATTCAAATGAAAACGTCCACGTTTTAAAAAAAAAACCCTCAAATTGGCAACATTCGCAGATCTTCCGTCGCCACCACCGCGCGCGCCGGTAGGTCGAGAGAGACTCACAATGGAGATTGAGAGGAGAGACGAAGAAGAAAAACAAAGGAGCCAGCGCCTGGTGTTCGGTGAATATCCGAGGTCAGCGGGACTCACCATATAAAATCAACCACCGACCAGCAACCAACAACCTCCCTTCAAGCTGCTCCAATTGAGCGAGACCATCACATGGTTACAATCAGTCGGATGAAATATGGATTAAATCAGTGGACAGATCGGTTATGGCTGACGACGCATTTTTCAACCCACGAGTTGGCGAACTCAGGTCAGGTTGAATGCTCGTTCAATAAGCACAGTTTACCAACAGAATTTGGTAAAGGGATGTCTCCAACTGCTTTCGCAAAAAACTCTTTTAAGCGACTGCATTGATAAACTGCTTCAGTTTTCATACATCGACGCAACAGTGTAGTCCATGGGCTCAAGCAGGTTAAACGCGCTTTTTACCCTTTCCAGAGCGCATTTTGGAAGTTGACCTTTTTTTTTAGATTTTTTTTAGACCGTTCAAAAGAGGACAATTATCTAAGACTTTCGATGGTTCACACTTGTTTTTGCGAAATGTCTATTTAAATTCCATTGAAACCCGCATATAACAGAAAATGGTACCACCTTGCTAGAAAGGGTTAAAAAAGCAGGCAGAGATACCTCTGGGATGCACTTCGACTCAACCAGCGAATTGAACATTTTCAAAGCCTATAGAAAGTACACCACCCCCTCCCAAGGGACGTGTCTTGACGAAAAAATGGGGGCGATTCAAAACTAATGTCAAATTGTCGTTGGTTCAAAACATTTCATTGATACCCAGATAATTCCACGACCTATTTCGATTGTCTGAGTAGGCGGAGTGATAGTCCCTTCCTAAGTTCCGGCTAGTTCAACTAAAAAAAAAAAAAAAAAAAAAAAAAAAAACAACAACATCGTTTACCTTTCTACAAGTGACGAATGGTTCTAGTTTGAACACCAACTTTAGAAGGAGCAAAAACAGAGGAGAGTAAGTATATCGCCACTCCCCCTTCGAGGAGTCTGGTCTCGATCAGCAACGTCTTCAGCGAAGAGCGAGGAGGAGGAGGAGGAAGAGGAGGAGAGGAAAAGGCCACAGAAAGGGCCTTAAAGCGACATCATCGATATACAAAGCGATTCATGGGGCGCTGCTTGGCTCTTGCCTCTTGCTACGGTGGCTCTTCGCACCGGGGTCCGCCCCCCTGCAACATAATACTTATGGCTCGGGCATTTCTGGAGTCCTTTGTCTATTAAACTTTATGAGTTTCCAGAGTCGCATCGCGGTCGGGGTACGGGAGCGAAGAGCGAGACCGAGAAACGGCCATTGATCGGAGATCGAATCGGCCAGGCTCGGCCATCAGCCCTATTTATCTTTTGTCGAGTGTGATGCTCCTGGCCTTTTCCGCCCCCTTTTCCTTTGACTTCCTGCAATAATGGAAATGACTTGGAAACGAGCAGGAAAAAAGAGCGAGAGGGAGGGGATAGAGGGGGAGGGAGAGAAGGGGGTGGGGGGGATTCAATCGCTTGGCCACAACTGCGAATCATGGAGCGCGAGGTAATTTTTCTTCTCGGATCGTGATGAGGATGCTCGTTGGCCTCAGTCCTCAATTGCACAGTGGGTCAAAACACGTGTTTTTCCGGACGTGGAAATTTGTTGTTTCTTTGAACTCAAAACATAAGATTTCGAGGGCGTCATTTCGGGTTCAGCTTGGGGTTTTTGTTTTTTGTTTTTGTTTTTTGTTTTTGTTGTTTTTTGTTTTTGTTTTTTGTTTCTTTGTTTTTTTCTCATCAATAATATTTTAGACACTCTACAGCCCTGCATATCCCATACTTACGGCCCTAAATTCCAACGAAACTCGTTAATGACCACCAAATTTTAGTTCGAAACTTTTTTCTTCTCCTTAAAAAAATAATAAAAAAAAAAAGTCATCACTTTTTCACTTTTGGCCGACCCTTGGGCCTGCCCCTCGCAAATGACGCTACTGTAAGATTTTCTATGCTATTTTTACAAGACCAATGAGTTAACTGACTCATTAAGGGCATTAAAATGAATGATTTCTCACATTTTCAAGTTATCTTGCAGTTTATTCTTCTTGGATCTTGGGTTCATATTTGTAGGGGGAAAAAAAAAATGTCCGGAAAATGCCGAGTTTCCATTCACTGTGAGTCGCGTTGAAGTCGCGCGGTCAAGAACTTTTCCACCTGGGGCCTCTTCGTCAACTTATCCGCTTGCATTCCTTCACTGATAGCCATTTCCGTTGCCAAACTTGGCGCCCAACGAGAATACGGGAATAGATATGGTAATACGAGTGCATTATCGGAAAAGATGACGGTGAGATCCTGGGAAGAGGAATGAGGGGGGGGGGGGAGACTATGTCTCGGCCACGCTATAAGATTCCTGATTCCTGAATCTTGCGGTTCCACGACAGCACGCATACGATGTGCACACTTTTTACTTGCCTTCAAATTCGTTTCTAGAAATATTTCCACTAGTTTCCACAGAGCTTTACGGTCAATCTGAGGGCCGATCATTTATTACTTCATCGTTAAACCGATCGATAAAACTGTCTACAAGTGATGCTATTGGTCGAAAATTGTAAAACTTGGCTGTTGCTATGGTAACCATCGTTAAGAGTCTCGTTTTATAAAGGATACTCATGAGTAACCTTTAAAAAACGGACACTATAACGATGGTTACCATAGCAACAGCCAAGTTTTACAATATTCGACCAATAGAGTAACTCATAGACAGTCTTATCGATCGGTTTTAACGATGAAGTAAATGATCGGCCCTCTGGTGAGGATTAATCAACAATAGCGCTACAGTAAAACAAGTTAAGCCATATTTGACCGTAGATCGCAGAGAAAAAATAATATTTTAACAATAACCAAAATCATTGACGTTGCATAAAATCCAGCGACGCTGTTTTTATTCAATTATGTGCACCCCCAATAGTTCGACCTTTTTCATGAGTTTGAATGGACAAACTACAACGTTGCAAGATTGCATACGACGCCACTGAATTCACACTGACAAAAAAGTTCTGGCAAAAAAAGCAGATTGAATGATTAGGGAGTATCCGAAAAGAAATTAAGATGTTTCTGACAAAAAATTCTGGTTGATGATACTACGGCTCCTCGGTGGAGTTCGATAACGGATCGAGATGGAAAATCAGTGTTGCCAAATCAAGCGAGCATGCACAACAAGTGGGCTTTGAACGTCATTAGTCGCCAAATGTCACGGTCGAACGTTTTTCAAGGGCCAGGTGTTCAATCCACTCATGCTCTGGTCCGAAACATTGAAAGGTTAATCAAATCATTCTTCCGCAGTTTTTTTATTTTATTTTATTTTCTATCGTTGGCACCACTGAAGTCGGCTGCTCGTGTAGTTGACTACTTCGGTGATGGATGAGACGAACTTCGAGCTTTTGAACCTACCATGGCTTGTTCCTGGACAGCAGTGCTGCCAAATTGGACGATACGTGTGACTGAAAGTCGATAGTTCATGGTTTCAGACTATTCAGAGTAAGGGAAAAATGATTACTTTTCTCCCTCGAGAGATACTTGTGGTACGTTGGTAACCCTGGCGACAGGTAGAACATAAGGCGTAGTCTGCCTGACACAGAAGTTCACGTGGTAATTTTCACGTCGTCGTCGCCTCGGTCAACAACGCTCAAACAACGCCACGCCCCTTCAACAGCGTTGCCGAATTTAGTTTCACATTTTCTCGCTGAAATGAAAAAATACAGGCAATTTTTAAATCTTCTGATACTACA
Organism: Trialeurodes vaporariorum; assembly: GCA_011764245.1. NCBI lineage: Eukaryota > Metazoa > Arthropoda > Insecta > Hemiptera > Aleyrodidae > Trialeurodes > Trialeurodes vaporariorum. The sequence continues at coordinate 7,996,782 of VMOF01000001.1, forward strand.
CGATGTCTGAACCGTGAACCGCGGATTTCTCAAGAGGTCTAGCTCTCACAATTAATTGCTCGTTCAAAATGAAAAGTCAGTCAAAGATATTAGGGTGAAATAAGACCATGGATCTCGTGAGTCAGTCGACATTTTTCATGAGGTCACATCAGCTACCAATTGATAAAATTGTTTTTGCCCCTCATTTCACCAATAAGAAAAAGAGCCTAGCACAGATTCCAAACAACTTTTTCAGGCATGTTACTACCCTCTTGCTGGGGGGTTTTGAACTTGGCCAGGTGGCTATCGCCACTTAAGATCCCTCCACTCTTAATTTAAACTCACTGACAACTCCTATTTTTTCTCCCTGATATTTAAAAAAAAAATAATAACAAAAAAAAAATCCTTCATAAGTCTATAGGCTTTCCAGATTTCCCTCACGTTAAACACCCTGCATTCCATAATCTTTAACCCACCTAAGGTTGAAACCAAATAAACCCAAGAAGAAAGCTCCGCAAAACACGAGGTTAGCTCAATCCTAAAGGTCAGCGTTGACGTTCAATGAAGATTACTTCGGTAGATCACACTAGCTGTTCTAAGGACCCCTCTGTATCATTTTTAATTCTTATTGCATCGAAGCAATTGAAATCCATAGACAATCGCGTTACATTGAATCTTATGGCTTATTGCTGACTATGCAACCTGGTCCAAACTGTGCCGCGGCGACTCATATTTTCTGCCCACTTCTTCTGACCCGCATGTGCTGAACTGCTGATTGCTCTGCGCGGATCCACCGCGCACCGCTCGGCTAGAGAGAATGCCAGGCTCCGCGCTAGTAGTGCCACGGTTGACTCAGTTCTGACCAGAAAAGTTTCCCTTTCACTCTCGAGATGACATCATTGTTTCCTTCGCGAGGATGATTTATCATGCGACACAAGAGAGCTCAGTTGCCAGATTTTCATATAGATTACCAACTTTCACAATAAGTCAAAAGGCAAAGTTCGGAATTATCCTAAAAATGGCAACACTGCAGTAGCAATCGCCTTCCCTGCTCTGCGCGGTTGCGTAAGGAAATGATACAAGACACGAAGAAGTCTCGCGTTTTAATATTTTTCTCTTGAGCAACCAATACATTCGGATCGAACTGGGTCTATCCTTCTATTCTCTCCCCCACGCATTAGTGTTGAACTGTTGAGACTTTATGCGACTGAGCACGCATCCTGTCATAAACGAAGGAGGAGAAATTCTCCTCAATGATTCACTCAACATTCCAGATTTCACATTGAATTATGATCAAAAATCGTTCTTGAAGTTCCTAATTACGCAAGGAAGAGATTCAGTGGGGAGAAAACAAAAAAAGACTTTCGTGATTGATTGGACGAGATATACTTTTAGATTAAAAATAATAATTGAATTTGAAGCAAAAATAATCAAAGCTGTTGGAAGCAAAGAGTGGTCTAAATCCACAAGCCTACTTATAAGAAAATCGCACTTATAAATTATCGCTGTATTGGGAACAAATAATTATTTTTCACAGCGCGAAAAAATTGCTGAAACATTAACATTCATCCAATTTTCTGAAGCAAATTTGAGATATACCTTAAAATTTGTTGGAAAGATGTAATCCTACCCAAGCTTCTTGATGCAAGCACATTCTGTGCACAAACTCTCTTAGCGTCAGTAAGAGTCGTTTCGAGCTAGAAGCCACAAGTTTACACACAGATTCCTCCCCGGTCTCTCGCCCGTATAGTTAAATAAGACGACAAAACAAGATCACAAAAAAAAAAAAAATAAACCTTGAAAATCGAGTTGACGTAGACAGCCTACATTAATTTTCTTTCCCCTCATCTTATATTCTTTGAAATATTTAAATACATGCGACAGAAAGAGCAACAGTTGATTAATTGGGCCGGCGAGCACGAGTCAGTACCAACGATAGATGCATCCGCCAAAAAAATAATAAAAAAAAATAAATAAATAAATAAAAGAACGGAGGGGCATAGACGCAGCGCAATGATCTCTGTCTCCCTTACCACAAGACAAGGGGCATTTAGAGGGGGGAGGGGGGCACGAAGACCCAATCCCACACCCTCGGTTGGTCCCCCTAAAATCCAATGTAATCGGTCCTTAAACTTACAGACCGGACGAGCAAACCGAATCAGTCAGACAGCAGGGACGTGGATGAGGTTAAAATTAGCGGGTACAGATATAAAAGAAGGGGGGTTGAAAGGAAAGATCTGGGGGAGAAAGGGGAGAGGCGCACCTTCTGAGTATGATTTGCGTTCGCGGTGGGTATAGGGATTTCTTGATGCTATTTTTTTTCGCACTTCCCATCAAGCAACATTTCACCTTGGTCGGTGTACAACTGTAGTCGCTCCCCTTTAAAGACGACAACGGGGAGAGGGGTGGGGGATAAGAGGGGGCAGGGGAGTGAGATCCTAGGTCAGTAATCTGACGATGCGACCGCAGTGCTCTTTGTCGAAAATGAAAATGAAACACAGGCCGCCGCCGCCGCGACATGAAGCGAGGCGCGCAGCGGAGAGAATTATTGCATTCCATCTTCCCCCCGGTTTCGAATCGGAGGAGTTGCCAAGCGCGATGGACGTGAAAAAAGAGTGAGCGCAAAAAACCGGAGTCACCCATTCATCAGAGGAAAGTGCACTCGATTCATCGCTAGATCCCCGCGCGATTGCAAGAAACACAGGATTTTCCGCAACTGTGGCGAGATTCGACAAGCATCTAATGGTCCTCCAGACCGGATTTCGGAGTCCTCTTTCGCATGCGGTTATCACTGCACGGACAAGTTTTTCTGTATTTCTGTCTATTTAAATGCTGAAAGAGGTTGAGAAGCTGAAAGTCAAGAGTTATACCTAGAGTCCCTATATATGAAAGAGTCAAGACACGTGAACAGAAGTGAGGAAGAAGAAGGTGTCTGAGGAGCGTGGAGGCGCGCCTCTTGTTTACATTTTTATCCAACGATCTTCCCGCCAAAGATTACCAATACATATATTCGTGTGTAAGTAATCTTTGTTAGGTCAACCTAACCTCCAATACCCGTTGGCTTCACTACCTATTTTAAAAGTGATGCGTGAATTTTATTCTGTTCTGAACATAATTTCATCAATTTCTAATTCAAATTTCATCAGTACAAGGCACAAGCTAAAAATGCCGAAAGTTTCCTCAAAGCAGAGCAGCAATGAAGGTGGCTCCATGAAGATGTAAACAATATGCGCGCCTCCAGGCTTCATAGACCCCTTCTTCTTCTTCACATTTCAGCAGCCAATCAGAGATGGCGAGACTCTTTCATATATAGGGACTCTAGATTCTACCCTTATCTGACACAATCATTCTTGTGGACCACAAATGCATAAGTCAATTTCACCATTCTGTATATTTCACATACTCGAAGGAAAACTCATATCATGCTTGTCATCGCAGCTATAAGGCAAGACTTAGAAAAACGGTACTCCCAGAGGGCCGATCTTTGAAATAATTGGGTAAAAATAGTAGGTGAAAAAAATGAAGGTTTCCTATTGGTCCCTCTAAAGTCTTCATCGAAAGTAGACTTCTGTGCCCAAGTAACCCTCAGCTGCATTCGATAAGATAAAGGCTGCTCAAAACAAGGGTTTTTGGCTCATCGAATGAAGCGAAGGGTTACAGAAGTCTACTTTTCGATAAAAACTCTAGCAAGAGGGACCACTGGTAACCCAATAGTTAGTGAGTCGACCATTCTTATCCAATGATTCCAAAGATCGGCCAGCGGGTCAGATTCTTGGAAATGAAATTTTGTAAACTTGAGTCAAGTCAAAATTCAAAAACTAGGGAGATAGGAATAGCAACCACATCCGCCCCCTGTACCAACTCGAGGGACCGAGGGTGGCCAAGACTGTATTAAAAATGGAGTCGTATCTATTCTATTCTGAAGGGTTAGTGAAAGCAATTTATTCGAATTGCAGTGAACTTTCAAAATCACACAGAGCTGGCTCAGGAATTTGAACTTTTTTCTCTCTCTTTCCGCATTTTGAAGACAGGCGGTAGAAAGTGACTGTGGTGGGGGGGGGGGGGGGGGGAAGGTCAATCCAAAGAACTTTGAATTGACTCAATGAGCCCCGTACGATTTCCTTGACGATTCATCTACTCTTAGCGACGGTTAAAGCGCCTTCATCCTTCGAACAGTCAAAATCCACGACATCGTAGGATCATCCATTTGATTTCGGAGAGCACATCATTTGACACTGTGACCCTGAATAAGCTTGGTTTTCAATTTCAATCGTAATAATTGAGCTTGAGGGCGTCAACACTAAAATCCATTCTCGGATGATATTAATAAAGAAAAATAAATAAAGAGCTCGTATATTCCAACTTGTGAATTCTTTTATTCAATCGAGTCAATGGAAAGCGTTCGTTGGGAGGAAAATTGAGATCCGACAACGCGGGACCTCGGTCGCGGTCTCTGTCTGGGTCTCGGGCGCGGTGCTGTGGAGGCGACGAAACGCCAGGCCTGGGCTCATCTTAACAACCTTCATCCGGGTTTTTGAACCTCGAGATCCCTCTCTTGCAGAGCGCGTTTTATCTTGCTCTATGCGTATGTACAGTATGTTCCATAAATCCTCAAGCAGGCCTCATAAACCTCGAGCATGGAAAAAAATGTATAAGTCGATCAAATTACTGAAAAATTGTTCGTTGGACGATTTCGGTTGATCGTTGAATTGTTGACCGTCACGGACCGATTATTATTAGCGAATTTTTGCGACGAATATATCCAACAGAATCATGCAAAATCATTGCCAACCTACGCATGACAACAGAGGATGGCACGAAACTGGATCGTGTTTTTCGAACTTTTTCGGTGTTTTCAATCATCGATGGCATCAATTCGATTTTGAATTCATGTCCGGAGGTGAATTCGAAATCGAATTGATGTCATCGATGCCCCGAAAACACATCTAAAAACACAATTGAGTTTCCTCAAATATGTAGTTAGGTTGGTATTGTTTATGATATTCGATCGCGAAAATTCGCCTTATGAATCATAAATTCTAACGTACACCGATCAAGCTGAGACTCTAACTTACGATCAAGGACAGAGCGCTCTACGCAATCTGCATCCAGTTCAATTGGCTACGGCAGATGGTAGAAAAAAATGCTGTATAAAATAACACAGTCTATCTTCATTTCACTTTCACGTTATTCTTGCTCGCAAAATTAAATTTTTGAACTATCTACCTCATAGTCAGAAACTATGTTGTATACAGTGGTAGCGTGTAACTTGTCAGCGATGTAAGTACTGTGTCCATTTAAACCCATATAAGAAGTCGAATGCGAAGATGCTCACGGAACACCCAACAGTTCAATCTTTTTCATGGGTTTAAAAGAACGAACTTCCACATTGCCAAATTGCACGCTACGCCACTGGTTGTACCCTATGAAAGTTAATAGTATTACCGATGGTGATGATAGTGCGATAAGCATTATAATTTACTAACAAATACAATGCGCCCAGGCCCAGCACTTAAATAATTATAGAAATTAGAACTTGTGATTCATAAATTGGTCAAAATGGAACATTGATACATAGAGACAGGTTCGGGTACACTTATTTTTGGGACATGCTGTAAATACGTCATGCTTGCGCGCCACGTGTTGGCGAGTGAGTGTGTGTATTTGAGAACGGCCGGCCATACATACGAATTCATAATTTACAATTTACGCGTTACTAGTATTCGTCGGCGGTTTTTTATCTCTCTCTCCTTCATCATATTCACCCCCAACATTAGGTACTTCGCTAGAAGCAAAAAAAATTAAGTCAAATTAAGACAAGCTGTCTGTGCATGCGGTTCATTGGCTCAGTCATCAGAGAAAACTCGATTGCACTTAAACCTTAGAGATCTCGAACGAAAAATCAATTGGTATTATAACGACTTTCATGGGTGGAAGATATCTAAATACCTACGGTTTTCGGTATTTTTCGACACCAAAAATATCGATCGTCATGAGCTTTGAATCAGCAGTTCAGCAATTATGTCCTTATCGCACCACCCCATCTACATTCAAAGTTGCATTGAAACACACATAAAACATTGACGCAAGCCAATACTTTTGGGTGTAAACTTCAACACTCATTATGCCTTAGGGGGTCAGCGGAACTTAATTTCTCATGACTATTCCAAATACCGCCACTATCAAATGATCAACATTGTTGGGGGGGGGGGGGGATTAATCCACTAGCAGAAAATAATAAAAAATAATCGCATGAATATAAAATTACAGAGCAGCTGAAATGACCAGACAGAGTGAATTTTGCATATGCAAGCTGACGGTCTGTATGACGCAGATTGAGCGGGGGGCCACCGTTTGTAATCTTTTTCCCGCTCGTCTGGGCGATATTGAGGAGAGGTCGTTCCTCTTGCTTTGTCTTCAATCAGAGGTCCGACGGTAAATAATTTTTCTTTCTTTTTTTTCCGCCGTTTCTCCGAACCGGCCGTTAACATGTGGAAACAAAAAACCTCAAGCGACACCTCTTCCCCCGCACAAACTTGCACGGCTCGGCCGGCGGGTCAAAACTAGTCCAGATTAGCAGTCGTACAAATACTTGTAAGTTCAGAGGAGCAGATGCCAGATACATAAACCCCCGAAAAAAATATAGAGACGGAAAAGTAAAAGGAAAAGAAAATAAAGAAGAAAAAAAAAACCACAGCCGTGCTTTGCCGAGGATAAAAACCTGCTGTCCAGACATCTCCTCAATTACACATCCTTCTCTTCATTTTCTTTCGACACCACCCTCTCCCCCTCTCGTCGAGTTTGCTCTCCTGTTTAATTTGGGGACGAGACAACACTATATAACAGACGGGTGTTTCCGAGATATAGATAACACAGAGAGACGTCTTTGTTTGTCGGCCTGAGTCAGCTCCAATTATTTTGCTACAACTCTGTTTGCGGTTTTTCTTTTATATAAATACTTTTTTATTTATTTTTTTTTTATTTTCATTATTATTATTTTTGGCGCGCACAGCGCAGTTTCGTTCGGCGACAGTATTATTTTACGGATCAAAAAGCCTGATTTCAAAAAGGAACAGAGACGAGGAGAGAGCAAGAGACCAGAGGCGCGTAGCCAGGAATTATTCGTTCCCCTCTTTCTCTTTACATATTTAAACGGACGTGTTAAAAAAGGATTGAGCTCTATCATGGACCAATAACAAGATGTTAGCCTTCATCTCTTGTCTTTTTCTAACGCATGCATTCAAACAGGCAAACAGAGAGAGAGTGGAGGTTTGTGAGGATATGGTACAAGAATTTGATTTTCCTGCCTCCGAATTGAAAGAAAATTTTTCAGCAAGTTCTGGTATTGTGTGTTTTCAGAATTCCTTTCACACGCACAAAGTTATTTGCACTGGGTACGCGCTGCTTACTTCTAGTTCATCACACTTGATTCATTTTTACCAATCACCGCTCAAACTACTTTGTACTTACGTTCGATAGGGGCTGAACGAATACATTATCAAACTTCGCCGAAAATTACAGGTCGACCCGATCTTCAGCTGATGAGGTGGGTTCAGAAATTCGTTTGTCTTTGTCTCCACCCATCTGAACGCATTGGTTAGAAAAGAACAGAGTAAGGGGTAAAGTCACGTGGTGGTCCCTCATTCTATCCTTCTACAACGCATGTGTTCAAATAGGGGGGGGGGGGGGAGAGAGAGAGAGGTAAATAGATAGATAGACGAACTCAGTGGTATTCACGTATGAAACAAGTTCAACGCGTCGTCTCAAAAACTGGATTTGGGAGGACTTGAAGCACACGTTTTCATTCACTAATCTTGCATTAAAAGAAAAACTGTTCAACTCAACGATTAAGGGTCGCGCGGCTTTTTAAATGTCGATGAGGGCAATAAAATTCACTAACTTTGAGGAAAAATAAGAAAATGAGGAACTCGTAAAACGGTTAAGTGGATTCCAACAATTTCGAGGCTCCAGCGTCAACGCCCGGCGCGGCACAATCGTCATTCATCATATCACCAACACCGTTTATACCGCAACCTCTGAGTGTGTTGAACTTTCTGGGACGACCAATTTTTCCTTAGATTCCCAGGTTCGTTCACACTGGCGCAAGGTTTTGGCGGGAAAACCGAACCAAGGTCTCATGTCAAATGCAGGGCGGTGCAACAGTGCCGGATTTCATAGAATAAATGGGTTTAAAACCGATGACGGGCAAAACTTGGTTTTATTTTTTATTATTAACGATAAAAGCAGGTTCTTTTTCTTAAAATAGACAACGGACGGCTTCTTTACAATTAGGAAGACGAACGTTTCCTGTTGGTTTCGAACAAGGACTTCAGCCCCGTATGATAGAGGTATCACTTTTTCCCGATTTATAACTGAATGAGCTTGAATCAGCATTCTCTTGTAGCGGTATAGGATGGGCGAAGTGACGCGTTCATTACATCGATTTACGAATGCTGAATTTCACCCACGATTTGAATATATTGACTTTCAAGTCGTTCGTGAACTTCAAGGCCATTCTATTCACATTAATTAATTAATTAATTAATTAAACTATACATTAATTTAATTTTGTTTACACCGTTTTTCCAGGACAATGTGACCTGCCAAGCAACAATTCATGGCTAGAAAAATTATTTTGCAAAACTACCGACAACCTAGAGGACTAGCACCTTCACATTCAGTGAAGATTCCAATTAACGAGGAATCGAAATTCTCTTCATATGAAGTTGCGGGTCATCACCGACAGGTTTCACGGGATAATCAATCCGTTACTGAAAACACCACGAACTGAAATTAAGGTGGTAAATGGATTATTAAGAGTCCCGATTGGATTGCGAGTAGTGGTGGACATAAGGTAAGACGTACGCGGCAACACAGTCGAGGTGGTAATGAACTGATAAGTTCTTCGAATCGGTGGGAGGGGCCGGAAAACAGATAAAACGAACGACTATAATTTCATTATTACTGAAAAAAAAGAAGAAAAAAATAAGAGCGAGAGGAGTAGAAGGACCAATGACTTGACGATAGACGAAGAGGTGGTAGAAGAGTTAAAGGTAATTAATTACACTTAAAGGAGAGGACGGTCCGAGAGCAAATGTACGAGAGAGAGAGAAAACATACGCGAGTAATTGCGCGAGCCAAACAATTCTCATTCTCGGCGGATAATTGTGCGACGGTGTGAGAGAGAGAAAGAGAGCAATACGGCGAATAATAGTGTGAGAGAGGCAGAGGAAGACGAGAGACGCGCGAGCTCAGTTCGCGGGTCGTCAACGCGTCTCCCGCCGCTCGACGAAAGACAAGGTGGGGTGTAAAGGGGGGAGGTATAGAGAGGAAGGGGGGGGGTAATTTCATGGCCGGCTCAGTTTCTGACCTCGGACAACGGGAGCGGGTAAGGTCTCTGCTCTAGTAGCCTTGAGTTTGGACGGACCCTTGCCAGAGCGTGAGATAGAGAGGGGGATGCAGAGAGAGAGAGAGAGAGGGGGGAGAGCCGGGAGCTCAGCGCACCGCGACTTCGCGGTTTATTTCCACCGAGCGTCGGGCGACAAGTCATCACACTGGTACACCCGTCCCCCGTACTCCTCCCTTGATACTGAGTCCGAATCGTTGCAACTCGTTTGGTCCTCCAGGCCGGATCGTTACGACTGGTCTTCCGATCGACCAGATCATCGCGACTGATCCTCCGTCCGGCCCGAGTAAAAGCCAACGTAATAAAATCATGATGTAAGATTACACACGTGGAAGCACCAGAAAATCAGCGGCCACGTTGTTTCGAAAGCCATGACGGGCGTGACGTCTACGATACACCAATAGAATAACGTACCCAAAGCTCACACGCATATCGTAGACGTCAGACGATCGAAATGTATTGTTTCATTTCTGGTTCTAGACCAAAGGAATACACTCCCCGATTCAGAGTGCGACAGTGGCGGCTCGCCTAAGGAGGCAAGGGAGGCTGTGCCTCCCCAGACATTCAGAGGGAAGAAAAAATAACGTCGTCAAGACAGTAACGAGAGACAACATATTAAAATTAGGCAAATCACAATGTTCGTGACTCAAAAACTTGAGTCAATCTTCACTGAGAGCGCAAGAGAAGAAAGTTATAAGCGGGCAGGGAACGAGATTTCAGAGTCGCGAAACGACAGCAGTCAGCAGTGCCAGAGTCTGTGCCTCGTCACCTCGTCGAGAGGCACAGACTCCGAGACGGTCGAGTCAGTCAAGGGGTGTTCGGCACACACTCACACTCACACAACCAAGCAAGGACTATGCAGTGTGCACGCACTAACGAAGGTATCGGAGGCTGCTATCCTCCACGACTCCCGCAGCGTTGCCGAGCCAGTAGCCGGATAATAACCTTCATGCCAGTCGCCGGACCAGCCGCGCCTGTTTGTTTTTGTCTACGTATTATCGGTTTTCGGGTGTGTTCACCCCCCCCCCCCCCACAGCCTCCCCAATACCAAAACCCACGAGCCGCCACTGGACAGTGCGTACTAACGTGTCCTAAGGCAAATTAATGAAATACTGACCGTCGTGTGATTAGTACCTTTTTACGGTTTCTGATCATTTCTCGGCATTTAATCAACATTCCTGGTGATACTATTTAACGAACCCAATCTATAGGTAATTGGGAGTCTAGGTTGCGCCATCAAACGAATTCTTAACTCTTCCTAATTTTTCGTCAAAATGTGACGAGACTGATGAAGTGGCCTCAGCCTGAGATCTTAAAACTCTTTACTGAAGCGTCGCGTCGCGGCGTTTCGTTTCTTTCCGCTGACAACATGCTACTGCCTAAATTACAAGTTTATTGAGAATTTAAAAAATTGTTGCCTATAATGGTTCAAATTTCAAAATTTATGATCCCCCTTCCAACCTAGAAAACTTTCTAGATCCGCCACTTCACATCTACACCTCTACAGCGTCTAAAACGTGCCGTCACGAACTGTCTCAAAAATTGGGGGGAAAAAAAAAAAATGCATATTCATCCACTATCCGCCTACTCAGGCGCATGGACGAATACAGGAATTTGTCTTACTCTCTCTCTGCAGCCGTTTAAAACCCATGAGTGAGAAAAGGATAGCAGAGGGGGCCATCACGTGACTGTGCCCCCTATCCCCGCCCTTTTCTAACGCACGTATGTTCAAATGGAAAGAGAGAAAGAGATAGACAAATTCCTGCAACCGCCCATGCTCATATGCGCAACATGCGTGCGCGTACGGAAACCGCCCGATACAACAATTGAACGCGCCAAACAAGTCTCCTACAACATCTGAATTGAGGGCTCGTAGTCCATCGTGGCCTTAAGTCAATAGTTTCGGAGAGCGTTATGAGAACGTAAAAGTAAGTACATAGTTGATTGTTCGGAGCACCGAGTAGCACCGCAGTTATAATCTGTTGGAGAGGAAGTCAAAGGCAGTTGACGCCGGAAATTAACCTCCTCCACCTCCCTCCCTCTTTCCATTCTCATCACCCCCACCCCAAAAAATTAGCGGCACCAGGAAGGCAGAGACACTATCAGCTGGCCGACTCATTCCCGCTTTTTCCCTCTCTTTTTACATTTTCTGTTTTTCTGGTTTTATACCAATGCTATTTATGTATAGGATGCTCTAAAAGTGTTGACCGAATCGACAAAAGCGGATCTGGATTAGCACTTGCGCATCAGTTCGACACATTATCATAAAACGCACACTTACGTTTAAAAAAATCGCACGTTCTTTCTCGTGTGAGACTTGTAGTTGCGATAAATTGAAGCCATTAAGTAAGTCATTCTCAAAAGGGTTGTTTTGCTGCGCTACGCTAAATATTACTTGCACCCGCGCGTTTCTGTTTTGCCCGAATTCTGGTGTTCTTGGCGTGATCAGAGGTGTAAGAACAGTGAACTCAAAATGCAGGCGGACGTGGATGGGTGACTAGGGCTCAGTGGGCAACAATGTATTTCCTTCATTTAAACTCACCAAAAAAGTCGAACGCTTCAGTCATCGGCGATGACCAGGCATTTCGACCTTTCTAATGTGTTTAAATGGGGGGGGGGGGGGAATTGCCAAATCGCATGCCTCGCCACTGATTATGATGTAGTAGCGGCTCGTGCAATTTGGAAACAATTTTTTCCCTCCATTCGAATCCATGGACAACAATCGATTGTTGCAGAGTCACTGCTTCAATATCGACTTGATTGATTGACATAGAATCAAGTGGAAGAAAATCTTGTTCCCGCCGTACAACACAAGCCGCCAGTTAAAAATAAAATAAAAAAAACAAAACAAAACAAAAAAAAAAAAACAAAAAACAAAAAATGCAAAGATAATCTCAAAAACCCAGCTAATCACGCGACTCTAGGAAACTTACAGCGATAAATATAGTGACAGTACCGTTCCGTCGTGCGTACATTCTAACGAACAGAAATAGGGCAGGAATAGGACAGTAAAAAAGAATCACGTAAGAGCTTTTAAGAGTGTAATCAGGAGTTCTAGCCGGTAAATTTTATAGCACGGACTCACGACTGTAAAACATGGATGAATCGTGAGAGGGGGGGGGGGGGTTGAGAGCTTGCGCAGTTACGGGGCGCAAAAAAAACAGAGAGGGCGGGGGCGGGGGGAAGTTCGTCGGAACACGAAGATAATAAGAATAATAATAGCAGGAGCTGAACCCGATTTGCGACACACCGGGAACACTTTTTAACAGATTCGAGTTCGATACCGTTACTTATACGCGCGGGGTGAGCTTTCGAGGCCGATAGAGAGTAAGGGGAGAGGGGCGAACTGCAGATAGTACGGGGCAAAGAGGGCGGTGGTGGGGACGGGGGGGGAGAGGAGTTCGTGTCTGCGGTCCGGCAAAGTTTACACCCGCGCAAACCGCAGAGAGTATTACTCCATCGCCGTCAGTTTTTAATGAGACACCGCGGATACATACAACTATCTGCAGCTGAATCGATTTTCCATGAGATTGGGCCCGAAACGATTCGATATAATAGCACTGTGAGGAATCGTGGAGAGAAGTATAATGTTACTGCACAACTCCTCCGAGGAGCGATCCGCAAGTGCAGCGAATTTTGTTCGACGATTCAAGAGTCGTCCTTTTGTTTTCGACCTGTGTTCGATTTCGACGTCATCAGACATTAGACCACAGTCCGTTTGGATCGCGCCCTTCAATATTATACGAACGTCGAATCACGACTTAGCACTGAAGATCTTTGCGATGTCCGCTCGGAGAACTCGTCGGTTCGTTGTCTCTGTCGTCATCGTGCTCGCGGGAGCACGATGCCGTAAAATAGATGACATAGCAGCGACGGTTCATACGGTACCGTACGCTGTACAGAGTACAGCACCATCAGAAATAAGCCACGTCCAAAATCGGAAAATTTAGTTCAAAATATACCGTTCCGATGACAAAGAATCTGAAAGAAGGTTGAAACAAAAGACAACTGAGAACTGAAAAATGTCGGGAATAAATTTGATTTTCGTTGAAATTCGTCGCTTTTATAGACAATTCTCAATTTAACCCTTTTACAGTAACCGCAGGTTGGGAAGACAAATCGATGTTTGCTAGCTCAAATTAATCGGGTTGTTATACAGGGTGTCAATTAAAAAAGGAGCCAGGCTTAATATCTCGAAAACGGCTCCGAATTTCGAAAAACGCTGAAACACGTGTTCGATTATTTCGAGGGGGACATCTTTTGAGGGGGTCCCGAATTTTTGAGGGGGGCCCCAGGGGGGTCAAGTCCCATATTTTAAATGGGGACCCCCATTTTTTATTTAATAATCGGAAAGAGGGTGAAATTCTAAGACTTTTGGCGCAAACCGAAAGTCGATATCGTTTTTCATGTTCGATATATCGAAGGTCAAAGTTCGATATGGACCCATCTTCAGAAATTCGTAACTTTCCTTTAAATAGTCCAAATTTCAAAAACTGTGGGTCTAAAATCCTCTACAGAGCAAGCACTTTGCAGAAAAAAATTCAATTTTTTCAGAAATTTAGTCAAAATTTGGTTTTAAGGCTCCCAAACATTTTTAACGTTTTTGGCCCTCACGGGGGGCTATCAGAAAAATTCCGAGAGACGACCCCTATCGAGTGATACGTCAATCGAAAAGGCGTAACAAATTGAGCATTTTGGCGCAAACCGGAGGTCTATATCGTTTTTCATATTCGAGATATCGCATTCTGTAAATCAACATTTGACATTCGATATCTCGAATATGAAAAACGATATGGACCTCCGGTTTGCGCCAAAATGCTCAATTTGTTACGCCTTTTCGATTGACGTATCACTCGATAGGGGTCGTCTCTCGGAATTTTTCTGATAGCCCCCCGTGAGGGCCAAAAACGTTAAAAATGTTTGGGAGCCTTAAAACCAAATTTTGACTAAATTTCTGTTAAAATTGAATTTTTTTCTGCAAAGTGCTTGCTCTGTAGAGCATTTTAGACCCAAAGTTTTTGAAATTTGGACTATTTAAAGGAAAGTTACGAATTTCTGAAGATGGGTCCATATCGAACTTTGACCTTCGATATATCGAATATGAAAAACGATATCGACTTTCGGTTTGCGCCAAAAGTCTTAGAATTTCACCCTCTTTCCGATTATTAAATAAAAAATGGGGGTCCCCATTTAAAATATGGGACTTGACCCCCCTGGGGCCCCCCTCAAAAATTCGGGACCCCCTCAAAAGATGTCCCCCTCGAAATAATCGAACACGTGTTTCAGCGTTTTTCGAAATTCGGAGCCGTTTTCGAGATATTAAGCCTGGCTCCTTTTTTAATTGACACCCTGTATATTTCTACACCACGGTGCTGCTTTTGCATACACAATTGATAGAAGGCGCTCCAATAAACATTTTTTTGTTTACAATTTTGGAGTCGTAATTATTGCGAATAAATAAAAAACTGAAATTGTGTGAGGCACATCTATAAACAGCCATAGAAACGAATAAACTCTGGTGGGGTCAGTGGCGTAGTGTGCAATTCGGCAACGTTGTAGTTCGTCCACTCCAAGCCATGAAAAATATCGAACTGTAGGGTGTTCGGTGAACACCCTCGCATTCGATCTTTGGAATGAATTTAAATGGACACAGTACAAAGTTGCCACATTGCACGCTACGCCACTGGGTGGGGTATGGAAACGGTTAATGAAGATTGCATGAAGCATTTCGCCAGCCAACCCCGTTCTCCGAGAAGACAGACCTCAATGCATTCGATGATTTTCAGTTCTCACAAATGAGATTAAAATCCCGAAATTCTTGAAGTTTTAAGGATACTGTGTAGGCAAGAATATTTATGATCCTCATTTCTGATGGCATACAAGCAGACTAGGACGCCATCTTGAAATTGATATAGAACGGCGGCGACGCTGTCAGAGTGAAGCTCAGCGGGGGAAACCTCAGAATTACAATAATTAAATTTTTGATCGGATATTCTAATAAGGCCTGTTGACGAAAATTCATGCGAGACTGTAGGCTATAAGAGGATTACGTAGCATTACTGCGAACTCCGGAATAAACGAAAACTTTACCTCTCCACTCCAGATTTTGAGGTTAGCTCCTTGATAACATAGTAAGAGCTTTTTAAAGGGCTCCTGACGCGGGCGCTCTGTCACTCATCCTAGCTCCCTATCTCTCTCTCTCTGCGGATTCTTCAAATCCCTTGTAATTTTAATTAGAATCGAAAATTTTCTTCCTGGAGGCTCATCGCTCAACGCCACAGGCTCGGTGGAAGCGATAAACTGGATTAGTGTAAGATTCATGATGACGCTCTCTCGCTCTCTCAATTCTCACATCATTTTTCTTGGTTTATTTTCTTCAGTTAATCCGAGCTTATCATATTTGATGCAGCTTTTAATAAGCTGCGACGATTGCATATATTCCTGGTTTGCCTCGAAGACGTCTTGCTTACAGCCAGTGCAGTTCGACTTACCGTTATCTTTTTCACACACAAATACACGTATGTAAGTACAATCGAGGAATTAAATAATGTACTTGCGTCGACTCCTCAGAATTTGGTTCCGGTAGGCTACCTGAAATACTTACCACACTGAATTTGAGTATTGCGGTTTGCCTACCTTAGCTGAAATCTAGGGCGTCGACTGACATCATTTAATTTGCCGACTGTAAAACATAAATGTTGAAAAAGCAAAATGCTACAGGCCAGCCTCTCCTTGATTTCGATGTTTTTTAGAAGCAAAATATAGACATCAGTGGCGGATCCAGCCCTCGCGATCGGGGGGGGGGCGAATTTTGGATTTTTGCCCCTGTACGATCCCCTTTTCTTGTTTTCGCTCTTGCTTTTCCCCTTAATCTCCCCTCTTTTCCCACTTTTTGGGCCGAACGGTGGGGGGTAGTGGACAGTGGTGCCCCCCCGTATCCGCCAATGCGACACATCGACGATTTTTACTCAAATAAAGGGCAGTTTAGATTGAAACGCAATATTCCACAACAGTGGCGTTGCAAGGCGGCAACTTCTCTTCTTCTACATTAAAAATTATGAAAAAGGTCGAACTATTGGTGTTCGATGAAGAACACTCTGGAATTCGACCTTTCACACGGATTTGACCAGACAGAATCCACTATTGCAAGATTGCACGCATACTGATTGAGGAATCTCGCACGAGACAAAAGAAAACAGAAATCGGTCATTTCTAGAGAGCTCTCATCAAAAGAAAATCAGAATTTCCGGTTACTTACATCATGAATGACTCTTCCTCTAACAAAGATGTTGTTTATTTCTTTTTATATTATTGCATTTTTCATCAACATACCTGCAACAAAGAGAAAGGGCAAAATTAATTACTGAATTTCAAAGGACACAAGTAAACTTAAATATAAAAAAGAGGATCTAATTTTAGATACATGAGCTATGTTGGCTTGTAAGATTTACCAAAATTCATACGGGGAATCCATTTATGTGCTTCTTGAATTTTCTATGTGAGCCAACATTTCAGGATTTCGGGATTCAGGATTTCAGGAATTTCTCGGCGATAACTGCAAGTATCTCTAGTCAAGGCAAAGTGGATTTTTTCCTGAGCATTGATCCTGCACAAGCTGACAACAATGTTTCCAATCCGTTCACCTATGCGCTGGCGTCGTTTGCCGTCAGGCGAGTATAAACGTAAATCAAAAACTTTTATCACTCCAGCTTTGGCTTAAAAAGTGGGACATCGGGGAGATGGGGGAGAGGAGAAATAGAGTAAAAGTGAGAACGTTAGGATATTATGACGCACGGCAACTGCATTTCCGCATAGCAAGCTCCAAAGGCTGACGTTCGTCGTATATGCAAGGCTGGCTTATGAGACTATATACAAAGAGGTCGTTTCAGATGAGTTTGTTGATGACAGTTATCACGTGATAAGCGCAGGGGTGCAAAATGTTCCAAAACTTCGGAAGTTTCACGCGATCCATGACTTATTTCCTCACAGGATTTTAAAAAATTTCCTCACAAAAATTTGAAAATGATTACTTTTTTTGGTTATTTTAACATTTCAACACCCCATATACTCAAAATGACCTATATTTTCTCATTTTTTACACTATTTTCCTGGGAAATCCTTATTGCCATTCTTAAAAACAAAAAAAAAACAAAAACAAACAAAAATATTTAGACAAATTTCCTCACTTTTCTAGAAATTTCCTCACTTTCACGCGATCCGCGGATCGCTAGATCGGGCACATTTTGCACCCCTGGATAAGCGTTTAGAAGATTTTCAGTTGGTAGGAAAGTTGATTTTGATGCGCAGAACTCGTGAACTCGTTCACTGCGCATCAACATTGCGAACTGTCATCGGCAAACTTATCTCAAACGACCTCTGCCACAAACCACACCATACTACAGACGAGACGTCACGTCACATTCGTCGGATGTTTGTTTTATGATGGCTGGCGAGCGAAAGCGTCACTGTAGTGAACGTGCTGCGAGCGAATAATAAAACAGCGCGTTCACGACGTAATTCCGAAACTTCGATCTTTGCAATCGATTAATTATTTCGATTGAACCAACCAATTTCCATCAGGTTTTCTGAGAATACCCGAAAAGTAACCCAAGTCAATGTTATAGATCAAAGAGGTATGCTCATCGGTCTTGGCACCACAAATTCAGTGGCGCGCAGTTCAAGATCGCTGCAGGCAAGATGGCCGACAAAAGCAGAAAACTCAAACTCTTTGCAGAAAACATTGGGTTGTTTTCTGCTTTCCGGCAGAGGGCAGCCCAATCTTTTCTGCAAAGATCATACTGTTTTCTGCTTTTGTCGGCCATCTTGCCTGCAGTGATGTTGAACTGCGCGCCACTGAATTTGTGGCGCTAAGTCAGATGATCATACCTCTTTAATCTATAACCTTGAACCCGAGTAACACTGAGCAACCCGAACCGTCGCACTAGGATTCGAGATGGGGAAAAAAGTGGCAAAAAATTAGTGAAACTACAAACAGTCAAACACTACAGTACTTTCTCTACACGGAGCGAGAAGGTAAAAATTCAACAAAAATCGTAGTTTTTGACCTTTAATGCTTCCTATCAATCTTTTTCAGTGACATTTTAAGGTTTAAATTACTCGTTAAAAGTGTTTTTTGTGATTAAAATTGGTCTTGAAACTTTACATAGATGCTACATTAATGAGAAATTTACTTTCTGATTTTTGACCACTATTTGACGCTATCAAACTACAGTGCGAAGTATAAAGGGCATAGAACCAGCGGGTGTACTATCAACAGGGCTACCTACGACCATCCGAAGAAGGACGACTCAATTTTGTTGGGGGTGGGGGGTGTTAAAATTCTACAGGCTGTTTGCTCGGATGCGAGGAATTTTACGCATCAAGAGCTATATCAGATCTCATCGCTTAATAACCTTGATAAGACCCCAGAAACAAAGAGACTTGAACTAGTCGTGGGGTGGTGGGGAAAGAGAAGGGGGGGGGGGCAAATAAAAATTGCTAACGCGCCCGACCATCCGTCCGAGAGGAAGCAGCGAATTATACCGTCTGGTTTCGTCGCATGTTGTGTATGGACGGCGGAATCAGTCGCGAGGACACTAACACACTAAAATACAGACACACACACACATACACATACAGACATTCGCACATGCCAACAGACACTAGACGACCATAACTACTACACGACCCCGGTCGCGGCCACACCGCGCCGGCCGGCCCGGAGGAATCCTGTGGCGGTCGAGGCCGCCCGCGGGCCGGTGGCGGAGCCGGTAACTGGGGGTCTACGGCCGACCGCGGTCTTCACCCGCTGGGCTCCTTCGGCAATCCGGCAAGAGGAGACAGCCGCCGCGGAGGGCGGGGCGGCTACGAAGGAAAAACCTCGGCCTAGACCCTGATGATGGCCAGCCGGCGCGCACCGCCCGGTCCCATGGGAAACCTTCGGTTGGAAGGAAGGTGGCCGGCTGGTGGCACTATCGAATCGAATGAAAAGTCCGACTATACGATTCACCCTCTTCGCAACGATACGAGACGGTCAAAGAGGAATGGCACAGCGAACAACCCCCCCCCCCCCCCCCCAACAGCAACCGGTCGATGACTTTAAATTGTCGAGTTGTGACCGCGTCGCACTTTTCTGGACGAGATAGTTTGCTTACGGGGAGAGAACTCCACATCATGGATAGTGCTACGTTGCCATCATCCAATTAACCCTTTCTTGGATAGTGGTACACACGTGTACCATTTTATGTAACATGTGATTCAACGGAATTTAAATGGAAATTTTTCAAAAAGTTGTGTGACCCATCAAAGTTCTTAAAAAAGTGTCCTCTTTCGAACGGTCTAAATAAATCTTAAAAAAACTCAACTCCCAAAATGCGTGCGTGAAAGGGTTAAAGTGTTTGCCATCAATGACATGATGAAGTAATCAAGACACTGTACTATCAAACGCAATACTTTTGGTTCGAGGTAATCATCGCAATCCCTCTACGCTCCAGTGGTGTAGCGTGCAATTTGGCAAAGTTGCAGCTCGTCCATTTAAAGCCATAAAAAAGATCGAAATATTGGGTGTTCGGTGAACACCTTTGCATTCGACCTTTTACATGGGTTTAAATGGACTCAGTACAACGTTGACCAATTGCACGCTACGCCACTGCTACGCTCCGGTCGCTCCGCGTGCATTCTTGACGGTAAAAACTTTCCCGTTTGCAAATACATCACTTGCTTTCCTTTCTTCTAAGTCTGCAAGGACACAAAGGACGAAAAGCACACTATAGGCTCTAATTTGAACCATCGACTTAATCTAACACATACTGGACGGTTTTGATAGGAATCCAGCTCTGACGTAAAGACGACGACCCTAAATAATAAACATTTGAAGCAATTTCTCAGATCATCGTCAATTCGGTTCCGACTACGATACGCCAGTCCGTAATCACCCCATAGGCCGTCTTGAATTGTGGAAAAAAGGGGGAGGGGAGCGAAGCGAATGACGACAGTTCTCGGCCAGCTGGCAACGCCAATGACGCGATCGTCTTGGGTACAGTTGAGCGCCTTTGGACCCCTTGGTCCTTCGCGTCCCTCAGACCTAGTCAGTAGTAGTCAGCTTGAGAACCAGCTCGCTAACGAGATGCAGGCCAAATTCTCAGCGGACTAGCTCCAATTTTTTTTTTTTTTTTTTTTTTTTTTTTTTTTTTTTTTTTTTTTTTTTAAATAAATTTGCGACTAGAATGAATCGTATTATGTACTTCTGGAAAGTGAGGAGCAACAGGACCCCGTTTTAGAGTTAAGTGCAATAAGAACGAACTTGACAAAAATCCAAATCCCACATTCATTGCCATCGCGCAACATGAGAAAAAGCGTTGGAAAATTACAAAGATTTTCCTTCTGAAACGAGATCTAACCAAAAAAAAAAAAAAAAAAAAAAAAACGCATCAAATTACTACTTTCGCTGAACAGAGTGCACGTAGTTTGCAACCTTCACCTCCAACAGAACTGAACGAGGGCGCTAATAAGCTGAAATCCTGCGGAGCTTTAGAGCTTACGCACTCGCATAGAGGAGCAAGGCGCTTGAACGATGAATGCGAGACGAGTTTTATGCGTTCATTCATGTTTTCACTCGAGTCGACTTGGAACCAGTCGCCGATCTTGAAATTCTCAAGGTCCAAACACCGGTGGCCATACTCGGTAATAATTACTCATATACGCGCGAGACATAACAAAGAGAGGAAAACAAAAGATCTGCGAGTAAGCACTTGTCAACAGTTGCGGATTTTCAACACACGAGCGCTTGCAGTCGTGCTTTTCCGCTTTCAGCTGCATTCGTAGCAACCCCCCCCCCCCCCCCCCTTCCTTTCTACACACTCATACACACCACAAACTTGACAGGCTAAAGCTCGAATTCTTAGTTTCTCAGTGCCATTCGCGAGTTTCGACTGTTTATTGATCTACGTCACTCACTTCGAGTTCGACATAAATCACACGGCTTCTTCAGAGAAACTCTCTCCACGTGCGAACTAAACTTAAAGTGAACTTCCGCTCCGAGATTATGAACCGGGGCAAATTGATGTAATCGGAGACGATTGCTGAATTTCATCGATGTTCGCAACCGACTAAATGAAGATGATGTCACTGCAATGATGGAATAGTTCGTCTGAGAATTTTCCCCGTGGAACTAGGTATAGCTCGCGGAATCGACGACAACAAAGCTGGAAACTTCAAACTGACGAGAATTCGATGAATGTTAACTGCGCAGGATTACATTTTTAATTAAAAAGTTTTCACTTTCATCTACCGCATGTGATTTAATTAGATGGGCTCAACTGATAATGTGTTCAATTATACATATTACAATAAACTTAAAACTATGCAGCCGATACAGCTTCGCTTCACCTCTCATTATTCCATTAATTTAAACTCGAGCTCGATCGTCAAAGGCAAAATAATTTTACTTTCTCTCTCTTTTTGCCCATTTGAACGCCCGCGTTTGAAAAGGATAAAGAGACGGAAGGAATGTCAAGTGACTTCAACCCCTTTTCTGTCCTTTTCTGACACATGCAGTTAAATGAGCTAAAAGAGAGAAAAACAAAGCCATGGCTACGGCTAATTGGTCAAAGGTAACCGAAGACAGTATCGGCAGAGTGGCGCAGCAGCAGAATTTTCGTGTTTTAATTTAAGAAAGTTGTTGTACTCGGTGAACACATGGAAAAATTTCCAGCAACTGTATCCAGAATTCCAGTTGATACTTGACATTAAAATTTCAGATGCGAGAGATATGACAGCATTATCTGTGAGAAGGTACTTACATGAATGTAAGGACCTCCTCGAATAATCGAATAATAAGTCGAATAATCTGATTTTATTGCGTTGCCAAACTACCAAATAATCCGTCGAAAAATCTGATTTTATGGCGTTGCCAAACTCACCAGATAATCCGTCGAATAATCTGATTTTACGGCGTTGCCAAACTACCAAATAATCCGTCGAATAAATTGACTTTATTGCGTTGCCAAACTCACCAGATAATCCGTCGAATAATATAAAGCCCAACTCTGATCTCAGCTCTCAAGTTCATTTCCTTCCCTAAGAACAAAAAATTTCCATCGAGGTAATTTCAGGTTTACTTTACCAGACGGACGAAGAGGTTGCGGTAATCGCAAACCTCGGACGAGCAAACATTTCGCGAATAAAAGGCCAGACGCTTCAAAATTGCTTCAGACCTCTCTCGTAGCCTTGAGATGTTTCGAGTGGTGAGAAAAATAAAATTAGAGGAGGAAAATTGTTCTTTCCTTACCTCCCACTGGAAATTGTTGCTCGAGGAATGCGAGCGAAAGACAGGGGGAGGGTGGGGTGAAGGGGGCATGGAGGGGGGGGGGAGGAGGGGGGTTGGTGTGTGAATAATTAGGAAAATGAGCGCGTCCGTCCATCCATCCGACCCGACCTGCCCCGAGTTGAAGTTCTGTCGAGTCGAGTGACCGAGCAAAGCTGAACCGTGAGCATTTGTGCACTTAACGACTTAACTTGCATGCACTCGTAGTCGCGCAGGACGCGGGCTCATGCACCGTGGAGCAGCCCCCCCCCCCAACCGATCGAGCCATGCGGCCATGCCCATCATGAAGGGGCATCGTCTTCCCTCACCATCGCGATCGCTGCACCGTCTCACAGTTTCGTTCGCGTCTGTCTCGCTTCGTCTGGGAAAGCGAGAAACACTGGATTCTCTATTCCTCTGAGGAGTGGGGGAAGGTGGGGGTGACTCGCTAGAAATCTCGCACAATGGGATTCAACCGACGAGCGACACATTTTTATTCGGAGTAGCAGTCTGGCGGGTATCCTGCGTGAGTGCGTGACCGACTTGGGTTGACTATTTTTAAAAGTTAAGAGTTAAAGAGTAATATTTGTGTAAGCATCAAACCCATATCTATATGCCCAGAACTATTTACAAGTTTTAGGTGTTTTCCTAAAAAAAAAAAAAAAAAAAAAAACACAGTCATGGAATAAAAAGATTAATAAGGTGCTTTGCTACGCGACAGCACCTAAAAACATTTTTAGGTCCAGCGAAATGATTTGTGCTGAAAATTCGGAGTAGCAGTCTCGTGGGTAACCTGCGTGAGTGCGTGACCGAATTGGGTGAATTATTTTTAAAAGTTAGAGTAAAAGGGTAATTTTTGCTTAAGCACCAAACCCATATCTATATGCCCAGAACTATTTATAAGTTTTAGGTGTTTAAAAAAAAAAAAAAAAAAAACACAGTCATGGAATAAAAATATTAACATTTTTTTTTAGGTCCAGCAAAATGATGCGTGTTGAAAAATCCTAAAACGGACCTTTGACAAACTGTAAATTTCCTTGATTTCTCCCCTAGCTACTTTTCCTTGCAACCGCGGGGAAATCTCACAACAAAATTTGATGAGTATCGGTTGGCCGGTTCACCACTGATGGAAGAAGCTGGATTATGAGATTTTGAAACGTCTGATTGAGTTGGGCCTCTCAGTAAAAACACCGATGATATTTATGACGCGCGAGCGTCGGAAACGTCCATCAGCCCTGACGACTAAAAATGCATTGGAAAAGGGTACGAAAAATTACACCTTGACTCTGACCCAAATATCCTTCACGTAGGTTACGCTGATTGGTGATTACCATTTTAGATCGCCACTCTTGATAAGTGCATAGCTGGATAAGATTGAATCGTTACCATTAGTATCATCTCTCATAGACTTTCGAGAGAGCAAAGATCATAGAGGACACCGGGAAAAAAACGTCCGTGCGTTAAGAAAACTGAACGAGAGGTCCGGAGGTCCGTTAAAATAGGCGAGTCCGAAAGCGGCTGTAATCTTTGCTCCATTTCCCGTTTTGCCCGACTCAATCATCGCAATGATGGGCAATAATAAAATTGCTTTCGCGACTTGGGTTTTACAATCTTGCCGAAAAACGCCAAATCGAGACGGTCATAGATTACGTCAACAGTGATCAGTGAATTACGTCAATAGTTGAGGTCGTTGACGTTTCAGCGAAGTTGGCCGATGACAGTTGCTGCATGATCAGTGCTCAGACATTCCCGATTAGTGGAAACGTCGATGTCAATTCCGATGCGCAGAAGTCGCGAGTGGCCGCACTGCGCATTAACATGGAGCGAACCGTCAATAGCAAACTCCTCTGAAAAGATATCTGACACCCAAGGGGCAGATTTTGTTTCGTCTCAACAGCTATGGTCCTTCGCCGCCTTGCTCATCGAAGTCTCAAAACTGCGTCGCTGAGCAATCAGAAGGATTCGCAACCATCACATAGCTCGGGGTTTGTCCGAGCCAAACAAAATTGGACTCCGGGACACCACAAAAAGTGTTTCCTCACATCCAATTCTGATTAGCGAATAAAAGCAAGTACCTTTGCGCTGACGAAATTGGGCAATCAAGCAAACGATATGTAGCACCAACGTACTGAAATGAGCAGATCCAGCAATAATTTGGCAGCCATGATTTCATCCCATTTGAACGCACGAGAAACACTCGATTCTTGGGGTCACGGCCCATTTAAATCAATTGTTTCTCATGCATTCAAATGGGAATGATACACAGCTGCCAGATTCCTGTAACCACCTTCGCGGACAACTGATAATTTATGTGCCCATAACTCTCCCAAGTCCTCGGTATGCAACAAGCAAAGCAAGAAACCATTAAACGCAATCATCTAGGCGTTGTAAATAGCACGGAACCGAAAAATTAAAATCCCTGGGACCAACAAAATGTTCGGTACAGACGGTCCCTGAAAGACGATGGATGGTGAGCGTTTACGTGTGGTTTTATACGGCCGTACGTGCTCACCAATCAGCTGCGAGCAGGACCGGCGCTACCGAACATTTATTGGTCCCTGATGTCGCTATCCTCGACTGAGTCGGATCGGGCCTCTATCTGCGAGTCGGCAGAAGGGGTACCGTTAAGGGTTCCCGGTCTGGACAGACACACCGCTCCATAGTCGGTTGTCAGCCCGCCCGCCCGCGACCTTGGCGAGGGATAGGGCGCGAAGAAATCATCCATATCAAGCGGGGGAGGATCGGAGTTGTTGGGGTCTGTCTGGGCCCGCGCCCCGGGATCTGCACAGGAAGGAAGCGTTCGGAAACGCACGTTGAGTCGCGTCCCAATGCTCCGCGGACGGGGACCAGCGGGGGTAGGGGACGCCCGCTTTGGTTATTGTTTCATTTTCCGGGCACCGCGTTCGTTATTTAATCACGGGCCGAGTTGCCGAGTTGCTCTCGGAGGAAACAAAAATCCATCGTGGGGTGGCTCAAAAACACTTATTTTACCGACCTTTTAATAGGTTTAGGGTTGTTTAAAAGCTTGAACTAAGGCCCCAAATTTCCCTAGATTTTTCTGAGCGTACTAAGCGCTTCAGGCACAGAATAATACAATCAGAACGGAAACTCTGTCGGATTTTGAAGCAAATTCATTTCGCGTCCGCCATGTTGGGATATAGGATGTTTACATCTGGATTCGCATTCGAAAAAAGAAATATAGGACATGATCCGCAAAATTTTCATTCTGAAATGCCATTAGAATAAAAGTGTGGCCGGAAACTTAAGATTTCTCTCCAGAATTTACAGAAATAAATGAGTTTCAACAAAAATTACACTCGTCCACCATGTTGGGATATAGGACCGCAGCGTTGCCTATTGGTGCCGTTAAATTCCAAACTTGCTTCCATTGGCTCTTATGGGAGTTTCCGTTCTGATTGTATTATTCTGTGCTTCAGGTATGTCAGTGAGCCACAAAACCAGCAAACTACGCGCTGTCCCTTCTTTTATTTCTCACCCTGAAACAGGGTGGAGACAACTTTGTACGGGTGTTAAAATTGAAACTTGTTTTCTCTCCAGTCTTGACATTTTCAGCCTTGGAACCCAAGAAGATTTTAATTTTTTTTATTTCACAAAATGTCTCTTCATGCATCAAGGGGGCATAACTCCTCAGCGAAGATCCCGTTTGCATTCTCTGTCGAAAGACTATCAAACACTTCTCAGGCGCTCCCCATGCATTTGGTCAGAATTAAAAATTTAAGGATCCAAAAACTTGGGGGTGGACACTGTGCCTCCATGAAAACAAACACAAAACCAAAAACTTGGGGGTGGACACAGTACCCCCATGAAAACAAACACAAAATGTTAACAACGTCTCTATAGCTGCCACGGAAATCAGGTGAGCATCCAGTCAGACTCGGCTAATTGAAATCCTCCACAAGGTAGACGAGAAAGACTTGAAAAGGGCAGGTTTTGTGAGAGGGGTTAGGGGGTGGGGACGAAGCTGCCAGCTTTCATTTCTTCACGAAGTCAAATTCGGCACCACCGCGAGTGGGCCGCGGCTGCTTTTGTAATTAAAAATCTAAAGCACAGTTGCCACACATTCGCGACAAAATCGCCCCCTTTCCCCCATTTAACTCGACGTTACGCATGCTATTTTTATCATGCAATCTGACAACTTTGGTCCCCACATCCATAGTATCCACCTATTTGAGCGCGATTTCGCCGTTCCACTCAACAGTCAACCTCTACACCATACATCTATCGGTGCCACCGATGCCCGATGGTGTACTCGCTACTCACTTTACACCCACTTCCACGAACACATTACATCCTCTTGCCCGACCAACGACTATTGTTTTTCGGCCGTTGGCACGGTTACATTTTTGTGAGAATATACCCCCCTCCCCTACAACCCCCCCCCCCCCCCCCACACCGCCTCACATCATTCCGCGAGACCTTTCATCCCTTCTCGTCTTGTTCCGTCACCGTTTCCTCACATGGAGCACCATCCATCGGCTCGGTTCGGTTTGTGTGTGCCCCTCGTCTTTTCCGCTCCGTCGACGATCTCACGATTCCGTGACCGTTTCGCGTCCGGAACATTGAACAAGAGACATCGGGAGGAGGAGGATGAGAGGGAGGAGTAAAAGACAGGGGGGAGGGGGCGGGAGTTGAAAAGAGGATACGCGGTCGCTTTATCTTCATCAGCTCTGTCTCCGCGCATTACGTGATTCGATCCGACTGCGTCATCATTAAATAACTCAAACCCAAGTCGAGTTGAATAATGAAAATCTGGAGGAGACGCACAAAGACAAAGAGAGATGAATCAAAGGAAAGAGGAAAAGATCGCAAGCCAAATAGACTGTTTTAGTGCGAGAAGCGGCAAGTTCAAAATTGACCAATCAGATGTCGGTTTATCATTTAAAAATGGTATCTATGAGCCAATCAGATTCCTAGATTTTAAAGTTCCCGCTCATGACTAAAACAGTCGACAGAAAATCACAAGTTTCCGATCGTTTGCTGAGCTACAGTCAAACCAACGATCAAACATCGTATCATTGTCGGCATGAATATTCGGAAAAGTATTCAAGTCTCCGAAATACGAAAAATAAAAAAGGCGAGCAGACCTATTTGATAACATTTCAAGCGTTGAAATGTTTCCCAAAATCAAATTGACTTGGGATTAATATCGGTGTAACAGATCAATAAATTACTGGTGCGAGATGAGATTTCAAGTACGGTGTCTCAACTTAATGAATGTATTTTATGTTTGTTTCTTTTTTGTTTTGTTTGTTTTTTGGTTTTTGTTTTTTGTTTTAAACCAGAATTTGTCAACTCAAGATAAAAGACAACCCATAAAATATGAAATAGTACTTTGTCGAGGTGTTTAAAAATATTTTAAGAGATACAAATTACTTCAGCACAGAAGACATATCGCTCAAGGTTTAACCGGAACAACCACGCGACTATAAAAGAAACCAACGCAACGCTGTCTCGTTCAAATTCAGTTGGTAGTTAAATATTCCTGCTCGGCTGTGTTAATTTTGCCTATCTCTCTAATTGAAGGAGAAACGCTATTATGCGAATGCTATTAATTTGGGGTCGCATTCACTATATCAAAAAGAAATTGAAAATGCGTGAGGCAGATCAAGTTATACGGAAACTCCGGCAAAGAATCGAATGGGTTAGGTTCCTTTCGACACGATTTGTATCATAGATCGACTCGGGTAGATACTTTGGCGAACTGAAGGAGTTTTTTCGAGGTTCCAGAGGCAATTCAAAATTCACACTCAACTTAGAGATGGAATGCGTTTTCGCACATTTGTTTACATTCTGAGAGCCGTTGTTGTGTTTTAGTCCACTGCAAAGATCACAGTGCCGTAGATATACTAACGTTGTAATCTTTCACTGCATTTGCTAATCGACATCTATTGACGCTTTTAAAGATTTTTTTTTGGGGGTGCATCATAATTAAAAATTATCAGATTCATCGACAGATAAGTATTTTTCCAGAAAACACCGTCGGACCTCTTCGTTTGTAAACAAAGTACGTGAATAAATGTGTAAAAACGCATCTAATCACGGCGCCCGGTAGAGCCTAAAACTCTTTAACCAATCAGAGATTGACACCCACTTGTCATGACTCCCTACAGATAAGAACCCTAAAACAAAGATAAAACCAATTTCGATTCGATAACTGGATACAAAACCACTCTCTTCAGCGTGAATAGGACGTGTGTGACGTGCTGATGTGCAACGCACCCACTCCCAGAACCCCACTAAAGCTCTCGCTAGAAATTCAGGGGAGAGGGGAAGATTATCATAACAAGGAAGCGACAAAAAGGGTATACAACACACCCGCGCCGCAACCGACTTCCCACTCTCCCCAGGGCGCAAGATACGACAAGCGACACGCGGGGAGCAATTATCGATAACGTCGTTGACGACAACACCCGACAACGGGCCACGAAAAATAAAACACGAACAGCCACCGGTGTAAGGTGAAGGAGTAAGACACGGCGTTGCCAGATGTGAGGGGAATTACAGTAGGATTCCGATAAGGATCAATGTAAAATCTACTAGCGTTTCCCGAATAACTGGCAACGCTGGCAAGAAAGCACTGGATGCGCGGAGAGGGTAGAAAGGGGAGGGGAGACGCGACAGCTCCGTTGCCTACTCTCACAACAAACGTCAGGGACGAATCAGTGTTTCAACAAAAATGTGACGACCCGAGGCAGACTCGATAATTTGAAAAGAAAAAAATTTATTTGGATCAATTTCAGAAAGATTTTAGGATTTCAATGCGATTTTAATTTGCGGTTGCGATAAGAAACAACTATGAATTTTCCTGGAAAAATTGCAGCGACCCTAATATGAGATTCCTGGAGTATCTATAACTAAGGGCCGACTGATTTATAAAAACAGGCACCTTTGCAGTTTGTAGTAACTTACAAGAGGTCTAAAAATTAGGTAGATACAACCTCTTTAAGCACAGAGTACTACAATCAGAATGGGAACTTTGGGTTCATTTTAAAGTATTTTTTTCTGGTCCGCCATCTTGAGAAGTTCCACACCATCCCCATTCAAAACAATGTGGAAGACAGAAACAGAGATACGTCCGCCATCTTTAAAAGTCACCGAAAGGGACCAAAAAAAGTTTTCATTTGCTTTTACAGGCCATTCTAACTGTAGTATTCTGTGCTTTGAGCTCCCTGAAAAAAAGTCAAAACTACCACAAAGGGCCATAAATGATAGATATAACTCACGCACGACGTCAGCGAGAGTTGCTTCAGTTTTAACAGCAATCCTTACCTAAAACAGACAGAAGAAAACACATTAGAATAAAATCCAACTTTTTTTTTATCGATATTCAGACTCATTATAACATCCTTGCGATAAAAGGAACAGGCAAAATATTTACTCGGGACAATCCGACAATATATTGACTTTCCGGTTAGTTTTTGAGTTTATTTAGAGTGCATTACATTTTTTTGTTATATTTAATTTAAGTTAAAAATAAGGAGCTAAAAGTCGGAAAAAAATTGTTCTCAAGCCTACTTCCAACTCAAATTAGAAATAAACTTCATGAAAATTGACAACGCGGTAGAGACCGCTGGCCAATAATAAGTTGTAGAACTTTGAAGCTCGGTGGGGACCATTGTTTGGTTCCAAAGTTCGTGACTCGCGACTTATGAAACACGGTTCTTGCTACTAGCTTGCTCGTTCCTTCGTTCGACGCCCAGTGATCCGTACCACAGCATTTCATCCTGCTGCATGCTCCTTTTGGACATAAAGTCTAACAATTTTCTCATTTCCCAATTTTAGAATTTAGGATAGGGTTTTCACCCTTCAATAGAATTTTGTCCACCCTCGTGGCTCGCACTTAGCTAAAATAAGTCGAAATTTCTACCTGGGTTCTTTAATTAGATTCCGGATCTAATTTAATCACACGGGTTTCAGATTAAATAGATTCAGTCGGCCAGTCCATCTAATCAAAACCACCTATATCCCCCCCCCCCCCAAATGCTGGTATTCTGACAAGTTCAAGTACTAACACCACAAGCGTTGACAGTAAATAATGCACTGGGTTTTATTACACAAGGATTGACCGATTGTCAGAACTTAAGGGTTTGATAGTAGCACAAATCAAGTTTTAGTCCTCCAGGCCGGATTTTTTTTTTTTTAATTAGAAACCAAAGGATCGATGTCCAGGTGACTGAAAAACGAGTTGAAATATTCACTCGCTTGAGAGCGAAACTCAAGGTAAGGTCATGATGGTTATAATATCGATACCGACACTTCACGGAGGCTGAAACTTACCAAGTCCAAAAAGAGTCCATGTATCAATTCAGTGTGCGCTGTCGCGTGGCCGTCGTCTTAAAACCTAGTTCTCTGTATTGCTGTTGCTTCAATCGCAATCGCGAAAACTACGTCTAATAAACGAACGAACCCAACAGCTTTATACGTAATGTAACGGCGGCGATAGTCGCGACTAACTTTCGCTTTTCGGCTGTGTACCGACAATGAAGAGGGGGGGACCTGCAATTGGGAGGGGGGGGGCAGTCGAGCGTGGAGCCCCGGCCTTTTTTTAATCTTTTTTTTTTTTTCTTTTATTGCGTAAGAGAATAGAGCTTTGCCTAACTCGGGCCACTCGTTTTTAACCCTATCCTAGATCACGAGTAAAAGTATATTACTAAGGTCGGTATCGATTCGATAATGTTCATATACAAACGAAAGAGAGAGGGAGAAAGAGAAAGAAGTATTAAGACTCCCCTCTCTTCGAAAGGGACATTCGATCCCGATTGCGAAAAGAGGTTGCCTCCTATCCGGAAGAAGGGCGCATAAAACACTAGGTGAGCTCGTTTCAAGGAATGCATATTGCTATGACCTAAGTATTTCTTCGGAATAGCACGCTCTTTGTTTTTTGATCTCTTCCTCCGGAGATTCCCTCGGTTATGAACCACTGACATTTAATTGACCTAAAAAGGAAAAGTCCTAATACCCTCTCTAAGAGAAATGTCCATCAGAGGCGTGATTTTGCAAACAATCTGGGCACGTTACATTCAGTTCATATAACTCCATGAAGAATCGAGCTATTGAGTAGTTAGGGGAGAAAAAAAGAGGGATTCCCGATCAAAGATTACTTATACTCCAGATATGGCACAAGCTAAAATCTTGTTGAGCGCCTTCATTGCTAAAACACATACACTGGCCCACGACCCCCACCCCGCCCGCACGTCTCTCGCTTGCCGAAACGTAAACAAACCGTGGGCCAGTGTAAGTGTTTTAGCTCGATTTTAGAAATGAAGGCGCTCAACAAAATTTAACATTGACGAGATAGCTAGTGCCATATCTGGAGTATAAGTAATCTTTGTCCCCAATGCATGAGGGTAACGCTGTATTTCATTCAGGGTTGCCAGATTTCCTGCGAGAATTTCTCGCGCTATACAGGAAGTAAAGAGGTTTTTCCAGGACCGCCTGGCGACGCTGTAAAACATCCCGGCAAGCTTGGATGAACGGAAGGAGCGTATTCGCATCGTGCTTCCCCGGAAAATTCTGAGCTCGGAAATGAACAATTTGGCTGGCGATGACCTACGGTGCCCTCTCCGCCAACTATTTCATTCCTCCTTCATAAAAAGTCCGCCAGGGTGGAAGAAAAGGAACCACCAGAGAACTCGAGAAGTATCTTTCTCTCTCTCTCCGGCCATTTGAACATATGGAAGAGAAAAGGATAGCAGAGGGGGCCATCACGTGACTTTAGCCCCTATCTTTGTCCCTTTCGAACACACACGTTCAAATGGGAGGAGAGAGAGATAGACAAATTCCTGTATCAGCTCATACGGGGAAGGGCATCAAGGGGCGAAAAGTGCAGAACGGGATGGCAGAAAACGTGTGGCGCCTCCAAATTGCAATAAAACCCGAGTAAAAACTGCAAAGTAGTTTGATTTATAACCGAAAGGCTGGTATACTTTACACATACTACATACACGGAGAAGCAGTTCCATTTCTACCGCATAGAATCAAGAATTTAAATGCTTTTCGTGGGCCGCGGTGTTCGCGAAAACAGTGTTGCAAGATTTATTTTCTCATTCTTAGATTTCGTTTTTATTTAAAATAATATTTCTCTCTTGATCATTTAGGGGAGAGGCGGGTCCAGGAAATTTTCTGTCTATCTCTCCGCACATGAAAAGAGGGGCAGTCACGTGGCCTCGTGACGTTCACCAAAGTCTCTGTCCTTTTTCAACACATGTATTCAAGTGGGCGGAGAGAGAGAAAGAAAACTTTTTGGATCTGGGATCTCATCCGTTCGTCAACTTTCGGTATACATTTTTGTACAGAACATACATTTTAATTGTTCCCTTATTCTTCTTCTTTAAAACAACCGATAAGAGGAAGAGAAAAAGAATGGGTCAAATTGGTCAATTTCAATACCCTTCCTATATTCAACCTTCTACATTCTTCAAAGTATGACGCGGTTTTTTTCGCCCCTCCGCTGTACAACCGACAACGCTGCGGTGAAACCAGGGAGTGCGGCAAAGCTCACAAGTTGCAAGTTGCAGTATAATGCAGGGCAAAAAAGGAAAAGCTGGGAGGAACGGCTTAACCTCGACAACACATGTCATTCATTCTCACTTTCTTCCTCCTTCCCCTCCCCTCCCCTCCCTCCTTTCCCATCACATTTTTCCTTTCCATTAGTTTCTATTCGCTCGTACCGCCTCCGCACCCCCCTCCCATTCCCACTAACACCCCCCACCCCCTTCTTTACCCTCCTTACCGAACTTCTGCTTCCGATCTATGCATTTGAGACAAATACTCTCTCGGGTTGCAGTTGTATTGTTGCAGAAAGGACATAAGGGGATTCTCTTCTTCGTAGAGTCAAAAAACAAGAACAAACGGGTCACCCCAAATTTTTCACATTTACAAGAAATTTTGGAGAGAAGGTGGGTGTCTTGAGGTCCGAAAATTGTCAAAAGGGGGGGGGTCGAAGATCAAAGTTGGTAAAATCTCTCTGATTACGCCAAAAATGGCCTTTGTTCAAAGAAAATGTTGGTGTCGAAGAGGGGGGGGGGGAGGGTTCCCCTGACGCCCCTTACCCCTAAACATATACTTGAACCAATCGATCAACCGAAGGGTCGAGTCGTCAACACTGAATAAAACGAACTTGAACTGTACAATGACTTTCAAAACAAAGTTTCCTGGGCGAAATGTTTACTCCTTTAAATCTCAGTTACCTTCAAGCAATTTTGCGGCTTCCCAGTGTTTAAAACGCTAATCAGAATGCCCCCCTCTGAGTGCTTCGTAGAAAATCGAAGGTTCTATTGTAAACACCAAGGAAATTTAAAAATAATAATTTTGATCAGTGAACTTTCTTTCGAAAGTCATAGTCCGTTTCGGCAGTTTTAATATTCACGATATCAAGAAAAGGACCAAGACCGGACGACCGCTGACTATAAGAGAAACTGGATCAGTGGCGCAGGAGCAGAGCGGAGGTTACATGCGCACATCGGCTTACTGGAGCGGCCGATCCAATACAGTTCGGGTGATGTGCCCAGGAGAGGGAAGGGGGGGGGGCTTCATTAACGCGTTGCAGGGCTCACACGGTGCTCAGCCCATGTCGCCGCTATTTGAGCCCACGATGTTCATCTTATTCACAGACAATGTTGCAACATTTTTACATTTCACTGTCTACGCAGGATTACGCTCCGTCTTTTATCGAGTTCCGTTATAAACAATGGCAGACCCAGAAAATCTTTCAGGGGAGCGTGAATGTGGGTGCTCTTTGAAATTTGCAATTAGAAGAGCCATGTAGTGAGTGTCTTTGGGCTATTTTTTGTTGAAAAGTAATTTTTGAGGCTTCCGGGAGAAATAAAATCCTAAAAGGTCTACACGACTACACCCCCAGTTTTTTTGCGTTACGTCACCAATATCACTTTACTTACTCATTATCAGAGGTTTGTTAAGTTGAAACGTTCAGATCTCGGAAGTTTTTGGCCAACATCGTTTCCAGAGGCGTGCAAAGTGAAAAGGTTTTATTAATTCGATTTCAATCCATACAAAAGGTTTAAGTTGAGGGTGTTTCACTCCGCATTCAATATTTCGATATTTTTCACAGATTTAAATGAACAAAATGTCACGTTGCCAAAGTGCACACTTTCGATAATGTCTCTATGGCTAAGTTTTTACATGGAATCTGACACTAATTTCACATCAGTAGGTAGCAGAAGTGTCGCAACAGCTCACGATGGTCTGAGATCGAAAAAATTCAGCCAAAAAAAAATAATCAGAGATAATAGTTTAAAGTTTCCCATTGACATTACTAGGTTAAAATTACTTGCTATGAATATTTTCTGTGATTGAACTTGGTCTCGAAAGTTCATACATGATAAAAGGGGCTCTTGCAAACTTTTGCCACAGGGGATTGAAGAGTTGATTTTTGCATAAAAACCTGTAAAAATGACGATGAGTACACTAAAAAATCACGGAATTCACTCTCAGAATCGGGCTTAATGGCGGAGAGACGCAGGAATCATGAGAGATTCCCATCTAAATTGAGACATATCTCTGCGTTTCCGTAGAGAAAGTGACAAATTAGACTTGAATCTCCCATGATACCTGCGTTGAAGCGCCATTACGAACTTGCCATTATAGTTATGTGAGTTTATTACTAAACTTACGACTTTTTTAGAGTGATTTTCGTGATTTTTGCTGGTTTAAACATCAGATTGGACTATTCATATACTCACAGCGAAAGTTTGCAAGAGAAGTTACTTTCCGCTTTATAGCCGCTTTTCGGCGATCTCAGAACACAGTGCAGCCCCACAACAACGACCTTCATCTCACGGTTAGGGAAGGTTTTTACGCTTGATCAAACACGCAACGATCACCCGCAGCTGGCAACGCCGGCTGTCGATGTAACAAATACCGCTGAAAGACTGAACCAGCTGTAAGATCAGCCGACCGACCAGTGGCTCAGCGTCAGCAAGTTTCATCATTCAGCAACAGCACAGCAGCAGCCGCCCAGGAGAACGGTGCGGTGGTTAAAAGGAGGAGTTCGGGGGGGGGGAGGAGGAGGAGGGTATACTTTCACCGCACCGCAAGGGACTAGAAGCGATGGAGATACGCTGAGCTAGGCCGTTTGGGCGTCGGTCGGGCCGCGGCCGGTCCGCCGTTGGAGTTGCTTGCCACCACTCACACACTGACACATTCTGGTGGAACATAGCCGAAGCGACGAGCACACATCGACAAACGCCTCATTGCATCATTTACATTATTACTTCACCCTATTACAACTGCAGACATCTGGAATTGAGCGTGAGCGCACAGTGGCACTAGACGATCCACTCGCTCAAAAAAAAAAGAAGCTTTGAATCTACTGAGAAGTGAGAGTCAACGGTTTCTAAAGACCTCTACCCTTCCGTATGGAGCAGACGGTCTCTCTGGGCTGATGCATGTTGAGGACTTAGGTATTGCATGGTTTACTGGTTTATTGTATCACAAATAAAGTTTTAGCGGTAATTAAGTTGTATGCATATGTGTCTTTAAAACCTGACTTCGGTGATGGATTCCCAGAGATTTAATCACATTGAGAACCGTGGAGGCGTGGTGTCAGTACATTAATAAAGAAAACCGTATCTAAAATAGTGACCCATTCACTATACCAGTGGCGGCTCGTGCTATTTGGCAACAGTATTTACCCTCCATTTGACTCAATGTAAAACAATCGAATGCCGGTGAAGCGCTGCTTCACTATCAAATCGATTGTTTTACATGGAATCTAATGGAAGAAAAACATTGTTGCCGAATTGCACGAGCCGCCACTGCACTATACATGCACTCTGGACGATAGCATTCAAAGGTGTGCCTCGTAAGTATTTGCATTGATGCAACCTAAGCAAGCATACCTACTCGTGAGGCAAAGTAAGACGTGATCTTAGAACGCAACGCAGTTTTTTTTTTTTTTTTTTTTTTTTTTTTTTTTTTTTTTTTTATCGTGCAGCAAAAGAACTCGATACAATTATCGAAGCACTAAAAGCGCTTTATACGATAAATGCAAATGCAAAATATCGAACTTTCATTTTCTTATTACCTTCCCCCTCCCTTAAAGCTCTGAGAAATGTAGGTTCCAGTTACAGTATGGCTGCCGAGCATTTTCGCGGAAAAAAGGCACTTTCTACCAATTGCAATGAACTGTTTACGGTGACTTTTTGATTTACGTAATGTTTTCATGAAAGTACGTATCATGCGTTTCGAACCGCCATTTTTTAGCTCTCCGACTCTCACGTGACCCTTCGTTGGCGCCGCCTTTTCCTTGAATTTTTGTTTAAAGACTGTTAAGAACAGAAATCTCCCATTATGCCAACGGAATAGCCATTAAAAGATCCGCAGAATTCACAAAACACAATACAGCACAAAATTCGGTTGAAAACATCCAATTTCCTGGTTAGTAACTTGGAGAGAGACAGCTCTAGTGAAGGTCAACTGAGAGCAAGAGAGCACTGAGAGAAATCACTTCTTTAAAAACAAGGAAACGCGTTTACTTGTGACAGTTTTCCTTGCGCGAAGTAAGTTCTGATTGCACGAACTGTCACAACAAGAAATCTTTAACTTATAGCAGCAGACATTTTTCTCGGGTTGAAGGAATTTCCCCTTAGTCAATATTTCACTGTGCAGTTTCATTCACACAAACGTAATACCACCTTTGATTAAAAAAAGCATTCTCTCGGTGAGCTAGAAGGAGGAGCGGTTAACGTACACATACTTACATGAAAACAGAGTCACTAAAACAGTCTAGGGTGAATTATAAATCGATTTCGACGTCCATAGGCTAAAAAAAAAATAAAAAAAATAATAACAACGGCGAGACTTATGCAATCCGCGGTGCCGAAATTTCACTGTGCGCCGCGCCCGTTAGGCAACGTGTCTTGTCGCGCCGCGCTCTGTTTGCGCCTACACTTTCACCTTCATTATCGGAATCCTTATCGAAGCCCAACAGCTGGTCCATTTTCAAGGTGAGGGAACGGGGAGCGGTGGCCCCCTTCCCCACTTATCACAGGGAAGGTAGAGAGGGAGGGGGAGCCGGGCCACCGCCTCCTTTTTTTTTCACGAGAGAATTCGATTCGACTCGCTCCAGTCAGCCGCGGTCGATCGGTTGTGAACGGAGAGGATGGACAAAGCTTCCTGACCTTGACCCAACGCGAAAAAGATAAAAAAAAAATTAACGAAATTAAAAGCATAAATTACGATGACTGGCGCGCGGCGGCGCTGTGACGTGAGCTGAAGAGGGGGGGAGGGGGGACGTTGCTTTCGAGGGGTCAGTCGTCAGTCCGGTCCTCCGTTCAGAAAGCAGTGCCGGATCGAGGAGAGCGACTCATGTCAGCGCATTGCGGAAGGAAATGCGCCAGATTCGGATCGTTTCGACAAGGAACGCCGGTGCGGTGTTGTCGCACTTACTAACTCGCAATAGTTGCGTACTATTTTTTTTATCGATTGATCGTTTGATCGATTGAACTCATGCATTTTGAATATCGGATATAAATCGAGTACCGGGCGGACAATCTTCCAATGAGCGTGTAAAGTCGAGCGCAAGTTGTGTCTTCACCAATCAACAGCGAGGACACCCGACTTAAAAATGGTTCGTTCATTCTCACACCACAACGTGGATTAGAATAAACATTGATTTGAAAGTTTTGGCTTTTCATAATGGAGCGCTTTAAAATTACAATGTCGGTCTCGCGCGAGTTCGGTTTTGACTTGACTAAGGCGCGAAAATTGAAATTTTACCGAAGTACAGTCGGCGAATTTAAAAACAATGTCAGTTGACGCCTTAAATTTAAGGTAGGAAGGCAACCCGCAATGCTTCTATCCATTTTTTTTTAAATATTGCGAGTTGCCTAACCTAAACCAAAATCTAAGAAGTCAGCTGACATTAAATAATTCGTTGACTGTACTTGTACTAGCGGAGACAACGCAAAGATACCTATAGCCTGGGTATGCAATAATCAATACATAGCATCCCATTCAACACGTGTATTGGGTATGTTGCGGGTTGCATACTCTGGCCAGGTATCTTTGTCCCCGCTAGTACATAATCAGTGAGCTCCAGCTCTACCTTCCACTTTTGAGACGAGCCCTGACTATCAACGTCAAATAAGCCAAATTTAAAGTTTGATCGATTTATTTTCCGAATACGTGAAATTCATATATACGGCGCTCGCTCTCCCATACACGTAAACCGCTACCTTTCAAGAGAGGAAATAAAATTAGTCGTAGCCAACGCTTTGACGTACGTCGTCCATTATCCAGCGGGAATCGATCGATCGACGTAAAGCTCAGCATATAATACGATCGGCAGAGCTTCCACTTCGAAAGCGCCCAAGCTCTATTTCCCCGTCGCGTCGTCCGATCGGCCGCGGAGCGATAATATTACATCCTGAGAATTTTTAGCGAAAGCTCTCATATCGAACTAGAGTCCCTATATGTAGAGAGTTAAGACAAGAGGGTAGTCAACTTCTGATTGGTCGATGAATTTTAGGCTCTACGGACGCCGCCATTGGATGCGATTTTGCACTTTTGTTTTTTTTACCAACGGTCTTTTACAGATAGAAGAGGTAATTTGCGATGAATCTGTTGATTTTAATCATGATGCACCAAAAGAATCCCTGGTAAAAATGTTCCATGAACTCTGTTCCAATTTTCCATGTGGACATGGAAATCGCCTTGATTTCCATGTAAATTAGGTTGATTTCCGTGTGAATTTACACGGACATCACAGTGATTTCCATGTCCTTATGGAAAATTGGAACAAAGTACACGGAACATTTTTACTAGGGATGTCTATAAATCTCAAAAGAATCATTAAAAGCGTTAATACATGTCGATCAACAAAAGCAGGGAAAGATTACATCGTTACAAACTTAGCGGATCTGTAATCTTTGCAGTGGAGCAAAACACAACAACGGCCTCAGAATGTAAACAAATGTGCAAAATCGCATCCAATGGCGGCGCCCATGATTTCACTTGTCTTAACTCTCATATAGGGACTCTATATCGAACTACCCACGACTTAATACGACCAGCTGCACACGCAGGAACAAGCTTTTCCGGGACGCGAAGGCAGTGTTGCCAGATTGGGTTGAAAAAGCCGTACGTTTTACATTGATTTAAATGGGGACGATACGGCTTTCTACCTTCGATCTAGCAACACTGCGCGAAGGAGGGAATCTACAGCGGAGCTGAAAATACGCACGATTTTAGCTGGAATCAAATATAATAATCACTACTTTTTTCACTTGGAGGTTATGTGTTTGTAAAGTGTAACTACGGGACAAGTTGAGCGAAGGGAGGGGGGAGGGGAGGAGAGAAAGCTGAATCCAAGAATTTTCTTTTCTCGCTCTCCTCTCATTTAAGCGCAAGTGTTAGAAAAGGAAAGAAATAGGGGCGAAGGTCACGTGATCGCCCGCGCCTGCTTCTCCGTCTACCCTTGGATATAATTATTTATAAATTTTTTTTAATTTTTATTTACTACGTAACGGGTAAATATGCGGAGAAAGAGATCCAAATTCCTGGATCCGCTGCTGTTGGAAAGAGAAAAAAACCCGGAGAAAATTGAAAGAAATGTAACAGTTCTTCGAAGAATCTCTCCGTCTGAAAGCGTTCGTTCTTAGAGCCATTACAACTTCATAGAATTTAAGACGATGAAACTATATGTTGCCAATCAATTTCGTCTGCCGGATGGATTGAATACATTTTTCTGAGAGTAATAGACATAATTTTGAGAAATCAGATCCACACGTCCTCGAAATTTATTGGATAAAATCAAGTTTTAGAGGAAAAGTAAAATGGGAAGACCGAGAACTCACGTGAAAGCATTTTCGTTTCAAGGAATATCCAAGATAGCGAATTACGTTACAAGCAGTAATATGCGATATCCTCTTGTTCCTTTAGCCTCATATCTCAGTTTTAATAATTTACTTCGTCGAAAATAATTTTTACGAAATAAAAATTCGAAGGCACGCGTATTACACGCTCTGCCCTTTTTCTTGAAGCAACAGGTCCCTCGCTTGGAAAATAAAAATTTCATCGATAGTCTAGAAAGATAGCTAAGTGAGGGTAACGTGAAAATTCAGAGTGCTAGATGTTGGCCGCGGTTATGGGCCAAACTATCAAAAACGTACGATTTTCATGCGCAAACTAGACGTAAACATCGGTCTGTGACGCAATCACTGTAAAAAGTCAGTCGACTTCAATCATCGAGTATGATTCAAACAAACCATTAGAAAGCCAATTCAGAGGTCCAATGACGTCTCCGCTGAAACAGTTCCATCGATAACCGTAGATTGCGAGTACGGATCCAAAAATAGAAACCGGGGGGGTTGAGGGGTGTTGGAAGAGATAACCTAAAATATCAAGGGGTAAAAACGAAGTGATCCTTGAATCTCTACATAATAAAAAGAAAAAAGAACTCGTAATCGATTATTCTAGTTGCGTCACCCAGAGGAAATATTTCGTCTTGACACCGCAAAAAAAGAAATCAATTATTTTAGAATCATAGGCAACAATATTTTTGATGATCGTGTGATCAGTGGTAGAATTTTGTGAATGATGCAAGAAATTTTCGTCCATATGGTATTCCTTACATATGTTCAAGAGAATTTTTTTGAAACCCGGCTAAATTGTGCCCGAACAAATATCGACAAGTTTGACAACAGTATCTGACGCAAACACTAACACAATCGCATTTCAGAAACGTACGCTTCCGAAGACTTATGTGGAGCCGTTTGCGAGAGCCATATTTTCAGCGGCGGCTGAGAGAAAAATATCCGTTGATTCTAACTGCGTCAAACGACAAATTATTTCCTCGTTGAAATTTAAGACTCGGATCATGACTGCACGAAAGTATACAACAAACCGCAGCGCAGTTGGGCAACGCGAGACGGTAAGTTGCTGAGGAGTGAACCAAGAAAATTCTTTCACACGCGGGAGAGAAAAGAAAAGAAAAGAAAAGAAAAAAAACTCACCGACTTGATCGGATTTTAAGTTCACAATCAAAAGGAGGGAGGATCTGCGAAGAGAAATTCGTGATTCTTACCTGGAAAAAAAACAAGAAGAGAAAATCAAGTTAGACATTTTTGTTATTTTATTTTTTTTTATTTATTTTTAACTTTAAAACAACAACAATAATCACAAATTAAACACAGCTGCAACGTATTGAATCATAATCACCAATCGTGATTGCTGCACGTGAATTCCAAGGGAATCGATATATTTTCGCAACACAAACCAGTGACAGTTCGTAAAACGCAAAAAATCGTTGCATACTCCATTGAAACCTACAGAACAGAATCGATCCTTCGGGGTGGGGGGGGGGGGGTGTTAGTTAAACAATTAAGACATCTATACTTATGCATAGGATCAAAATGGAGAAAACCAGAGACAGCTCGCGTAACAATTTAATACATTAAAGTGTTCCTTATAAGATTATAGAGAAAAGAATCGACTGTCAGGGGTTCGATTGATTGATCAAGAACATAATAGTTTCGCATAGATCCAAACAGAAATAATCCAGAGGCGGCTCGTGAAAAGTGACGTTCGATGATTTTCCACGGGTTCAAATGGGTGACAAACGATAGTAATCGATTACGCACAACCACAAGCCACCGCTGTAGATCACCTTAGACACACGCTGGTATCGATTGAACGTAAGTACTTTACAGAATTGTCAAAGCGGGGATACTGCCGATCGCTTCCAGGGGACACCCCCCCCCCCCCTCTAAATACAGATTTCACAGCTTTCCATTTACCACGACATGCCAGAACCAGCATCCACTCCCGCTCTTGAAAAAGAAGGTGGAATGTTATTCAAGAAGGTGAAATGTTGTTCATTGTTGGAGGTGTCAAAATACAAGTATACATGAGCGGTTCACTTCTGAGCCAGAGAAGGGGGGGGGCGGAGAGGAGGCCAGGCGGGTGGTTTTATCTTTCTTAATTTGAGGATAATTGATACGTCGAAAAAAAAAAAAA
This sequence comes from Trialeurodes vaporariorum, assembly GCA_011764245.1. NCBI lineage: Eukaryota > Metazoa > Arthropoda > Insecta > Hemiptera > Aleyrodidae > Trialeurodes > Trialeurodes vaporariorum. The sequence goes on from VMOF01000001.1 coordinate 8,039,468, forward strand.
AAAAAAAAAAATCGTGTGGGAGTACAGAGAGAGGGAGCGCGAGAGAGAAAGAGAAAAATCGCGTTAAAGAGGAGAGTGAGAGAGAAAAAAAAGACTGCCCAAATTTGGTGAGAGGAGGAAGCGAAGGAAATGAGACTTGAAGGACACACGAGACAATTACTTGACTTTACTTCGATCCGAGAGCAAGCGAGCGTTGCGTTCACTGGAGCAAAAAGGCGCGGTGCGTACAGAATCGATAATGAATCGATGGAATGATCATGAATCAGTCAATCGGACGGACAGACGCAGAAGGGGACCGGACGGAGGCTCAACAGTCAACATCCATCGCGTGGCAACGCTGAAGATAGGTGAGTACGCTACACACAGTCACCGCAAAAAAAAAACCGGCGTCCGTCAGCGCGCGTTTTGTGACGCGACGCCTCTCGCCTGACGCGTCGACAGAGATGAGGTCATCGGGGCTAAAGCGCGCTGCCCCCACGGGTCAGGGGTCAACTTTGAACTTTTCCTCTGGCAAGTTTCGAACAATGATAAGGCCTTTTCAAACGATCAAACTGGATCCTCAAAGTGACGTCCAAGTGAACACGTTTGCTGGTCGGTGCGCAACGTATACAGTCAAACGAATAAAATAATGTCAGTCGACTCCTTAAATTTCGGTTCAGGTAGACAACCTGCAATACATAGCACAATGAAATGAAGCGTTGCAGGTGGCCTACCTGAGCCAAAATATGAGGCGTCTACTGAGATTGTGAGATTATTTTCATTCGTCGACTGAACAATCTTAAAACGTTTTTAAACATTAGGAAATTAACGGACATCATTTTAGACTTCTAAACTTTCAAAATGTTGATGTCGACGGGAAATGAATCAACGCCATGATTGATGATGATCCACGACAACATCGATGGTCGTCAAATGCGCACCGATCACCAGATGCTCGAAGCTACTTTGAAGACCCAATCGCTATCTATCAGAAAAAGCCTATTCGGATTTAAAATGATGCAAAGTATGCATTAGAATCTGCAACGGTGACTCTGGCACCAATTAACTAATCGCTGCGGAGCAGCAGATTGCAACAGAAACATGGAGTCGCGGCTAAACGAAACTCCAGCTTTGAAAAAATTCAAAGAGGAAATTGAGAATTTCGCAATAATCGTAGCTGAACATAGAGAAATTTTGTGGGTGTCGTTGCTGAGTGTCGTTCTTGACCCGTACCCACTCAAAGCTCTCGGGGTCACGCAACTCACAACACGATAAAACAACGCCCCACCCAAGTTAGTTGAGTCCATCCGCAAAATTTTTCATTCTGAATAATTTATTACTTCTTTGGAGGCGATAATAATCGGACGGTGATGAGGAAAAATCGAATCAAACCCCTATCTAGAGCCGGGAATGAGTATGAGAGTAATTTTGAGGACAAGTGGGCGGTCGTCGAAACCTTAAAAGGTTAACAGGACCTATAGTACCATCGAATTGAAGATTGTCGCGAGATTTTCACGAGCTCAGTTTTGCCTTCAAGGTTCTGGTTAGGCCACTGTTCCTACTCCTCACACCATGCAGGTGAGAGGCCAGTGCGGGTGGGGCGGAAAAGCCGTTGCAAATCAGTCCCACACTCACACCCATAACCGAGTATATGTGTAAATCTCGCGACAATCTTTAATTCGTCAATAGTACAACCAGTGGCAGGACCTAAACTTTAAAATGAAAAGCGTGGGCGGCTGACTGAAAGCTATGACTTTTTTGGGCTTAAAGTCGGTTGAGGACTTGAGTGATGGCATGGCCAGAGTTCAATTCAGATAGGGATACAGGCATGCAGCCCTAATGGGGCTATTGCACACTTTTGCTATAAGCTATTTAATAGTCGATTATGGCGTAAAAACCTCAAAAAATAACGATGGTGGCACTAAAAACTTCCAAAATCCACTCCTAAACTCAATAAACGCAGTTATTTGCGCGAGCGTAATGGTGGCCGAAGGCACTAACAATGGGAGATTCCCATCTAACAATTATGAAACTCTATCAAGAAGTGACCAATAAGAGACTACTTTCATTTGACACCGGTGTCACTAGGTGTTGCGGCACCATTCATCGGATGTGGATCATCACTCTGATGACTAATTACTCTGTGAATCATCCTTGTCAGCATAGAAAGAGTGACGAAATTAAGATAGGAATCTCCCATTGTTACTGCATTCGGCCACCATTACGCTCGCGCAAATAACTGCGTTTATTGAGTTTAGGAGTGGATTTTGAAAGTTTTTAGTGCCGCCATCGTTATTTCTTGAGGATTTTACGCCATAATCGACTGTTAAATCGCTTATAGCAAAAGTGTGCGATAGCCCCATTTTTTTTTCAAAAAAGCATGTTACTTTTTATTAAAAGCTTGCACCGTTTGAGAGTCGTCAGAACCATTTCCAACCAAATCATTGAATTTCTTGGGCTTTGTAAGGAAGTGAGGATGCGGGAACATTATTCTCCCTCCAAATTAGCGAGTTACAACATTCAAGGCCCGAAAAAAAAGATTGACCGAAAAATAAGTAGATTCCTAGAATCAACTTAAAATAAGGTGGGGATGTAATTAAATCACAGGGAACGATTAAGTTGCCACTCGTGCGGATCGAAAGTTTCTGAAGCGCGAAAGGGTGAAATGGATTCGAGTCGTTTCAAAGTAATTAATTTTGGGTCAAAATCCGTGCGTACTGCGTACGCGACCAGGAAAAGCATGTTTCATTTCGGTGAATTCACACGGGTGCATAAGCATGGATAGTATCCCCCGGCGATATTTCTGAAAACACAGACCTGCGGGATTATATTTAATCCTTGCATGATCTCAACACATAACCTCACAGTTACTGACTATACTTTTCACACACAATCAACTAGCTTTACCTGTGGAAGGGCTAATATGTAGAACACGTTTAAAGCTATCTCAAAGTTGGACAACCTGGAAAGTTTGTTTCTGGTTTGTTTGCCTCGGTGTTTTGTTTTGTTTTTTTTTTAACCTCATCGCAAAAATTGTAATTAATTCAATGGAAATTGGTTTTAAACGAAAGAGCAAAATGCTTCTGAGTAGCTGGGCTACCTGGATACAGAACTCTAATAAAACTATCCACGTGGAAAAAGTTAGATTGTTCCTGTCATGAGTCAGTTTTTATGCCTTTGCAAATCCTTATAAAAAAGAAACATCTATATCGATTTCTGCATATACAGACCGCCACACTTCCATACGAAAACACTTGCATGCACTTTCATTTAAAACCAATTTCAAACGGAACCGTCACAACGGGTTTTCTTTCTTTAACTTTGAAGGTTATAAAAAAACAAAACAAAAAACCCGAGCCCGTGTGAAAATGTCCATTGGAGATTTCCATCATATTATATCCCCTCTATTGGTACCAGGGCTGCCGTTTTGCGTATAATCAATGCTATTTTTCAATTCACCGATGATTCCACCGATTGAGAAAAGATTACACAGTTCAGTTCAGTGCATGACTGTAATAAACTAAAATACTCACATCTGTAATCTTTTCTCAACCGGTGGAGTCGTCGATGACTTTAAAAAACTTGCGGATATTTTAATTAATCAACGGAGTTTCCACCGATTAAGGAAAGATTACAGATCAGAATATTTTCGTGCATTACAGTCAGACACTAAACTGAACTGTGTAATATTTTCTCAACCGGTGGAATCATCGGTGAATAGAAAAATAGCATTGATTATACACAAAATGGCAGCCCTGATTAGTACAGCTCGTAGCACAGGATCGCCAACAGTCTAGTGTTGACAGGTTTGCGGTTGCAGATCGAGTTTAAATCTCTATTCGGTAGAAATCGCTGCAAAAAGTACGGATTTTAAAGCGAAAACTGGCAACACTGAAACAGTCTCGTAAACTATGGCGGTCAACGATGCATAACTAGCCTACATCTCCGCGCGACTTCCATTTCCCACAACGACCTTCGATTCATGCATATGACATTAAATGAGGGCGACAGAAGTATAGGCCCATATAATAACTCCTAGGAATTGTCACGAGGATTGAAATGGAAATTTCTGGATAAGCGCGAAACGTTCTTTGACGAGGGGCCCTTGATCCACTTGAGCCAAAATTTTAAATTTCCCGTTGGCAATTAAAATTTTTAACGACACACCTTGAGCCGAAAATGTAGTAACGTCAATGAGACTGAATCATCGGCCGTTCGAATCGCAAAATTACTCCGCGAGCACTGTAAAAGTCAGTGTTGCCAGATTGGGCTGAAAAAGCCGTACGCTTTGCATTGATTTAAATGGCCGTGACGATACGGCTTTTTACCCTCCATCTGGCAACACTGGTAAAAGTGATTTCGCGACGATGCGCGGTGGTGCAAAGAGGCGGGGACAGTTCCAGTGGCGGCTGGCGAATTGCGATGTATCGAAAAAGCCTCCATATAAAAACCAATGGAAAAGAATCGATTCTCAAATTGATCATACATAGACAATCGACACTTTTGCGTACGTTCAAATGGTAGAATAATAGCAATCGATGGTTCGCGATCCGCCACTGGGTAGTTCGAAAAAAAAATGTCCTGACACTGCGCTATTTTTCCGCCGTTGCATTTCGTCCACTTGAACCCGAGCAAAAAGTCGAATTTCAACGGCGTTTCCCTCTGCACCAACAAGTTCGATAGATTTCATAGGTTCAAACGGTGAAATTGCAACGGTATCCAATTGCTCTTCGCCAGTGGCGGCTCGTGAAATTTGGCAACCGTGTCCTCCTCCTATTTAACCAATGTAAAACAATCGATTCTCCCGGAGGCTGTCAGCCTCCGCAAGAATCGATTATTTTACCTACGTTTAAATGGAAAACTTGCATGGTTGCCAAATATCACGAGCCGCCACAGCTCTTCGCCATTAGTAGCACTATAGTAGCGATGGACCGCAACGGAATTTCCTGGAAATTTCGACGTTTCGAGCGATTAATCGATCAAATCTTCAGCCTGAAATAATCGACATAAGAATCAAATGCACAGTCCGTCCACCAGTCCACCTCCTACCTCACACGACACACGACACTCGTATCAAAGTGAAAAAAAAAAAAAGAGAGTGAGAAGGAATCGATAAGTAAATAGTTTATTGGGTTATTATGTTGGTACGGCTGATACTGTGTTGCCTTGCCGTCTTATCTTATCTCTACCGCGGTGGCGGGAAAACAGCGCTCGCACCCTCACTGAGCCTCCCCCGCCCCCATACCTCTACGGCCTTTGTGAACAAAGATTTGGGATGCACGCCTACACGCTAAGCGACGCGCGAGTTTTTAAAGTTTAGGTCACGTGACCTCATCGCATCTCACTGAGCTTTTCAGCGCTCGCTGTTGCAGTACACGTTCCATGTCACGCGCACACACTCACACACACATATCAGTCACCGAAACAAGAGAGACACGAGGAGACGCGGTGTTGCCACATCGTAGAAAAATAACTTCCGGTATATTATTTTGTTTTATTTTGCCAAAACATCCCCGCGGCAGTGGCGTATCGTGCAACTAGACAACGTCGTATTTTGTCCTTGTAAACCCATGAAAAAAGGTCGAATGCCTAGGTGTTCACCGAACACCCGATAGTTCGATATTTTTGATGGATTAAAATGGACACATTACAATGTTGTCAAATTGCATGCTACGACACTGCATTCCGCGGAATGAACAAAATAAATTTCTCAGCGCTTGAAAAGAACTATACTCTGTTCAGGATAAGAAGGCGGGTGAGAATTCAGGTAGTAATGCACTATTTAGCAACAGTGTGGCTATGCTGGCTACTCCAACCCTTCGCAGTGGCCGTTGTTCGCCCGAACTCTCTCTTGGCACGGAGGATTTCCAAGAACCGACAGACTCAACAATTTACACACGTCCAGTACAAATTGCGTCAATTGCGAACGGACAAAAACGGACGAAATTTTCGCCCTATAGGGCCAAAACTCGGCAAAAGTAGTCGACTTTGAATATAGATGACTCTCATAAATTTGATATTACATGAAATATCCTGAATTTAATTCGGACTGAAAAATATGAATTTCTGAGAGTCATCAATATTCAAAGTCGACTACTTTTGCCGAGTTTTGGCCCTTTAGGGCGAAAATTTTGTCCGTTTTTTCGTATTTTTGACCGTTCGCAATTTTTACTGGACGTGTGTAAATTTTTGAGTCTGTCGATTCTTGGAAATCCTCCGTGCCAAGAGAGAAGTCGGAAGAACAACGGCCTCTGCGAAGGGTTGGAGTCGCCGGTATTGCCGCACTGTTGCTAAATAGTGCATTACTACCTGAATTCTCACCCGCCTTCTTATCCTGAACAGAGTATAACTCCTTATCGATATGACAACCTTTCGGTAAGAATATCATACCGCACACCGCCTCATAAGTAAAACCAACATCAATTTTCTTTTCGATCATATTTTTTTTCTTTCTCCGGGCAGTGCACAGCTATAAATCCGACAACATTGTATGAGTAAGTAAATAATGTATATCAGTGGCGAAGCGAGACATTTTGTAACAATGTATTTTCTCCATTTAAATTAATCAAAAGAGTCGAACGCTTCAGTCATTGGCGATGACCGGGCACTTCGACCTTTCTAATGTGTTTAAATGGGAAAAAGGAACGTTGCCAAATGGCACGCCTCGCCACTGATGTACATACATATTTCATCGTGCAAAATTTCTGATCTGCCTGATCAGAAAAATTAGACTTTTTGATGATAAAAATCGCAAGTAAACAGGAGTAAAAGCGAGTACAACGGAGTAAGAGAGGTGACTGAGATGTTTGAATTGGCGATGAGTCATGAACTCACCGAGGTGTTGAATTGACGCTCTCGCCACTCAGGCACTCAATCTCGACGGTAAATAAAGAGGACTCGAGAGCCAACAGCCAATAATCCAACAATCCAACATCCAACAACCAACAACTCGACGAGTGCGTCCAGCCTTCGAGTACCAATCAGCTCTATTTGTTTATTTAGAACTTTCCGAAAAGGAGGAACCCGACTCGAGCGCGGACTCTTAAAACGAAGAGCGGAATTTCGAGCTGACTCTCGAAGCGGAGTGAGAGGATTACGACATCACTCCGATACTTGAATATTCAATACTTCACATCAAAGGAACGCATCCAAAAGTACTCAGAAAATAAAAGTAGTCGACACAAATACTGAATGATACCGTACTTATAGTGCCATTTGGCTTGGTAGGATGGACGAACAGTTAGAGTAGAGACTCAAAAAAACTAAAATGCGACAGTGATTGATAATTGAGAAAGAGCGGTTACACTCGGTATGCTGATTGCTGAGGCCCGATCAAGTTGCCGAATAACCTCACTCTTTGCTCACCAAACGGAATCGATAAGTGAGTGGTTCTGCAGACATTTGCGCTACCAAAACAAACATAAACTTTAAACATTTTCTCTCAAAAATCTTTGAAAATGTTGTCAGTTTGCCTCAATTTCGAACGCTGGCATCGAATTTGATAGCTTTTGGAGCGAATTTTCATTAATTCCTCTTGAATCTAGCTTTCCTAGAACATAACCTCAAATTCATCATAACACTAAGTTTTTTGGAAAAATTCACTTCTAAGGAGGAAAAGTGAATGGAAATAGCTATCAGAGAGCTTACGTAATATTTTTCAGAGCGCACGGTTGCAATTCCGCACTTTTAATGAAGCTTTTGAGACCTTTTATCTTGTTCAACTGATAGTAGCGCTCAATGTCTTAGGTAGCGCAAATGTCTGCAGAACGTAAAATCCGGAATAAGTGACCCTAGTGAAGTTTCAGTGTGGCTAAAGTTTCACTGGTGGTTGATTGGTGCTCATCGGTTGAACTAGGCCGAGTTCCAACTTGGTCGGACCCGGCAGGGTTGAGTGAATACTGAATAGGATTGGTAATTGATTACACGATTGCCAAGTAAAGACAGTGTGTTCTTCCAAACTGATTGCATGAGAAATAATCGATTAGTCACGAGGCTATAGTCCCTTCAAGAATCGATTGTTTAACATACATCCAAATGGGAAGAATCCGCGGTGGCCACATTGCTGGATCTGTCAAAGTCCGTTCACATTCAGTGCCTTGATTTACACGTTCTGCAGACACTGCATCGCTCACAATATTGTCATTATTTTTTTGAATTGCGCGCCACTGATTGGTCATAACTTCAGGCAAATCGAACATTTAAGCCCACTGTGCGCCGCGACGAGTGGACGGAGGACGTCACGTCAGAAGTGGAGACGGAGCGGAAGTGGCTGAGGGTGATTCGAGAATCTGCCCGACCGATAACTGTGTCGAGTGATCATTAAGCGACCAGCATCCCGACGGAGAGACGGGGGTGGGTGGGGGTGAGAGATAGCTAGAATGTAGAAGAATGTAACAGACAGAGACGGACAAACGCAGAAATTGTGACTTCGAGCGAATTTTAATTACAGAGACGTCAACTTGTTTGTTCTAACGTTAACCCCCCCCCCCCCTCACCACTCCCCTTTCGCCTTCGTTGAGGGCGCAAGGGAAAGCTGCATCGTTTGACTACAGCATCCCTCTTCGCGTTCAAAGGGCGCGATGAGAAAAACGAGGGGTTGAAAAAAGCTGGTTCGACCACTTGACAAGACGGTGCAGCGTTGACAACTCTGATGCAAGGTAAATACACCAAGTTCAACAAGAGTCGAAACTGAAAAAAAATTGACTGTCCCTGAAAAAGCGATGAATCGATAGCTCCGATCGATAAGTGGGAAACCCTAACAACTAATTCGAATAGGAAATAACGAGCATAGGATAGTATAACAAAGAGGCGCGGCGGCTCGCGCGATTAGGTGCGACAGTTTCTCCTCCATTCCATTTCACGTAAAATAATCGCTTCGTCAGTGAAACAGCGCTTCACCAACCATCGATTGTCGTACACTGATTCAAACGGAGGAAAAAACATTGTTGCCTGATTGTACGAGCCATCACTGGTATAATCAGCCCACACTACGTGGAAAAATGAGTGGCGCTGTCATTAGTTCAACGAGTTCGACTTTCTCGAAAGAAAGGCAAAGCTATGTTTTTTCACGAGCAAGGTTTCTAACGACGGACGAGAAGGCGCCTAGGAAACAAAGCAAATATTTGCAGTTTAACCGGTTTAACGAATTTTAGACACCCTGGGGGCATTTACAGGGCCGATTTTCCGTCCTCGATTGCCCAAAGCTAATTTACTTGAGCGTAATTTCACGGAAGCTAGAAGAGTCAATAGAATAGCCCGTGTCAGTGAACTAACGTTTGAGTTGTGCAACAACGGGTCTTTCCCGCGCATGTTCCCAACGTCAGTGCAGTGTCCAACAAAAACGCTCCAAGCTCAAAAGTTTTCGGACAAAGAAACACACGATTGTAAACAAACTTTCGCAAAGCTTTCAAATCCATTAGTTCTTGCAGTCTTCTTGATCCCCTGAGCAGTGAGCAGAGCCGTAGCTATAGAAATTCACGTTTCTCTCTCTTTGACCACTTGATCACGTACGTTAGAAAAGGATGGAGTGCGAGGGGCTATCAAATGACTTCAGCCCCTTTTATCCATCTTTTTCTAACACATGTGATCAAATGGGCAGAGAGAAAGACGAATTCCTAACTACGGTTATTCCGCTGACAGTGGCGTAGCGTGCGATCCGGCAACGTTGTATTGTGCCCATTTAAACAATATCGAATGCGAAGGTGTCCACCGAACACCCTATAGATCGATATTTATCATAATTTTAAGTGGACGACCTTCAACGTTGCCAAATTGCACGCTACGCCAATGGCCGCTGAGTGTGCCAGGTTGTGTTAAAATTTCCGGCGTTTTTTTGCTTATAATTATAAAAGCTTGCCATAAGCCAAAAATGGTTATAAAAGCAATATTTTCCGGAAGTAAATGTTATGCGGGAGGCAGATGTCAAATGATATGCTCCTGATAAAAGAGCCCGAATTGAAGAAAATACCCGGGGGAAAAAAAGAGAGAGAGAAAAAAAATAGGTCAGCTTTGATCGAGTTCCCAAGTGCATAGGTATTATTTTACCAGGAAATCATCTGAAAATTGAGTTGTTGAAAGCCCTAAACAAAGTTACAACAGTCCATTAAATCGTTGCGTTGGTAAACTAACTTAGAGAAAGTGAGGAACGTCAGAGGTTCGTATGTTTTTTATTTTTTGCATTTTTTTTTTATTCATTTATTTACTTTTTTCTTTCTTTTTTTTCCAAGCAGGCGTTGTAAAGACACCCGGTCACTTATTGCAACGTCTTTGTTCTTGACGGAGCGCTAAAATATAAAGCTCGGTTTTGGATGAAAAAGATTAGGAAACGTGGAGTGCTACTAAACGAATTTGACACCGAAAAAGAGAAAAACTCATTATGGGCCTGTCAAAGTTTTCTATTAAGGGACCGACCAATGCTTTGGACAGGCTGAGTGCACAAGTTTTCCGCGGAGCATTTCGAAGCATCAGTGATACAAGGCCGCATAATTCAATTTTGACAACACGATGGGGTTTTTTTTTTGTTTTTTGTTTGTTTTTGATTTTTGTTTGGTTGCATTCTTTGTTGTTGAGAGCTACGAGCAAAGTTTCGGGAAGGAAGGAAAGGAGGAGAGAATATGTTCCGAATGAGAGCCAGAGTCCCCGGAATAAAGTTAATTTCACACTTCGTTTTTCACTCCAACGAAAACCGTCGCAACTGGAATAACTCGGCCGCGGGACACATAAGGAGTGACGAAAATAGCTGCGCTTAACATTAAAAAGAGAAAGAAGTAAAAGCAGAAGGAAAGTGTAAGACAAAGACCGTGGATCTCGGGTCTCAGAGTCTGTTCTTTTTTTGAGATTTATTTTTGACGTCTCCCCGACTTGACTTTGCGACAAGGTCAGCAACAAAATGCTATATCATGAAAACTAATATTCTTTAACGCAGGTCCCAGTTACGAAACCTCAAATAAAATTAATGCAAAATAAGATCAAATCAGAATTGGGTAATCGGGGTAGTATTCGAGTCCAGTATTCGGGATTCTTAAATGCTTATGTATAGTGTTTCAACGGTACAATCAGAGCGAAGTTTTAACGAATCAAGGCTTAAGACCAAAGAGTAAACAAGAGTCGCAATTGAACGGAAGGCCTGCGTGGTCAACGTAGATAAGGGATCGGAACGCGGGCTGGCCTCTGATTGGCTGCAACGGGTGGAGCAAAAATGACTCGGGGTATAGGGAAAATAACACGGGATTTTCGTTCCGGGGCGCTTATCTCGAAACCTAAGCAAAATCGTACCTACGCAATTTATACGAGTCGATTCAGCAGATTTTTCCGAACAATTTGATAGGTCATAAGTGCCACTTTATTGCAAATTCGAAAAGACTGTTTCAGTTTAAAAGTACGCACAATAGTGAGTTACTCAAACACTGCTCGAACACACGCCAAGCATGTAATCACACTATTGTGCGTACTTTTAAACTGAAACAGTCTTTTCGAATTTGCAATAAAGTGGCACTTATGACCTATCAAATTGTTCGGAAAAATCTGCTGAATCGACTCGTATAAATTGTTTGAGTACGATTTCGCTTAGGTTTCGAGATAAACGCCCCGGAACGAAAATCCCGTGTTATTTTCCCTATACCCCGAGTCATTTTTGCTCCACCCGTTGCAGCCAATCAGAGGCCAGCCCAGGCCAGCCCGCGTTCGGATCCCTTATCTACGTTGACCACGCAGGCCCTCCGTTCAATTGCGACTCTTGTTTACTCTTTGCTTAAGACAGTTTAATTTCATTATTTTAAACATAGTGTCAATGGTGTCATCCTTGATTTGTTAAAAATCTACTCTGATTACCGTCGAAATAAAATTCAAAACATTTATGAATACCGAATACTGGGACCAGTGGCGTACGCAGGGAGGGGCTAAGGGGGCTAAAGCCCCCCCCCCAGACCTCCGATTTTTGGGGGTGGAGGGGAAGGGGGGGAACAATTTTCAGTCAAACGCTCATCAGTGCGAGCCCCTCCCAAGAAAAATCCTGTGTACGCCACTGACTGGGACTCGTGGTACTCGAATACTTCCCCGTTCGCCCCACTCTGAATCAAATGCTTGGTGGCTAAATTCAAGGATGCGCAGATTATTTTCATAAGAATTCTTGGAGACTTTCAGAAATTTCCTTCCAATAGTGGCATGCTGATTGTCAAATACGAGGGATGCTTAATCGATTTAAAAGTACGAAGATCTTAAAATACAAAAACCGCCAAAGACACGATCAAAACGGAAGTAAAAACATGAGCCCACGGGTGGATTTCTTGGAAAGTAGCGATCGAAACAAAGCTAGAAAATACGAAAGAAGAAAAAAATGAAAAAAACTTCATAAAGGTATAAAGACCAATGCGATTGATGCTGTTTGTTGGTGATCAAACAGAGATAGCCGCTCTTTGTTGATCACCATTCAGCACGACCACAGATGACTCATAATTTTAGCTCCATTTTGATCGTGAATCAGCATACATTTTGATTCTGAAGAGACTCGATTTCTATTTACTTTTCATCGCGGTGTTTTTCATTTCATTTTGAAGTTTGCTCGAAGCAAGGACAGCGCAACAAATCGGCGTGTTTATCAACTCACCGGTCTAAATCGATGCCCTTCTTCGCATTCTTCATTTCTCTGTTTACTTTAACTTCTTATAATTTCTTACGAGATGTTATGCAATTAATTAAAAAACGAATTGATCGCAGCCACAATCAATTCCGTTCCGCAACATTGAGAGGCCTTTTGCTTTTTCCCCCCACCGCCACCGCAACCGCGCGCCCTTCACATCAAGACATTGATTACGATTGCGGTCCAATTTCTCTTTCCGTATATCTTTTTGGCGGGAGAATTTTGTCGAACGATTCTTGTCCTCGTTTTCTTTGTTTACTTCCAACGACAGTCGTCGAGTTAACGACCTCCACAAATGACGTCAAAAAGAGGGAAATGGGGCGTTTTTAAGGGAGAGAATTTCCAATGGAATTCAGACTTTTTAGAATCAAAGGTGAAACGGGTCTCGAGAGACTTGCGAGTTTGCAGCTTTCAGATGTATAATTGATGTGGATTTCAATCAGAGATAGACTCGCCCCTTGAAGCGCCCGAAATTGAGTGACGTCTGACGTTCCTGAGTAGCAGTGTTGCCGTATTTGGCATAAAAATTTGACAATTATTGTACATTGAATTAAAAATAGGAAAACTCCGCAAGACGGCAACACCTTTGAAATCGTCAACCCCCCCCCCCCCTCCCCCAAGTTTTTTATCCGACTAAACCCCCAAGTAAAAACTATCATACTCAACACTAGATCATGACTGCGTGCTGGCTTTTCAACAGTGCATGTTCCTAGCCTTGATTTGAGACATAATAGAGGTATACATTTTGCACATAAATCGGTGCAATTGGGTGTGGCTTTTAATCTCAAATTTGGCAACGCTGCCTTGCGATTCTAAGTTGAGTCGATGCATACTCAGAATCACCGTATCCTTCCCTTTTGAATACTTTCAGCACGGCAAGTTCAATATGACTGTCTTTCAACAGAACGTCTGAGACATAAACTATTGATAACGATTACAAGTCTACCGTCTCATTCCTTGGCACGACTCTTTATATGGGTAATTAGCATTGATGGGTCAGCATGACACACAACTAATAAACAATCATCGAGTTTGTTTAAGTGATATCTGTGCTGAATCAGTCATAATCGAATCTGCCGTCCAAAAAGTATCTAAAGCATTGAACCCTGTACAGCGGTGGCATCAATAGTCAATAGAATGAATAAAACTATATCCTGCTCCTCAAGCTCGGGAGTGCGAACTTCAGTAATTTTAAACGCGCGCATCGATATTTTAGCAACATTCGATACCGGAAGGAATGCTCAAAATAGCTGTACCTACAGTTTAAAGTTCACAGCAGACATTGTGTCACATTTCTAGCCGAGCCACCGTTGATGACTGACGCCTACCTACGCCCTACCGGCCCGCGACGATCCGAAAAGCGGGCAAAAATTATGTGACCGAGAAATAAAAGTTCATGACCTATCCGTCGGCAGAACGGGGAGAAGAACGCCAAATTGCGACCATCCTCTATAAGCGAGACCAAAATCCAAGGTGATCACATCACCGGGGGGGGGGGGGGGGGGGCTGTACTCAACGCTAGAGGCGTCAACAACTTTACACCTAACCTCACCTCGCGACTCCCTCCCCACACCGCTCACGCTCCCGCTCTTCTCACCTGACATAACCTCAAACTCTCTTGCAATTTAATATCGCACTCAATCTCGTCATCGAAAACTTGTTGCTATGCGAGCCGCCTCGCTCGTAGCAGACTGTTGAGCCGTTGAGTCGTTGCCGGTGCCGTTGAGTTGAGTTGAATGGTGTAAGACTCCGCGGTTGACGCGCGCGGGCGCGAGTATCGAGCGACCCCCTCCCACCACCTCTCCACGCGCCTATGTAACAAAGCGCGGTTCTCCTCCACCCCTCCCCCCTCCGATCCTTCCCCTACCCCTCTACCGCCCTTACGACACCCCTCGGGCGGATTAGTCATAATTGACCTAACGCAGGCATTTCCGATCCCCCTTCATTGCGCCATTTCGCGCCGGAAATCGCGTGCCCGGCGGGTTTTTAAATTTTTCGGCGGTTCTGCCGCGAGGTCATTAGGACGCCCGAACTGCAGGCAAGGCTGGAATCATACGCTTCAAAGACGCGGTGATTCACATTTAAAAACAAAAAACAGAGCAAAACCTGGTTCAGGAAAGACCACTTTCATCGAATATGTTGGGTTCATAAAACAAACGGTGCGCTGCTCCGAGTATAGGTCCTACTATAATCATAAAGCTACCATCTAAGAAAGAGCACACATCATGTTTTAAGAGCACCTTAATCGGAGAACACCTTACTTTTTGAGAATAAAACCGGGCAATCGTTAAAGCGCCGTGCGATGAGTCAAAATGCAATCGAAACAAACAAACCGCGTTAAGGGTCACAAAAAGTGCCTTCAATCGCACGTATAGGCAAAACGATTACCTACGTGTACGAATAGTTATCTCGTCATTGTTGATGCGTTCGCTGTTAGATGTGACCGTGGCTGTTGCGATTAGACGGATATTTATTGTGATACTAGTAGCTGAGTGATGTATTCCATGCAATAAACTCCTTCAATTTCAAACTTAAGCAAAATAATTTCTGCCTTGCAAGAAAAGTATTAAATATTCAAGGTTACTGAGAAGAGGTTCGTTCTTGAAAGAAGGGAGCAAAATTGAAATGTTTTGAGAAATTCAATTTAACATTTTAGGAAAGTACAGTCATCGAAATAAATTATATCAGTCGACTCCGTAGATTCTCGTTCAGGTAGGCAACCTGCAATGCTCACAATGAATTTAAGCGTTGCGGGTGACCTACCTAACCCACAATTTAAGGAGTCGACTGACGTTATTTAATCTACCGACTGTACTATCGACGAATTAAAGATTGTCGCGAGATTTACACATATACTCGTTTATGGGTGTGAGTGTGGGACTGATCTGAAACGGCTTTCCCGCCCCACCCCCGCACTGGCCCCTCACCTGTAAGGTGTGAGGAATATGAACAGCGGCCGAACCAGAACCTTGAAGGCAAAACTTGGCTTGTGGAAATCTCGCGACATTCTTTGATTCGTCGATAGTACATAGTGCGTACTTTAACTTTCAAAAGAAAGTACGCTGGTCGTAATCTTCACAATTTTAAATCCCGGCAACCTTTAAAAAATTTTGCGTCTTTCAAATGTTTTAGAAGTAAATAGAACCACTCTTTAAAGTACGTCATAAAAAATCGAAAATTATATTTTTATTTCAATCAATGTACTTTCTTTTGAAAGTCAAAGTACATGAGCTTTGATAAACGAAATCCAACGTTGACGAATTTCACGCGACGCCATCGACTCCAACATTATTCCGATTCCGGTGGCAGAATTGACAGGAATCGCAATGGAATCACCTCAAGAGTTTCCGCATATTCGTCCGTAAAGGGGCTTGTTTCAAGAAACCGGAAATCTGGATATTACTGAGAACGGCAACACTGGAGTTGCTGGAGAGGCAACCAGTTTACTTGGACTGCAGATGATTTAATAATAATAAAAAAAAAAGAAGGACCGAAAGTGAATAGGTTGGTCGGTCAGCCGGTGTGCGGTAATGGTAATGATGAAACCAGTTCAACCTGAGCGACTGGCAACGCACAATGGTTACACAAAGACACACCAGGAAACCGGGTTAGCGACAGCGGCGGAGCGTGCAATTTGGCAAAGTTTGTCCACTCGTGAGAAATATCGAGCGATTCGCTGCGCGGGAAACACCCTCGAATTCAACTCTTTGCAACATTGATTTGTTAAAATGGTCAAAATACGGCGATGCCAAATTCCACGAGTTATGGAGGGTCGATCTATACGTAAAATACCTGGAAAATGACGTTGATTTGAGAGACTCAAAAAGTTCCAAAATCCACTCAAAAACAATAAATACGTTTAACCAAATTCCAAGATGGGGGTCGAATGAGTGGGTGACAAATGGGGGAGTCTCATCTAAGGGGTTTGTGGCAAACTTTTGCTACAGCGCTATAAAGTTATCAACCTCATGCAGTGGCGTACTCAGGATTTTTCTTGGGAGGGGCTCGCACTGATGAGCATTTGACTGAAAATTGTTCCCCCCTTCCCCTCCACCCCCAAAATCGGAGGTCTGGGGGGGGGGCTTTAGCCCCCTTAGCCCCCCCCTGCGTACGCCACTGACCTCATGTAAAATCGCAGTAAAAGTCCATTGGTGGCAGCAGAAAGTCATAAAGTGCATGCAATAACAAACTCACCAGAGGCACTTAACTGAAATCCAAGATGGCAGTAAAATATGGAGCAACCTGTAAGCAAGAATCATGAACACCCAAGATGGCCAACCTCACAACCAATCACAACGCAAACAAACTCATAACCTCCGACGATACTGTGATATTGTTAAAGTTCGCCATCGTGGATGTTTACGGTGCGTGCACACAGGTTGCTCGATATTTTACCGCCATCTTCGGCTTCAGTTAAACGCCTCTTGTGAGTTCAATACTGCATTTTATGACTTTCTGATACCACCAATGGACTTTTCACGTGATTTAACTTAAAATTCAACATTCTATATCGCTGTAGCAAAAGTTTGCAACAGACCCATTACATTTGCTTGGATCCACTAGAGCTTTCTGACGCACTCAACATGAGTTTAAATTGATTTTACACAGTAAACAACCCTCCAGAACGCTATGGGGGAAAGTTTTCAACAGACACATTATTCCTCAGCAACAACTGCAGATTAGTGACATCATTCGAGTACAAACGTACAATGTTCCTCACCTACGCTACCTCTCACACCGCCACCGTGAGTACCTGCATGTTGATTGCTGATCCTACGCCATGCTACACTTGCACTGTGCGGAGACACAGACGCGGCAAAACATCTCGCTGAGCGTTATACTTTGCTGATAACTCGCTTTTGCTCTGGGAACTTGCGAGCGACTCCGCTTACAGCAACGGCGAGTTGAGGCAATAGCAAGTAGCAAGTAGCGAGTATAGCGGGTGGCGGTGACCGAGGAGTGGCCCACTGACACCGCTAATTTATTATTTATTTGAACACGTCACTTTCTTTCCCAGGGTCGATCGGTAGCTTGCCTGCTAGCATCTTAATAAAACTCCGCGTCATAGTTCGCGCCTGCCTGTGAGCTGTGGCCACCGGAAGGCCTAACCTAATAAATTCTGGGGCAGATCGATCGAATAACGAAGGTATCGAATGATAAGGGGTCTGGAACGAAATGGGGGCAGTTGCAAGGGTCTGAAATATTGCGTTTTTTATAAAGAAAATGAAAGTACTTGATGAGCTGAGAACAAAGATGCCTTTGGTTTCGAATGAAGTTCCATTGTTCCGGAGATGAGATTTTGGCCCAAAATACATTGTTTTAAATGGGGATTCCGAGTAGTGACGTCACTACACCCACGATTTTTTGCAACTTCACACGAGTGTTTCTCCAAAACCAGGGCACTTGGGAAAAAACCAAAGGCACCATTGTTCTTAGGTCATCAATTACTATCATTTTCCTTATAAAAAACACAACATTTCAGACCCATGCAACTGCCCTATTGGGCAGTGGGCACCGCCAATATTTAACAACTGATTCTGAAAAATGAAAAAATGAAATGAAATGCGTTTCTGATTCTGATTGATGAAAAATGGTGCAAAAATAACGAACGCTGAAAAAAAACGAAGTTTAAACACAGTGGAAGCAGCATTATAAAACAGCTCCGCAAAGCAAAAATTCTGGGCCTACCGGAGAAAGTTGCAGCTGTGCCGAAGCACTACTTCGGTATAGAGTAATAGTATTTCTTCTTGGTTTTGCTCTACCGAAAAAGTGATTCGGTTGAACTACAACTTGATTCAGAAGAGCTGGATCTTCATGTGAAGCTGTTTTAAAAAGGCTGATTTGGTTCTATTTAAACTTCGTTTTTTTTTCAATGACTGACGTACTTAGCAAAGATAAAATTTTCTGTTAAATTCTGGAACAACAAACGACAAGTCTATCTAAAACTACTTACAGACGGTTCAAAGTCGACAAATCGATCATGTAAACGAATGGAGTTGCTTCTCTTACCTGAAACAAAAAAGGCAAAAATTCAGAGTTAGTTCAAAACAAATAACGAGACAGAATCTTGGGATTATTCATCAGTATTTTACAGATATTAATAAAGAAAACATAAGACAACAGAAATCACAGCCCACGTTTTGCAATGCTAGTCACTTGCTGCAGGTAAAAGGGAAAATAACTCAACAAAAATCATCTTCTTTCCATCTTCGTTTTCCGTGCATGCTTCGCTAGAAAGTATCAAATATCACGTATCCCACGTGTGCACGTCAACCAACATGAAATGTCATCGTTTTGCACTCTTCGTCGGAATCATTTGAAAAAATGAAATACAAGGAAGATGGCTGAGCACGCAGATGAGAGCAGAGGAATCTTACCCCGCTCGATCGCTCGGCTGCTGTTTAGGATGTACGAGCTCAGAAACTGCGTGCCACATGTTGAAAAGTGCCACTGTGCCGTCACAGAGATGGGCGATATTTCGCAAGGGATGGTTTTTGCGAGAGGGATAAATTGAGACAGGGATGAAGGGGATGGAGCGAAGTTTTCTGTGAATCGGGAGATTGAAGGCACCAGGGGACCTTGACAAGGTCTGTCCAGCCGCTCCGAGCCGCGCCGCGCTTGGGCATCGATTTCGCTCAAAATTCTACGAGCCGTGAAAAGAAAATAGAGAGCACAAGAGCACACACATGGCGCAGAATTAACAGCGTGAACGGAGAGAGAAAGAAAAAAAAAAGAAGAAAAAAAGCGCGAACAAATGTTCATTCATAATTCAAAGTCATTTTCTAGGCGCGCGTGTCAATCTCAACTATTGACTCCGTATATATACACACACACTCACCTCACTCCTCCTCCCATCGCACCATTTAGTTTTCCTATACACTTGAACTGCCCACTCTTTAAGGAAAACACCCATTTCGTCACGATGTTCGCGACAGCGTTGCCTAACCGCGCAGGAGATGGATTAAATTCAGAGACACATAGATACCCAGGATAAAGCTTGAGACAGGCTTCACTAGAAGCGGCACTTTGGTCGGGACTCATCAAAACAACAGCCAACAGGGGTCGACTGTTTGACGGTGAATATCGGTGAGGTTTCGAACGACTCACGAACGTTTTTAATGGCTTCTTACAATTCATAACAAAAAAAAAAAAAACCAAAACGAAAAATGGATTTGAAAGTTGAAATTTCGAATCAATGTTCAATTTCAAGTAAAATACAAATCAAGCAACAACCATCACTCGTCAATGGGCAGCTGTTGACTGATTTTCCGGCAAATCTTGGAAAAATGAGAGCAACGCCTCAATTTGGTTAAAAAGAGCAGTAAGGGTTGTAATTGGGACCATATTTGTGTCTAATTATGTAGATAGAAACAAAAACAATCCCCCCCCCCGACAAATTTTCGCAAATTATATGGGACTCGACCTCGGCATTGGTCGGCGACAACAAAATGCAAAGATTTTTTTTTTTTTTTTCGATAATGAAAGCCCGCGAGCCACGAAAAGGTGAGAAGAGCACGGTGTGGCATCGCCGCTTCTGCCTGGTCAAGGCATCGGTTTTCTTCGTCCGAAATGAAAAATCATCCGCCAACGGTAACCATCTCCTCCGAAAACACTTCGCAGAATAGGACAGCTTGATGTAGAAACGAACCAACTGCTGTTGATTTCGCATGCAGTCGTATCTTTTCTGCACGAAACGGTCCAATTTTTGGCCGAGAGAGGAAGATGTTCACGAACTGTTGGGATTCGCCGGTTTATACAACACTCAATTCAGGGGTCCTTTGCGTCCTCGCTTTGTTTACTTTCAGACACGCTCATCACACAGTTTAAACAGGGAAAAGAAAAGGAGGGAAAAAAAGAATACGACAAAGAAACAAAGAAATTATAATCAATCTTTTCATTCTCCCCATTCATTGTTGTAATCGTTGGGTCGGATCGACATCTGCTAAGTATACAACACTAACTTATAAGTCGATATGACTGTCAAAAAATTAGTAGCCTGGAAATAAATCATGGAGGACACATTGACCCAATCTGGTCCCTTTATCGAGGTCAAGGTTATCAGACGATAGCTATCGATACATTGTTAGCTCCCAGATCCCTAATCGAAGTAGTTGATGGAAAAGAAAGATTTTTGCAGAGGTACGTTCGATTGATCGAAAACAAATTTACAGAGAATTGGCGACTCACTTTACAGCGTCCACGTTCTCTAAACAAGAGCCAATTGCTGAGTAATAAAAACCTCGACCAATCCTAACCTCAAAAAAAAAAGATAGTATCCAACGTTTTGCTCATAGAGCTAGAAGAGTTAACACGTCGGCGCTTCATTGAAAATCAATGGTCAATCACCAAACGAAATCATTCTACTCCTATTAATAGAGTCACACGTGAGATAAGCCTCAGTCTTCGACATTTCAAGTTGACAGTTCATAGAAAAAATTCCTTCTCGGTTCTCACGCTTATCGCAACAAGAGCAAAACGATTGAGGTGCTTAATCTTCTTGATAAGTCGATTCTTCAGCGAGATGTAAAAATAAACTGAACAAAAGCAAGGTGTGAGATAGTATTTCTGTATAGCCTAGGCCTCGCCAAACAAAAACCGGGGCAACATTATTACAGTTGATAAGATTATGCAATATGCATGCACAAATCGTCGCATCTCGATTAATCATTTCATTAAAAGTATGTGTGATGTGATGGGTCCGTAGATTTGACGACGGCTATAGTACCCATACTATAAGTGGCTATAAGAGGTAATTCTATTAAACGCTGAAATACTCGAAAAAAGGAAAACTCTCTGAAATCAACCGAGAGCTTTATAGATGAAAATTTCTTCGAAGATACACAGAAAAAAAAAGACTGGTAAAATCTCCCATCTTGGAGTCAGCTATCAAGTAGATGGAAAATGCAACGTACTAGCACAGAATAATACAATCAGAACGGAAACTCCCATAAGAGCCAATGGAAGCAAGTTTGGAATTTAACGGCACCAATAGGCAACGCTGTAGTCATACATCCCAACATGGCGGACGAGTGTGATTTGTGTTGAAACTCATTTATTTCTGTAAATTCTGGAATGAAATCTTAAGTTTCCAGCCTCACTTATATTCTAATGGCATTTCAGAATGAAAATTTCGCGGATCATATCCTATATTTTCTTTTCGCGCGCGAATCCAGATGTAAACATCCTATATCCCAACATGGCGGACGCGAAATGAATTTGCTTCAAAATCCGACAGAGTTTCCGTTCTGATCGTATTATTCTGTGGTACTAGCGGAGACAAAGATACCTAGCCAGGGTATGCAATAAGCAATACACAGCATCCCATTCAACACGTGTATTAGGTGTGTTGTGTGTTGCATACTCTGGCCAGGTATCTTTGTCCCCGCTAGTACATTATGGTAAAAAATTAAGTTAGTTTATTGGTACATATTACCATAATTTAGTAAAATTTACCATACTTGATAGCTGTCTCCAAAATCAGCCATGCAGATGGTAAAATCTACCAGTCCCCCCCAGTATACTTTCTTTAACAGGTCACAGTATACCAGAACATTACTGTTTTTTTAAGCGATGTATATTGCATAGTGCGTGATCTCTGGTGAGCCATAACGCAGCGCCTGCAAGGGGTTAAAAAAGTCGGATTCAAGTTGAACTCATTCCAGCTTTCCTTATCCGCTCGTTCATTCAGCGCTCATCTCCTGGACTCGGTTCACACGCACTTAATGTTAGCAGCATCTCCGCTCCGAGTTTATTACTATTATCTCTCACGACACATACTGCGACATAACATCGCAACGTCCGCCCTTCCGTAACTGCGACGCAACGCACGACTCGACCAAAGTCGTGGACGGAGGCGGAGTTCCGGAATTCGACGTCGTTGCACCGCACCGCACCGGTGCAGAAAAGATTACAGATGGTGATGTTTTTACTCAAGACCCAAAACACTTCTACAATCTATGTATAATCTTTTCTCCTCCGTTCACCAGAGCGATTCTCCTGGTGAATTTTAGAGCTCGGCTGACAGACACTCACCGAAGATTGACGACGATTATGTTGAATTTAGGGCTTTTCGGGTTGCGTTTCGTCCAAAGACGGAGAAAAAAAAAGCTCCTCGGAGAAAGAGAAAGAGACAGAGAGAAAGAGAGCTTGGGGGGGGGGGACGAAGTTCCCTGGTTTGTAAATAATTCGGAGCGAGTGCGGTATAAGCAAGCGCGTCTGACGGTTGCCTGAGCCTCTCTGGTCTCTCTACTCGACATTTTATTTACTTTTCGGAGCTTGTGCTCTGGCGAACGTGTTCCGGAAATAGCCGAGTGCATTAACCCGAATGCTTACATACAGCTTTACAGTCGGAACACTCGAGCTAAGATAATATGAGCCGGCATCCGTTTTCCTGTGCTGTGCCCCACACACCCGCACTAGCACTAGCGGCCATCCTCCCTCAACCCCCCCCCCCCCCCCCCCACCCTTGGTGCCCCCGTACCACCCCCACCCACCAAGCGTCCCCCAGTCCCCTATAGCCTTTTACCCCGACCGCGGATAGCTGGCTGCTTCTCGTCTTTCCGCTCTTTCATTCAATTTTTATGCTTCGTATATAAAATAGCGGTCGCTTTGACGTTCGGTATTGACAGGAATCGCTTTAAAATTGAGGGTTTCCAGTCATATGAGCCAGATATTAGAGCGATCAGTTGGTAACGATAAAAAAGAAAAAAAAACTTCCTATTAACTTGAATAAAGTTGATTCGTGTGGAACGTTATTCGACATATTATTTCGAAAGCATGCACTGAATGATAGAATTCGTGCAGTAATCGAATTTTTTGAATTGTTGCAAAAGTAATGATGGAATTGAATTGTTTAGTACTGCAATAAAATGAAGCATTGATACGATGTAATGAGGAATTATTTGATAAACTGTACGGTACTGAACCAACTTGAAGGGACAAAATTTTTTTGTGTGTATAATACGAGAGTTGCAATTTTGTCCATACCTATCGACAAAAAGTCAACAGAACTGTGGTTTTACTTAAAAAAAAAAAAAAAAAAAAAAAAAAAAAAAAAAAAAAAAAATTACAATATTGTTGTTTATAAGTACCTTTAACTAACTGCAGCTTTGTGTTAGGCAGATCTAGAGACAACTTGTATGCCAACACACTGCAGACAGTAAAAGAAGGAAAAAAGGAGAAGAACTTTTGATAACAACGAATCAGAAAATGGGCGCGAAGAGTGTAGCAACGGACAAAGGAGATTCTCGATAGAGTAGGATAAAGGATAGGAGGTCCGTAGAGAAAGAGAGACAGGGATAGAACGAGAAAAGAGCAAATAAAAAGCGTGTGGCACTAGGGAAACGAGGTAAAGGACCGAAGAAAAAGAATAAGCTAAGAAAAGCGACGGAAAGAGAGAGACAGAGAACGATTGTGGGAGGGGAGTGAGAGTGAGAAAGAGTGAAGAGAGTAACAGCAACAGGAGGCTCAGGCCAAGAGCACGAATTTCTCACGCTCCTCCGAAGGAAGAAAAAAAAGAAAAGAAAAACAAGAGACCTCCGCCTACACCGACTTGGCGGAGATATACACAAGACTCTCGCGAGACCGACCCAGAGAACGATGCGCGTTGTGGACGCAAGAGAGGTTAGGTAGGATGAGCCGGCGCATGGTTGCCCGGAGGGAGGAGGGGGGAGGGGTCCGCCACACCGCGCCGCACAGTGTGTCCTAAGCGGCAAAAACCCTATTTGTCCAAATCCATCGAAACTCTTCAAAATTAAGGTAATTCTACTCCTTAGGGTATAGACTAATAGGTTTGGACGGTTATTTCGACCTTTTTTCATTTTATTTGGAGATATGAGGCTTGGAATTGGAGTTTTATTCATAAAACCGAAATTTGCTGTATTTTTTGGAAATTTTAAATCGGTACTTTTAGACTGTTTAATCGTTATTTTTGAAATAGGAGGCACTTTTCTGGACAACATAAGACCTATTTAATAAACCTTCATGGTTAGTTTGAAAAAAAAAAAAAATTATCATGCATTGGCAAGACTTATATTGCCAACTCCTCGAATTAGAAGGAACTTTTGCAAAGTTATAGACATTCAAAAGCTAGCTCCGGTGAGCTCCGGTTTCTCGTTGGCATTTTTGGCATGCTGGGTATGTGGACAAACTACCCTGAAAAATTTGTAACCGGATTTCATTGGGTTTGGAAGATATGAGCCGTTGAACATAGCGAAGCGGGGTCGTGCGCGGGGCTACAGAAAATTCAATGAAACTGTATATCTGGCTTTTTGTTTCATATCTCAGTTAAAAATCATTTAAAGGAATAAAACTTTCAATGAGAAGAAAGGAAATTTTATGGTCTTCAATTTTGGTCGCTAGCAATTTTTACGTAGAAGCCACGGGAAGGGAGAAAAATGAGGGAGAACGGCACAAGGTTTAGTAGGCTCGAAAGTTCCGGCGGACGACAGCACAGCAGCGTTGCCGAGACAAGTTCCAACCTGTCGCGTTGCGCTGGCTCCCTTGCTCACTCCACTGCACTGTCGCACTGAGTTACTTCGCTGCGATCCTTCGACTTGACAACATCGAAATCGCACACAACCATTTATGTCCTCTCTCCACATAGCTCATCATTATATTGCTACAACACCCACTTGATAGGTAATCACTTTCATAGTTGTCTGATAACAGTTTTTGGAACAAACTGCACCAATATAAACTGTCACCGAAAATTCTAAGTAAACAATTTTTAATCTCCCAAAAAGCACTGATGGCTTGGTTTTGGGGTGCTGAAAATATTTTCTTTGAATTCCTTGGGGTAGATTTATAACGTGAACGTTTGGTCCACTTTTTACTATCTCCAGCTGCTATCTTAAAAAAAATTGAGGCTGAGTGGTTTGGTTTAAATTACCCTGTATAGTAGCAAAGACAAACAAAAAAACAATTGAAAACAAAGAAAACCAACAAAATCAACATCACAACCTCCACTACCACTCCCATCACCATCAAGAGCAACAATGATAAAGATAGTGACAACGACGAAAACATTAGCAAATCAGCTATGCGAAATATCCTCACCAAAATGGGACAAAAGCCGAGAAATTGGAGATTGTACAAATCTCTCCCCCCCTCCCCCCACGGGTTTTAAAGAAATCTTGTTGAGAGGCTCACTGCATGTTTTTTG
Source organism: Trialeurodes vaporariorum (assembly GCA_011764245.1). Taxonomy (NCBI): domain Eukaryota; kingdom Metazoa; phylum Arthropoda; class Insecta; order Hemiptera; family Aleyrodidae; genus Trialeurodes; species Trialeurodes vaporariorum. The sequence continues at coordinate 8,065,246 of VMOF01000001.1, forward strand.
GTGAACCAATAAACCTTTACCGTCGTTTTTACGTATTTGATTTCAAATTCAACGAGGTTCTTGCATCGTATGAGGTTTTTGCCGCATCTTCCATTAAGAGGTCACACTGTGCGCCGCGCGCCGGTCGATCCGCGTCCGGGCATTCCTCTCTGCTCCTGAGGTGTCTGTACTCGAGCAAGGACAAAGGAGTCATTAGTCACTACGCGCAAGCGCAGGACGAAAAAGGGGGGGGGGAAGAAACACTGACGCATCGGACGAGCAGCGGCTTCGCTCGTTGCCTCTGCGCCGCTGACTCTTGAAGAGGTAAAAGGACAAGAATAAAATAAAAAAATAAAAAATAAAAAAATCTTCCGACGGAAATTCCATCCGATCCGGAGAAGCAGAAGGCGGGAGGGCCTAGTGGTGATGGTAGTGTGGTGGTGTGGTCTGGTACTTCGCTTTGTTCTTCCAACTCCATCTCTCCTCTCCACACTTTGGTTCTTCGGGCCGTTTACTTTTTGGTTCCACTCGAAAATCCCGCGGTTTTACGCGTCGCGAGTATGCGAGTACGACCCACCGACCACCTCCCGTCTTCGGTCTCGGTAGGTCGTACCTGCGTACCTCCACAACTTCTGGCAAGGTCGTGGAGCCTGAAGAACGAAAAAAGAGAGGGGGACAGGTTAAAATTCCTTTCGAAAAATCGACAGGACCATTCTCGACTTGATAAAAACCGCGCGGGGCTTTATGATAGACAGCTAGTTTCGTTGAGCCCGGTTTACTCCTACATAAAAACCGCATTTTACTCTTGACTATCAAAATTTGAAACATAAATCCAGGAAACACGTGTCTTTACTGAGCGAACAATCGAACATGCCCATGTAGTAGCAGTAATACTTCAAGCGTGATGCTTTAATCATCAAGAGAGGCTTGACTGTACGTGGTTACAGTGAATCTATTACGTTCCCAAGGGCCAAAAGCTTCAATTTTTCTATGCTAAGGTCTTTCAGCGAGAGTTAATAGTTTAGTACGTGCAATGAAACCGGCGATTTGAGATCAATTTCAACGTTATGTTTACTTTAAGTGAAAAAGGTAGCTTGACTTAGATTATCGAACAGACCTCTTTTCAATCCGTTCTTTTTTACTAACGAGGACAAAGATAAATGTCCAAGGTATGCAATTCGCAATGCACAGCATATCGTTCAACACACGCATTAGATGTGCTGCTTGTTGCAAATCTACTCTGGCCAGTTACTTTTGTCCAGGGAATGCAATACGCGATGCACAGCAGACCACTCAACACACGCATGCGATGTTTTTCGTATTGCATACTCTGGCCAGTTATCTTTGTCCAGGATATGCAATTCGCAATACACAGCATATTATTCAACACACGAATTAGGTGTGTTGCGTATGGTATACTCGGACCATGTTGTCTTTGCCCCGCTTGAGTACTTACATTGTTAAATGACCATGACAACTTCCATTTCGATTTCTGTATCTACGTTGTTGTTGATAACGTTTTTTTATTAAGACGGTGCCTGATTGTTTACAACACTGAAAACTAGACGAAGAAGTCCTCTTTTTCAGGGGAGAAAAAGGGGGTGGGAGGATCAAATGCGCAGTCAAAAATAAAGAAGTAAGAGGATAAAAGCAGAGTGAAAAGCTCGAGGAAAAAAGGGTCGAAGAAAAGGGACTGAAAGAGCGTTTGCAACCGACAGAAACATCAAAATACAACAACATGAAAGGTTGGCGTAAGTATAGGTGGCGGTGGGGGGGGGGGGGGGGGGGGGTTGATATCCAAACCTCCGATAGCGTTCATACATTCTTTGACGGGACCTTTATAATCTCCGCAAATTACCTTCAATCATTCGAAAAATTTATTAAGTATTCATCGTTAAAAAAATATCTTTGTATTTCTTCTACGGGTTTCTTGAGACTCGCCTCCTTTTCCACCTTCGCGAAGAAGGCAGGGGAGAAGTTCCTCAGTTCCTCACTTTTCTCAGTTTCTATTTTTTATGACACAAAAGAGAAAGAAAGCTATATTCATTCATTGCATCCCTTGTCTGAAACCTTACGGCTTGGATGCCATATTTCTTCCATCGAAAAACGTGACTCAATCCTCTGTGGCCCACGATCAGAGTCCAAAAGAGATGCGCCCTTCAATCAAGGATAGGACTCTGAGGAGTCACTTTTTCATATTCTACCAATCAGTTGTTATGAATCAGCGAACCGTTCAGAAGACAGGAAAAAGCTATTACGCTAGGATTCGCCGCTGATGGTCTTGTAGTGCTCGTAAGCTTTTAAAATTTACATTCTGTCGCTAAAATCAATACTGCCAAGCATTCTCAATGCATCAATTTTGAGGATTGTGAAAAATTCGGAGAAATAAGTGTCCTTCGCTCACCCCGTCCACTACGGTAAACGATAATCTACACGGAGCCTTATGGGAAATCGTAAAGATGAATACGGACATCCGTTCAGATGCAATATTTACGTCTACAGATCAACCACGATTATCAAAATTCAATTTTAGAGCGAAAAGTTTACTTGGAACTGAGAGGGTTAAGGCTAGTTTCAGGCAAAAATTCGATGACCTCGACCAATCAGTGCCTTAGGGATCTTCCGCCAAATTTGACAACGAGCTACCGCACCGCGCACCGGGAGCTGCTTTGCGCATCAATTAAAAAGAGAAGGAAACAGACATTGGGGGGGGGGAAGGAGAGAGAGAGAGAGAGAGAGAGAGAGAGAGAGAGAGAGAGAGAGAGAGAGAGAGAGAGAGAGAGAGAGAGAGAGAGAGAGAGAGAGAGAGAGAGAGAGAGAGAGAGAGAGAGAGAGAGAGAGAGAGAGAGAGAGAGAGAGAGAGAGAGAGAGAGAGAGAGAGAGAGAGAGAGAGAAGGAAAAAATGGGAGGAGAAAGGTATTTAGACATTCTGAAAAATGAAATCGCATTACTCCGTGAAGCTTTGCAGTTATTTCTTCCTCCCCTTTTCCGAGACGGCAAGAGGGGGGAGGGGAGGGGGGATGATACGCGCGCCTTTTAGTGCTGTTAATGTAAAAAGCGCCTCCTCCTCGTTAAAATGGAAATGAGAAAATGAAAAGCATCCCCCTCGGAGCTCCGCCACTGAGCTTGACTACCCTGAATTCGTCGAGCGCAAACACTTTTGATTGCAGACGATTTAACCTCCCCGAATGAGAATGAGGAAGCGTTCCCTCGTCGCGCTGGGGAATGCGTTTCATCCGAAAATTAATTTATTTAAACGGTTTCATTATCGGGACGAAAGCGCGACGACAGGACCAGGACGCGCGGGGCTCCGAGTCGACGTCATCTCGCGATATTAATTACCAACACAATTTATTCATCCATGTTTCGACATTTCGTTGATCTTTTGGATAAGAATATAACATGAGATGATTTCAGACAGAATCCCGCAAAGAGGTTTAAAAACAACAGGAAGGCTCATTCCTCCAAAACAATTTTGCGGGAAGGAGCTGCACTAAAGTTTCAATACAGAGCAGGGCTGCCGTTTTGCGTATAATCAATGCTATTTTTCAATTCACCGATGATTCCACCGGTTGAGAAAAGATTACACAGTTCAGTTCAGTGTATGGCTGTAATGCACGAAAATACTCTGATCTGTAATATTTCCTTAATCGGTGGGGACTCCGTTGATTAATTAAAATATCCGCAAGTTTTTTAAAGTCATCGACGACTCCACCGGTTGAGAAAAGATTACAGATGCGAGTATTTTAGTTTATTATAATCATGCACTGAATTGAACTGTGTAATCTTTTCTCAACCGGTGGAATCATCGGTGAATAGAAAAATAGCATTGATTATACGCAAAACGGCAGCCCTGATACAGAGCTGCCGTTTGATTGATAATTCATGACAATCTACGATGCACCGATGCTTCAACCGGAGCAAAAAGATTGCTGATTTTAATATTTTTCTATAGCCCATTGTTACACTTCTTATACCGGAAACATGTAAATCTTTTTTTTTTTTCAACCGGTAGAACCATCGGATGAAGCGTAGAATGACAGGAAACAGTCACAAAACGACAGCACTGAAGGGGGGAAAGAATTATTTCCATCGATACTGCTACTAGAAATTCCACCATTTTCATGCGCACAGAAAAAACAGAAAAAAACACTTTGGTAGCGCTGACAAAACCTTTGGTAGAAAAATGACCCAGCAAAAGATATTATAGTTGAGCCAACCAAAGGTTTTTTACACTTAACTAAAGAGATTTTGCTGGGCGAATAAAAAATTTGGTTGGCCCAACTAAAGTCTTTTGCTGGGTCATTTTTCTACCAAAGGTTTTGTCAGCGCTACCAAAGTGTTTTTTCCGTTTTTTCTGTGCGTTTAAATGTAAAAAAGCAACGTTGCCGGAGTGCTTGCGATCTCACTAAAAGCTACAGCTCTGCTTCTGGAGAGGAAGAAGAAGGAAAAATCATACCCTGTAATTTTGGTTTTCTGTTCTCCAATCATTAAGCCAGAGAGAATGAGGATACCAGACTGTTTTACTAGTCCCGAGAAATACCCCTGCCGTAATATAGAAGGGGGGAAGGGGGAGGAAAAAGTGAAAAATACCCTTCAAACACAGCCTACGGGAGCTAATTCAAGATGATGTTGACGGTGAAATAGAGGCGACCGTGTTTCCGTACAAATAAGCTATACCTTTGCAAAGCAGGGAGGAGAGGAGAGGAGAGGAGAGAGCGGGGGAGGGAGAGGGAGGAAAGAGAGAGGGGGGGGTGAAAAAAACCCCGGAGATTGGAACGATTTATCATCGAAAAAAAAAAAAAATACGGAGTAACGAAGCGAAACAACATGGCGGGCAAAGCGGGCGGCCAAATCACTCTTCTCATTTTGGCCTACCCTTAGCCCCAACGCCATTTTTTTGAAATTCAACGCCGCTCATCCGAACTCCGAACTCAACGAAAATATAGGGGTTGTCTTTCCTCTTTCTCCTGCTCCTCAACACATCCTCCGCTGCCGCTCACCCTCTTTTGACAGTCCCCTCCCTCCCCTTCATTGAACGTGTCTGAAAAATTTAATACGGCCGTCAAGATTCTACGGATCCGATGGCGCAGGATATGTATCCATGGGATGGTCAAACATTAAGTGGCAGCATCAGGCTAAAATACAAGGATACAAGGGGTGAGTCAAAAGTAGCAAATTTCTTCTCCCTGCCGAGATCCAGGGGACGGATTCGTGTTTACGAAACTGCTGTGTCGACTGTCAGCTACCATCACACCACATGGAACACCAGAGAAGTTAAAAAGAGGGCTCAGTCATAGGAGTTCATTATTGTTCGGACGGAAAACCTGAGTAACAACGCTCGGCAAGAGAGGGGGGGGGGGGGGGGGATCGACGGAAGTAGAATCGCCTCAGAATTTGACCGTTCGCAAGCTCCATAAAATTCTATCCGATATTTAGGCAATCAACAACATTTTAGTTTCTCAAAATAGAAAGTATCAAAATAATGACGATTTTACCGTTGTATTGTGTCACAAAAACATTTAACCTCGCTTACGCGCGCTTATTGAACAAAGCATTGTAAAACCATATATTTGCTTCATTAAATAGTTAAAAATGAAAATAAAAACTTCGGACTGTGTTAATTTTAATCGCTATATAGTTGTTGTTGAAGTGACAAATCTGAACTTGTCTATATTTATAGAAAAAAAAAATAACAACAACAAAAACAAAAAACAAACCGATGTTAAAGACCGAGTTCATTGTATCTTGCACGCCTGAGAGAACAAGGGTTGTCGACATCCGAATTACATGGCTCAGCCAAGAGACAAAGGGTCAAAAACAACATCTACCCGGACAAGGAACGAATCCCGATTCAATCGAAGTCCTTTCGGCGATTATATGTGGCTCACCTTTGCTTTTTTACGGGTTGCTGCAGTGCACTCTTGAATGGGCAAGGAAATGTTATTTTTGATCGTGATTCTTCATTCGCTTGCTCGGATTAAATTTCGATGGTATCGTTTGGTGGTCATTTCATTCAGACATAACTGAGGACCAGAGGGTTATAACCAAGGAATGCAACTATCAAGATGATCGGTCCGAACAATGGCCCGAAACCATCGCACAGTAGAAAGATAGAAAGAACCGAAATTAATGCCGGCGAAAGAAAGGAACCCCTAAATTCTTCCTTGTAATTGGATGGGAGGGGGGGGGATTTTGAAAAAAGAAAAAAATACTTGAAAAGTACAGTATACGTGCTTCCATGTGAAGCTCTTAAAGTCTTATTAAAAAAAGGATTCATGAACTTGTCTTTCTCTCCTGTAGTTGGAAAGCATGAGCTGGAAAAGGACTGAGATTGGAGCTAGTACTAAAATTGAAGAAAAATAAAAATTGAAAGATAATCAGTCAAGTCTGGTACAGTCGGGGACAAAAAAAAAAAAAAAAAAAAAAAAAAGTGCCAGACGACTCCTGGATATAGGCCACCCGTGTACTCATCTCAATGAATTTAAACATTGCAGGTGGCCTACCTCAGCTAAAATCTACGGAGTCGACTGACATTCTTTCAGTGACGTAGGTGCGAACGTTGCAGTTCGTCCATACAAACCCATGAAAAAGATCGAGCTATGGGGTGTTCGGTGAACGCCTTCGTATTCGACCTTTTATATGAGTTTAAATGGACACATTACATAGTTGCCAAATTGCACGCTACGCCACTGCATTCTTTCTGTCCCCGACAATACTTATACAAGTCATAATTAAAGTGTTTCGAGGGAAAATAAGAGCAAAAAATTGCCATTATGTTTACCGATGAAAATGCCGAAGTTAAAACAAAAAAAAATCACGGACAGGTCTATGTGCGACGGCACGGACTAATGGTTCTTTAATAAATTGATAAACAGGTATTTTCTTTTCCTTTCCGAACATTTCTAAAAAAAAGGGGGGGGGGGAAAGGTGAATCGGTGCATCTTACTCGCGCCCTTGCAGTCCTCCGGGTCCTTTACCTCTCCACCTCACCCCTCGCCAGTACTGTGCATCGCCTTTTTATTTACCTTCTCTTTGTTGTTTCACAAGATGTTGCGCGGGTACCCCTTACCGTGATGCACTAGCGGATCCAGGAAATCGTCCTTCTCTCTCTCCCAGCCATTTGAATGCTTGTATTAGAAAAGGATAGAAAGAGAGGGCGAAAATCACGTGACTACCCTTAATCCGTCTTTTTCTAACACACGCATTCTAATGGGGGAAAGAGAGAGAAAGATGAGTTCCTGGATCCGCCAATGCCTTGATGCCGATCGGTGCAATGAAACGAGCCCCTCGCACCGTGACCCTCGTTCCGTTGACAAGGGAGAAAATCTCTTACCTCGCGGCGGCAAAAGAAACAAAAAGGGCCCAGGTAAGAAAAGCAGAACCTGTTGAGATTCACCTGAGAAGAAGGAACATCGTAAGGATGTTTCGTTTCGTTTCGGCCGAGCCGATCCGAGTAGAAGGAGATGGAGTCAGCTGGTTCTTCTCTGGCGGTCCTACTCCGATCAGCGAAGCGAACCGCATGAAAAACGAGAGTGTGAAACCACTTTTTAGAAAGGCACCAGTTCTGAAGCCCCAATTTGGAGCATAAGTGGGTCGTTCCACATCAACTGCGGCATGCGTTACAAATTAAAATAATAGTAATTATATATGTTATACAACTTTAAGTTTTCAATTTTATATCTATAAAGAGGGTTAGTTTTTATACATTCCTACCCTCAACACGGAGGGAAAAAAAATCGGTTGTGAGAACTGAACTTCGGCTCATATAGAACACCGAGGTGTTCGGTTACAGTAGGCAAAGATTTCGGTTGTGAGTACCGAACTTCAGTTAGGAGTACCGAAGGTTTCGGTAAGTGTGACTAATACTATGACTCACATTTCGTTCCTATACTGAACCACTTCGGTAGTCCTAACTGACGTTCGGTACTCACAACTGAAAACTTCGGTTACAGAAACCAAACACCCTCGGTGTTCCATATGAACCGAAGTTTTTTCCTCCGTGAACACTAAAAAGTTGGAACCGACAAGTTTCGGAGGGTGCACCCGTACACATCAAGAGTTGTCAACACACTGAAAAAAAAGAGAGAAAAAACACTTGGGTAGCGCTGACAAAACCTTTGGTAGAAAAATGACCCAGCTAAAGACTTTAGTTGAGCCAACCAAAGGTTCTTTACGCTTAACGAAAGAGATTTTGCTGGGTGAATAAAGTCTTTTGCTGGGTCATTTTTCTACCTAAGGTTTTGTCAGCGCTACCAAAGTGTTTTTTCCGTTTTTTCTGTGCAGAAAAGACAAGTTGACTCTAGCCAGTTCTGGAACGCGCATGTAAACTCGTCAACTTTTGAGCGATCGCATTTTGCACCTTTGCAGAACCCAAATGATCATTTCACACGGTGCGACTCAACGACTCGGAGTGCATCATCTCACGTTAGTTTGCTGTGGGGGGAAGAAAGAAAGAAAGAAAAAAAAAAAAAAAAAAAAAAATCAATTGACTGCTTGTCTCGCGACGAAGGTGCAAATTTATTCAGGAATTTTAAACGCGCCGCAACAAACACTCGCATAGGCAGGCGACGCGCGGCGCGACGGAGCGCACACGCATGGATGCGCGAGCGCGGGCCATATGCCGGCGCGGTGCGCAGCGCGACCACTCCGAGGCTATTCTCGCGAAAAAGACATGCAGGCATCGAGTATGACTCATTATTACATACCCAGCGGGGAGAGGAAGGAAAAGAAGAAAACAAGAAAGAAAAACCTCGAACCAGAACAGCTTGGAGAATCACGAACTCCAGACAATCTGGAGCTGCGTTGCCAAAGTTTCGAGTCGGACTCATCGGCGGATCCAGAAATCTATCCGTCTCTCTCTTCTCCCATTAAAACGCGTGTGCTAGAAAAGGACAAATTTGGGGCAGTCACTTGACTTTCGCCCCCTCTTCTATCTTTTTCTACGACATACATGAAAATGTCTGGAGAAGATTTCTACGCCTTAACGACGTAGTGTGTCCTGCTGTTATGAACGTAAAACCAGGTTTTCTCATCACAAGATATCTCTTTCTCACCCCTCTCGCGGAATATTCCATGTAACTTGACCCGCTGATTTCAAAGTCGGCCTAAGTTTTTTCTCAAAACTCATACTTTTTTTTCCAGAATTTCGGAATTTTTGCTAAGAAGACATAATTTCGAATTTATGTAAATTCTAGGCCAATTTAATGAAAACTGATAGTATTTTTCAAATCAGCGCCTCAAGCTACATGAGATAACGATGATGAAGTGAAATTGTAGGCGCAGAATTATTCTAAAACTAAAATTAGTAAAATTAACACTGATGGGTGGTGAATGTCGCGGACACATCCCGTCGTTTCGGATGCTTACTTTCTGGAGAGAGATGAGGACAATTTTCTGAATTCACCGGAGGCCGGACTTAGTTTAAAGCACGAAACTGAAGTGTCTGAAGTTTCAAATTTTCAGAAGAAAGTGCCCGGGTCGAAATTATTTTTGTAAAATTTCCCCGTCGTTTCCAACAGAAGTTTCGAATTTTCATGCATACTCTAAAAGGGGCATTCTGATTTACTGATTAGTCTTTGAACACTTGAAAGCTGCAAAATTGTTTAAAGGTAGCCGATATTAAAAGGAAAAGAGTTAACATTTCGACCTGGGAACTTTCTCTTGAAAGTCACACTCCCGAAGGTAGGCAACCCGCAATACTTATCTCGATGTATTTAAGCACTGCAGGAGGTCTACCTAAACCAAAATCCAAAGAGTTAACAGACATTGCTTTAAGGGGCGTCTCCACCTGCGAATTTAAAAGCGCGAATAAACTGATTGAGCCAATGAGCTGCCTTGAAGTCGATAGGTCGAGTCCGATGTATCGACAACAAAGAAGCTCATTGGCTCAATCAGTTTATTCGCGCTTTTAAATTTGCAAGTGGAGACACCCCTTTAGTCCCCGACTCTACAATGTACTAACGGAGACAAAGATACGTAGCCAGGGTATGCAATAAGCAATACACAGTATCCCACTCAAACACGTGTATTAAGTGTGTTGCGTATTGCATACTCTGGCTAGGTATCTTTGTCCCAGCTAGTACATTGCCACGACAGGCGCTTTCAGAACTTAATGTACATAATCTGCACGTATTCGGAATTTTTAGGTATTTCAGTCATCATGCGCGTACAGAATGCTCATTTGGCAACACATATCGGTCTCCGTCTGACAGTTCATTGTGCCATCTTCGGATCTTTCGCCTCGGCTTCTCTACTCACACACACACGATCAGTCTTCGGACAAGCTCGGCAGTAACCGGCGTCGATGTAATCGGACTCGCCAGCGCACTCGGGTACAATTACACGAATTTTAGGAGGAGAGAAGCCAACAGCTATTGAAAGCTCAAGTAGTTTGCTCTCCTTTGAATTAAACCACGAATTCAATTTGAGAGCAAAATTGGGACACTGACATAACGAGAGAAAGGGACAAAGTTACCGTCTACATTTAAGCTCACATTGTCAGAAAAAAAGAGACAAAAATCCCCCTCGATGGGGTGTTTAGGGTATACATACCCGCATCCGGCCCGCCAAATAATAATTTGGAAGAACAGAGCCCCATTTAATCTAAAGAGCATGTTTAGAACTTTCATTTGAGAGGTTAAGTTTAACATCCTCCACACAAAAGAAATGAATCTATGACTGTTCAAAATTTTGAAGGTTCGCCGAAAAGGTCCCTCCTTCCTGAGCTAACTTTTAACCCCAATACCTACGGATGTAGTAGCGGTAGGAAGCTATTACTTTCGGGGGATGCTCAAAGGAAAATAGGACGTAACTATAAATGTGTACCAAATCTCGTCAAAATTGTAGATCGTGACCATAATTTCCATTTTTTTTTCTCTTTTTCTTCCCAGCAGGACTGCCGTTTTGCGTATAATCAATGCTATTTTTCAATTCACCGATGATTCCACCGGTTGAGAAAAGATTACACAGTTCAGTTCAGTGCATGACTATGATAAACTAAAATACTCGTATCTGTAATATTTTCTCAACCGGTGGAGTCGTCGATGACTTTATAAAACTTGCGGATATTTTAATTGATCAACGGAGTTTCCACCGATTAAGGAAAGATTACAGATCAGAGTATTTTCGTGCATTACAGTCATACACTGAACTGAACTGTGTAATCTTTTCTCAACCGGTGGAATCATCGGTGAATAGAAAAATAGCATTAATTATACGCAAAACGGCAGCCCTGCTTCCCAGATTGATTTGACGTCGGAAGCCTCTTGAATATCAAGTCTTTGAAAAAGCCCGGTCTCTCGGTCCGAAGAAGGGTGGATGGCATGCAAAAATAAAGGAAGGGCCGATAAGGGTCGAGATGAAAACAAAAAATACAAATGAGTTTCACAACAAGAAGTCGGACGAACTATCGCGAAACTTGACATAAAATTGACACTAACCGTCTGCAATCACGAGGAGAAAAAAAATCTTGTTGCGGCCAGTCAACGAATAATCCGATAAAACGAAGAAAAAACAAAACAAAACTATGATAAGTCCAACAGAGTGTCATGCCCGGTTTCACTGTACACTGTGCAGCGGCAGCAACAGCAATGAGGCACGGCGACAGCTGTCGACCTTGCCTGGCGTAGTTACCACCGGCGACCGTGCTGCCATCTCATGGCTCCGCGTCGATTTAAGCGAACACTAACCCAATCTTCCCGCCAAAAACACTTTGTGCGGTCATGGACCGGTTGGGAAGAGAGGAAGATCCAGCCGCCTCGTGGCACAAGAGATGGATTCACGAGTATTCCTTTCTCTCTCTCCTTTCGTTTGTAAGCGCGTGTAAGAAAAAGACAGAGCTAAGGGCGAAAGTCACATGATGGTCTCTCCCTCTATCCATGTCTAACACATGTTTTAAAATGGCTCCGGAGTGAGGGGGAGGAGGGAGAAATTCTTGGATCTGTCTACGCGTGGTCTGAACTGCGTGTGGCCGGTGGGCAGCTTGTTCAGCGAAAGTGGACAAATAAAGCAAGCGGCAATTTTCAGCCAAGGCTGGAAGGGGATTCGGGGAAAATTTAGGCAAGACATCGAAACAAGAATTTTCATGGGCTACGGCTTCAATCGTGTTTGTGTGAGTAGAGGTCGGCTCGGCATGATGAAACTTTTAGTAACATTCAGAAAATGATAACTCCGAACAGACAAACTTTTGGGACTTTTATTGATCCTTTTTTTTCAGCTGTAGTCTTTGATATTTTTCCCCGAAATTTTTCGCCCCCCCCCCCTTCTAACTTTTCAGAATTTTTTGGTTTTGTTCGGAACATCGATTTTCAGGGTATATATTTACATCGATAGATCGATTTACCGAAAACTGATCGACTGATCTGTAAATTCAACACACGGGACCTCGATATCTTTGCAATATTGCTCAACACAACTAGATCCCGACCCCAATAGAAAGAAAACAAACAAACGCTATTGCTCTTTTCATCGTCAAAAGCTGAAAAGCAGAAATGACGCCAATGCAATGTGTAAGAGGGATCATTCAATCATACGGAGAGGTCGTTAAAAGGGCAATGGGGGGCAAGGGGGGCAAGGGGGGGGGGGCAACACGGAACCGACTTCGAGAACTTCGATGTCAAAAGGAAGTTTATAAGTCAATTATTCATTTCGTAAACGACCACCGCGATGAGCCGAGGACTGAGCGCGTCTTCGATAAAGTTTATACTCTTGATACCTGTTGGACAAAGGAAAAGAGGAAGGAAAAAGTGTGTCACTTTATCGCGCAATGAACTCGAAATGCAACGCGCCCCGATTGATTTATTTATGGGAGCACGGGACCAAACGGCGCACTATGGTTTGAGGTAGAAAACAAAGTGGCAGAAAATCAGAAAAAAAGTGTTCAAACATAATCGTTTCCGACTTTTAAAGCTTCATTTAAAACTTTCCAGAGACGTTCGTCGGTTTAAATTGCTTCTTAAGGTGATTCTATAGCAAACTCCCGAAAATTTTAATCCGATAGATGGCGTTACTTGTCGCTGGCTCCAAAAATAGCAGTTTTTTTGACGGTTTTCGGCTGTTTTCTCTGAACAGACGAATGATAGACAAAAAATCGGAATGTCAGCACCTGCTTAATTTTATGCTTGATTTTTTGAGCCATAAACGGGTCAAATTGGTTCTAAAATAAAGGCGAAAGTATGCAAAGAAAAAATCATGTGTAATTTGGAGTTGTGTCGGTAAAGAAAGATTACAGGTGAAACAGACATCTGTAATCTTTACTGATACAAAACTCCAAATTACACATGGTTTTTTTCTTTGCATAGTTTCGCCTTAATTTTAGGACCAATGTGGCCCGTTTATGGCTTAAAAAATCAAGCAAAAAATTAAGCAGGTGCTGACATTCCGATTTTTTGTCTATCATTCGTCTGTTCAGAGAAAACAGCCGAAAACCGTCAAAAAACGGCTACTTTCGGAGCCAGCGACAAGTAACGCCATCTATCGGATTAAAGTTTTAGGGAGTTTGCCATAGAATCACCTTAAGAGTGTTCTCTGTGGTTAAAATTGCGGGCAATATAGCCAGAATTTTACCGCAGCGGTGCGATATAGCTTACCCCGAAGAAAACCTTGCACTCCACAAAGATTAAATATAAACCGATTCCGTAAACAGCCATGTTCCGACCGACTTTTTCCCCCATTATCATTTTACTTTTATTTCTAATTTTGTTTAAACAAATCTACGAATGAGAAGATCACCTTCCATTGTACTCCACAAAACGAATAAACAAAAAACCATCATTGCAACGTTGCGCATCGCGATAGTAGAGCAGAGAGAGACTTCAAACGTCAAACATCAAAAAACCCGACAGTATGAGGGGGGGGCGAGGGGGGGGGGGCAAAAACAAAAGATAAACAAAGCGCCTGATGCATAACTGCACCGGATAAGACAGCGAGCGAGATAAATTTCGAGGTTAACGAACTCACCTAAATTTGAGGAGGGGAAAATTATTGATTAGGAAAAAAAAACAAAAACAAAAACATGAGTCGCGGCAGAATAATGCAATCGGGCGAACGTCACAGAGCGGACGCGGCTGTGAATGCGACGATCGTCCCAATGCTGCCGTTTCGCGTATGTAATGGCATTCTATAGTTCATCGGTGATTCATACGGTTGAGGCAAAGACTACAGATTTGAGTATTTCCAAACGCCACATACACACTTCAAATGGTGCGTGAAATCTTTGCTTTAACCGGTGGAATCACAGATGGATTGTGGAGTTCCATCGAATAAAGACTACAGATTTGAGTATTTCCAAACGCCACATACACACTTCAAATGGTGCGTGAAATCTTTGCTTTAACCGGTGGAATCACAGATGGATTGTGGAGTTCCATCGAATAAAGACTACAGATTTGAGTATTTCCAAACGCCACATACACACTTCAAATGGTGCGTGAAATCTTTGCCTTAACCGGTGGAATCACAGATGGATTGTGGAGTTCCATCGAATAAACACGAGGCGGCAGCACTGGCGGAGCGTGTGACTTGATTGATTAGTTGATTCTAGCATAATGAAGAGTCACCCCCCAAGTTTCGACACTTGTGTTTGTTCGCGATCGCTAAAAGTACAAAACTCAACGAAAATTAAAATAAATTGAAACTACTGACTAGTCATGGCTAATAATCATACAGGGGGCGACGCCATGTTGAAATTCTTATCACAAAGTTTACAGCCCAAACACTGAGAAAAATTTCCCTGTTAATTCAACCAGACGTCTGTTTAAAACTTACTAAACCGGAATTCCTGTTGTTTCAAATGGATTTACTGTTATTTCAACAGGAATTCCTGTTACTTGACTGGAATTCATGTTAAAGTAACAGGGATTCCTAATGAAATAACAGGAGTTTCTTGTTAAAATAACAGGAATTTCGGTTAAGTAAGTATTAACAATACGTCCGGCTACGGCAACAGGGACTTTTTCTCAGTGAATAAAAAAGAAAATAATCTCTAACACGGAACAATACAGGCAGTTGCATTGGGTCTTAAAAAAACGTACGCTCGATTCTTGCACACTTTCAATCAACGAGAAAAAATTTAAGTCACACACTTTATCCGAGAACTGCACTTCATTCAATGTACGGATGACGACATTTCTATTCTATGAGCTTCTACGAAAATGACGTTTTGTGTTCGCCATAGGACAGTTCGTACTTAGAACGGAGGTTCAGTTTCAAGTTTCAGAGTTTTCCCGCTTTCTTTTCAACGTGGGTGGCAGCCCTGCTCGCAAAGTCTAGATGATCCCGGGGGGGGGGGGGGGGGGGGGGGGAAGACAAGAAAATCTCAGAAATGTTTTGCCGACAAACTAAGCAACTTATGAAAATACCTGTAGGCCGAGATGACCTCTCCTCTTCACGACCTGCACATATTTTTATGAGAGGAGAGAAAATAATTCAAGGACTTTCCTATTACACGTTGGTGTGTGGTCGTCACATCGCTTCTTCCGGAGGACATCGAAGAAAAAATAAAGCTCATATATGTATAAATCTGTAAGCTATAGCCTCTCTTGTACTTCTTAAAGGTATTAACATTTGCGCAACTCTAGGCATCTCTTATGAGATCTCAATGCGATAGATGGCAGCACAGTCTGCGACAAACCAACATCTCTTCGACTCTTCGATAGATAACTATGTAATGTAATCGATCCTCAGGATGGAGTAAATCGAACCCCTCCTCCCGAAATCGATACTTGTGAATACATTCAGACGGGAGAGAGGCAATGATCGATTAGTTCACGAGACGCTACTGGTTTTGAGGAGACTGGGGGAGCTGTCGACTGGTGATGGATGACGGGATGACGCCATTTCCTTAAAGTCGATCAACTACTGACGACAAGATCTTTAAAAAAGAAAAAAAAATATGACATAGGCACATGGGTTATTAACACATAACTTGCTAATGACTTGCCTAATGGATAAATTATCACGAAAGTTCCAGAAGAGTCACTTAGCAGATTAGGTTAAAGCCAAGCAAATGAAATAAGCACGCGGGAAAAAAGAGGGCATTGCAATTTGTAGTTATTTTGGCACCTAATTTCTTCTAATTGCTGCGACGGATTTCCCTTGACCTCATAAGATGAGTCTCCTATTACTCTCTGCACCGTAAAATTAAAAACAGCAAAGTGTTTAGAAAAAAAAAGAAGACATATTAAACAATTCATCAAAATAATTGGAATGGGAAGTTTTTTTTTCATTTTGATGGACCTGATAGTAGGATAACATAAGAAAAATTCTAAAAAACGTATGCCTCGCTTTCCCGGCTTTGTGTAATCTCAGGACTCAGGTTCTTCAACTTAATTCCCCAAGAGAGAGAGGGGGAGAGTTATAAGTTACTGCTAGGACCCGGCGAACGACTCTGCTGAGCTGTTTCTGATAACGAGTTTTGCCACAAAATTTTAGACTGATATTTTATTGCCTGCTTCCATTTAGCTTTTTCTCTCTTTCTTCTCTTTTTGACACCCCTCCCAAGCCCCCAAACCCCTCACGCCTTGCTTTTCCGATCGAATAATATTAACCCCGGCTGCTTCGCGGCCTGGTTCAAGGTCATTTGCGGCGGCTGCGCGGAGCGCGGCGGCATTCCTTTCTCCTCTTCAAGCGTCAACGCTCCCCGCTCGGCTTCCTTCGGCACGGCTCGCTTCGCTTCGGACAAGCGATTCCGACCGATTGTTGTTTGCTCGACAACCATCACATCCGTCATAGTAGCATCCTCTCGCCATGATTTATTTATCCATCTTCTCTCGTCTTCCTTTCTCATTTACTTCTCCAAAGTCCCTCAACACGCGTAACTGTGTCTCATTGCAGCAGCCATTCTCGACAATGACCGGTGTAAGTACTAGCGGGGACAAAGATACCTGGCCAGAGTATGCAACACGCAACACACCTAATACACGTGTTGAATGGGATGCTGTGTATTGCTTATTGCATACCCTGGCTGGTTATCTTTGTCTCCGCTAGTACTAGCGGGGACAAAGATACCTGTCCAGAGTATGCAACACGCAACACACCTAATACACGCGTTGAATGGGATGCTGTGTATTGCTTATTGCATACCCTGGCTGGTTATCTTTGTCTCCGCTAGTACGTCTTACACACCGTTGCTGGTCAAAATTTTGATTCAAAGCGTACTTCTAAAGGATTGGGAGAGATCTCCAAAGGCTCTTCTTCCAGTGATTTCATTCATTTATCTTACTCTTGCTTCAATTCTACCTATTTTCAATGCCCTTCCTCAATTTCTTCGTCCAAGTCCATTCTCGACACTGGCCATTTCTACTGGACACACCACAGTGTCCTGAGCTTGGAAAAAAAGTGGCAAAAAATCAGAAAAAAAGGGGAGAGAAAAAAAAAAGAGAGAGAAAAAAAAAGTAATCAAAAATCATTGTTTTTGACCTTTCAAGCTTAATTTAAATTTTTTTAATGACAAATCTAGATTTATATTACTTATTAAAAGTGTTCTCTGTTGTTAAAATTGATGTTGAAAGTAGATGAATGATAAATTGATGAGAAATCAACTTTTACTGATTTTTAATCAACTTTTACGATCCCAAACCATACTGCACCGTGGCAGTCAAAACTTTTATACAAAGTAAACCCTAGTAAAAAGAGGGCAAAAGTAAACAAAAGTATTTCAAAAGTACCACAGAGTTTCCACGGTATTAATCGCGGTCCAAAATGTAACCCTAATGCTAATTTCAGGAAAAT
Source organism: Trialeurodes vaporariorum (assembly GCA_011764245.1). Lineage (NCBI taxonomy): Eukaryota > Metazoa > Arthropoda > Insecta > Hemiptera > Aleyrodidae > Trialeurodes > Trialeurodes vaporariorum. The sequence continues at coordinate 8,082,955 of VMOF01000001.1, forward strand.
CAAGTTTCTTAAGCCTTTGTTCTGGCGACCAACTCGAATTTCGGGGCAAAAAAAATAAAAAAATCGAAGGTCTCAAGTGATTTCAATGGTGACGAACGGACCGAGGAAATAAAAAGCAACGGTTTAAAGTTACAATTAGAGGATGAACGAGAAGCTGAATTTGCATTTGAGTGTGCGTGTCAATGATTAGAAACCTTTGATCAGAAGTAAGCATCAATCAACAATGATGTATCGGACCGTTTAGCTCATCCAAAATCTTGAACGTGTGGAAGGCCCTCATTTCCGAAGGCAACGAGGTTCATTGGTGCAAAGAGGGGAATGCTATCGATACTTCCCAGGGAACATAACCTCCATTTGAGTTATGATCGATGGTAGCGCTGCATGAGAAACCGCTTTCAAAGAGCGCGATTTGTCAAGAACGTCCGATTCATTCAAAACAAACCTGATCAAAATCTGATGTGAGCGTGCGGGAATAGCAACACGGAGGCCGAATTCTTCTTTGAAAATGAAAACGGCGACGGGTGAAAGGATTCCACCTTGCATTCCAGAATCGAACCGGGCACAGAGCAGGACGAAAACGGCCAAGTGTCATCACTTCGCTGGATGGAACGCAAGGCAACGAAAAGGAACAGCAAGGGAGCACAAGTCCATCCCTCCTGGGTGGGTGCGCTGGTTTGCCAGACGTCAAAAGAAAATTTAGCAAACTCTTTGGTAACTTCCCAATGGGGCTATTGCACACTTTTGCTATAAGCTATTTAATAGTCGATTATGGCGTAAAAACCTCATAAAATAACGATGGCCGCACTAAAAACTTCCAAAATCCACTCCTAAACTCAATAAACGCAGTTATTTGCGGGAGCGTAATGGTGGCCGAAGGCACTAACAATGGGAGATTCCCATCTAACAATTCTGAAACTCCATCAAGAAGTGACCAATAAGAGACTACTTTCATTTGACACCGGTGTCACTTGGTGTTGCGGTACCATTCATCGGATGTGGATCATCACTCTGATGACTAATTACTCTGTGAATAATCCTTGTCAGCATAGAAAGAGTGACGAAATAAGATAGGAATCTCCCATTGTTAGTGCCTTCGGCCACCATTACGCTCGCGCAAATAACTGCGTTTATTGAGTTTAGGAGTGGATTTTGGAAGTTTTTAGTGCCGCCATCGTCATTTTTTGAGGTTTTTACGCCATAATCGACTATTAAATCGCTTATAGCAAAAGTGTGCAACAGCCCCATTAATGGAAAATAGTCAACGGGATGGTACAATCGCGAACCCTTTTACGGCCGGGTTAAGAATACAAATCACAGTTAACTCGCTCAATTCAAGTGGATAGTTAACCCCTTTTGGACCATGCCCGAGTTTGCTCGTTTTTCTCCTCCTATCTAGTTCACAGTGTTTCAATCATCATTCCGACTTAACGCGACTATCGATGAAAACACTTAAGACATAATGACGCGTCGGGCGCCTTCAATTTGTCGTATAGGCAATTCCAACTCCCCCGAGTACGAATAGTTCACTACCTTCCTTTCATAAACGGAAAGTGCGGCCGTTCCTTTGAACTAACCTGGGCGTTAAAGGGTTAAATATTCCTACACTATAGGGCTGATTTTGCATACACGATTAATTGAAGTCGCTCGAGATAACTTTTTTTTTTGCAAACTCACAATTTCGAGTCTCTAATAACACGAATAAAATACTAAAATTGTGTGAGATACATCTAGTCACAGAAACGAGTAAACTCGGGCGTGGTACTGAAAGGGTTAGTATACGCCCATTATGGACCGATTCTTTGGTGTGGGTTTGTGTGCGAGGCTATATTGCCGTTTATGGCTTTACAGTAAAATGCCCCAATTTTTCCACAGAATCTGGCAACCGTGGCGTCTAAGAAAATTCGCCCGAATCGACAACGTCAGGTTGAAGATCGCTACGGAGGAGGAAGAAAAGGGAAATGTCCTATACCGCGTCTCGCATCTCGCGCCCCTCCCGCTCGACCCCGCTCACACGCCACCATAAAGAAACACACTTTAAACACACTCTCACAAACACACACTCCGAGAGTACAGCAGAATGGCCACGTGCAGTCAGAAGCTCTCGGCTGATGCGTAATAGGCGGTTCTCGCATTCAATTCCTCCTCTTGAGCGCGCGGTTCACCGCATGCGTTCCCGCCCGCTCGAAACCGGGGAACGGAAGAAAAGAACCGAGACAGAAACGCATGCGGGGATATACGATCCGTAGATTTCCTCCCGGGGAGTGATGAAGAAATGGGGAGAGAGAGCGGTCGGGATCACAAGTTTCATTTCTCACTTCGCGGGGGGAGTGACCCCCCCCCCCTCAACACACCCGACCCTTCAACGTTATTGATGTTACACTCTTCACATTGTCGTCGGATCAGGGGTTGTCCGCAAGTTACTTTCTAACTGGCACCCCCTCCTTTTCGAAACTTGACCGAGGCGCGAGATGAAACGAGAGTGTGGTGATTTTCAGGCCGCCGACTTTAATTAGAAAGCTTTTTCGAGCTTCGGATGACTCAATGCTTCGGAATTGCTTCGGTGTATATTTCAGCTTCGGTTCGCTTCAAAATCAACTGGGAAGTTTGTTAGCGGCGACATATGAATTTCCCGGACTCAGAATCACACACCGCGAGTTTAAAATATACAGTCAACGCATTAAATAACTTCAGACTTCACCTTATAGATTTAGGAAAAGGTAGGCAACCTGCAACACCACTGGCGGAACGAAACGAATGGAGGCCCCTAAGCAAAACTTTTCCTGAGCCCCCCCCCCCCATAATGAGGGAAAATGATAAATTTCTGGATCTGCCAGTTTCGCAGGGTAAGGTCAACAAATTTCGAACAATACAAATGATGAGCCGACGGCTCAGCACTCAACAGCCATCCGGAAGAACTGGGGCCCAAAACATTGTACTAAACGTCCAACCATTATGGTACTGACCCAACATAATTTGAGACGAAGCACACTAGATCGAAAATTGGACTTTGCTGGACATGGAAAATTGCCGTTTTTTTATATTCATTTTAACATTTTAGTGTTGATAATTCCTTGCAACCCCCATTTTATTAGACTGATTCAAAGCTTTAAAACGAATTGTTTTACTTATTTTTAAACAATCTTGCTATTTATTATTCAAAATCTTGAAATTTTTTTGTGAAACTGTGTCCGAAAAATTCCATGGTTCGATTCACTGTGCGCCGGCCGGCACGGTGCCGCCACTCGGCGGAAACCATCTAATGTACTTTAGTGCTACGATACAATACTCTTTGCACCGCGTACAAGTTCAAGGAAACATTTCCTCCGACTTGGAAGGAGACAATCGCTCATCTAATTCTCGAAAATGGATTCCGGAACAACTCGTAGGCGTAATTTTACTATCGACCGCATAGAGAGGAGAAAAAAAAGAAAAAAAACTAAAGGTCACACAATCCGACGTCGAAGATCGTTCACCTCAAAGTTACGAAACCAAGGTCGGAGCCTCTTTCTTCTGATTTTTATGAGCGACAGCGGAAAACGATCAAAATATACACAGCGCGGACGCGCTTTGAATACTTTACAGTTGATCATAACACTGCTGCCAGATTTACGGAGGATTGCGAAGGATACACGTCGTAAGTACCAACGTTAGATACGCTGTTTTTGCAATGTGGCTCGGGGTCCTTTATTCCAACCAGAGCTATATATACCAATAGCGGGACTATGCAACATTATATGTCCTATTCAAAAAAGTGGCATCATAGACGATCTGATTTCTTCCCCTCATTTTTTTTTAAGAACCTTGAATAACAAAGTGTTATTATTAATTCAGTGGAAATTGGGTTCATGCTAACTTTTGCTGTGAGCAAATGAATAGTTCAACCTAACGTATCAGGAAAATTACATTAAAAAAGTCTAAAAAATTCAGTAATAAACCCACAAAACTGCTTTTCCGGCAAGATTGTAGAGGCAGTTCAACGTAGGTATGATGGAAGATTCCTGTCTAATTTGTCACTTTCTCGACGGGACAGCTAGAGGCATGTCTCAATGGGGCAGTTGCAAGGGTCTGAAATGTTGTGTTTTTTATAAAGAAAATGAAAGTACTTAATGAGCTGAGAACAAAGATGCCGCCTTTGGTTTCTCATTAAGTCCCATTGTTCCGGAGATGAGATTTTGGCCCAAAATACATTGTATTAAATGGCAATTCCGCGTAGTGACGTCACTACGCCCACGATTTTTTACAACTTTACATGTGTGTATCTCCAAAACCGAGACACTTAGGAAAAAACCAAAGGCACCATTGTTCTCAGCTCATCAAATACTATCATTTTTCTTAAAAAAAAAACACAACATTTCAGACCCTTGCAACTGCCCCATTTAAATAGAAATCTCTTACGATACCTGCGTCTCTCCGCCATTAAGCCCGATTTTGAGAGTGAATTTCGAGCTTTCTCAGCATTTCCATTTGTGCAAATTTTAATGCAAAAAATCAACTCTTCAATCTTCTATAGCAAAAGTTTGCAAGAGCCCTATTTGTTTCAAATGAAAGTGCAAGTGTTTCAGAATGGCTACGTGGGCACAATATTCCAGGTAAGAAAATATTGCTTGCTCCTGTCATGTGTCAGTTTCTTTGTCGTATAAAACCTTCCAAAAGAAACAGTTTAATCGATTTCTGTGTTCAGGGAGCCCCTTCTAAAACACTTACACTTTCGTTTAGCACCAATTTCTAATAGATTGGTCTCAACTTTTTTTTTTTATTAAAATAATTTTAAGGTTATTAAAAATAGGGCACAAAAAAAATTGAGTCTGAGTGAGAACGGCCATTTGGTGTTTCAAAATTATGTCCCATAAATCCTCCCTCTTGGGATAGCTCGTTTGCTTTATTCATAAACCGCGGGTCCCCTTCAGGTATCATGTACTATGAGTTTCAAAAGAAAGTACTCTGGTTGAAATTGTCCTTTATTTTCAATGAAACTTTGGATTATTCATGGCGTACTTTAAAACGGGACGTTCTGATTAGTCCTTCACAGTAGCGCACCGAGAGTTTCTTCATCTCTCTCTTTTCTCCATTAAGAAACGTATGTTAGACAAGGATGGACAAGGGGATAAAACCCCCTCCTTCTGTCGTTTTCCTACTCATACATTCAAATGGGAAATGAGAGAGATGGAGGATATCCTGGTTGCGCCAGTGGTCCTTCATCATACTTGAAAACCGCAAAATTGTTATAAGATTGCCAAGATTCAAAATAGTAAACATTTCGACCAGGGTACTTCCTTTTGAAGGTCATAGTACACCGACATTGAAAAAACAACGTAAATAACGCATGTTATAGGTCACTTACGACGGCGTTCTTTCTTAGAACGACAGCCAGAGGGATCGATTGAAGAATGAATGGATTTTAACCGGACACCTGGCAACGCTGGATCATAATATCAAGGTGAACGAAACTCGTCGTATGAAGGAAAATTCTCTCTTCGGAAAAAAGAAGCCCGTGAAACGCGCGTTGAATGAAACTTGCTTAATTAAAGGGCGGATCGCCGAGACTTTTAATTTCGTTTCAAAAGGCTCTCTGGCGCTCAACGCTCTCTCCTCTTTCGTGTTTCTTTCTCTTTTTATTTCTGCGGCGAGCTACTGCACCGCGGAATCATTCTTTCTCACTCTCTCATTATATAAGAATAGGGATGTTCGGGGGGGGGGGGGGACGAGGAGGTTGATTCTACTTACAAAAGTTCAGATGTTCAGACGAGAGGTTTACAGTCTGAGAAACGATTTCTTACCTGTAACAAAGAGAAACGAAAAAAAAAACTTAGAAAGAGAATCTTAAAGAAAAAAGTTGACAAAACCTGACAAATGATAGCAGAACTTAAAAATATAGGAAATGAGCGTCAGTGACCCGAGCATTACAGTCAGAGTTGGGCTGACTAATATTATTACAATTATTATTTGTTTCATTTGGCAACGCAATAAATCAGCTTATTCGACAAATTATTTGGTCATTTGACCATACCTTCTTACAGACAATGGTGTCACATCTCAAGCATCAACTCTGTTTCCAGACTGATTTCATTATTTCTGATTATTCGGTTGCCCAACTTTGGGGAGAAAACTTGGTTGGTGAAAATAACCTGATGTCGGTTCAAAATGGCCAAAACTTGCTGCGATGATCAATATTTGCATAGAGAAATAAGACGACAAAGAAAAAAACAAAAAAATCAAAAAACCAAGAATTTTTTTACTGGTTTCAAATAAAACTACAATTCATTAAACAAAAAACTTCGTCAATTGAAAAAAGGTAATTAACCAAGGGCATAGTTTGGAAGCTCATAACAACCAATTCCGACAGTTCAAATGTATCCTCCAGAAATGAAAAAAAAACAAAAACTGAGAATATTTCAGGCCACTCCGTTAAAAATTAAATACAATTCAATTACAATTGCCATTGATCAACGCGATCGGGAGCTACGGAGAAATGTATGTGCCAACCGACAGGCAACCTATTGTTGTTCACACGTATCAATACAGGAGAGGAAAGCGAAGTTGTGAAGTTTCGCATTGACAGGATATGCAACACGCAATGCACCTGATACACATAATAAAAGGTATTCTGTGCGTTGCATTTTGCTACCTCATTCAGCTACCCTTGTCCTAGCTGTAGTACATCTAACACTCAGTAATACATCTGTGACTATTGGTCGAAGCGTAAAATTCTGAAAGATCCGAGTTCTCATAGGTTTGGCAACCCCGAGGAATAGATAAATCATGTGGTTGGTTGCTGACAAGGATAACCAAAGGTTTGGAGAAACGAACTTTACAGGCCGCAGCAACAAGTTCGAGTAAAAATAATATACATAGATATACACTGTGAACATGAGCAAATCGATATTCGGAGGAATTTCAACAACAAGCTTCTCCCAGTATCTATAATAGCTGCTTCCATGGAGCCACTGCCCACCTCAATATCGGAATCGGAGCGGCTGAGCGAACAATAACAAAATAAAGCCAGAGCTCCAAACATTGCCAACTCGAGCACCATCGATTGATAACTCAAGAGGGTTGTCAATAATATTTACTTGTACGTATAATTCGATTCTTTCTTAGTTTGCTCGTAGCAAGAACAAAATGATTGCCAAAGTAAAATAACACGAGTTTTGGTATCTTCCCAAACGAAGGATTGGTAACTAGAATAATTTAACACAATCCAGAGTTTCCTTCGCAAGTTTTTTTACATTCAAATTATTTAGAATGGTATCTGGTAAATAAAAAAAAGGTACTTCGAAAGGTTATGCAAAAAGCAACCTACAAGACCCTTCGACAACACATTTAATCATATGCACTGCGTATTGCATATCCTATACCAGTATCTTCATCCCCTTTGTGCTTTCTATAGCTTCTCTTGATGGAACTTTAGTTCGAGAGTACTGACACGACGTTTACGCATCTAAAAAGAGTCGACCACATGAACAAATTCATAGAATACGTTCGACGGTGGACCAGAGATGGATTCGCCGTCAATCCGGTCCGTTTCCAATGTTTCCATACGTTCCTCTTCTCCTCTTTCCCCTCACCAACTCTTTCTTGTGGAGCCTACGATGTCTTCGACTACCGCTCATATCCGTGAAAACCTAAAACCTGAAACCAAGGACCAATTGAAATTCGTTCAGCAGTTCGTGTCGGTAACCCTAAAAAAAAAACTTCTATCGAGAGACTCTAAACAGGCAATGCTCAGTTGGTTACCCGACGCGAGTACTACTGAGTACTGAGGGCCGTAGTGGCACAGTAGCGGAGGTCGAGCTCAAAGATTACTTATACATACAGATATGGCATTAGCCCGAATTTTGTTAAGTTGACTCCGGCCGTGATACAACCGGGCATACAGAGGGGATCATAAAGATTACAGAGAAAAGATTACATTTTCCATGTTTGTCTGTTACAAAACTGTTCCGTATTCCACGTTCCACCGTTCACGTTCCGTGTTTGTTCGAGTTCCGCAAACAAACACAGGAAAAGTGGGAAACGTAATCTTTTCGAACCAGAATTCTGTAATCTTTATGATCCCCTCTGTATGCCCGGTTGTATCACGGCCGGCGTTTTATCCATTTTTCACTTAACATGGGCGAGATGGCTAATGCCATATCTGTATGTATAAGTAATCTTTGGTCGAGCTGAGAGACTGCGAGAGAGAAGACGTTCGGAGAAGCTCTCCCCCCCCCCTTTCTCCGAACGTCTTCTCTTTCGCAGTCTCTTCAGCAGGTGACGATAGCGAGCGATGGTAATCAGGAGGAGCACACCAGGAGAAAAGCCACTGCGCTGTTGCGTCGTTGTTGCGCCTCGCAACGGGCAGAGAGCGCTTCAATCGCTCGCGCTCACTCGCGCTGCGCGGCCCGAGTTACTCCAGTAGCGTTGACCTTAGCGGGTCGATGACTTTGCGTCATGAGCACCGCGGACTGCGCAGCTCGGCTCAGGAGTAGTGGGAGGCGGACTAGGGGAGGAGGAAGAGCGGGGAAGGGGAGGGGGAGGGGGGGATTTTGACTCGACGGCGACCATGTCGTGCTGCCTGAAGCCACTGTGTAAGAGTCGGAGCCTGGCTGTATGGAAAACAGTTTCCCGTACCAGCGAGGATGGGCTTATGGATGTGCTGCTCAGTGCTCAGTGCTCGGTGCTGACTCCATAGCTATTACACTCCGGCATGATGGCGGTGCACTCGAGCGCGCCGACGAATGAACCAAACGAACGCCTTCTGTGTCTTCCTCTGCGTTCCTGTACAGAGCTCGTTTCACGAATTCAAGCATTATCTTCGGCTTTTAGAAAAAAAAACAAAACAAAAACAAAACCCTTGGGTGGCGCTGACAAAACCTTTAGCAGAAAAATGACCCAGCAGAAAACTATAATTGAGCCAACTACATCCTTGGTTCACCAAACAAATTCTCTTTGGTTAGATTCACAAAACCTTTGGTTGGCTCTACTCGACACTTTCGTTGGATGATTTTTCCACTGGAGGTTTTGTCAGCGCTACCAAAGCGTTTTTTCTGCGCTGGCCAACTTTTCAGTGACATTCTAGGTTTAAATTACATATTAAAAGTGTTCTCAGAGAGTAAAATTGGTCTTGCATATTCATTACAGCCAATTTGATGGAAAATTGTACTTCCTGATTATACGGCCACTTTTTGACGATCTCAGACCCTACTGGCACCGTCGACAAGACGAGGGGGGGGGGGGGGGGGGAAATTGCGTTCGTTTCGCGGTCTGGCAATGCCGCAGTGCTGCTGCTGTATCAGAGCACTTCACCTAACCTCTAGACTCGTCCGCCGTCCATCCACTAGATTCATTCGTCCCATGACCGCCAAACTGTCAACCGTCTTCGAGATGACTATCGACTGAGTGTGCCTTGGCTCTTGAGACATGTGAAAAGTGGTCTTTCCGCAGCGCCATGCCCTGCCAGCCAGCCACGGCCGTGCATGTCAAGTCAAGTCAAGTCAAGCTCAAACAGAGCTGGTAAAGGGGCGAATAATCGAGCTCGCTCTCAGTACATCGTGCAGGTAGGGAGCATCTTGGTCCATCCATCGACCAAGGCGACGGATTTCGTCCAACGTTGTCGAGTCGAGCAGAGAACGTTGCGCGACCATTCGGTAACCACGCGGATCCGTCCCGGGAAAGTCGGACGCCCACGCTCGTGTTGGTAGCTGCTCGAGATATATGTATAGAGAGTTGAGACAAGAAGGTAGTCATCCTCTTATTGATCAACGGGTTTCAGGGATTTCAGGCTCTACAGGCAAGTGGCATAGAGTGCAATTTGGCAACGTTGTATTGTGTCCATTTAAATCCATGTAAAAGGTCGAAAGCGAAGGTGTTCACCGAACACCCAATAGTTCGATATAGTTCATGAGTTTAAATGGACAGACTGGAACGTTGCCAAATTGCACTCTACACCACTGCTAATGGCGCCACCATGGGATGCGTTTTTGCATGCACAGTCATTTACCGAAACGGACACAAAACAAGGGTCCCTGGACACAAACATGGAGTTTTTCTGAAAGTTGGACCTCTAACCGCGTAGATGGCTTGCTTATCGACGTAAATCGACCTGCCGAGTTCGACGTTGGCCTTAGTTAGGATCGAAATAATCTAGTTTTTCCACAATTTATACTTTATCACAAATGCTTAAAAGTAGAATATACGTAAAATCAGGACGAGTTACGCAAGAAATGATATACTTTTTGTCATCATCGTCTCAAATACTACGGAGTAGCGCAATTTCCATGTAATTAACAAGAAAATTCATTGAAATACATTAAAATTTAGTTGAAAAGAACACTGATGTTTGGTGCTTGTCGTGGACAGTTATGTCCGCTAAAGAGGGCCTACTTCTCGAAGATGCGTTACGGCCAATCGAAAGCTAGGGTTAACAACTTGCGGGCTACTCGCGATGAGTCGCTTTTCTGAGCCCTGAAGAAGTGGGGGCCGTTATGAAAGTTTCTCATGTTCCAACAATTTTCTTCTCCAAGCCCGTCTTCTTTCGAGTGACCAGGCAACGCTGGCACTTCGCCGGCCGACTACACATCTTCCAGGCCTGACGGAGAGGGTGATGCAACTATCAGAAAAGTCCATCGCCACAACCATTCCATCTCTTTCTTTCATTTCGAAAAAGGGAATCTTCAGCGTGAGATCGCGCCGAGATGAATTCTGATTGGCTCCTGAATTTACGGGCGCCTTATGCTCCCAGAAACTCGGGGTCCGTCTAACCGACCGACCGTCTATCGGTGTCCGTCCGTCCTACGATACGAATAATTGCATCGGTCTGCTCCTACTCTGGACTGGTTCTCGGACCTTCGACCGCCGCCTTTAAAGCCTTTATCTGGACTACAGCACCCCCCCCCCCATTTCTCAGTTTTAGCCCCACACGGACATCTTCTTGCCATGAGGAGAGAACACAGACCATCAGCGGGACGTGCGTTAGATAATACGGATAGATGCGCGACTTGAGAGCTTTATGTTCGAGGGGCAACGTCGCGTCGCACAGAAAGCAGAAATAAGTAGATTCGGCGGTCAAATTCAGAAAGTTGAGTATATCTGAAAATATCATACCAAAAAAAAGGGGGGGGGGGTAAAATTTGACATTTTAAAATAAATAAATACCACCACTTCTCTACTGAACAATTGAATTAAAATGGTCGGGGGGGAGGGGGGAATTGAACAATATAGAAACAATAATTTAAGATAATTTAAACTTGCTGATTTTCGATTATATTTGCCCATTGTGTCCCGCGTCGCGTTGTGGTCGCATCGCGCCCCGTGCTTCCATTATTTTCACACACCGGTAACGAGACAGCTCTTCAACGGTGAAATAAAGATAGGAAAAGAAAAGAGGGGCGTGAGGGGGAAGAGAGAGAGAGAGAGAAAAAAAGGTCGACTTCGTGACGAGGAAGAGTCCCACCGTTCAAGCGCTTCGGTTCATCTTGATGACACCGGTTTCTCGAAAGTTCATTTTCCGTCGCACGTCGAGACTTCCTAATTTACACGACCCACACTCGTGGAGAGGACACACTTACAATGTACCTTACATACGGGCACGACTGGATTTGGGTGACCAAAAAATCATTTCTGAGTCGACAAACGGACAAAGTGGGAGGAGGAAAGGAGGAAAATAAAGAGACAAGCATCGCTGCAATGCAATGTTGCGGCGCAGGAAAACGGAGGCTGCCAAAACACGCCAGATGAGTCGATTGCACGCAATGTTGCCAAATTTTTCCGGAAATTCAGATAGTTTCACGTTGAGTCAAGAGTGGGAAAAAGTCACACATGCTTGAACGCAAGGTGGCAACCCTGGTTGCGCGGGTTCTAAAAACCTAATTTGAGGTTTGAATCCTGCGGATTCCGTCGCGAGGAAAACGGAGACCAGCGAAAAGCACCAGATGGGTCGGTTGCACGGGTCCCTGAAAACCGAATTTAACGCTTGTGCCTTGTGGATTTAATCGCGAAATGAAAACGCGGATACCATGAAAAAAAATTGCATTTTTTACTATGTGTCATGACAGAGAAAACAGTATCCAGTTTTTGGTCTTTTGTTAAGGTAAAACCAAGCTTTCGGTAAAAATATATTCAAGGTTCCACATGCTTCCATACGGTATGGTTATTAACAACAGTGCAACAAACACTCATTTGCATTGTACGAACACCAAAATAAAGTACAAAATATTTCTTAGTGCATTTTTCAGGTAAAAGATGACAAGTTTTATTTATTTTTCGAAATACTTGAAGATGAGATGGTACTACACTGAACATCTTAACCATCGAAAGTTACATCATGGTCCAAATTTACTGAAAAGTCAACGAAAGAAACTTCAGGGCTTTGCTTTTTACAGTTCATTCCTATACACCATTCAAGATTGGTTCTCCAACCATTGACCAAGATTGGTTCTCCAACAATTTGGGAGAAATTGATACAACCGTGGCCATTGGGGCGTTGGTGTCGACGCGACACCGCCATAGTTTTGATTATAGTTCTCTCTCTCTCTCTCTCTCTCTCTCTCTCTCTCTCTCTCTCTCTCTCTCTCTCTCTCTCTCTCCTCTCTCTCTCTCTCTCTCTCTCTCTCTCTCTCCCTCTCTCTCCCTCTCTCTCTTGTTTTCGACACCCTCCTTCCCAATAACCGTGAGCAGCGCCATCGGATCGCAATCCAGCATCCGACATTGAAAAAAAGAGAATCTGGCAGAAAAATATTTTCACTTACGGGTTACTAACGCCCCCCCCCCCCAAACCAGAATAGCTTAGGTATAATTTCATACACCCCAAATTTCGGCCGCCAACGCTAGACCTTACCACATGCTGCCGAAAGGTGGGGGGGGGGGGGGGGGGGAGAGAACGAAACAAAAACCTTCTCTTCGAGAAAACCATCTTGTCGGGCAAGGCGGGTGCATATTTAAGCCCTCCGAGAAAGATTTATAGGAGAGCACATTCCCGGGGTCTGACTTCGGGTGGTAATTGGGGGAACCTAACCTAAGTAGAAAAAGATGAAAAAGAAAAAAAAAAAAAATAAATAAAATAAAGAAGACAAAATCGGCGGTTTTGGGTCGGGGCCCCCACCCTAGACTAATCTCGGGGCTGGTAACTTCTGTCCGGACGCCTGCTCGATAATTAGTCATATTAGTTTACAGCTGAAGCCTCGTTGAAGTTCTTTTTATAATATATGGATCGGTTCGGGCTGTTATTTCGTTGTATCTGCTCCTCTTCTGATGGTTGACGGGTTTCCTGCGCGCAGAGAGCTCAGCCCTGCCCGGTTTCCGGTTCGTGCCATCTGCGGTTCACATTCCGGACGTTTCTGTCGCGCACCGTGAGCACGTACCGACCGACCGACCCGACTGCGATCAACACGGGAACACGGCTGCCGGGATATATTTCCATTGCGAAAATTACTCTGTACTTTTATCACATAGAAGATACTAGAATGTGCTTAAAATTCCACGGAAACAATGAATCTATGTCTACTCCATAGGAACCCATGGAAACGAATCGCTGCTTAACGGGCGAAAAAAATAGATATTGATAGTTTTTCATAGGAAAACGATCATGGGCCGTCGATACTTCACGAATCTAGTTCCTGATAGGAATCGATAAAGTTCAAGAATAGAAAAACGTACACTCAACCGCAAGGATTACTATGTATTATGGACCATGATTTCAGTTTGATGACCATTTTTTTTGAGACCTTTTCCCGGAGACGGCTTCAATCGAGATAAAGAAGTCGAGGATGCTCATTGCTCAGTGCAGCACCCCGCCCATCTCATTTTCATCTTTCAAGCTCTCACCACACATCAAGCAAATAATTCTCATCGGCTTCCTTTTCTTCCCAATTCTCTCTCTCTCTTTCTCCTCGTTTCTCCCGCACTTAGTTTATTTTTAATTTGCTCTCACAGCTTCTGTCCCAATTTTGTATCGATTTACGATCTCCCGCCGATGAAAGGACTGTGCAGTGAAAAAAAATTACGCCCCACCATTAAGAAAGAAAAAAGGGGGAAAAAATCTAAAAAAACAACCTTGTTTACATAAAGAATAGGATAGTAATACGCAGTGTGGATCATTCAACTTCAAACGCTATCGATAGTAAACTTTAATTTTACAAAACCAAGTTCTCCACAGTTTTACGCCGAACGATTCGATACTTCCGCATGAGTAATTGAACAACAAATCATCGATTTATAATTCAGATACTAGTCGAGTTTTCGGCAGCGGTCGTAAAACAGGTTCGACATTCTCCTGTAAGCCTCCTTCGAATGAATTGAAGCATGCTTTTTAATAGAACGGTAGAAAAAGTATCCAAATTTATTTTTGACCAGACTTTAATCAAATGATCGATGTCTTAAATTACTTATGTATTCACTATTCGTATTTAATTTATAAAAATATCGACTGCTTGGTCGATCAAACGGTTGAGAAGTTAGAACGCATCGAATACAATTTTGTTTGGGCACGGAATCTTCCAAGACACCAGCGAGAAAATACACGGGAGGCATTGACTCCTTGGAGGAACGCAAAGTCCCACCGTAAACGGCTCATCCCATTTGGCAACCATGCCTTTTCCTAATCGAACCTGTGCTAGAGGTGGTTTCAAAAGTGTAGGCGCGCCCAGACCAATAATCTTTGACATTTTTCAACATTATTTCTCTTGTTTCAACATGAAAATGAATGAAAATGAATTAGAGCGTTGACTTTTCACTGAGGAACACTTAAAATTAAAAGTTCAAAGTCGGAGACAAGTTCTGTTTTGTTCAGTTTTGAAGAAATGAAAATTGAAAAGTTGTCAAAGATTATGGTCTAGGTGCGCCTACACTTCTGAAACGTGCTCTACAGAATCGGTTCAGGGATTCAGCGAATCTCTGAAGATCATCGATTAATTTAAGTGGGTTTAAATGCGGTTGTTGCCACATTCCACGAGCCGCCACTGACGAAAACAAGGCAAGTTCTGGGTGAAAAATAGCCTGTCTCGGAATGAATTTTTCGCACCATTTGGGGGAGACAGAATGCTCCAGAAATCGCACCATTAGACTAGGGACGAAAACTGTTGCCTTTCGTCCTGCGGGAGAGAAGAGTCGCTTTCATTACGAAATCAAGTGGACCCGACTCCCGAGAGGCTCATTTCCACATGACGTAACGTCTTCAATGGGACCTGTCAGATGCAGCCGCGGTTAAGTTGCATCCAACTGGAGACTAAACTCCAAAGTGGCTGAGCATCTAACGACCGACAAAGCTCTCGATGTGGCAAATTTCGGTCACTCTTTCGACGAGTCTGTAATCGCGGACCCGTATCCATGAATTTGTCCTTTACTCTTTTCCCATTTGAAAGAATGAGTTCGAAAAGGACAGAAGATAAGGTTTAATGAAGTAGCGTGGAAGCCCTTTCGAAATTAATTAAATTAACACATTTGTTTTACTCGGCAACCATCTATTTCGCTACTTACTCCCGTGCAAAGGATCGATTCAAAGAGGTGAAGATTTCCTCCTAAAATACCGGATATTTTAGAAAGGGTTTTTATTCCTTTTACCAGGTTACGAAAACAACTCTCCACATACTCGCTAAAATGAAGTGGGTAGTTAAAAAACCCCACTCCATGGTGTTAATTTTGCCTATGCCGATCATTGAAGGCGCTATAAAGCAGTGGGGCGTAGCGTGCAATTTGGCAACGATGTAATGTGTTCATTCAAACCCATGTAAAAGGTCGAGTGCGAAAGTGTTCACCGAACACCCAATAGTTCGATCTTTTTCATTGGTTTAAATAGACGAACTGCAACGTTGCCAAATTACACGCTACGCCACTGCTTGAAGGAACTTTATTTTGCAGTACTAATTTGGAGTTTCTTCTGTCACTAAAAAGTTGAAAGGTTGCGAAGCAGAACAAACTGTAGTAATGAAAACAAATATACTCTGGCTTGGTGCCTATTGAAAGGATTAAAATGAAAAACAGTCGTTGTTTCCTGATTGCGTACACCGCGCCGCCACTGAGCGGTACGAAAGCCATTTTACAAATAGCATGAGATAGATCATTTCCACGGGGTTTAAACAGGAAAAAAAACACCACGTTGCCAAATATATCCAACGCCTCTAGCTTAAACCAGCAATGCATTCGAGCGCGTGCCTGGTGATAGAGGGGGAGTATGTTTACAGTATAAATCATAGTATAAGCAGTATTTCTGTATACCACGAAATTCCGAATGGTTTTCTCTTCGGCACTCTCATCGCTCGAGAGTTCCGAGCCTTTCCGCGTGTTGGAGCTTGAAGCACGGGCGCAAGACTGGCATTGCTTGAAACACAGCGAACGCAGCGGGCGATCAAAACTTTTATCCCTCCGCCATGGGTAAATCGCCACGCCACCTTCAACGTCGTCGTCGAAATCCACCAGCTGGGACTACTGGCTGGAAAAGTGCCTAATTTAAAACAGAAAGCTCCCTCCCCCAACCGCGTGACTCGTCAGAGGAAGCAGCGAGGGTTTTAGGAGGGGGGTGGGGTAAACCATCTCAACAACAAACGCGATTAATTAGGAGGGATCGAAAACGCTACGGGCCTCGGATGAAAAGGGGGGGGGGGCTAGCCTGAAACTCAGATCGGCGTCTAAATCGGTAAATATTACCGACCGAAGATGAATGAGAGGGGGGCGGAATGTGGAAGTAGTGGTGGAAGTAGTGGGGAAAGTGGGGAGGGGGGGGGGCGGAGGATTTGACACAGCGGGTCGCGCGCCATCGCAACGTCAGCCGACTGTCAAGTCGGCGACACGACGGAGCCCACCCCTTATAGCACTAAAGTCCCCGTCTAAAACGCTTGCCAAGCTCGCTGTGCAACCTTCCAGTGCGAACAGAGATCCAGAGAAAATATTGCATTCCCTGGAAAATTTGAGAAACTTCACACTATAATACTCCAGCGTAAGATCAAGGCTGTAATGTGAATCAAAAGAGCTTCACAACATAAACAGATTAAAGTGAGTGGGAATGGGTTCTTCATTCTCTCCACCGATGAAAATGTTGAAAAATGGTGGAAGGAGAGACTATCGAGTGACTTTCGCTCTTATCTCTCTTCTTTTCCAAACACGTTCAGATGAGAGGGGAGGGAGAGAGAGATAGGGAGATTGATTGATTGAAAATTTTTACTATAGCAATAATCCTATAAATTAAAACAATAAAATAGGATTAATGCCATGGAGGTCAAGTTAGGACTTTAAAGTCCTTTCTTACACTTAACCCTCCAGGAGAGAGAGGGAGAGAGAGAGAGGGAGAGAGAGAGAGAGAGAGAGAGAGAGAGAGAGAGAGAGAGAGAGAGAGAGAGAGTGACGGGGAGAAGGGAAACACAAATTCGTGGATCCGCCCCTGTTCCGATGAAACCATCCCAATGGTTCTTGTCTTCCACTCTAATGCTGGTGCGTGGAATTTGGCAACGTTCACTTTCGTCCATTTAAATCCATGCAAACGATTGAATTCAAGGGTTTCCACCGCACGCCCGATAATTTGATCTTTTCCGACGGGGGTCGGAACGGACAAAAAGTCAGCGTTGCCAAACTGCACACCATACGCCACTCCAGGCGATGTGATGTTATTCAAGGTTCATTCCACGGTACCACTTGGGGTATGACAAATTATTGACAAGCGCGAAAAGTCCCATTACCATGGAATTATCCATAAACGCCAGTAATTATTATCGTACTCACGCAGAAACGATAAACCGTGCGTGCGATCTGACAACCGTCAACAGGGCTTTACAAATTAGTTTAGACTCTCCTCGCAATAGACATGGGTGCGGAGGAGAGCGTAGGTCCAAAGCCGCCTTTCTCTGGAAACTTTCGAGAAGTCTGAGGGCGAACAGAGAGACGAGAGGGGTGTAGAAGAGCAAGGCGGGGGTATTTTAGAAAATAGACCTTTTGAATGGAGAGTAGGCTTGAGAAATATAGGCCGAAAATTCCCCCCCCTCTCTCTCTCTCTCTCTCTCTCTCTCTCTCTCTCTCTCTCTCTCTCTCTCTCTCTCTCTCTCTCTCTCTCTCTCTCTCTCCGTCTATTTATCCAGCTCCCTATTTGCGTTTCTCTAAAATTCTCAGTCGGAGGCCCGAAAAATGACTTTCCGGGATGTGATGTGACGCTGTCATCGCTCTCGTCACCACCGCCCACGCCAAGCAGAGCCGAACGGAGCAAGCGGATCCACCGGAGAGAGCGAGGGAGAAAGGGGGGGAGAGAGGGAGAGAGAGAGGGGGGAGCACTCAATCACGATGACGACGGAGAAGTCACCGAGCTACCATGCTGCGGATCCAAGAATTTGCCCCCCCCCCCTTTTCCACTCATTCCATCTGAACACAAGCGTTGAAGAAGGACAGAAGGAAGAGGAGAGCCAGCACCATGTGACTTAGGCCCTATTCTTCTGTCCTTTACTAACTCAAGGGTTCAAATGGATAAAGAGAGAGAGAGAGAGAGACAAGTTCCTGGATCCGCCTCACCTCGGAGCTGTTGTTTCGTTACCAACAAACCAAAAATCACAACTTACACTTCTCAAAACAATGATCCGGAAGAAATAAATTTCAACGACCCCGGAGATGCACCGGACGGACGTACGAATGGCCGGCGCCGGATATTGTAGGTTAAATATAGTTTATTTATTTGCTTTGTCAAAGCTATGAAGGGCGTCATACAGAAGAAAAAAAGTTCTGGTTATATTAGACAACGAATTGCTCTCTATCTATACAATGATGTCGACTAAGTCGACACAATAACTTCATCATAGAAACTCTCGACTTTCATAAATTTTCTCCTGTGTTCATCTCATTTTGGGAGAAATTATGGTGGAAATCAGTATTTTCCAACTTCTAGCGAAAGGGAATTGCCCCTTGCACGCTTTTGGTTAGAAAGGACTGGAAATGACTGGAAAATCATACTCGCGATTTATTATCATATTATTCTGATTTACTAATAAAACTCAGGTTTCTCGGGTTCATTATTCTACCAACCCCACAAAAAAAAACAATCCAAGTCTTTCACTTTCTAGGCTTTTACAAGCCTGTAATTTCTTGAATCAGGATAGTTTCATGTTTCATCCATACTTACGGAAGTTAAAATTCAGAAATGTGCGGAAAAATACAGGCTATAGAGGAGAGATCGGTGCTTTGGATAGCTGCGACTGCAGTCAGGAGCAGCATATGCATTACACAAAAACACCTGGCCCAACTGGCACGCAAGCATACTCTCACGAATTTCCCGTTACGTCGCAACGTACCAAACATCAGTCAACATCAGTCAAACTCGTTTTACAAAGAGTAGTGGGGGAAAAACCTGGAATTCGCGCCATGCAGCAGGCATACTACTTTAAATACTACGATTAGTAAAACACTCATTCATTTCATACAACATAATCATAATACTGAATGGTGGGGAGGTAGGGGGATTGCGGGGGCCTGGTGGGAGGCATCTAGATACCAGCTTTGATATCACGGTCGACTGCCTTCAAGTGTATTGAAGTGAAGGCGGACTAAAGTGAAAAAGTGCTTTAAATCGTTCATTTTAACAAAAAAGAAAAATAATATTGCAGTTCGGGGCAATATCAACGTCATCTGATGAAGCAGACTGACTGTTCTGGAACTTTTTGCCCCGGATTCTTACGTAGTCGGCGAATTAATGAGTGGGAGTCGACGGCTTAGATTTAAGCTAAGGTAGGCCACCAGCAATGCTTGAATTCATTGTGATTAGTATTGCAGGTTGGCTACATAAACCAAAATTTAAGGCGACGATTGTTATTCTTTAATTCGTTCGACTGTAGAAATGAGTCATCGTTTTAAGGTGAACAAGGTCAACACTATGAATGGAGTCTCGGTAATCTTTGCTGTCCACCAAGTACACTTCTAAAATTAACCCTCTAAGGACCAGGTTAGTTCGAAAGAATGCCATTCTTCCATTTATATAGGTAAGGTAGTTAACTTTTCGTACTCGGGGGAGTTGGAATTGCCTATACGACGCATTGAAGGCGCCCGAAGAAATCTCACCCAGTAGATATTATCCTCGATAGTAGCATTTATCCGGAATGAAGACAGAAACAACGTGAACTAGACAAAAGGAGAAAAACGAGTATACTCGGGCTTGGTCCATAAAGGGTTAAGCTTTACAGACTTAAAGTATGAGAGGAGCTTATAGTCTATGGACCTTCAAGTACCCTAGAATCCCGCTTGGTTAAGTGCTTCCGGTTTTCATTTTTATGCGAATGAACTCTACATACACAAAAACGGTCACTGATCCATATAAATCAGAGCGAATAAATAGTCTTTTCTTCCATACGGGGTCGTTAATCTGCGTTTGATGCGGGTGATTGGCACAATGGTCAGAGAAGACGGTTCGCGGTGATGAGAAGGGGTGATGGAGGGGGGAGAGGGAGGGGGAGAGGGAGGGGGGAGAGGGAGAGAATTTCCCAGAGACGCTCGATCGATACGCCCATGTGTAAATTTTGTTTTCCAGGTGGAAGGGGGCGGGATGGGGGGTGATGATGAAAAATGTAGTTACCGCGAGCGCCCGTCGCCCTCAGGAATCTCATTAACTTATTTATAAACGAGTCGCACTTCCACGCACCGAGTCCGTTGAAAAATTGTTCGCTACAATTTGTGCGACAAATGAAAAATTGTTCCGATACAATTTGCGACAGCACTAACAACCGATGCTGACAGCACGGAGGTGTCCCGATAACAACGAACATTAGAGAGAAAGGTGTACTTGTACTCACAGGTTTATCTGATGCCCCGAAAGATGATGTTTAAAGGCTTTTTTTTTTTATGAAGAGTAAACAAAACAGAGTATCAATATCGGTTACAAAGGGTGACACCAAAATATCGTTTTCGATCTTACTGAGAGATACAGTGAACCAATTGAACGGCTTTATGCCGAGGGATGCTAACTTTACAGTCTCCACAAAGAAGGAAATCAACAGGAAAGGGAATCCCATATCAGTTAGTTTTGTTCAGCATAAACAGAAAGTTGGTTCTTTTTTGCACAGAGCTGTCGAATTATTTGCGGGGGCAAAATTAACTATCAAGATGGAAAATTTCATGTTGGTTTCAAATCATTACTTATTTTTTGTTCCGCATGGGCAAAGCCAGCAATTTGGTAACTGTGGATTCTTCCCATTTGAATGTATGAGAAACGATCTATTCTTGAAGGGACCATGGTCCAATTTCTAGTCGATTGTTTCTCATACATTCAAATGGGACGAATCCACAGTTGCCAAATTGCTGGCTCCGCTCATGTTGTTCTGAAATCAACAGTTTCTTAGATATTTCAAACTAACAGTTCAGAACGTACGCGATCTTGCCCACATGATAATACGGAGAGAAAACACTGACATCGGAACAGTAATTTTTGGCTGCTAACACATTTTCTATCAGGAATCATCTTCAAACACTGCAGACAAGGTAAGATTGATATCTAAATCAAGTGATTGTAATTAAAGACTTACAACAGGGCCACCCGAACTTCAAATGTAAATCGACGTAGTTGATTTCACTTTTTGAAGTGAAAAGTGATGCAAACAAACCGATCATGCTCCTATACCCAAGCAGCTCGTCGAGGCAGACATCGATGTATCGATTTGACGAAGAGATCAAGACCGTTTCGCCTCGCGCACGCGATGTTCGATATACAGAGCGATAACCTTTGGGACACCTGCGAATAATAATTCGTGCGAGCAGCTTGCAAACTGGTCGCACGACCACCAGAATCACCAAATCTGAGTGTGCATTCCGAAACCATAGTCGCGTGTTTCAATTTCTTTCTCTTTGCAAGCTGCTTGAAAGATTGGAGATTTCTTGCGGCAGGTGTAATGTCAGGTCGTAAAACCAGGATTCGAAAAAAAAGAAAAAGAATCCGAAAACGATTGCACGCAAAAGTTGAACATTTCCTGCTGTTTGAATGCGAGCGGCCCCTAATCTGCATGCAAGACTTACACGGAGCATGTTGGATCATAATATAATATTTTGACACCGATATACAGAGGTGTAGCAATGTAGCCAAGAATCTCTCCCTCCTTCTCACTCTCAAACTTCGCCGATCCCATTTGAACGCATGTGGTTAAAAAAAGGACAGGAGTAGGAGTCAAAGTCGCGTGATGGCCTCTCTCTCTCTCTTCCTGTCCTTTTCTAACACACGTGTTTCGATGGATGGAGAGAAAGAGAAACAAGAACTTAAGTCCGCTTCTGCACCGACATGATTAAACAAGGAACGCAAATGGACCGATGAAAATTGAAGCTGTCCTCGGATGCGAAGAGTCGAAGACCCATAGAACATCAAGTGCGCTCTTGCGAAGGAATCCGGATCAAACCGTGATGCTAATTCCCAGGAAAGAGCATGACGCACGTTCTAAGAGTCCTTCTTCATGGGACCTCTCTTCAATTGATGCAATGAGTGCAACAACGACACTTCTTCCATTTAAAATACACTGTACAAGTGTTATTGTTCCGCTCATAGCCTCAATCAACAATGAGTGTAGTGTCCCCGATGAATACAGAATGAAATTTAAGAATATTATTGTTATGATTCGTAGCAGCAGTGTTGCCACGTTGTGCGTTAAACCATGAAAGCTTTTCTCATGACATATTTCGTTCGCCTAGTTTTGTTTAGAAGACGGTTCCACAATGACTGCTGATTCAGCTGCGACAATGAAGACTCAGCACGAATGACGTACCTATCTCAAGGTCAGTTTTATAAATAAAATCAATTTCCGACACTTTCTTTGTTTTGGGTTGAAATTTTGCATTGATGCTAAAATAAAATAGGTTCTCGACAAATTCTTTAAATTCGGAGATTTCACACGAGGAGCAAAATGTTGTTACGGTGATAACGTCATGAGGCTACCATTCAAAGCCTTCTATAGCCTTTTCATAAGCTTGACGACTTTAATTACAGGTCCTTTTCATAAGTTCAACGACTTTAATTGCAGGTCCTTTTCATAAGTTTAACAACTTTAATTGCAGGTTAATAAGGGGTGGATAGATTTCTGTAAATTTAACTAAGCCAGCAGCCATACAACGTACCCGCAGCCAATTAGACGCTGGTTCTCAGTTCAAAACTTTACCAATCAAATACACAGTTCGAGTAGTTCAAATTGAGCGATAGTTCAGTTTTTCGCTCTCCTTCAATACATTGATTAATTTTTTTACGGTACAATATTGTGGAGGGAGGAGGGGTTAGATGCGATGTGACAACATTGCCTAGGAAATGAGTTCTCTGTCTCGTGTTAGTTCCGTTATTTGCCGCGCAGCTCCAATCAGCGCTCGCGGTCGCTCGCACTCATTGACGCCAGCTCGGGCCTTATAAGCTCGAGTTCGGTTTTTTTGGTTATTAAATCTCGTGTGATCCCAACTCTACACGAATGAAGGAATAAAAGAGATAGATATAGAACAAGAGTAGAAGCAATGTGTGCAATTTAGCAAGGTTGCTTTTTCTCCATTAAAACCTATAGAAAAGATAGATCCGAATCTATGTGTTCGGCGAACCTCTTCGAATTCGACTTTGTATATGGGCTTAAATGGGAAAAGAGATAAATAGAACGAGAGCAGAGGCAATGTGTGCAATTTAGCAATGTTGCTTTTTCTCTCTTTAAACCCATAGAAAAGATCGATCCCGTCTATGTGTTCGGCGAACATCTTCGAATTCGAATTTATACGGGGCTTAACCCTTCACTGCATGGGGTTCCACCGGTGGAACAAATTCTTCAAACGCTCATATAAAATACAGGTTTTTAGATATGCCTTCGGCGCATGGTGTGTCAACGCGGGAGAAGGTATATTTTGAGCTCACACAAAAAAAAAAAAAAATTGGCTGAAAGAAAACATCATGCAGTGAAGGGTTCGTGATCGAAATCATGTCAGGGGGAAAATTTGCCCCCGTATCCAAACTGACCACATTTTGATTATTTTTATAAAGTTTCCGGCATTGGCTTTTTGAGAAATCCAATTAAAGTAAAATTTTTTTTTTTTTTTTAAAATTTAAAAAAAAATAAATAAAAAAAATTCCCGCCATTTCTTATGGTGTTATATCACTTTTAAAAAACGAGTGAAAAATAGAAAAAAAGAGAATTTTAACCGAAAAACCGTCAAATTATTTTTTTCACTATTTTTCCCATGTATTTGACCACCTAATACATTGAAAAATCCACATTTGCTTGAGAAAAAAAAAAAATCATGCAGTGAAGGGTTAAATGGAAAAATACAACGTTGCCAAGTAGTACGCTACGCCACTTAACATGACTTTCTTGACCAGAATTTTTTTCGTAAAGTCCCACTGAGCCGCGGCTCGCATTCTAGGAATATAAACCAGAGAGGCGACAAAAGCCACAGAAATGAAAAGAAAGAAGTCTGTGTCACGTATTAAACTGAATGCGACCGTCTTGCCTAGTTGCCGGATTTCGCAAAAAGGCCAAGAAATGGGAAAATTACGTAGGAAAGACAGAAGGGAAGTCTGGTTGTCTGACAACGTTGGGCAGCTGAACGAGACTGCGGTTTAGGTCGTATACCGCACTTGCACCGTCAGCCCAACGATTTAGAGTCTTGACGCTTCAGGTGCGCACAGCTCGGGTTGGAGTCGAAAAAGTTCCACTGCTATGAGGTTTTAACCCTTTCGATACCAAGTGCAAGTATATTTGTTTTTTTGTTTTTTTGTTTTTGTTTTTTTTAATTCTATTTCCACCTCACACAATTCCAATTTCTTTATAGGAAATACAACCAAAAACGGCTGACATTAGCTAAATAGATATCTTATTTATACAATATCATCAACAAAGAACACGGGAAAAAAAAGACGGGTAGAATTTACCATCTGCATAGCTGATTTTGAAGTCTGCTATCAAGTATGGTAAATGCAACGTACCTTGTACAATGAGCTATAACTTTAGAGTGGCAGCGGGCTGGTCCACCTTGTGCCACACAGGGTAGAAGGAATCCCGGGAAAAAGCAGAATTTGGACGGCAGATTCCAAGGTTTGAGGTCAAATTTTGTAGGTCGTTCGGAATTTGGAGGTAATTTGGACGGCAGATTCGTAGGTCGTTTCCGGCGATGCCCGAGTTTGTTTACGAAACGACCGGAAACAACCTACAAAACTTAACCTCAAAATCGATTTTTACGGCAAGATGGCGGCGCCCTGGGTGACAACAATGAACCAGCGGAACGTTCCTTGATGTGCCACTCTAAAGATATAGCTCATTGACCTTGTAGTAAAAATTAACATAACCTGTTGGTACATTTCACCACAAGGTACGTTGCATTTACCATATGATGGTAAAATTCACCATACTTGATGGCAGACTCCAAAAGCAAGCTTTCCAGAAGGTAAATTCTACCAGTCTTTTTTTTCCGTGAAGGTCATCTTGAATTTGCACAGAGGTAAGATAAAGGTTTGAAATTATATTCAGCGGTGAAGAATGTTACTTTTCGTAGATTACTCTCGAATTTAAAATTAAACTTTGGTAATTTTCAAAGCGAGAACCGTTATTCGTCGCATCATCACAAAAGAATCAAAGCTCAAAATTGTTGCATGGGAGAGTTCGCAAAGGACCCAATTAAACGCCGCAGTATCTCACGCTGCTACTGTGAGGCAGAAACCCGCGACCTTGCTTCTCAATTTCTCCCGAGCTGCGACTAGACTCTATAAACGTCTAATTTGAGAGTCTGAGCATCCATAACCAAGTCAGTATATACGTCGGAAAAGCGTCAATAAGTAAACAGACTTTGCCTTTGCAATTTCGTCGAGCTACTATATGCTCAACGACGAAGGCAAGTCAGCCAATGCAGACAGTGCAGCCCGCCAGGCCAACCCGCTTCCATTAATTCTCATGGCTTCAGCAAGCAGCAGCATGCAGCAACCTCATGTGCCCCACCCGCACGCCTTGCCATAGCGTGCACGGTACAGCGCAGCTCGCCCCAGGCGTCCTACAACTTCATTAGCTGGATTAATCAACAGAGGCACGGACTGACATTTATTATACTGAATGATGCAATCCACCCTCCAACCCTCTTCTCCTCGCGGCAGAAAACATCCCTTGGGCCCCCCTCTATTTATATGCAACCAGACCGACACTGGGCGACACAACGAGGCAAGAACCGACTTTCCGCCCGAGATGTTAACAGTGAACGAACCCGGCTCGGAACCCTTGCTACATTGATTAACCCTTTCCTGGCCAAGCAACTAAATTTTTTGAAAAACCTTGTAAAACTGGTCAAAATGGCTTCCCTGGAGCCAAATTAAGATAAAAAAATTTTTTGTTGAATTTTCTGCAGTGTCCTATATACCAGTACAGAAGCGGTACTCAGAAGTACCGCCAGCCTGCAAATGGTGATGCCATGCATACTGATGAAAAAATTATCATTGCTCATACTGAAAATTTCATTTAGAGGCATAATAGAAGTAAGAATAAAAAAAAAAAAAAAAAAAAAAAAAATCATGAATAAACCTTTTTTTGAATTTATACAAATTTTTTAATCGTGTTGACTTGCGAAAGGGAGTTTTTGGCTAGTCATGGAGACACACTTGATATTTCTGCTCCGTAAAGTGCTGCCACCTGGCGGATTATATTTTTTTTCTAAGTTCTATAGTGGTACTGAGAAGTACCGACAGCCTGAACACCTACTGTAGCGCTCAGTGTATTTTATATGGATTTTTTAATTTGTGGTACTCAAAAGTACCGCCAGCCAGGAAAGGGTTAAGAACTAGCTCAAGGGGTCGGAGTGGAGGGGGTCTTAACTATCTGTGTCCTTCGAACCTTGTCTATTTTAAAAATGTCGGAAAAGTCAGCGAGGTGGAAAAGCTGAGACTTGCAAAACTGTGCACTTGGACTGTTAAGCCGTTTGAACTTCTCTAAACATTCGACACAGGTGTGTATGGGTGTCAACAGAAAAAAAAACTATGTCCTAGAGAGAGCTGGACAGAGAACAATAACGTCTGCCAAATCAAATCAAAATCACAAGTAAGAGAAAAGCCCTAACTTTTCGTTTGTTCGGCACAATTTTCTGCAGACTTCCATGGGTAGATTACATTTTCCCAAATCCGGGGGGAAGGGGGTGGTGCAGCCCAGAGACAATATATAATAGAGACCACGCACTAGCCGTGCGCGCGGTGGCTGACTTATTTTTCGGGACTCAACAGGAATTAACACAGGGAGCATGAGAGTGCACCATCCAACACGGTCCATACGTTGACTGATGCAATTTCGGTGCTTCTGGCTTCACTAGGCAAAAATCTCAACGATGTTTCTCATCAGTCAACGTATGGACCATGTTAGCGGTGTTCTGTTGAGACCCCGAAAAAAAAAGTTGCCACCGCGCGCAAACATGGGCAAGATAGATAGTGCGTGGTCTCTATTATATATTGTCTCTGGTGCAGCCAAACCATTGCAACTCCAATCAAGACTGATAGAAACATGATATTTTCCGGACATTGGTGCATGACAAAAGTAAGATTGAGTCGATGCGACTAAAGGGGTGTCTCCACCTGCGAATTTAAAAGCGCGAATAAACTGATCGAGCCAAAGAGCTGCCTTGAAGTCGATAGGTCGAGTCCGATGTATCGACAACGAAGAAGCCTATTGGCTCAAGCGGTCAATTCGCGCTTTAAAATTCGCAGGTGGAGACACCCCTTAAAACAGGAATTGGTCTCATTTCTGCTGAGGGGACCACCTCGACTTTAAGACGTTGCCATTTTCATTTGACTTCAATACTGTTATAAAATTAGAGCTAATGTGAAGACTTTTACAAAACTTCCAGGAGCTTTCCTTCAAAGCGTGAAGTCTTACTTATGAAAATATCACGCAATTTCATTCATTAGATTATTTTCTAGGGATTTAAAAGTCGAGATTGAATGAAAACGTCGGAATACTAGTAGGACTGTTCAGTATAAATGTGTCCCATTGAAACTTCGATTTCAAGAGGCAATGGCGAAGCATACAATCTGGCAACGCTGCATTTGGTCTATTTAAACTCGAGAAGAAAATCAAACTATTCAGTAGGCGGTGGACGCGCGAGAGTTCGATTTTTACGTGGGTTTAAATAGTAAAAATGCAACGTTGCCAAGCTGTGCTCTTTGCTATTGAATATGAGTAAGATTTGCAGAGTTCCAATTTAAGAGGATCTACACAAAAACTGGTATTGGAAAAAAAAAAATTAAACCGGTACGTCGCACCCATATACTGGCGAGGACAAACATACCTAGCCCGGGTACGCAATATGCAACACACAATATATCATTCACTCAACACGTGAATGAGATGCGTTCCGGGTTGCATATCCTGGCCTAATATCTTTGTCCCCAATGGTCTTATTCGTAATAATGTGACATCAGTACACCACTACAATCTAGTCGACTGGTCTATGGTGGAAACAGAAGTGTACATCACAAGGGCCCATAAACCATCAGGCTTACACTTTCCGAGAAAAAAAAGGGGCGACTTCAGGACATCATTGAGAATACTAATAAAGTGTAGGCCCAAAGTTTTATTGGCCCTATTTCCACCGGTCCGCCTCAATTGAACAGGCTTTGAATTGAGAGAAGCATTTGACGTCATCAAAAAAAAAAAAAAAAACCCCTCGTCTATATTACAGCCGAATTACGAACCTAAGAGCTGGAGTCCCAATTCAATAAATTTGTTCAACTCACGAACGCTAATCGCAAAAATTTCCGGTCTCAACCGCGTGATCCTTACCTGAAACAAAAAAAAACACGAAGTCTTAAACAAAAGTCATTAAATAACAGAGTCATAAAAAGATAAGAGGAAAAAAAAGACAGGTAATTGACACCTGAGTTGTCCTTGAAATCGGTCACGGTCCATTCTGATTTACGATTCGGCTGAGAGCGAAAATTCTTTAAAACATTCAGATGGAAATTCAGAATGGAAAAAGACGATACCGCCATAAAACATTCGAGCTGCGTCAAACGTCTTAAAATGACTGCTCCCCCCCCCCCCTTCCCTACCCTCAACAGATCGATAGCAGTATCGACAAAAAAAAAAAAAAAAAAAAAAAAAAAAAAAAAAAAAAAAACGCCCCTCAGTAAAAGGATGAGGTAATTACAACGAAAATAATCAGGATCGAGTGTTGAAAATTAAATTAGGTGGGTTGGTAATAGATTGACTCAAACGCATCCGCATCGTATAAAAGGAACGATTAAAAACTTATTAGACTTTACATTCCATGCATTCTTATACATTTATTTGCATTATTTTAGAGTGCACATGCCACACTGTGTCGTAAGATAGGCATAGAACTGAAGCAACAATTTTTGGGAAGGCTGACGTTCCGAAACTAATTTAGGCGGTGTGCCTGAGCCATTAAAAACAATGATCCATTGTTTCCTAAGAGTGGAGGTGAGGAATTTTTCGTGATAGTTGTTTTGAAATTATAAATATCCCCAAATCAGAGCGCGCTCCTACTTAATAAATAATGTTTTAAAGTAAACAGCATAGACTATTATTGATCGCAGAACGTTACTTTCGGGGCGTTTTGAACCGCAGTTGGTACCTGCCCGCAAAGAGCTAGGTCAAATTATTTTTTTGACTGAAGAGTTCAGAATCAGCACAAGCATTGCGAGCAATATGACAACGTATCGTCCTATCTATTCAAACTATGATAACGCAGTGGCGAGGCGTGCGATTTGGCAACGTTCCTTTTCCCCCATTAAAACACATTAGAAAGGTCGAAATGCCTGGTCATCGCCGATGACTGGAGCGTTCGACTTTTTTGGTGAACTTAAAATGGAGAAAATACATTGTTGCCAAATTTCACGCGTCGCCACTGGAAATAAGACGGCTAATTTGAAAGGATTCGCTGCACACCTTAGTTCGATCTTTTTCAAGAGATTAAATGGACAAAACACAACATTGCCAGATGGCTTGCATAGACACTGATTGTGAACATTAGAGAAGTCAAAATCGTAGCTGAGGAAAGGTTCAGAAAAATGAGGTCATCAATTCTTAACCATCAGAGGTTCAAACAGAACAAATTAAGACACAGAAAGGGAGAGCGAAAGTGCTGGCGGGAAAGGGCTTGAAAGAAGTCGGTGCCTTCAAGGAAGGTTCCCGAACCTCTTGACCCTACAGTTTTCGGCTCCAAAATATATCATCTGAAAATACCGAACCACCTGAAATACAAAACCAAAACCAAAACGAGGTCTTCAAGCACACACATGCACACATCGTTCGACAAGTGGAAACCGTCGACGATTTCAGGCTTCTGCGTTGTGTCAGACACTGAGTTTCTGGGCAGAGTACCTCACCTCGCCTTTAGGTACTGCCCTGCCGAGCCACACCTAAAAGGCCGATCAAAGCCTCATTTACTCACAATGGAAAGGGCCAGGGCCAGGATACGGGCCAGCATCCCAAAATGAGATGAGATGCAGTCGAGAGGTTAATCTGAGATTCGGATACCACTCCGCACCCGCCGTCCGATCTTTGCGGACATTTTTGGTCCTCCGGGCCGGATCTCGGGATTGGGGCTCGTTAGACAAGATGGGGAGTGGGAGGGAAGAAGTGGAATGTGAGGGGGGGGGGGGGGGGGGGGTTTTGTCCACTCTTTAATTCATCATCTACCTGCACACAACAAAAACATTTCTAAAAATCATCATTAATTCTCAAACGTTGATCTTCAAGGTGAGGCCCACCGTTTCTCAGCTGGGGAGAAAACAGATCCATCACAGAGAGGCACGGACCCACGAAACTACGAGAGGAGGAGAGAGAGGGAGGGAAGGAGAGGAAAAATACTGACAAAGCAAAACGAGATGTTAGGAAGACATTTAGAATGCAACGATAATTCTCTTGCGCCTCCGTTCTTCAATCTTAGACTATCAACAAAAAAAAACAAAAATAAAAAAAATATATACTCCTGATAATCTTAGACGCAATACAGGCTGTTTACAATGGTCTCCGAGGGAGAAATATCAAACAATGAGCGAGCTCCGAGGAGCATTTGAGAGTGTGAGGTGAGCACATTAGAATGATGCTCTTCAATTCTTCACGACGAAACGTTTGAAGAAAAAAAAAGAGGTTCGGAGAGTTCTTTGATATCATTAGAGACGATCGAGTAATCGGGTAATGGATAAATTTAAGTATCCATTCTGGGATCCAAGAGATCAAATCCAAGCTTCGGATTCGGATACTGTAATTACGAATAGCGGGCGTTTATCTCCGAAACATATCTAGCACCGAAAGACCACAATTAAACTGTTGGCCTCCTTGAACGGAGGACCGCGCATGCGCCAAGAAATCACACGAGGGAACCTCCACCCCCTCGAAAGTAACTGAAAGTAACTGACATTATTAGGCGCGTTGATAAGTTTTTCTACGAATATCGTTTCCAGGTGCTACGGACCACGAGGCCCATGTCTCTTTGAAGTCGGGTGATTAAGGGTATTTCGGAATACAGGTTGAACTTTTCTATTCCCCACCCTCCCTCCTGCTCTTCCGTCAGAAGGTTATTGGTCTTCGGATGGCGGAAAATGTTTTCTTAATGCTTCAGAGTGGAATCTGGGAATCTGATCGTAAAAAAAAAAAAAAAAAAAAAAAAACTCGCGCGGAGGGGCAATGAGAAGAGAGAAGAGTGCTTCGTGATTGCTCCGCGCGGTTCGAGATCGGTGGATGATTCAATTAACCGGTTCGCGGCTGAATCGCTGCGGATCACCGATGACTGGTGAGTGCTCCGCCGCCACCGCGACGGCCACGGTTGCCGAGTTTGATGAACGCTGACGCAGCGGCGACTCTTCGATACATCGATATCCTACCCCCAAGCACATACAACCAAGTTTAAATGTGG
Source organism: Trialeurodes vaporariorum (assembly GCA_011764245.1). NCBI lineage: Eukaryota > Metazoa > Arthropoda > Insecta > Hemiptera > Aleyrodidae > Trialeurodes > Trialeurodes vaporariorum. Next base: position 8,114,740 of record VMOF01000001.1, read on the forward strand.
GGAGGCTGCATTCAATTTTGATTTTTGGCACGTGTCAAAAGGGGACATCGATAGATCGAACTGCGCGAACCGCCTTCGCTGTAAGTGATAGGATCGGGTCACGTATTTCGACAGTTGGAGCACAAAAAAATTCAAGTACAGGTTTGGGGCGAAAAAAAAATGTCAAACTCTTAAGCAGAGGCTCTCTCTCTCTCTCTCTCTCTCTCTCTCTCTCTCTCTCTCTCTCTCTCTCTCTCTCTCTCTCTCTCGCTCCCCCCTTCACCCCTTTGAGTGTATGAGTTAGAAAAGAAGAGACAATAGGTTAAGTCAGTGATATCCCACCCCTCTATCCTTTTCTGATACATTTGGTTAAATAAACAGATAGGGGGGAGAGAGAGAGAGAGAGAGAGAGAGAGAGAGAGAGAGAGAGAGAGAGAGAGAGAGAGAGAGAGAGAGAGAGAGAGAGAGAGAGAATGAAAAATCCCTGAATACGTACAGCTCCAGTGCTCCGAAGTCATTGTCACTGTCAAGGTTGTGGAATGATTTTCACACGACCGAAGTCGTTCTTTGCCTTACGTCAGCAAGTGCTTAACTACACGTAAAGGGAAAACTGTCCAGCAGGAGGCAGATCACTTAAATATCCTTTTATGTTAGACCAATTGTTAAGACTCTCTGTGAGTTTGAGTGACGCTACTGGTCAGAGCAGTGTACGACTTTTTAATCACGCAGAGGGGCCCAGTGTAACGTACTTTTGTACTTCTGTATAGACACCATGAAGGCAGACGATGGAGATTTATGAACAACACACAGAACAGTTGTGACAAATCTACTTGAAATTGGTTTGATTTGAAGGGGCAAGTGCTTTGGAGTGGCTATTTGGACAGAGAAATTGATAAGACTTAAAGACTAATACTTTAGCAGTGATTCCTCTACAAAGAAACCACAAATAGTTACGTCAGAAATAAGCAAAATTTTCTGACCGAATCATTATATTCAAATTCTACGTCCAGATAAATAACCGCTCTACGTCATTAACATTTCATTCAAAACCAGTTTCCATTAAAATGAATTGCAATTTTTGATTTAATGATTCAATAAAGAGACGAACAAACCGTCCAACGCTTGCTTCACTTTGAGATGGGACTTACAACAAGGCGTCCGCCACTCTATGGCTAAAATTCCTAGAAATTAAAAGTTTTTCGCTTTTACTACACAGGATGAATGAAATCGAGGCGGGAAGTCTAGAGGGATTCAATCACTTGAAATGCAAGTAAAATGACCCTCGTGTGATTCAGCAATTTTTAGGTTTCGTCGACATGCATTTTGCGAACGCTTTCGAAATCCGACAACGCAGGAAATCAACCAGAGCCGGCACCACTGCACGCCGTCGATCGTGGTCGGATCCAATAAAACACAAATTCAAGATTACGAGATACGGGCGGCCGTGCCTGAGTGGGGGGAGGGGGGAGTAACAGAGGAGGGGGGGGGGGGGGGTCGATCGCCTACGCCTGGCTGAATAGAGAGCGCTCGCATTGTAAGTAAATAAAATAATAAAAAAGAATAATAACCGAGCACCGATGGGGGGCCAAAGGAGCGGGGGACGAGGGGATTAACGAAGGGGGGGGGCGAAGGGGGGGCTACGGGGGAAGGTAGAGTGACCTCGACAGTCTCTTGTAAAAGCGGAATAGAATCGACGGAATGGGAATAGTCATCGAGAGAGGAGAGACAGGGAGATGGAAAAGAGCGAGACGGAGAGAGAGAGAGAGAGAGAGAGAGAGAGAGAGAGAGAGAGAGAGAGAGAGAGAGAGAGAGAGAGAGAGAGAGAGAGAGAGAGAGAGACTGATTGCGGAAGACTTCGAGAGTCACCGTCTTCTTCGTCTTCGGTGCCCGAGCAAACTTGCTTACTTGCACGGTACGGGCATCGCATGGCGTACAGCGTATGACACGGGCTACATTGCGCGGCACACACGGAGAGCTCCGGGGACCTCTGATCTCGTCAGAATCGATAAATCGATCGAGAAGCCACGGTGGGCTACTAAATACTCATCCCTAATCCCCCGCGGAGCGCAGCGACAGCTGCACATTTCGATAAATCGAGATTAATCCATACTAAAGTACAGAGAAAGTCGAAACAACAGTAGTTTGATTTTTACATTCGATTTTTGCGATAGGTTGAAATAGGGAAACATATCGATAGACCAAACAAAACGAGCAGCTCTTTGCTAGATTAGTTTTGTTTTTAATCACAATTTAATAAGTTCTTGGAGTAGCACTGACATATCAATACAGCGCTGCGGGCATTTTGACAACTCATTTTATCCCTTTAAACCAATGCAAAAGGCCGACAACGAGGATATTCTGACAGTTCGATCTTTTCAACGGGCTCAAATGGACAAAAATCCACCGCTGCTAGATTGCACGCGGCAGCGCTGCTAGATTGCACGCGGCAGCGCTGCGTCACAATCCGCGAAAAATTCAGAAGTGCTGTCGCGGACAAAGGGAGTGCCACATAACTCCTTAGATTTAGGGTCGGGTAAGCCACCCACCTGCAATCCAAAAATTCATTGAGGTAAACGTTGCGGGTGGCTTACCCCCAGGAGTCAACTAACATTATTCGTATGTCCCCGACTGTACTTTCAAAAAAATTTGGTCCACCAACTTTGACTCCAAATAAGTGATCCGTGCACAGTGTTCCCGAAAACTGCGCAAGGAGCATATGCGTCCATCTGTCAAACTGTAAGCGTAAAGAAAAAAAAACAAAAAACAAAAAAACAAAAACAAACCAACAAAAACAAAACACCAAAAACCAAAAACCGAAAAAAAACCAATAAGTTCCAGTCAAAAGTGTAAAGCCCAACAAATCTGGAAATAGCAGACGCTAATTCATTTCAAGGGTGCTTTCAAATTGTCAAAACGTAGCGATGCCACTGTTGCGTGGTATGCACCCAAACGATGACGTGATAAATCACGTCATTACGTCAGCCAAAATCAGTCTCCGCTAGAATTAGCGCAAACAGAGACGGAGGCAAGCGTTTGACGTCAACTCTCTTCAAATTGGCATCACTGCGCAAGCGCGACTATACGTCCACGACTTCCTAGTCGATCGTAGCACACTGACGAGAACACACATGCAAGAACTCTGGCTGAAAGAGAGACGGAGAGAGAGAAACAAGGGCTCGCTCACTCACACACACACGTAACCCCGCATGTAATCGCGATTGCCCGTACGATGTAGGTGAGTAACAACAACAACAACACCAACAAAAACAATAACAAGGAGAATAGTGAGAGAGCAACAAGCCACAATTTCATCACCGCCATCGCCATCGTTTGCTCGCGTTGCACGCCGCACGGGGCTTTCTGCGTCCTTTCGCGGGGTGACGCGCTCCTCCATCCTCGGCTCCGCTCGAGCTCATGGCCCTTCCTCTATTCCAGCTGTGAACGTGAACTCACGGGGAAGGGATCGTGGTGGGGGGGGGAGAGAAAAAGCTATGCCGATTGCCGGGGTATAAGGCTAGGAAGCTCGAGAATCTATACCGCTCCGAAACCATTGGCGGATCCATGGGATTGTCTTTCTCTCTCTACGACCATTAGATCGCGTGGGTTAGAAAAGGATAGAAGAGGGGGGCGAAAGTCACGTGACTGCCCCTTATCTGTCCTTTCCTAACACACGCGATCAAATGGCCATAGAAAGAGAAAGACAATCCGCTAGCGCTCCGAACTCCGAAGATATACGGCGGAGCAAAAGCTTGGATATGGACTAGTTCCGACAATCAGTAAGTTCGAACAGTGGATTGGCAGGCGTTTGTATGGTAACTTAGGAACATCGACCAAGCATCATTGACGGATCCATGAATCTTCCTTTTTCTCTCTCTCTTCTCATATTCGAACGTGTGTGCTAGAAAAGGATGGATCAGAGGCAGTCACGTGATTTTCGCCTCCTCTCTTATCCTTGTCTGACACATGCGTTCAAATGGTCAGAGAGAGACAGACGATTTCCTGGATCCGCCATAGCGCCAATGATTCAACGGGCGATTAGGCTCCATGGTAACAGGACTTTCTACTGACTTGAATGACCCTTCGACACATTGGAACTTGTGCGCGAGGTGCGTATCAAATAGTGCATTGAAAGCAGTAGTGTACGGGGCGGGGGCTAAAGCCCCCCTTCGAATCCATTGAGGTTCTTTAGGTTGATAAAAATAGTTTTTAAAAAAACCTGCAGAACGAAAGCTCATTTCCACTCTCGCCGCAGCGTAGGCAGACACGACTTGGGGTATTACAGTTTAGGTAAAAACACGCAGCAGCGACAAAACCACCATAACCAATAACAACAGCATAAAAAATAAAATTTCAAGAGCGATAACGCCCAAAAAGTGTTGGAAGAATTAAACAATAGCAACGAATTCGAGGAAGGAGATGATAGGCAAGTTGTAATCGATGTGCGTCTACCGAGAAATAATTTAGAAGAATATTAAAGACATTTCTGAGGCGAGTGAAGTGAAAGAGAGAGTGTGAGGGGGAGTGGAAGGAGACATTAGCTATAAATATTTGCACATACGCTCTAGCGTTCTAGGCATAGCCGAATCCATTTCAGCTTGTTCTTCATTCCTAACTGCACTTCTCGCCAATAACTCTCCAAGAATCCAAGTTCCAAATAATATTTCCTCAGCACAAGTGGGGAGAGGGGATAGGGGGGCAGATACTAAAAACTGTCCCTGCGACGAGCGAAATAATAGCAATTATTCAATTGAAGGGGGTTACAGAAACCGAGAGATACAGGCAAATAGTCAGTTGATCCTCTCACATAACAGTAAAATGTATTTGATTCATATTATTTGAATCATTTTCTGGCCTACTGAGAATACAGTCAACTAAATGGAAACAGAGGAAATACCCATTCCCAGCAACTTTTCACCCCTTATTCCCACAAAACTTTCCTTTTTCCGAGATTCGCTAGGTAACAAGTGGGCGTTCAAGTACTTGTACATCGTTTAGTAACAAACAAAATTGTCGTTGAATCTTTTTTTTCGTAAACACGTACACCGTTCACGTTTTCGGAATCTGGATAAGGACCCAAAACTGCCGTGCAGAGCAGAAAGGCCGCGAGTCCTGGGGAATCCCCATGGAGATACGGCGTTTTCGCTTTGTACCGCGGAAGACCTCCTGACCTTTTATCTTTCCAAAAAAAAAAAAAAAAAAAAAAAAAAAAAAAAAAAAAAAAAAATAACCTTGAACGAGAAACCGAGCACCTTTCTCAGATATTCTTCATCAAGGTAATTATGTAGCACTAATCTCTTCCTTTTCATCTATTCACTTTACGGTCTTAGGATTCAAAGCAGTGTTGCCATGTCTTCGCCTATTTCTACTTTCGTATCAATCGGACATATTTATCAGTATCAAATCTGGCAAACCAGGATTCGTCGAGCGAGCAAAGCGAGCGTTTTCTAAAGACTTTCTTCACTCCCCAGAAACCCTTCGGAAGAAACCTTTCTCCGAATAGGGGGATGGTAGGACAGGTAGGGGCAAACAAAAAGAAAGAAAAAAAAACCGAACGTGAAAATAGCCTTCACAACAATCATATGGTATATGGTCGTCAATAACTATTTAGAAAATAGACGAGGAAATTTTTAGACAAGGTGCGCGCGCAGCATGGAGAGAGACCTAGTCTGTATCCCAGGAACCAGTTTTGTGGCGCCCCCCCCCCCGCAATCCACCATCTACTATGTAGGTAACGCGTTTCGACGCGTGAATCAATGATGCAATTCCCGGTTGTCGGAATGGGCCCATATTGAACCGACAACTGAGTTGTGCCTACTCGAGTGGATAAGGTTCATTCTAACCTACTGTCAGTGGCGTCGCGTGCCATCTGGCAACAATGAAACTGCTCCATTTAAACTCATTAAATATATCGAATTTTCCTTGTGCACTGTGCACCCCCTGAATTCGATCTTTCACATGAGTTTAAATGGATAGAATACATTGTTGCCAAATTGCACGCGACGCCACTGCCTACTGTCTTTATTTTGAAGAAGATGGAGCCAATATACGAGCATAATACGACTTCGTTGCGCCGCGCTCTTTATAACTATTTCTCGCCATATGATCGATTGATGGAAATTGAGAAAGTACTTCAGAATTTCCAAAAAAAATCGCATTTAAATCGAAGGTAAAGCTGAAAAAACTGTGTTGTGTCATAGTCACGAATTTGGGTTCACCGGCCACAATTTGGATCAGTTGTTTGCATAGGACACAATCAGATTGTGTCCCATCAAAAAAACTGATCCAAATTGTGGCCTGTGAACCCAAATTCGTGCCTAACCCAACCCACTTTTCTCCGTGAAGGTACAGTATTGCAGGTGGATGTATTTGATTTTAGAGGATAAATACAGACAAATCAGATAAGACAAGTCTGCGTAACAAAGGCAATATGGCAACCATGCATTCTTCCTATTTGAACGTATGAAAAACAATCTATTCTTGAGGGAGCCATGCTCATATTACTGGTCGATTGATTCTCATACATTCGAATGAGAAGAATCCACAAATGCCAGATTGCTGGATCCGCCTTCGGCTACCATTGGTCCTTTTTTTTTTTTTTTGGTAAGTAAGACACCATATTAGCACTTTGAACGGTTTAGATCACTGTAATCTCCACAAAGTAGAACAATCGAAGGAAAAAAAAAAAAAAAAAAGGAGGGGGAAGAGTAAACGCACATAAAAACGTAGACAAAGTATAAGCACAAACTAGCCTTAAATAGGTCTAAATGGGTTAACAATTTGAACACTGCAAGAGCAATTTCGAATCATTTTCGTCCAAGCACAACAATTGCACGGACGGAATGGGACTGATAGACTGAAAACGCTTGATGTGATTCTTACAAAGGGATGTGTCCAACCCACCAGAGAGGGGTAGAGCAAGGTGCTCGACGTCTGAATCAAAGCGACTGCAAACTCAGGGGGGAAACAATCGCGCTGTTTAGACAGTTAAAATTTTCTCTTCCAGGAAAGTACCTACTATAGAGAGAGAGTCCTGTGGGCTTTTACAACGTTGCACCACAAACCTTTAAAACCGCTGCTACATCCTCCCCCGACATTTTCCACTGCACGGGAGGGAGAGGGCGAGAGAGAGAGAAAGCCTGTCCGAGTGATTAATTTCCTCTAACTTTCGAAATACAATCGGAAAATATCGCGCGACGGGTTCTGGGAAGCCTGGAAGGGATCCCTCCTTTCCTCCCCTCGGCCTTCGCCACCTTCCTCGGCTCCCTTCCACTGCATCCTTAGACTTTACATAGCCCCGCCGCTACCGTGCCCCTTTTGTTTATGTTGTCATCCCCCTGGAGACGCGCTTCTCTGAAATTTGCATCGACTCATCTCTCCGTATCTTCAGCAGTAACGTTCTTACAACCCACCCTTCCCCGCCTCGGGGGGGGGGGGGGGGGGGGGGTCACCTCCTACCCTTACCAGCATCGCCCATTCTAAACTCTCCGATTGGCTTCCTCAAACAAGCGCCACTGTTGCCAGCCCGTAGTGGCTCGTTCACTTTGATGCAGTGGCGTCGCGTGCAATTTGGCAACAATGTATTCTATCCATTTAAACTCATGTAAAAGATCGAATTCAGGGGGTGGACAGTGCACAAGGAAAATTCGATATATTTAATGAGTTTAAATGGAGCAGTTTCATTGTTGCCAGATGGCACGCGACGCCACTGCTTTGATGCATCGATATTGTTCTTTGTAAGAACTAGGACTTTCAAAAGAAAGTTCCCTCTGATCGAAATGTTTACTCTCTTTAAAATCTCGGCAAACTTTAAACCTTTAAGGACCAGGTTAGTTCACGAGAACACCACTCCTCCGTTTCTAGAGGGAACGTAGTTCACTGTTCGTACTCGGTGGAGATGGAATTGCCTATCCGACGAATTGAAGGCGCCCAACGAGATCTTATCTGTTGTAGTGTTTTCATCTATATTTGCAATTATCCGGAATGAAGACTAAAACAATGTGAAATAGACCAGAGGAGAAAAACGAATAAACTCGGGCTTGGCCCATAAGGGGTTAAGCAATTTCGCAGCTTTCAAGTCTTTAAAGATTAATCAGAATGCCCCTTTCAGAGTACGTCATGAACGATCGAAACTTTTATTGGAAACAACGGGAAATTTAACAATAAGAATTCCGACCAGGGTACTTACTTTTGAAAGTCATAGTACAATGTGTGGGAAAAAACGAAAATAAGGGGAGACTGTTTCCTGCTTCCACGCTTCTTTGACTTTTTCGGTACAACTATTTGAGAAATATATCGATTAATCGAATTGCAGGAGCCATTATATCACTGTTCCGAAACTGTCTTTAACTTAACGCATCTAGGGTTTGAACCTTTTAAATCTAAATCTTTGTGAAGTTCACAACTCAAAGGTTCTTCGTGTAAAATATGAAGTATAGACTGAGAAAAATGACAACTAATCGAGGTGTTGACTCAAAAAATGAATTCAATGTAGCGAATTCTCAATCGAATAACATTGTGTCGGCAAGTGAATGTGAAAGAAGGACCTCAGCCAGAGTTGACACAAAAGAAAGCTCGTTGCGCGCATACAAGAAGCTCTCCTGATTTAAGGCGCTCGATGCGTCGAAACCTCTACTCAACTCCACTAACTTTCAAACTCACTAGTGCCCGGATGAAGAAAAAAAGTTTCTTAATAGTGCCTTGCGACGATTTCCTATAGTTACTAAAGATTAAAAACCATTAAATAATTTAAAAAAAAAAAATAAAAGCAAAATTAGCGAGACAAAATTAGTTTCTCGACGATAGTCTTCGAGTTTGATGCGGCTGGAAGCCAGCAAAGAAACTTGATAGAGAATTTGGAAGAAAAAAAAAAAAAAAATAAAATGAAATAAAAAACCAAAATAAAACAAAGCAAAAAGGGAGCCAACATCGGAATCTTGGCAACGTGGGAGAGCAACACGATGCACAGGTTCGGAGAGAACGAAACAAAATTATTTGTGCGCGTAGAACTTTAAAAAGCCGCAATATCAGAGTGAGCGTGCTTGAGTCGGTTTGGAGGGGAGAGGGTACGCCGTGAGGAGGAAGGGGGTGGTAAAGCCTTCCCCGTATTTCATTTTAGGGGCTGCAAAATAATTCAATACTTCCCGAAGGTTTACGATCAGAGGAGAGTGGGCGTTTATCGTGGAAAAGCTCCACCCCTCCCCTTCCCCACCATTCCACCATCCTGACAGGCAACAGTACACATTTTCATGGGCCTTATCAGAGCGACCCCTCCCGGTTAATAAACGCCTGGGAGACCTCTTCATCGAATGACAGAAAGAGGCGACCAAATGAACAAACAGAACAGCGAACAAATAACACCTAAACCATTTTTACACTCCACGTTTTCGGAACCAACGAGGGGGAGAGGGGGTGCAAAAAAATTGACACGTGGCCGTGGGCGCGACTTGAGAAAATTGGCGGGGCAGAGTTGCCACAGTGACAGTTTTTTGCAAAAAAAAAAAAAAAAAATCCAATAGCCGATTATTAACTATCTATGTATTCTGTACTAAATTGCCGTTTTTGGGCGCATTACGACTCAGAACTCTAGCAGTGTTGCAATTTTGCTGTTCATAATCTACTTTTTTATCACGCAATGATAAAAGGAAAATCCACAATTTTATCAACAAGCTAAACATTTATGTAAGAGTGGTAGATTTAGTTAGTTAACAGCGCAAACCGACGTGACCGAATTCAAGGTTGGGGTTCGTTAATTAGTTGTTGGGTGCAGTGGCGGATCCAGAAAATTTTTCTGGGGGGGGGGGCACACCTGTGAAATTTCGAAATTAGAAGCGTCGGTGGAAGCAATTTCGGGCTATTTCAAGCTCGGTACTTGATGTGCAAATGAAAGTACATGAGTTCAAGCTCGGTACATTGATGTGCAAATGAAAGCACATGAGTTCAAGCTCGGTACATTTATGTGCAAATGAAAGTACATGAGTTCAAGCTCGGTACATTGATGTGCAAATGAAAGTACATGAGTTCAAGCTCGGTACATCGATGTACGAATGAAAGTACATGAGAACATACAGGAAAAATTAAAACTTGACCCAACCCTAAAAATTCTCCATGCGCTCCGTTTACCCATCTAACTGCCTCTCTCGATTAAATCTATAGCTCCTTTCAGTGGCGTCGCGTGCCATCTGGCAACAATGCAACTGATCCATCTAAACTCCTTAAATATATCGAATTTTCCTTGTGCACTGTGCACCCCCTGAATTCGATCTTTTACAAGAGTTTAAATGGATAGAATACATGGTTGCCAAATTGCACGCGACGCCACTGTATCCACTGCGCATTTAGCGGGGCTGCAGTGAAATCAAAGGACGAGCGAAAGGGCCTGACCTGATCACGTGCATAGAGAAGCACTGAGGCTGCGGGAATGTGGATCAGCATTGTCAGATTTCCAGGTTAAAGTATGTAACCATCGATATATTTTACATGGACACCGGCGTGCGTCTGGCAACACCGACATTGAAAAACAGTAAATATCCGATTCTAATGGCGACAGCTCTCGCAAATACTCACGATCTCCAGATGCGCGCGCGGGGTCGTCAAATAATGCAACATCGCGACGGACATTACAAAGCGATCTCCCCCGTCGGTTAGGGCGGAAATCGGATTAAAACCGACCGATAAAACTGACAACGTCGCGGAAGATGATCCAGCTGCGAGTCTGCGGTAGTTGCGCGGTTGCCAAGTTGTGACAAGAAACCATCAAAAACGATCCCCAGATCTTGAGCAACGAATCCTCTTGGGAGAGGACCTTGAAAGAATAGGGTTCGATGTCATCGTATTTATATGGGGGGGGGGGGGGGGGGGAGCGAGCATTGACCACCGCTGTTGATCCTGGAGTTCGCGGTAATAATTGAACGGAAGTGAAGAGAGACCTTACTTGATAGATTCGCGTCAACCTTCGAGATGAATCAAGCGCAAACTATCTTCCATGGTCAGGGCTTAAAAAAACAATTTTGGCACAGATAAAGGGTCCTAATACTAACGCGAAAATGTTGAATAATGCTCTTTTTCAGTTGATCAACAACCGGAGTTGTTTCGAGCCATCGCATCGGTCAGACATACGTAAAAGACTGTCTGGACCCAAGGTTATAGATTAAAGAGGTATGCTCATCTGACTTCACGCCAAATTCAGTGGCGCGCTGTTCAAATTCACTGCAGGCAAGATGGCCGACAAAAGCAAAAAACGTATACTCTTTGCAGAAAACATTGGGTTGTTTCCTGTTTTCCTGCAGAGAGCAGTCCAATGTTTTCTGCAAAGAGTATACGTTTCCTGCTTTAGACGGCCATCTTGCCAGCAGTGATTTTGAACTGCGCGCCACTGAATGCGTGGCGCGAAGTCAGATGAGCATACCTCTTTAATCTATAACCTTAGGTTCACCCAGCAAAACCCCTTTAGTTAGGCGCACAAAAACCTTTTGTTAGCTCTACTGAAATCTTGTACCGAGTCTTGTCTTTTTTTTTTTTTTTTTTTTTTTTTTTTTTTTTTTTTTTTTTTTTTTTTTAACAAAATGTTTTGTCAGCGCTACCAGAGCGTTTTTTTCTGTTTCTTCTGCGTATACAAACGATAATTTTTCCGATCACGTGACGATTTGGCAACCGCGTCAGCAGTGGCGTGATGGCGACCACGGACTGGCACGATCAGCATCATGACGACGACCACGATTTCGCTTCAACTAAAACGGTGTGTGTTTTACGTTACGTTACTTTATACGTTACGGCGTGCCCGCGTCCGCCCGTGCCCCGCATCGCGCGTTGATAAGTCGAGAGTTCGGATCACGAGGCGCGAGGCGGCGCGATCCACACGGGTCCACGGATGAAGTCTTGCCAGATCAGATGGCAGCAAGAAAGAAAATTCACCTTCTTTCCGTTTGGTCTCTTAACAGAGGGAGAAAAAAGCTTGAACAGAGGTGGTTTCAGAAGTGAGGCGTGAAAATTCAAAATGTTGAAAGTGCCATCAGACGTTGCAAAGATTGTGCAACTTTATCTCTCCGTAAAAAATGATTGAAAGGCTCTGAAAAGAACGAAAATTTTGACAAATAATTTTCTTAAATTTGACAAATTTTCTACGGAAAAAATTCCAGCTAAATTTTCTCAGTGGTTACTCTAAAAAAGATTAAGAAGCTGCACAATCTTTGCAACGTCTGAAGGCACTAACAACATTTTGAATTTTCACGGCTCAAGTGTCGTCGCACCTATAGACCGATAATTTTTGGATTTGTTCACCAATATTTTTCATAGTACAAAATGAAAATGAATTAGAACGTTGGGTTGTCAAAAAGGAACGCTATAAAATCAAAATTTAAGTGAGAGGCAAGTTTTATTTTGATTTGAAGGAATAAAAAAATTGAAAATTCGTCAAAGATTATGGTTTTGGTGCACTGAAAAACAAAATTACCAGCAGCACGACAGTACACATGTGAATCTATGTTTACACTTCTGAAACGAGCTCTAGCGCTGACAAAACCTTAGGTTGAAAAATGTCCCAGGAAAAGAGTTCAGTCTAGAGCAAACCAATTCTTCCAGCATTTTGAATCGTATATTATCTACCTCTAAACATTTTTAGAATTTAATTAAGTGCACTTTTTAGCACTTAGCACGACGAGCGAGGCTGCTATAGTATTAGGCAAATCGTAATTAAAGTGCAGTTCAATTAAATAAATTACGTTATAATTATGGATTTATTGCACTCGCAAACGATATGATGAATAATCATTAAAGCGTCCGCGTTAATATACGACCGAGGTGCGTCAATACGCGAGGGCTTCAATTTGTAATCATTACCGGCTGAAGCTGTGAATTAATCACGGTATGCCGCGGCGCGAACTTTCAAATTCTGACGGGTCTCGAGACTCTTAGCGCAGGATAATGAATGAGGTCATGCAGTTTAACGTCAATTATTTATTTCGAGTTATTTCATTGTCTATTCATTTGAATTTAACATGAACTGACCATTAAACACTCATTAATTAACTGAGTCTCGGGTAGAAAGAAACTTGCTTTGCGGGCTTTTCCATGGGAGTGTATTCTCGTTATACCGGTAGACAACGAAGAATTGAGAAGTTTTCCAAAACTTTTCGTATTCTTACAATCACAAACACTACAACACACTACATACTTACTATCACAAGTTTTGACACTACCAGCGTATTCATCGGTCATAAGATGGGTGACCGGTAGCGTTAAAACTTTGATTTACTAATAGGAATAACATGAGAATAATGCGAATAATTTTAGTTCATTATTATTCATGGTTATTAAAAAAATGATTTTTGCCCATCACTGATTGCAACATTTAGCAAAATCCAAAAACAAAAATACGAAACTTTCATTTAGGAAAGTTCTAAGAACGAGGAGAAACATAAGTGCTGCAAGCCGAACCGAGCCGGAAATCTTGTCACGAACTGTGATGTGACTACAAGTCGTTTCAGATACAAAAGAGCAAACTCGGGTTGTTTTCTTTCCCCGCGCTTTAACGCACACGTTCAAGTTCACATCCAAACGTTCATTTCCACGCACTCTCCAGGTCACAAAGCCATTGCAACGTTTTGCTCGGAGGCCTCGAAGAGGTGTTGCTTTACAACCAGGTATTCAACTTGAAACCTCACAAAACAAGGGTCGAATCTCGGATGCAACTCTGAATGACACATCGAGGAAAGACCGCGAGAAACTCAATATGTTTATAATAATCGTACCTCCACTTACAACGTATACAGTAAATAATACACGATATGTAAGCTGCTGTTGGGGGGGGGGGGGGGCTGATCAAAATGCGTGTCTGAAAAGGGTTAATAGATCCGTAATCGCAATTACAAAAAATAAACATAAAACGTCAACTGCCAACTTCATCAAGATTCGAGATGCACCTCGAATCAACCCCTATATACCTGTAGAGAGAGAGAAAAAAAGGAGTTCGGTTACCCCGCATTTAGTTAAGGCTGAGGATAAAGGGGGGGGGGGGCACACGGGATTTAGACGAAGAGCCGTGTCGCGAAGCTGCCGCGGGATAGCCACCGTGCAGGGCTGCTGCATAGGCAACGAAAACAAAAGAGGTAAAATCTAATCTCGAGGAGGGTAGAGAAACGCGCTTGGAGTCGAAGCCGTGCAGCGCCAGCGGTAGAACAGAATCAACAGCAGCAGAAGCGACGCCGGTTTTATAATGATCGGCGAATAACAGGTTACGGGTTTATTGAGGTTTGAGCCTTCGGACCCCCCTCATCCCCCTTGACAACCCTCGAGCAAGGCAGCTATCTCTACACCCTCTATCTTCGCCGTCCCTCCATCCCAATGCTATATGCTTGCATTCCAGCGTTGCCGGGTCTAACGCGAAAGTTCCGGCCACTGAAAAAACAAAGTTTAGGTACAACAGCAGCAGCTTTTTAAAATAGCTTCGCAAAGCAAAAGTTCTAGCTCTACCAGAAAAAGTTGCGGTTTCACCGTAGCAGTGCTTCGGTAAAGCAACAGCCTTTCTTCTTGCTTATGCTCTACCGAAATAGTGCTTCGGTACAACCACAACTTTCTCCGGTAGAGCTAGAACTTTTGCTTTGCGAAGCTATTTTAAAAAGCTGCTAGGTTGTACCAAAACTTCGTTTTTTCTGTGGCGAAAAACAAATCAAGTTAGCTTCTCTAAAAGCATCGGCCCCAAAGCTTATCTCCGTATCAAAGCTACATTTTTTACTCTCTAAATACACTTTTTAAGCACCTCTAACTCAATAATAATTTAAACAAACCTTGGCTTTTCCTTCTATTGGCAAAACCTACTTGCAAAAAAGGATCAAGGATCCAGGATCCAGGAATTTGGCCTCTTCTTCTATCCTTTCCTGACACAAGTTCCACAACCATAGAGAGAGAGGAAGATTGACTTCTGGTTACACCAGATAGATCCAAGATGAGAAAAAAATGGAGAGAAAGAACCAGAAGTCAGGTTGAATGCAAGAGGGAGGGGAAGAGGAATCACCGTTGATAAAAAACGGATAGATTACATCAAAAACTACGCGGAAGTCAATTTTTTTTGGATCCAATTAAACACGATATAATTTAAGCAGGAGGATTAAAAAAGTGAACCAGTTCCAAAAAAAGACAACTGACTTGGTTACTGGGATGGCTGGTTTAAACGATGACATTATAAAACTCATCCATGAGTCTTAAAATTTACATTATAGCCCCTGAACAAAACCAAAACAACTGAGAATTTAATGAATTAGTTAGTGTTCCTTCGATGGTTACTTTAAAAATTTCGCCCACACCAAACGCCTTCGCCCAATCAAGTCAACGCAGAAAGGGCCTGCCTTTAGTCGGTCACCTGGCAACCCAGCATGCACTGCGAGTAAAAGCTCGTGCTCGCTCATAAATTTTAGTGACACGCTCGTCGAAGGGGAGGGTTCGGGTCCCGTCGTCCCGCGAGCTAAGAGAAGGGGAGGCTCGGGGTGCAATGACCCTTCGGATCAGAAGGGAAGGAAAAAAATGAATTTCCCTTCAACCGTGTGCGCGTTGCAACTGCGCAGAGAATGCGCGTGGCGAACATTAAATGCCGAGGGGCTGTGACGAACGGGGGATCCTTCAACGCGGTGAGATATCCAATCCGATGTTGCCAACTCTTGAAATGATCATCGTGCTCAGGCTATCAGCAGATGGTTTCACATCCAGGTCGCAAGTAAACTTAAATACAGTGTTGTTTATGTTGTTTTTTTTTTGTTGTTTTTTTTTTTTGTTGTTTTTTTATTTTTTTTTATTTAAGCCTGCAAGTTCCAACACAAATGAGGTGGAAGGGGGGGTGTCCAGTAGAAGGATTCGTTACGAGCCTGTAAGATACGTTTCATCAATAATAAGGCAAAGTGACTATCTATAAGAGAGGACCCATTAAGGATCTCTCAAATTTGGAAAATACAATTTTCGTGGCTAACAATGGAGTTGAAACCATAACTGATTTTTCGTTCTCAAAAACTAGTTAAAGTTCCGCATTTTGAGGCGTGAGTTTAACATTTTTAGGCAGTTGAAATAAAAAATTCTGAAGTTGTGAAAATGTTTCTTACTTCTTAAGGTGTTTTTTTTTTTTTTTTTTTTTTTTTTTTTTTTTTTTTTGGTCACCCTGTACATAATATTATCACTCGATGGGTAAAAAGTTTGAGAGAAAATGCTTCAGCCAAGTTTCTTACTTTTCATTTTTTCAAGGTCATTAGACCACCTCGATGGGATACTGAAGTGTTTTTACCTGATGACCTTGATTTACTTCAGTTCTTTAGTTTCTTTTATCCCAAACTTAATGGCGGCGGCACTGATGGTTCACTACGTTTATGCAAGCGAATCAGTGCCGGTTGAATGTACACACTTACGGGCGAACTGGACCTATTGAAACAATTTCCGAGGCAAAAACTACGAGAAAGAACTAACCAAAGGGGGCAACACCATTTGACGGAAAGATCTCCTGGCACAATGATAAAGTGCTTCCCGAGTTGGCAACACCGGGCGACTAAAGAGAAGGGGAGCGGAAACTAGCTACCGCGCTGCGTAACGCGTTTAAGAAAACGATCAAAAGTATTGCGTGAGTTGGAGCTTAGCTTACCTTTCCTGCGTTTCAAGTAATCACAGGCAAATAACACCCTCAATGCCATTCTGCAACAAAGAAAAAAAAAAACCACAAAGATTAATATTTGTTACATCACATCAGTTTCGGAGCTATATTGAGCAAACTAGAGACACAAATTAGTTGAATAAGGATTGAAAGAGAGATAAATTAATAATTCCAACTAGTTGTATGAGCTACATTCTCTCACGGAGAAGAAAGAAACTAGCCGTGATGAATCAGTCATAGATCTAATCTGAGATGATATGCGTGCTCCTCCAGTCGTCCTAAACTTCGGAAATTGTTATGAAAATCATAGTGGCGCACAGTGGCGTATTGTGCCATCTGGCAACAATGCTACTCCTCTATTTAAAATCATTCAATGAATCGAATTTTCTTTGTGCACTGTGCACCCCCTGAATTCGATCTTTTACATGAGTTTAAATGGATAGAATACAGTGTTGCCTAGTTGCACGCGACGCCACTGGTGGCGCAACGGGCAACCCGGCAAAGTTCACGTTTAGTCCACTTAAACCCATTAAAAAGATCGAAGATCGAACTATTGGGCCAATGGCGTGCATCCTGAAGTCCAACATTTTCAAAGCGTTTAAATGGATATAATTCAACGTTGCCAAAAGTTACACGCTTCCGCAATGATGAAGCGAAATAGCTGTCGCGAGTCCGTTGTACCATCAGTATAATGTTATCAATGACTGACATTTCAAGGTCAATATTCAATTAGAGCCATCCGATTGGTCCGGGGGCTAGATCATGTTATTTCAAAAAGGGCTGTGCTTACGGCATTTGCATCATTCTATAGTTTAAAAGTGAGAGCCACACTTTCCTGCGGAAACTAAAGACAGCAAAATGAGATACGTGATAATATTCCCTGCAGGATGAACTAATTTTTCGGGAGGATCCATATCAATGACACCCCCTACTTCATCAGTCTATATAACATCCTTGTTGTTGTTAATGTTGTTTTTAATGTTATTTTGTTGTTATTGATGTTGTTTTATTCTTTTTTTTAATAATTAGTTATAAATTGTGGTGATAATAAATTGATTGAATTTCGACGAAAACTTTGGTTGGTGAGAAAACTTGAATTAGTAAGGAGGGTGCGCTCAAATGCTAACATTAATAAACATCGAAGGACCCAAAGTGCAAAGCTTGCAACAGTTAATACAAAACTCAGCGGGGTCTAATTCGGCTTTTCCTTAACGTGCGTCGATTAAAACATTAACAGGTAATCGATAAAAATCATTTTTCCGATACATCGATGGTACAACGACCGCTGTCATTGACTGCATGCTTGAATTAGCCTCGCGAGATGATAATCGCGTTTTTCGATACATCGATTCATGGATTTACTGACTTACAAGTCTTGGAGTGTTGACCATTCGAGAGCAAAAGATGCGTGGCGATACGATGCTAGGTGAAGCAACAAAAAAACAAAAAAATAAGACGGAGAAAAACGAGAAACGGAGCGCCGCGCCGCGCGCAGTGCATGAGCGTGTGCACGTATTATACGGGAGGGGGGACGAGCTCGAAGGGGGGCGGAGGGGGAGTTGTTATCGTGGAAATTACACGCGGAGCGTAGCAGAAGGCGACCCGACTGGGTTAACGGCCGCCAAGTTTGGCGGGACAAGAGACGCGTACGTTAACGTTCGTCGGTCACCGATGTTGTCAGTTAAACAGAAAAATATAAAATAAACGAACCAACAAAAAACAAACAATAAGAACACCACGTGTAATAACACATTTTTTATCAGCCCGTTCGATACCACGCGACCAGATCTCAGAGTTGGGAAAATAGGAGTGTAATCGATAACACGATTTCTGGGTAATCGGTATTCTTCAAACCTTTGGATGGTAAATAAAAATATTATTCACTGATGAATAGTAAACTTTAATGTCTTTTCGATTAGATCTAATTCTGCTGCAACAAAT
The DNA here is from genome assembly GCA_011764245.1 of Trialeurodes vaporariorum. Classification (NCBI taxonomy): domain Eukaryota; kingdom Metazoa; phylum Arthropoda; class Insecta; order Hemiptera; family Aleyrodidae; genus Trialeurodes; species Trialeurodes vaporariorum. Next base: position 8,133,281 of record VMOF01000001.1, read on the forward strand.
ACCATTGATGGCTTGAAAAAAACAGTGGCGGCTCGTGCAATCTGGCAACCGTGCACTTTGTCCATTAAAACGTATGCAAAAAGATCGATACTAGGTGAGGCGCTACGCCTCACCAAGTAATCGATTATTTTACACAGTTTTAAATGGAGGAAATCCATTGTTGCCACATTGCACGAGCCGCCGCTGGAAAAAAATCAGCTCTGATTATCATAAAATCAGCCATCGAAAAAACTTCGAATACGATTACCACCTCTATTTGCCCAACTCCGCCAGATCTTCCTCAAAAAGATTACACTTTTTTCATTGGCAGTAGTAGTAGCGTATTTTAACGAGAATACCAATTTCGCGCTTAAATCTGGACATCATTGGGCGCAGCAAGTCCTCTAAGGAACTGGTGCTCCCGATGAATGTCCGGATTCAAACACGAAAATTCACCTCTGATCCGGCGGATATTCCGACCAGATGGAGTTATGAGAAACCAGCAAGCGTCTGGATAATCTAAACCCTACTTTCCAGTTTCCAGTGGCAAATTTTTTCATTCTTGATACCGGCTTTAGCTTGCAAATCCGACAATGTAGGTATACAGTGTTTTGAAGCATCAATGACTTCAGAACTTGCCGAACCCCAACACTGAAAAAACAAAGTTTATGTACAGCCGAGGCAGCCTTTCAAAGTAGCTTCGCAGAGCAAAAGTTCAAGCTATACTGAAGAAAGTTACAGGTATGGTATGCCAAAGCACTACTTCGGTAGAACCAAAGCAAGGAAAGGGGCTGTGAATCTACAGAAGTAGTGCTTTGGTACGCCTGCAACTTTCTCCAGTACAGCTTGAACTTTTGCTCTGCGAAGCTATTTTGAAAGGCTGCCTCGGTTTTACTTGAACTTTGTTTTTTCGGTGAAATACTTATAAGAGCTTTATGAGTTGATGCTTTTACCTCGAAAAAATCTAACAAGCCACTCCGGATTTGTATCCTAAAATTCATTGGAATATTACACCGGCTCAAGTAAGATTACAGCGCTGTCAGCAGTATCGTACCTTACATACGGATAGAGACTCGCTATCAATAATCTCTTCTACGCCAACGCAACGTTTCGATGGACTCTAGAACTCAGCGTGGACGAACTTATAGCTCGTAAACTAGATCCATTTTCCGAATCGTTCACACTTGCAGCGGCAACGCAGTAAGCGCGGCTACCGATGGACGCTTTATTAGGTGTTTGCGTTACGTTGATTTGATTTCTCGTTGCATAATTCACAGTCTCGGATGTCAAAAGTACGCGTGGGAAATCTGTCCGACAAGCTACCCCCGTGCAACCTCACAAAAAAACAAAAACAAACAAACAAAACACAGAAGCCGCCGAGGACCAGCGCAGCGGCGACAAGTAGCGTCGGCCTGGTTCTCCATCACAACCTTGTTTTAAGCGTTTCGATTATGTAAAGACTAAAGGATGAACATCAATGATTGACCAAAAAGTAATATGGAAGCGAAGCTACGATTCCGAGATAAAAGCGAAGCTACGATTCCGAGATGGAATGCAACTTTGACGTGTGATTTACGGACGAATCGAATATACATTTTAAGACGGATTTAAACTTTGGTGAAGAATGAGCGGAGATCATAGCCGCAGCCAGCATATCGTCTTTCCCTCTCTCTTAGCCCATTTGAACGTATGTGTTAGAAAAGGACAGAAACAGGGGCTGAACTCACGTGACAGCTCCTATATCTATCCATCTTTTTCTAACACATGCGTTCAAATAGGCTAAGAGAGAGAAATACGATATTGTAAGACTACGGCATGGCGGAGATGAAGGGACTCAGTTAAACCGGTGTCGATAACGATATCAGTGTCAGTCAGTCAGTTAGTGTGCAGTGATCCTCATGCCGCGGCCGGGTCAACAACTAGTTTAGAACGAAGAGCAACAAAATTGGCTAGGGTAACAGTGGTCCTGCTTTCACATGGGCGGACACAGGAATTTGTCTGTCTCTCTCCCTTCCTATTTGAATGCGTGTGTTAAAAAATGACAAAGATTGGGGGTAGAGTCACATTATCCCGCCCCCTCTGCTATCCTTCTCTAACACATGTGTGCAAATTGACGGAGAGAGAGAGAGAAAGAACAATTCCTGCACTAATTGCAAGAGAAATTTGCCTGTTAATTCAACGGAAATTGTGAAATCCAAATAGCGTAGAATTTAGAAAGTAAGTTGGAAAATTCCACCAGCATTAAAACTAAGACAGGCAGGTGCAAAAATTCAAAAATTTGGCAACGCGGGAGAGGGGAGACCAGTGCTGCCAATTTATGAATGAAAATACTTCCAGTTTACATTGTTCTAAATAGAACGAATACGGTCCGAATTCCGAAACTGTACATTTGGCAATCCAGCAACGACGGCTCCGAAATTGAGACAAATTATTGACACAGCGCATGATTCATTGCGGAGAACGCGGTCTGTTTGTAACAGAGTGGCGATTTGGCGCTGCCGTGTGACGTCACTTGAGGTGATCATATCGGTTCTTTGCATCGATTTTATTTATAACTGAAACGGCGGAAAACCAGGAAAAAAAAACTGCTAGCGCCGGTGCAATAACCTCTGATGAAATTGCCGACATCTCGTCACCGAAAAAATTTAAATGCAAATGACGATAGAGCATTGTGAGCATCAGTGTTGTCAGCTCTTTGCAGTCCGGTTATTGTTTTTCACCCATTAGAGGCAACATTAAAGTATCGATTGATCATGGGAGGCACTGGTGCAACCAGGATCTCTTCCATCTCTCTCATTTCCTATTTGAATGTATAAGTAGGAAAAGGACAGAAAGAGGGGGTTTTGTCCCCTTGTCCATCCTTGTCTAACATACGTTTTTTAATGGAGAAAAGAGAGAGAGATGAAGAAACTCTCGGTGCGCTACTGATGGGAGGTGCTTATAAACTCCCTAACGATCGAGTTATTTTCATACAATTATAAGTTTTTTCTCGTCAACTTGTACTTTAAAGTAACTACGATCCAAAACAGCTCTCTTTCACCCTTGATCGAACTAGCGTTTGGACACATTCCTTAGCTGATGAAAAATAAAACCACTGCTTTTTCGAAACATTGGTGGATTCCAAATAGTGCTCTCTTTGAGGCAATGTGCATTTACCAAATTATGCTTTAAGTTATATTATGTCTATTCCATGAAAGAGCCCGAATTGATACACCAAAAACAATTAAAGGAATGAGATCCACCTCCCTATATCAAGGGCGGTTGAGCACCTTTTCAAGAGACGTGTATTAGTGTATCAAGCGTATAATAAGGAAAACAGTTATCAGGAATGCATATCATAATTGTCCAGCGAGATATTACACAACTTGTTTTTCCACTTGCTTTACGACGTTTTTTTTTTTTTTTTTCTAACAGTGTACATAGACACATGTTTCATTCACACATGCGTAGACTCGCTTTCGGTACTCGCAGAGCAGGAAAAGCTGCTCATGAACTGAATGGTACACAAATTGAGATCACTAACCCTTCTACGATCATAAATATAAACTTGAATTAGACCGCCCGTTTAGAAACGTCAAAGAACTTTAACAGAGAGGAGGGGGGGGGGGGTATCAAAATAACTTTACAGATTCTATAATCTGGGGCATTTTCCCATCAGCGGAAAAAGGGAAAAAGTGGAAACTCAAAGCGCTCCGTATCTTCAGCTAAAGAAATAAGTTTTGGGCAATGGAGAGGAAATTAAAAATCGAATCTATAATTTTTTTGATTTTTTTTATTCTTTCAAGTTTCAAACAGTGTTTGGTTCTGCGACCAAACCTGGGAAAACACTTGTGATTTGGACTTGATTTTTTTTTTTTTTTCGCTGAACACCTTATTGAGGTCAAAAGAAAGCGTTTCAGATCAGTTCTAGTATATTTCGAAATTTCCGAAGAATGTCCTCCAGACGCCCTGAGGACATCAAACGCCCATTTTACTATGCCGGGAAGGTAATTCAAAAGGGACTTTTGAAAATTCAACTAACGCAGTGAAAAAATTGCTATTTGGGGGGGGGGCATGATTTAAGGACAGCCTTTGTGTGTAACTTTATTCCGATATAAGAAAGAACCATATTGGATGTAAGTACGCAGACAAAGCGGATTGTAAATTCTAAAGAGGGACTTTAAGTTTTAAGTCAATCCAGAAATCCAGAAGTTAAAGAAGAGCTGCTGGGAACGAATGAAATAGAGAGAGAGAGAGAGAGAGTGGACAATTTTGGTCGTGAACAGGCCAAAATGGGTCAAAGTACATATACCCAAGTTCAGGTCGAGTTCCATTCCGAGTTGAGTGACCCGCGTCAGGTCGAAGTCAATCGCTTCGCGAAAAAACGTGATTTTTGTTTTCCTCATTGAACAAAGCATGGCTTAGCTTAAGTTTCGTGAGTCAGAACGATGGTGGACGAGGAATGGGGGGGGGGATAAAAACAAACAATCAATACACGAATGCCTCACCAGAACGAGAGGACCGAACAAATTAGATGCAATTTGCAGAGTCATGCGCTTTCATAACTGTCATAACTCAAAACTCCCGAGTCAAAAATATAATTAGGGGACCAAAGGAATTCGGAGAGTCAACGCCTCCTCGCAGGACCGTAATTGGCCTTCACTTTTAGCTCCTCAGGTCCTCCGAACATGATTTGGTTTAAGGTGGTTTCCCTTCACTCTGTAGTAAGATAAGAGTGAGTGTGTGCGCAGAAATCTATGACAAAATTCGTGAGTTCTTTCCTTCAAAGCGTTAAGAAAGAAATGCAAGGGGGAGGGGGGGCTGCTTTAGCTCACGTGGGGGTCATTTCATTTCCAGGTTCAAACGCGTAGTTACGAGAATATGCCTCCTCTATCTCATTGCCTTTGTTAGTTTCGAGAACATGAATAATCCGCCAGAGGAAAAACTCCTCCGACCGCCGATTTTCTGGCAAGGCGACAATTCTGCGCACTGTGAAAGACTAATCGATCAAAGTCAAAATACAGAGTGGATTAAAATTTTCCGAGCGCGCTTGCGTACTTACGAGCGTATTTCGACGCGCATTGCGGACAACATGACGAAACGGTAGATTTCACAGCGTGGCGGTACAGCCGGCGCTGACTACCACTTCTTAAAAATCAACCTGGACAACCCGCGTGTCAACGCTCGTACCCAAAATTAGGCGATTTATACGCGCAGGGCGGACACGTCAAGGAACAAAGGTGCCAGGAGTCCAACGCATAACTGCGCCATGGATTAGCGGCCGGATAATATCAGACAGCGTCATCCGGAGGTGGGATAGAGGGGAGGGGGTGAAGAGGGCCGCAACCGTCGCGCCTCGCGAGGGGATGAATGTGAAGGGAGATGCCAACCGGGGGGGGGGGGGGGGCAACAGCATAAACAGCTTTATGACCGTGAGGAGGGGGGGGGGCAACCGAGTGATGATACACACACGCACACCAACACACACATCACTTCGTTTTACACACACACGTTGAAATAAATAATCATATCTGCGACACTCATTTAATTAGAGGGTGCATATTAAATGACCTTCATTTATCACGTGTGTCGTTGACATCATAGAATGCGAGAGAAAGAAAGATGACATGAAGTCGAGAGAGAAAGAGAGAGACGGAGAGATATAGTGAAGGCGAGAGAGATTGGGTGATGCCGTGATGGTGATGATGACGGTGCGGTGACAACGAACTCCGGAGCAGGTCTGCGCGCCGCGCCGCGTCCGAAAAATCATAAACTCGTCAACTGTCATCCGCCATCTTGTTTCTATTTTATCAATTGGCATTTGCAGAGCGCGAAACGCTCCAACACGGTCGCCGCGACGCGACGCGATGCTCGCGTCTGTGCGGTGCGCGTCGCCCGCCAATGGCAATGTACCGTTGACGCCAACGCGTTTTTCAGCTGCACTCCGGGTATACAGAGTTGTCACGTCTAAATGACGTTGAATGTGGGGTGCTTCAACTCCAGAGCTGCTGCCGTCTCCTGTATACTTAAACTGACTTAAAAAGCATTTTTCAATTCACCGATGATTCAACCGGCTGACCAAACGATAACACAGTTCATCAGTTCATCGTAAGACTGTATGCACGAATGCCGAAAATAACACTAAACGAATTGGGAATATTCTGATGGTATATCGGTGGTTCCACCAATTGCACCGATTGATAAAAGATTACAGATGCAAATATTTCCGTGCTTTAGTCATACACTAAACTTGAGTCTCAAAAGTGAAATGTATTGGTCAGTCGGTAGAATAATCGGTGAGTTAAAAAATGTATAGTTAAATAGACACGAAACAACAGCTCTCTTGCTCTGCTTCACACCCCACACATCCTATCCGCTAACGTTCAGCCAGAACGACTTGATAGGACAATTTTGAAGATAGCAACAGTCCATTGCGGTTATTTAGAACCAAATATTTCCCCCCCCCCCTCATCCCATGGGTGGAGGGGGGGGGGGTGTGTTATAAAGGAATAGATTGAACGACAGAGTTGAAAAATACACCGTAGAAATGCCCTCCAGTTTCCACTTCAGAGCCGATTTGAAAAATGACGAGTTCCAACGTGCATCATGGCAACGCAACGGAGTTGACCGAAAACCATCATTCATTCTCTCACCAAGCGAGACCGACTGGGCTGCCACAACTTTGTCCAACGATCGACACGGGTAAATGAAAAAAAGAGGAGTATGGGGGGGGGGGGGGAGATAAATAAAAAATAACAAATACGGCGGACAGATCTGTAAGGATTCATACGTAGAAAAACTCCCCTCGCCACTTTTATTTTGTAATTACAACAGAAAAATTAATACATTGGACGAATGCTCTGAATGAGACGCCTCCGGTGAGTTCGATGGGATGGATCTCCCGGGGAAAAAAAAAATAATTTTATTCGATCGTTTACGTTCAAATGAAGGGCGAGGGCGTATACTTTGCAACAAAGTTAAAACAAAGCTCCCTTCTAAAAATAATAAAAAAATAAAAACTTTTCAGGAGGAGGTTGGTAAAAAATGAAAGGGTGAATGTCGATGATACATAATGAATGGTGGATTCGTAAGCTTTATTTCACTCTCAAAATCCAATCAAACGAGACGCAGCGATTATAAAATAAACCATCCCTACAATGGGGCTATTGCACACTTTTGCTATAAGCGATTTAACAGTCGATTGAGGCGTAAAAACCTCAAAAAATAACGATGGCGGTACTAAAAACTTCCAAAATCCACTCCTAAACTCAATAAACGCAGTTATTTGCGCGAGCGTAATGGTGGCCGAAGGTACTAACAATGGGAGATTCCTATCTTAATTTCGTCACTCTTTCTATGCTGACAAGGATGATTCACAGAGTAATTAGTCATCAGAGTGATGATCCACATCCGCTGAATGGTGCCGCAACACCTAGTGACACCGGTGTCAAATGAAAGTAGTCTCTTATTGGTCACTTCTTGATGGAATTTCAGAATTGTTAGATGGGAATCTCCCATTGTTAGTGCCTTCGGCCACCATTACGCTCCCGCAAATAACTGCGTTTATTGAGTTTAGGAGTGGTTTTTGAAGTTTTTAGTGCCGCCATCGTTATTTTTTGAGGTTTTTACGCCATGATCGACTATTAAATCGCTTATAGAAAAAGTGTGCAATAGCCCCATTCACTAGCAACTCATAGAGAGTAAGGACCGTTAACACCAGGTCAGTCCAGTGGCGCTGCTTTCTTTGCGCTCTCATCCATTGTCAATATTTTATTTTATTTCTAGCAACCCCCAAACTGTTTTCAATTTGTAAGCAAAGATTACAGCACTACCCGCAGACTGACCTGGTATACATATGGACCTTGATAAGCTGGCTTATCTTTTGTCTCGAGGTTTTAACGCTTTTCGGCGGAGGTCATAGATATTAAAATACTGGCGATTAAGCAAGCAAGTGCCGAAAATAAACTTGCGAATTCTCGAGATAGCAAGGTTTGCGAGACTCAACGATGCTTGATGCTTACGTATGTTCGCATAACTTGTCGGTGAATTAGTTACAGTTTATTTTGCAAACCAGATTGACACAGGCATATCCAGAAATTCAAAAGAAAAATTAGGTAAAAAGAAAACAAGATTGTGGTTCCATGAAATCATGCGTCAAGTAATTCTGTATTCTCACCGGTGGATAAGAAAAATAAGTAAATTGAATTCAAAGAAGCTCAACCCACTTAGAATTAGAATCTGACTGTCAAAACTTTGAAGTTGCAACCCATTCGAAGGGGCCTCTTCTCTCGACAGAACTAAACCTCAGCCATATCACTGTTTCGACTAGATTCAAAAAGACCTTCGCTTCAGCTGCCTTCAAACTTAATGGTTAAAAATAATAACTTCAGATTTCACCCTTACTGACAATATGAGCGTCGAAGATCTGTTCGATAAAAACATGGGTGTAATAAAAATTAATGGATTTGAAGAGAGCATTGATAAATAGCAGAGAGCAGAGGTGATAAGTCGTAAAAGATTGAGAGGGGGGGGGGAGTAAATAAGGGACCAAGACGGGGAAAGATGGGAAAGGACTGACACAAAAAATAAGAGAGAGGGGAGTGACAAAATGACGTAATGAACTGAAGAAGTCGGACACGGCTCATCCGTCAGCGTTTCGCACTTACTTGCAGGGATGCCAAATATGTGGAAAATAATAATAAAATATAGACGGTTCGTCAATTTTTAGTCGGTCGTTTAATTTCCTGACAATCGATGAGTGCGCTTTGAATTATTGAGTCGCTTGAAGAAAACGATTCGCACACATTAATTGAGTAATGAAAATGTACAGAAAATTCTTGTGACGTAGAATTTATTGTCAAACAAATCCTTATTAGATGTATAGATTCGATACAGATAAGTTTCGGTCACAAGAACCATCACCAGCATTACCTATACTGTAGTGATTAGCAAATTAGAAAATATTGAGGGTGGGGGGGGGGGGGGGGGAAGGGGGGCACCAGCAACTCGCCTCGGATGAAAATGTTTTTAAGTTACGAGAGTGGAATTAAAATTAGTGCTGAGGTGTCAATGTGTTCAAATTATGTTCCAAAAGTCTTCACCAGGTTCAGGTAAAAAAAAAAAAAATCTCAATTCGATAAACAAAGGGAGATTACTATGCTTAAGCTCTCTTCATCCTTCAATCTCTGCTATAATATCATCAAATTCACAAAATGTTGCATTTAAAACACTCTGTATAGTAACTGAATTGCGCTACAAATAACAACAAAAGCAAATGGAGCTCCAATTTCTCATTATTCCTGGATTAAAAAGAAAAGCGTCTGTTAACGTTCACCTTAATACGAAAATCGAAAGAAACAAAAATCATAAATTTTAGGTTAGGAAATTTGGCAACCCCTTCGTTGGCGTTTGAGAATCAGCTTCTGACTCCTTGTCTGAGGGCCAAAACAGTTCGAGAGCAGTATCATCGAGAAGTCACTCTTTAGTTACGATACGAACCCGCACGCACGCAAATGCGATTTCATAATCTCGGCGGATCAAACTCGGACTTACGATTCGACCTACATTTTAGGCCACAATCCTTGTTTCTCAGCTTGCCAAATGACGGAATTCCGCATGATGGAGCCCTATCTCAGTCAAAGCTTTCGTCTTGGGCTAGGAGCCCGGTGCCGTCGAATAGGCCAACACCCACGATTAAAACACTATGGTCTGCAATCGAAAAAATGTGGCCAGTAGAAAAAAGTCAAACAAAAATCATCGTTTTCGACCTTTTAAGCTTTAATTTAAATATTTCCAGAGACATTTCTACGGTTAAATTTACTTACGGAATGGATCTTTTATGATAAAGATTGGTCTTAAAAGATTACAAGATGAACCGTTTACTTTCAGATTTTCGGCCACGTTTTGTCGATCTTAGACCATAGTGGAACGGTCCCCGAACAGTGGCGTAGCATGCAATTTTGCTGCGTTGCATTGTGGCAACTTAAACCCACCTGAAAGGTTGAAAGTAAAAGGTGTTCACCGAACACCTAGCAGTTCGATTTTTTTTCTTAGATTTAAATGGACGAACTGCAACGTTGCCAAATTACACGCTACGCCACTTCCCCCGAAAGGACGAACAGGGTTCGTTTCATGGGAGGTTTCTGTAAAGTGGGATAAATCCCCCTCCATGGCTCAGATTTTGTTGAAAATTGTGATAGTGACACTTCGGAAATCATAATTATTTTTGAAAACAACCGTTCCTGAAGAAAATTAGGGTTCATCCCACCACTAAATCCCAGATTAAAGGAGGATATTATTCACATATTTTCTTTTTCAATGCTATCACCACGGAAAAAGATCTACTTGAAGAGGCCAGAGTATAAATAAAAAGATCCGAAATTAATTCCAGGCATTTTCGACGAGAATTCTCGAATTCATTCCGGTAAGTATGAGATTTTCCGCTAGATAATGATAATTCTGGTGGAACAGACCATCAGGCTGATTTTGAAGCATCATCGCATCGTAATCGTATCGAGTGTGTGTTATTCTTAGGGCCCTTAGGGGTGGTGTTATTACGATAGGTTCTATTCCGATTGTAACCCTTCCATCTCCACAATAAGTGCGAGTCATCGGTGAATTTACGCTAAGATGGAAGGGTTTTCTATCGGTGTTACACCGCCCATAAGAATAACACGTCATCGATCATCCGCTCGGATACATTACGATACGATCGTTTATAATTGACCAGCAGCATTTCTTTCCGGACCTTCTTATTGGGCCTGTCTTCATATTAGGAACTTTTTTCTCGGTGACTTAACGGCTTTCAGACAATTCTAAGATACTTCACGGAGAACGAGTAACTTTTAGTAGCAGCACTGATATTTTGGATGATTTCCGCAGTCCAAAACTATGAACGACTGGTACTAAAATAATTGCGTGTTCAATACATCACACATTGGACACGTCCAATGAATGACTGTCGTAGTTGTGGCCCAACTAATTATTTACTTATCACACGCCACCTTATGAAATGAGAAAGTGACCGTGGAAATTATGTAATAAATTAAGGTGCTAACGATAATTTCTTTCTCTCCGTACAGGCGGTTAAAAATTCCTGGGTCCTCTCAAGCTGAAACTCGTGAAATTGGAGGAAAGGAAGGAATTTCGAAAAATTACAAAAGAAAATAAAAGCGGCACGACTTAAAATAAACGAGGAAAAACTGGTTTACCTACGCAGGCCACGGTTGTTATCGCGTTGAAAATATTCGACCACGATTTGATTCTAAATTTAACGATCGACAGCGAGAAAAAATACTTGCCTTGCTTTAAGTTATAAGTTAATGTCGAGAGAGATTATAAAAAAAAAAAAAAAAAAAAAAAAATAAACAGAGAGAACCAGATGCTTCAAATAAATCTCGATCATTTCAATCGGTCTTTTTTTTTTTTAGGACACCAGGGTGTGAAATCCTAATTTAAGGCAAAAATTGAGATATAGAATACACGATGGATTCAGGAGGAGGTGGGGTGTTCCTGTTCTTTACTAAGTAATTGCTAGTGGTGATCAAGGAAAATGAAATAATGCATCGAGTAACGTGATGAATTAAAATAACATTTTAAGTTTACGCATATTCATTTCATCTCTGCTACAAACAAGTGCTAAAAGGAAAAATCCTGAAGATAGGAGGATTCCACACATGAGTCGATAGTGGAGGCTAGGGGAGGAAAATCAGAATCTCAACATCATAAATTCGACTCATTTCATTTTAAGCCCGCCTCACGACGACTCCAATGAACGGAAACAACAGGTAGAGTATGAAAGAAGACAGGTTCACTTCTCACAACTGTGAGTTCGCATTAATAACACTGTTCATCTACGCAGGAAGAGAGAAAGTGTTTCACGGAAAACCGAGATGGTTATACACCTGAAAAAGGAAGGGTAGGTTAGGGTCTCGAAACCAGAAATTGATTTTCAAAAGGCAGCGGAAAAAACCTAGCGACTGAAAAAACGACAGGTTGGACACAAAACGCACAGGTACAAACAGACGTTCTATTCTGGATATTCGGACACCTTCACCGAAGTGTTGCCAGATTTTCAAATAAATTACCAAATTTCACACCACGTCAAAAGGGAGAAATCGGATAGTTATCTAAATAATGGCAACACTGCTTCAACGGTCACGTTTCTTCGCCGGAATTTACCGATTCGAGGTTGCACATTATTTACCTACTTTCCGAAACTCACAATGGACACAAAAGAGAACAAAGACCGGGCAATACATAATCTTTGTTCGAAAGGAGAACAGAGAAAAAGAAGAAAACCTTCATAAAATCATCTGAATGGCCTTGAAAAAAAAAAAAAAAAAAAAAAAAAAAAATTCAAGCCCGTTCAAAAGACATGAGAGAAACGGTGAATATCAGGGCCTGGTCCGATCTAAAAGTGACTTTGTCAGGACACGAACTAACACACATGTCATAGATATGCCAAACGGGAAAATACGAGCCCGTATAAACGAAAATATTGAGGTATTTTATTGATACATAGCAGAATTTAGGCATTTCTGATACTTAATTACGAAACCAACGACAGCAATGCAATTGAATACAGAGAATCTTTTAATCAGTGGCGTACGCAGGATTTTTTTTTGGTAGGGGCTTGTGCACTGATGAGCATTAGACTGAATATAGTTCACCCTTCCCCCCCCGCCCCTTAAAATTGGAGGTCTGTACACCACTCTGCCTGAAATATTCAAAAATGCCCTATAAACCTACAAATTTTATAATATTACCTTAATCATTCAACTAAATTGTGCCCTTCGGAAAGAAAACACAAGTAGATTTTTCCAATAGGAGTATCAGAAAAAATCCTTGCAATACAAATTCCCTGCCTTAATTTTTTATCTGCTTCACATCACTGGTTTAAGTGCAAAGTCATCCCCAACACGGAATAAAAGATTTGGAACCACTACATTTTTCATGGAACATATGCAGTCAAAATTGAGTCACTGGCCACAGGTCGCGGGAAGGGCAGCTTTCTGTTCTGGAGTTTTAGGATCATTTTTGCCAAGAACATTTTCTCTCAAGGAAAGAGAAACTTCTTTCCTAATCTATCATGAAGAATATCCCTTAAAAACTGAAGATAAGCGTACGCTTTTGCTGGAATTGAAATGAAATGTGAGACTGAAACGTTGTAATGCAGTGGTGCCTTTATTGGCAGTAAAGGAGATCAATAAGAGTTTTACTTCGCCTTTCACCCAAATTAGACTTTCCACAAATCCTACAAAGGCACAAACATACCACTTCAGAAAATTTCTTCAATCTGTAAAGATAAATTAATTTGTCATTCCACTTCCAAAATTTACAATTCACCAAGTAGGTTCTTGATAAATGCATGGTTTCAACTCCTACTACTTATAGATGGGCCACTGCTGTCTCTTGGCAAACAAAATAAATTTGAAAGACATGTCATAATAAAAATATTAAGTAAAGAATGCCTCTTTTTTCAGCAAGAATACATTAAGTTTAAATTTTAAAGAGGAGCAGCAGTGTGAAAGGGGATGTTTGACTTGAATCAGAGTTAATAGATCATCTTGCTCTGTCAGAAGGACCTTTGGAGGGAGTCATTATTAAGTGTCATCATGTTCCTTAGTCAAACAGTGCCTTTGAGAATATTCTAATAACGTAAGAATGAAAGTGTAATTTAATCCAACTCCTGTGATGCGAGTGCATTTTGTGAGCTTGAATTGATACTACCTTAATAGCCATGTTAGCATGTAGCTGTCCCCTTTATTATCCTTCTAGATCATTTAATAAGGGTCATGGTTGTGTAGTAATACTTCCTCTATTTTTGGACGAAGCCTCTGAAGTAGTAAACCTGGTCGAAATTATCATGGCCAACAAAATTCAGGGTCAAGCTAATTAGGTACTTTGAAATTCGCGAGCAAATGATGGGTGAAATTCCTTCTTTCCAAACTCACTCAGCAAAACATTTTTGTACATGGGCAATGGCCTCCGCAGTCATTAGTCTCTCTCGATTTTATTCCAGTTTGAGTGAATGTACTAGAAAAGGAAAGAGATAGGGGCTGAAGTCGCGCTCTAGCGCCTGTTTCGGTCCTTTCACTCCTCACCTGTTCAAATAAGGAAACAGGGAGAAAGACAAATTCCTGTGCACACTACTGCTTATGGGTCTATCCTAACAGAAAACTAGAATAGTCCAAATAGTTATAGAATGAAGGGTTTAGTTGCAAAAAATTTATGAAATTCTCTTAATTTCTGACCGGAAATCTCAAAATCAGAAAGGTCCTTCAAGCAATCAGAAGCTGTCCAAGATGAAATTTAACTCGCTTGACGGTGGCTGATGCAGGACTTTTGATGGTGGTAGGGGCTTGCGCTGATGAGCGATGGACTAAAGTATTCCCCTTCACCCTTAAAAATTGAGGTCTGGACCCCTGAGTACGCCACCGAAGCTTGGTCAACACATTTCAGTAATTTCACTCACAATAAGTACAACCGTCTCCCTGCAATATCGCATTCCTGGTGTGAAGACCGAGTGAACTTATCACTGCCAAGTGCACTCTCGATGTGATACCTACAATGCTAAGGAACAGGCTGACAAACTTACTCAACTGGGCTTGATTCAAAAATATTATGACAAGAAAGCTCTCTAATTTTAAAGGGAAAGACTCGTGTAGGAATGTTGACTGACTACAGGTTAGACTATAGGAGACGTTCACTGAATATTTCGATGGGGGTGAACAATAAACCAACACATGGCCTGAGTTCATAAACCCTCAGAATCACAATATATGTAAATTTTAGAGGCATGTGTAAATAAACATAACCTTGCATCAGACTGTAGGAATCAATCAATCTTATGTAATGGTCAGTTGAGGGAGGAAAAAGTAAGGTTATAAATCACAGGAGTGTGCCGAAAATTTGAGAAATAAAACAAAATGACAATGGATGAGGGCTAAATAAGAACCCAATCTTACCTTTCACGTGGTGGTGGTTCGCCGGATTTCGTTCCACGAATCGGACCACCCACGTTACATAAAAAGGGGGGAAAAGATCAAGCATGGTCGGCGAACCGTGCAAGTTGAAACCTGTGATAGGCGAGCCGACAATCTTTCATTGCGAGGAAATTCCGTGGAGAGGAATTTGAGATAGATTAAAATGAAGAATAGTAGAGTACCAGGAAATAAAATGAGAATATTTACCGCTAAAACTGCAGACAGGATAAAGAAAGGTGCATCCGATTTATCAAATACAGGGAGGCTATACCGACCGCAATGGAGATGAGCAACGGTTAACGTACAGAAAGATACAAATTTTTAAGTTCTGATAAAAATACGGAATTAATGTGAGGGAAATCGGAGTTCGATTAATCAAGATTCCCAACAATTAAATTAAACACATGATCGTAACAAAGAAATTCGTAGAAAAACTGCCAATGAGGTGGAAAATATACACAATTGATAATATTATAACGACCGATTCACTGAGTTGAGAATAAAACAACGAACAGAAAAATGAAAACTAACAAATCGAAAAGAAACAAACGGAAACAAAGCACGTTGTACGTAATAAAATTAACAAAACTTGAACAAGGAAAATTTTAGAATAAGTTAAGTTTGATTTGAACGAACAAGCACAGGCCTCAGCCGATGTTAGCTGACTGCGTGTCGGGACGAAACTGACTCGAATCGGAGGAGCGAAAGAGCGCGTAGCGACGGGAAACGAGAAGTGTGGGGTCTGCAGAGAGCAAGCGAGACAGAGCGCGCGCCCGCCATGCGGTAGGAGCAGAGAGAGGGAGAAAGAGAGGGAGAGGGCTGCGACGGTGAAAAAGGGGAGAGGAGAATCAGGATCACGAACTCGAGGGGGGAGACGAGTTTTAGTTCAGTTCAGTTCAGTTCAGTCAGACACTATGGGCAACTATCATAAAGAATAGTTCCAACTCAAACTGCTACAGAACGACGAGGGCGCTGCTGTACAAGGCACAAATGCACATGTTTCGTTCGGAATAGACTTCTTTCTTTGTTTCAGCCCCTACAAATTCCTTTCCCGGAATCGTAGCCCACTGCATCTTTTTCAGCGGTGAAATGGCTCCACGCGCCACCTTCACCCCTCTCTTAAAATTTCCCCAACTCATGCCGAAATTGGTAAATCAAGGGTCATGGCAGCACCAATTTCATGAACTCGCTGAGAGGTGTGGGGGGGGGGGGGGCATCTCAAGCAAGAATTGAATCGAAAATATTCCGATGTTTTTCTTAAAGAATTATGACATTTTCTCTGCGATCAATACATTGCATTGTGTAATCAGTAGCGGCTATTAAATTGCGATGTATCAATAACTTCTCCATTTAAACCCATGGCAATTGATAGATTGTTTGTGGATTCAATTGAAACTCCACATAATCGATATTTTTGCCCAGATTTTAATGGGAGAGAAACGCGAATCGATTGTTCGCCTTTGCAATCACTGAGTGAGAACTGAAGAGTCTAGAAAAACGATAAATTTTTGGTTTTTGGTTAAGGGAAAAGAGGAAATTATGTATAAAGTTAATTCTTTCTTAAAAGAATCGATGTATTACCATCCACCAAAATCGATTGTCTTGCGTCTGTAGATCTTTATTCGATGTGTGCTTTTGTAATCCGTTATAGATGACTATGAAAACTTTAATTTCTAGACTTCTGTGACATTTTCAGTTTTTTCCCTGCGGGCTGATCGTTTATTTTCACACTATAAACTGATAGGTAAGACTGTCTATGTGAGTGACGCTATTGGTCTAAATGTGTAAGACTTGGCTGTTGCTATGGTGACTAGAGTTTAACTGTCCATTTTTAAAAGCTGCCTACCCATGAGTAGCCTATATAAAAATATAGCAAACGGGAAACTTAAGGATGATTACCATAGCGACGGCCTAGTTTCACAATGCTCGACCAATAGCGTCACTCATAGACAGTCTTATAGCCATCACTTCAAAGTAAAACTAAACAATCCTGCAGGACTCGACTTCAATTTGTAATAATATCCAGACTCCTGCGGTAGGGCTTAGTACTTACACGCATCTAACATGGCCAGTGGCAGCTCATGCTATTTGGCAACCATGTTCTTGCCATTAAATATTAATGCCATTTGATTCTATTCTAAAGAATCGATATCTCAGGGATTCCGTGAATCCCTTGAAGATCGATTATTTTACGTGGGTTTAAATGGAGAGAATCCGTTGTCGCCCCGGTGCACGAGCTGTCTGCCAATGGCAATCATATCGCGATTTAGTATAATGTGTTTATTATAATAAAAATGACCGAAAATGAATAATGTAATGGGGGAAAAAAAGAGGTAAAAAATGCACTGATGAATCGGAAACAAAAAATTGGTAAAAGATGAATAAATAAAATAAAAAAAAATAAAAATAAAAATGAATGGAAAGAATAAAACTAAATCCCCGACTAAGAGATTTAATAACTCGGTCGGTGGCGGTGGAGGGCAGAGCTGAAACATATTCGAACGTCGCATACATATATGATTGTAACTTCAATGTTTTGTGACTATAGAGTATGTATATACGAATACATACTGTACAAAAGTAATATTGATTTATTTTCATGTGCTCTGAGTCTTTATACTTTCTCGACGTTTACGTGCTAACAAACCCGTGCTCAGGCAGTGCGCAAAATGTTGATACGTTCCAATATAATTTACATAAAAAAAAAAAAAAAAAAAAAAAAAAAAAAAAATGAAAATTGAAAAAAATGAGAAAAAAGAGGAGAGGATTAAGTCATAATTTTTTACAACAGCGCGCAGCTGCACCGCTGCGCAGGCCAGCCGCCTGCGCCTCTTCCTCTGGTACTTGAA
The DNA here is from genome assembly GCA_011764245.1 of Trialeurodes vaporariorum. Taxonomy (NCBI): domain Eukaryota; kingdom Metazoa; phylum Arthropoda; class Insecta; order Hemiptera; family Aleyrodidae; genus Trialeurodes; species Trialeurodes vaporariorum. The sequence continues at coordinate 8,151,075 of VMOF01000001.1, forward strand.
AATGCATGAGTGCATTGAAAAATAACATACTTTTTATTCGCGCCAGACTTAAAGAGTGTGATGCCTCTATAATATAAGCACTCATTCTCTCTCTTTCCCCATTCAAACATTTGCGTTAGAAAAGGACAGCTTATATGGGTAGTCACGTGACTTTATCACCCCTTCTACTGTACTTTTCCAACACATGCGTCCATATGACAGAGAGAGAAAGACAATATCCTGGATACCGGATCCATCCCGGATCCACCAGTGTCTGTAAGTCATCGTCTATATCGAGACAGCTTGGCTGAATGGAGCTCTTGCAAGGTTTTGCTGTAGACAAAATGGGCTTTCAATATTAATGTAAAATGCTGCGAAAATAACGATAAGACTATTAAAAAAGTCTAAAACTCACTCCTCGCAGAGAAAACTTACCTTGAAATTTCGGGTGACCACCCTTGCATGTATGCACCAACCTTGGATTCGGACCCCAAACAAAAGAACAGGGATATGAAATTAAGTGCCGTCTTCCTCGTTTATTACGCAACGTAGAACTTTTCTGTGGTTATCACCGTGCTCCTAGTGACAAACTGTGTATAAATAGACCATTAATTCCTTCAAATTTACTTTCTAAAAGCAAATTCATTAATCTCATTGCTCAAATTCGTATAGGTTATGTTATTTTGTTTGGGGTCCGAATCCGAGGTTGATGCATACACGCAAGGGTGGTATCCCGAAATTTCAAGTAATAAGTGTTCTCTGCGAGGAGTGAGTTTTAGACTTTTTCAATGGGGTCATCGTTATTTTAGCAGCATTTTACATTGGAATTGATACTCCATTTGCGAACAGCAATACCGTGCAAGAGCTCCATTGCAGTACTTACAATTAGTTGCAGTGGCGTAGCGTGCAATTTGGCAACGGTGCCGTTCGTCCATTTGAACCCATGAAAAAGATCGAACTATTGGGTGTTCGGTGAGCACCTTTGCATTCGACCATTTACATGGGTTTAAATGGATACAGTACAGCGTTGCCAAATTGCACGCTACGCCACTGGTGGCGGCAGAGCTGCCGTTTTGCGTCAATTCATCGATGATTCCACCGGTTGAGAAAATACTACACAGATCAGTTTAGTTTATGACCATTAAACCACGAAAATACTCTGGTTCTGTAATCTTTTCTCTACCGGTGGAGTCATATAATCAAAGAGTATATCATCATACTGACTTTAAAAAACTTGCTTAATAATTTAGATTGAAACAGAGTATTTTTAAGCAATATATAGACAGTCATAAACTGAACTGAAACCGGTGGAGTCATCGGTGAATTGAAAAATTCCATTGAATATACACAGAACGGCAGCTCTGAGTGGCGGCCACTGGCGCAACCAGGATATCTTCCATCTCTCTCATTTCCCATTTGAATGTATGAGTATAGGAAAAGGACAGAAGGAAAGGGTTTTATCCCCTTGTCCATCCTTGTCTAACATACGTTTCTTAATGGAGAAAAGAGAGAGATGAAGAAACTCTCGGTGCGCTACTGGTGGCGGCACGTGAATAATTGACTGTCGTTTTTCTCCCATTCAAATTGACTCGTGGTGATTTCATTAATCGTGGTGGTTATTATGTTCCAAACAATTGAGGAACCAAAAAAAAACATCTTAGAATCTATAACCCACAAATGAAGAGGCATCATGAAACTCCAATCTTACGGTTTTTGCTGATTGTTAGAGACTAGCTCACTGATATAATGATTCCAAAGAACTTTCATCATCATGAGAGAACACAGGAAAACTCACCTGAAACAGAAAACAGAGGACAGAACCATTAAATTTTTATTCTTGAGTAAGAAAAATAGTCTCGCAAGAAGTAAATTAAAAACAATCTCTCTTGAAGTCGACCCCGTGCCTGGGCCGCGTGCCATGGTGATCGTACAAACTATAGGGATTTATAAATAGGGGGGGGGGGGGGAAAAAAGAGCCAATTCTATGTTTTACTGAAGGGATTTTTCGCGTCATGCAACAGTTTGATTAATTTAAGGGGTTTGGTTTGTCTTGTCTCACACCCCCACCTGTAATATTGCCCGCGACATCAAACTTATCACCATGCACAGAAAAAACAGGAAAAAGCACTTTGGTAGCGCTGACAAAACCTTTGGTAGAAAAATGACCCAGCAAAAGACTTTAGTTGAGCTAACCAAATTTTCAGTTCACCCAACAAAATGTCTTTAGTCAGGCGTACAAAACCTTTGGTTAGCTCAACTAAAGTCTTTTGCTGGGTCATTTTTCTACCAAAGGTTTTGTCAGCGCTACCAAAGTGCTTTTTCCTGTTTTTTCTGTGTGGACTGTCGAGTATACCTCCCATTAAAAAAGTTGAAATAATTTTCCTACCCTTCAGGAAATTCCCCAGAATTTTCGAAACATATAGTAAAATTTCAATAAAAATCAAACTCTCAAACACAATCACAATATTTGTCCAAAGAACGAACGATGAAACAAAACACCGAGCGAAAACCCCCGATTTGCATCTCATAATGCCTCTACGATTGAAAAAGGAAAGGTAAAAAGTAGACAAAAAAACAAATACCAATCGTCGGTAGAGTAATTCCTCCCTGTCTTCTCCGTTCTCTCTCTCTCTAAACCCTCCCCTTGAGCCTTCCTTCGATCATTCGACCTCATGCTGTGCCTTGGGAATATATTAAGCTAACGTCTTTCGAACAAAAGACATTACTTCGATTCTTTTCTCTTTCTCAATCTCACTCTCTCACTCTCTCGCCCTCTCTCTTTCTCTCTCTCTCTCTCTCTCTCTCTCTCTCTCTCTCTCTCTCTCTCTCTCTCGCATAAAGTCAGAAGACGTTCTCGTTCTCCTCGACTCCTTCCCCTATGATTGCAGACGAATTTTTCATTTTAGTCGGCAACTGTTCAAAGAGATTGCGTGTGAATTCTTTGTGAAAATACTTTGCAGACGTCAATAAAATAAAATACACACTGAAAAGATTGGTCTGATTGTGAGAAGAAAAGACTATAAAAAAAAAGTGTAAATGCATGGTGCCAGTGGCGTCGCCTGCCATCTGGCAACAATGCAACTGCTCCATTAGAACTCATTAAATAAATCTAATTTTCCTTGTGCACTGTGCCCTGAATTCGATCTTTTACATGAGTTTAAATGGATAGAATACATTGTTGCCAAATTGCACGCGACGCCACTGCATGGTGCTGATACATAAGTATAGCAAACCCCGCCCGGCACGTCCCCATCAGCTAAGAAACTTTGTTCGAAAAGTTATCAATTTTTACCGATCGCCACCACCGTGAAAATTTTTTACCAGCCGTGACATAGAAATGTCATCACTTTGCTTTCAAATTTTTTAGCGCTTTATCAATATAATCAAATTAAATCAAATCGAGATTTTCGGCGAGGAATAAGAAGGAAGCATCTGTCCAATTTATTCAACAGAATTAATTGTGAAGGAGAACTGCGAGTAAAATGTGGAATTTGAGATCTTTGTCTGCAATGCATTTTGATGGATCAGATAGTAAACATACTTTAACACTTTCAATACCAATTTCGTATGTGTAATAATACCGCGGGCTCTCTTGAATCAGGCAATCAGGCGGGTAGATAAATATTCCTACTTCGCGGTACATGTTTTTGCCTCTATCATCAATTGAAGGCGCTCTACAATGCATTCAGCTCACACAATTTATTCAACTATTTCTTTCAATCAGGCGGGTAGATAAATATTCCTACTTTGCAGTACATGTTTTTGCCTCTATCATGAATTGAAGGCGCTCTACAATGCATTCAACTCACACAATATATCCAACCATCTCTTAAAGTCAATCTAATGAAATGAAACTTTGTGAAGTAAATTAAAGAAAACTTCTGTGTTCAGGCTGGTCGTGGTACTCAAAAGGTTAGTGACGAGCTGCAGAGTTTGGATGAAAAACACCTTAGTGCATGCGATGGAGACATCAGAAGATATTTCGAAGCCAAAGGCGCACCCAGAAGTGTGTCTGCCTCTCTCTTTACCCATTTGAACGCATGCTTAACCCTTTATTGCATAAAGTTACCTCCACGTGAAAACAAAAATACACGTAATCTTATGAAAATTCAAAAAAATTGGGTAACAAAGTTTTTAGAAATTTGAATCTAGGAAACTATAATAGGTCCAGTGCTAATCTGTAGCAGAGAAAATAATTGATGATGCGATAAAGGGTTCAAAAAGAACGGAAATTAATGCTGCAGTCACATGACAGCTCCTCTCTCCATCATTTTCAAACACATCTGTTTTTAAAGGGCAAAGAGTCGAGCGACAAATCCTAGACACCTTTGTTGGCAAAGATGTTTGGTAGTGTGGACAAAAATCATGCTGGCTATCGCATGGATCTGAAAGTCAGCATTTCTACTGAGGGGTTCTCTAGGAAAGACTCCGTTTGCAGAATCGACGTCAATCCAAAGAAAATAAAAAATAAAAAATCTGATCGTCTGTGATTCATCGTGGATTGGAAAAAAGTTGTTGCCAGTAAAAGAAAATGCATAAACGATTACACAATCACTGGCAGATCGAGGAATCTGTCTTTCTATTGATTCTCCCATTATAACGCGTGTGTTCGATAAGGACAGATCAGGGGTTTACTCGAGGTTCCCACCCCCTCTTCTATCCTTTTCTAACACATGCATTCTAATGACGAGAGAGAGAGAGAGAGAGAGAGAGAGAGAGAGAGAGAGAGAGAGAGAAAGAGAGAGACGGTCAGTTTCCTGGATCCAACAGTGTACACAATTTTCTTTAATGTTAATTCATCCATGCAAGTTGACATCCAAGCAGATCCAGAAAATCGTCTTCCTGTATTTCAGGGGCGTCATTTCGGGTTCGGCTAGGGGGGGAAGGGGGGCATTTTTTTAAAAAAAAATTATATTTTTTTTTTGCTCATCAATATTATTTTAGACACTCTACAGCCCTGCATATCCTATATTTTCGGCCCTAAATTCCAACAAAACTCGTTAGTGACCACCAAATTTTAATTCGAAACTTTTTTAGCACATTTTTCTCAAAGAGGTTATCACTTTTTCACTTTTGGGCGACCCTTGGGGGACCCCTCCACCCCACCCCGGCCACGAAATTAATAAACTTCGAGGAATGATTGCGGCGTATATTGTAGAATCGGACAACAGCGTTCCTTGTTTCACTTATTTCGAGATGATCTGTATAAACTAGACAACATCGGGTGAAGCTTGACTGAGTGCTGACACCCACAATCACAATACTCCCATAAGCAATGTCTCTCAGCTCAGTCGCCAATATTTACTCGGAACTAGTCGTCCAATTCAGTCGTAATCAATTTTTGTGCAAGTCAATGATTTTATACAAAAATCAATACTATTGACTAATTGACAAATGAAAGGAAAATCGAACGTGACTTAAATATAGCCTCTTCTTAAAACAATTAGACTACACGCGCTCATTTAAGCTTGTATATGTGTGTAAGTGTGTGTGTGTGTTTTTTTCTCTAACTCAGTGATGTAACGTGAGCTGCACGGCGCGCAGGGAACTTTACCTCTCCAAATCAGCTTTTTTCTCTCTTTTTTCTCTCTTTTTTCTCTCTTTTTTCTCTCTTTTTTCTCTCTTTTTTTCTTTTTTTTCTTCTTTTGTTTTTTTCGCTGAACGCACTCAAACACAGATTACGTCTTTTGTGCGCTTGTCGGTAGAGGCAATTCTGTACTCATTCACAAGTTTCCAACTGCACGCGTTGATCGATTCATGATTGAAAAAGCGAAAAACGGGTCGTGAACTCAAATACCCCCCCCCCTCCGCCGCTTTAGTGAAAAAAAGTAAAGGAAAACAAAGATTGGAACAACATTTACAGTGATTCCAGACTCCCACCCGCCCTACTTGAATGTATCGATTGACAGCTGATCACCGAGTTCCGCTTTAATTAATTCTAAAAAGTTGGATAATCGAGACTTCGAAATTAGGAGGAAAAAAAAAGAAACTGTGATAGCCATCTGCTCTCTTCGTGCTCTGATTGGTTGTTGATTTTAGGCCTTCGTGGAGATGAAGTAAAAGAGGCAAGTACATGGAAGGCTCAAAACACGAGGCAACGGGGACAAAGCGATGACAGAGGAATTAGTGAAATAAGCCAAAATACGGGCAAATCGCGCGCCTAATCTGACAGTCCGCCGAGGAACCTGTAACCTTTGGATTCATTCAGCAATCATGACTTTTTCGCCTTTTCCTATTTTGCTCGATTCATGAAATATGCAGTGTTCTCCGTAAATACAGTTTTTCCTTCAAGGAACTCTCAAAATGTACGACATCGTTGAAAAATATACCCGGTGAGGGTACATGCAATAAATGCATTGCCCAAGATACCATTCAACACGTGCATGCGCTGCAAAAGGTGCGTCGCGTATTGCATACTCTACGGAGATATCTTAGTCGAGGCACAATGGGTATGTTGCAAACTTTTGCTACTCTATACAACAGTCCAGAGGGTTAATTAATCGTCTTGAAAATCACTTTGGAATGACATCGGAAGCATTAAAACGTTCCAAAATTGACTCACTTATTTATTAATCGATAAAGTTTAAAAAAATTCCAAGATGGATGATGCTGAGTGTTGCAGGACAAGTCACAAAGAGAAAGACCCGTCTGACTACAACTATATATCTCTATGCAGAGAGAAGTGATCATCTAGAGTGACAAACAAATCGGACGAATAAGCTATCCGACAACCATCTTAGAGAACTGGTGTTTAAACGCGTTTATCTATAGTTTCTGAGTTAATATTGGAAGGTTTTGAGGCTCCCAACTTTATTTACAAGTGATTTGACACGGAAACGAACCTTATTTTATGTAGCCTTGTCGCAAAATTTTGAAACACGCACCCATTTGAGGTTCCAAAAATCAACAATTATTTTCAATATAATAATCAACTTAAATTCTTTGATTGCTATAACTGTCGGTTGATAAATTAAAATGGGCCTGGAATCAAGTTACCTATTTTTCAATTATTTGTGCTCTCTCTCTCTCCCTCTCTCTCTCTTTCTCTCTCTCCATATAAGGGGGAGGGGAGTTCAGGGTCCGATCTCATTCGAATCGAGGTGACTCGCGGGAAAAATAAGTCAGTGTGCGTAAAATACACATTTTATTTGCTCATATTTATTTCCACGCGAGCTTTATGAATGTATGCGATCTGCAATTTGAGTGACTCAATGTTTGAATATTAAATTCGAGCGACGTCGAGAGTGCGCGCGCGCGTGTTCGCGTCCTCGCGATGGCGCGACACAACGCGACGCCCCCCTCCCCTACCGTCGCTGGCTATGCGTTCGGATTCTCTTGAACTTGGAGCTTGAATTTCGAATGCGGGTGAACTTGAAAATGAGAAAGCGCGTACTGCAGGTTGCGTTATTCGCGAACGCACGGCGCGACGGCGAGCAGCGCGCGATCCGCCGCGCGTTTTCGAGTGACCTGACGCACTGACCGATCCAGGAGATTGTCCTTCTCACTCTTTGCCATAGGGAGGCATGCGTTTGAATCAGATGGAAAGGAGGAGCATGAATGCTACTTGCTTACCCCTATAAGCACAGAATACTCTAATCAGAACGGAAACTCTAATTCATTTTGAAACATTCTTTACTTCGGGCCGCCATGTTCGAAAGTGAGCATCTTCGGCAATCTTCGGCAGATCTTCGGCAACTGGCCGAGTTGTGATTGGTTGTATATCCTGAAAAAGCATATCCGCCATCTTGAGAAGTGAGTAGGCACAGTTGCCAGTTTGTGCCAGTAAATTCCAAATCTAGTTTCCATTGTCTCTTATGGGAGTTTCCGTTCTGATTAGAGTATTCTGTGCCATAAGCTTTTTATTTGTTTATAGTCGGTTCTAACAAAAGTGTTCAAATGGACAAAAAAAGAGAGAGAGAAAGAGAGGGAGAGGTGGAGAGAGAGGGAGATAGGGGGAGAGGGACAGAGAGAGAGGAGGGAGAGAGAGAGAGATCTGATGAACAGATAACCGATATTTTGATTGGCTACATCTAGTTTTGACTGTGGATGCCAACAGCGCCGAAGGGCCAACGCATATACTGCATCAGGCTGCAGAGGGGGCCGTCGAAACGTGCAATATTACGGGAAACCCTGTGAAAGTGAGTGAGAGAGATCATTCGTTTAACCCCAATTTTTTTTCTCAACGTCCACGAAGTCAGTATATATTACAGCTGACGAAAGAAATCCCTCGAATGCACCCTTACTGTCCCACAGTGCGCCATTTCAACAGTCTCGCTTCTCACAGAATACTAAGAAACTACTACCACTGCACCGCACGGTGGATCGAGTCAATGGGGAGCATCGGACATTTGGTTGTGTGACTCTTAAATATCGCGATAACCAGTGAAAGACACATGAAACCTACTCAATTTTTCACGAGAATTTCGATTTTTTTACTTTCATGGGCCTAAAATTATTACCGTGCCTATAAATGTCTCATTTTCAATCTAAGAAGAGGTTGATAAAAACTACTATTTTCTGCGAATTTTTGCGTGTGAACAAAAGATTAGATACGTTGTAGTTTGAGCAACTGTTGTTGCCTACAGCTTAATACTAGTTTTTAGACACTTTTCAGATTACTCTATTCAAATAATTTGGGGGGGGGGCAGACAATCTTAAGATAAATGCAAGTGAAGACAAATATACAACTAACTAATAAAAGTTTCTTCCTATATTATCACTGATTTTTTTAGGTAAGAATTTCCCGAGTATATACTCAACTTGTACACCTACTTACATATTACTTACAACCTAACCTCACCTAACCTAACCTAAAAAAAAAAAAAAAAAAAAAAAAATGAAAAATAAACCAAAATTAGCAATATTTATGCGGGCTTTAAGTGATAGTTTGTGACTGATTATAATCGTCAGAGCACGTACAAAAATACAAAAACAGCAACAACAACAAAAACAAAAACAACAACGATAATTAAAAGACAAAAAAAATTAGTGTGTTCCTTATTTTAAGGATGTTTGAAAGGCGAATCATTCAGAAGTGAAAAAAAATTCTGAAAGATGGAATAGGTAACAAATTATCGATTACCACTTCTGAATTTTAAAAAAAAATGCCATCTGGTCGAGCTAAAAAGACAAAAAAGATTAGCTATCAACTATCCAGATTTCTTGGTTTCATTTAAATGCGTTTCTAAACACACAATAAAAAGAAAAAATGTTTGACTTCCACTAATTTTTCATCCTTTAATTTCACATTTGCAGAAGTTTTGGAACAAATGATCAAATCGAAATTAAATTTTCAATTGCATGGAATTAACTTAAAATTGAACATCTATGCGAGGAGAGACAGGGCTTCTGGTTCAAGCGAGGTCTTTTTCTTTGTGGCGACTAAAGTTGGTCTCATGTTAGAAATAAGGGGGTCTGATGAAATAAGCATAAAATTTAAGATGTCTCTATTTGCTGCGAGTGTGTTCACGAAAGTGTTTCGTGACATTTCGTGAACATTTCAATACCTGTCGCATGGCAGTCGGGTGTTAAGGAGCATCATCTGCCTCTTAAATTTCTATACGAATTTAAATTGCAATAATTGCTAACCAACTAAAGTAGTAACAATCATCAAGATATTTCCATTCATTCTTGCTTTTTTTTTTTTTACATCAATAACATTTACTTTATAACGCATTTAGATTAGTCAATATGGCAACACCGCAGTAGTGAGCTACAAATTGTCGTACTGTCATATACAGAGAAAAATAGCGACTTGAATCAAATTTTTGCCAAAAGAGTAATTTCCATTTTCCATGCGGGTAAATGAATTTATGAAAAGGGCTATAAGACTTGAACACCCCCCCCCCACCTGACCACTCATTATTTATGGTTACAACCCCCATTTATTTACTTTAAAGAAAAGCTCTTCCAACCACCATCACCTCTAGAAAGATAACTGATCACCAAAACGCATCTGTCATCAAACCATACCCACCGGTCTAGGGTGATAAATATTTTCACGAAAAAGGCCATTCAAAAATTTCCATTTTTAGCCCTCTAACTTCCGGATCCGCAAACTTCCGCAAGATGTTTGACAAGACATGAGTTCCAGGGGGTGTTAGGAGTCAGGAGATGTGTCTCTTCATTGCAAGTTCGCGCGAGTTTTATACTAAAACCTCAGTTATTCCTGAAAAAAGGGCTTTTTTCAAGGTCCTCCATTAATGCTCTCTACTGAGTCGAAAATTGCAGTTTAAAAAAGCATAATAAGCTTTTCTTGAAGTGAAAGTGGCCCTCAATCAGCTCCAAGTATGATAATTGCGAACACGAATCAGTTATCTATAGTATTTTGCATTTGAAGTCGCGGAAGTAGAGGTCAGATTTTCGTAAAATTGATTCTTCCTCAAAAATACAAACTTTGAAGTACCATCACTGCCAGAAAAAGTGCCTTAAATTAAATTGTGCACACATTTTTGGGATCCCTGAAGGCCCTAGAATAAGATTCTTATGTCAGAAGTTGAATTTTTAAACCTCCATTTTTGCCCAAATGTCCGGAGCTTAGCATTGACTCGATCCACCGTGCACCGTCGCGATCGCCTTGCGCTGCACGTCGCACACAAAATCGCAACTTGGATTTATATGGACACGAAAAATTTTAGTTCGTAGTTTCGAAAAAGCTCATATTCTCGCTATCGTGAAATCGTCTCTATATGTCAACGAGCTATACATTTATCTAGAGTGACGGTTTAATGGGTAACTTGCGTAACCACCATGGGGGATTTTTAGGTTAGGTTTAAGCGAGTAATTTGTCCATTTGTTTCCGTGTATTTTGGTGCGGCGCCACCGCACAATGGACTGGAACATGCTTTGATCCTGATCCACTGTGCGGTGGCGCCGCACCAAAATACACAGAATCAAATGGACAAATTACTCCCTTAAACCTAACCTAAAAATCTACCATGGTGGTTATACGCAGGTTACCTATTAAACCGCCACTCTAGATAAATGTATAGCTCGTTGCTATGTGTCGAATGTCTATAATCAGTTTACTGTGCGCTGCGATGGCTATGCGAGAGGGACTTGAGCTTGTGAGCATAACGCAATACCGCTCAACGTGTTATGGAAATAGTTTCCTTTTCTCCGCATTGCATCTTGCATCGCGTCAAAGAGAGTTTATAGAGTGAGGGGTGAGGAGGGATCGGCGGGGGTGTTAAGAAGGGGGATGAGCTTGTTGGGGGGGGCATGGGGGGCATGGGGGGGCAAGAAAGAAATAGAGCTCTATTGATGAAACGTCCATCGGCATTACATGTGTAGCAACCATGCAGCTTGCAGCAAGCAACCCAACATCGACATTCGACAACCAACTCCACCATTTCAACTTCCAACGACTCGCTCGCTCTCTGTTGCCAGATCTTGCACGGAAAAAAGGACTGGTAGAATTTACCATCTTTCCATAGTAAATGCAACGTACCTTTTTGGTAAATTAAGATAACCTGTTGGTACGTCTCACCACAAGGTACGTTGCATTTACCATATGATGGTAAAAATTTAAGATATAGCCAGCGGCGGCTCGTGCAATGTGGCAACAATGGATTTCCTCCATTTAAAACTGTGTAAAATAATCGATTACTTGGTGAGGAGTAGCGCCTCACCTAGTATCGATCATTTTGTATCCGTTTAAATGGACAAAGTGCACGGTTGCCAGATTGCACGAGCCGCCACTGGATATAGCATTGATCAATAGCGTACGCAGGAGTTTGTCTTTCTCTCTCTTGCCTCACTAGAACACTTGTGTTAGAAAAGGACAAGAACAGGGGCTAAAACGTGACTTCAGCCCCTATTTCTTTCCTTTTCCGGCACATACATTCATACGGGAGAAGAGAAAGACAGACAAATCCCTGCGTACGCTACTGGCACTGATATAGTAGATATAGCAAAGATATAGCACAGAATAGTGAAGAGAGAAGAGATAGTACGGAATAGTGTAGAGAGAAAATACAGAACGGAATAGAGTAGAGGTAAGAGAGCAGATAGCACGGAATAGCGATGAGATAGCATGGAATATAGCGACGAGGCAGCACGCAGTGTAGAGAGAGAGAGAGAGATAGCACGGAATAGCAAAGAAAGAAGAGATAGAACGGAATAGTGTGTAGAGAGAGGATTGAGAAGAAGTGTGCAGCAATCAAGCAAGATAGATAAAGCATACAGCGTCGATAGAGATCGAGAAGAATCACCTGAAAGTGACAAATTGATTCACTGTCACTCTTCTTATATTCCTCACGCTGACCTGACCGACTTAACGCAACTTCTTAAAGTAGACGCACTGGATGGTCTGTCTCATCAGAAGTGACAAGATGTCACTAAACCGCGATCTCTATCACCAAAGATTATTTACAATTCCAGTTATGGAACAAGCTATACTCCTCGTCTCATGCCCTTGTTACAAGAATCAAAGTGATTTACAGCAGTTTGCAGGAAGTGAGCGCTGATTGGTCGGCAACGCAAATTTAGGCAAACTATGGGATCACGTGATGGGCGGGAACCAATCAGCCGTCACTTCCTGCTAACTGCAGAAAACTACCGGCTACATGTGGCAGGGGCTTTAGAGACGAATTTGATGGGGCGACAAACATAAACGGAAAGGGAACAGGAACTCCTCACAAACTAGTGGGGAGTACACGAGACACCAATTTTTCACTATAAGGTTTAGCGCCAAATGTAATCTATGCACGTTAAATATCGGTAACCTTTTGAATCAGACACTTTGTGGGATTTTCCCTAAATCGCACCGTAATCAACACTTGAATGTCTGATCAGTATTTAACTATAACTAAAATAGAAAATAACTGGGTTTCAACTAGATGTTATACTAATTAAACGACTGCAAATAGGACATTGCGTATGTCGGCATGTTAACATTAATTTTTCATGCTCCTTCCAAATATTGCACGCACCCCGTTTTCCAAGAAGCAAACCTGGTTCGTCATGAGCTCGTTGCTAAGGTCACGTGATTTTCTTCATGTACAGCGTGTTTATTCAATGTGCATTATAGGCACTCGAAAGTCTTTTGTCGTAATAATCTTGCGGCTTCAACTAAGCCATAACTTCTGATCGGCAGAGCGACCTTTTCGACGTCATCAATTCATCATAGTCATAGAATCCACCCGCCAATTCATTCGATGTACCATTTGACCCGGCAACAGTGCTACTTTGCCTGCCCTATTTATAAAATATCGATGAAGTTGTGTGTGCTTTTGCTTTAACTTTGCTAGAACTCAATGGAAACTTTCGTTCTCTTTTAACTCTTTCACGTTCTCTCTCTTCCATCCATATACACCATACAGCGTCAATATTTACGTGATAAGATAATACGAATACGCGCGAAGGGTGTAATCTGGTACATATATATCTATATAGTATACATGTATATTGTATATGCATATACATAAAGCCAACAAATTGGAATAGGAAAGAGGCTCTGGCCGGAATCAGGCTTACGTACAGCTTGAGCTCACTGCTGCTTTACTTGGCCTCGCCCGATAGCACGAACCAACCGTGCATATTGAGTGACAATGGTATAACCGCGGTTTTACAGTATACAGTATATCCTAGCGCCGCTGCCATAAACTAACGGCTTTTTAAAAAAATATTGCCCCGATAATCTCAGTTCAAAAAAAAAAAAAAAAAAAAAAAAAAAAAAAAAAAAAAAAAAAAATATGGATTGCCGAGTTATTTTCAGGTACCTACCTAGTGCTTTCTGCACTCTGGCGAGAGAAAGAGAGAGAGCCCTCGGCAGACTCGAGATTATTGCGTGTCAATACCCTGGAGAGTGGAGAGGCGATAAAATAAATTGTCCCACACTTTGACATTCTGTTGAAATCGGCATCTATCACAATCCGATGCCAAATTGATCTAGTTTCGTATGTATATCTATTATCCATGCATACGTGCGCGCGGAATGGCTATTGACTTGGTCTCGAAACGGACAGATCGATTGTAAATCTCAAAATCGGTGAACTTTGCGGAAACGAAATATTTAGCAATGTGTAGACTGCACGATAATTTCATGACGGCAACCGAGCCATATACTCTCACCGAGGGTTTTTACACTATTTTAAATCAATAGCCATTAGCGGCTACATCAGGGATTTGTCTATCTCTCTCTCCTCCAAATTGAACGCGTGAGTTAAAAAAGGACGGGGATAGGGGCTGTAATCACGTGATGCCCCCTCAGCTATCCTTTTCTAACACATGCGTTCAAACGGCTTGAGAGAGAGAAGGAAAAATTACTGTATCCGCCCAAGCCAATAGCAATGGCGGCTCGAGCTAATCGATAAATCGCCATCCTCCCTGCAAATAAACTTAAAATTTTGCAATAGGACCCTCGTTGTCAGTAAAACATAGACAGACAAGACATTTGACATTTTATTACTCAGAAAGATTGATTCTCGTTTGTTTATCTTTAAAAGTCCGCTAATTTTTTCAGCGTCCGACCAAAAAACGTGTATATTGGCTGCGGCTTTCTGCCTCGTTTGTTAAGCTGACGGGTTTGCTCCAATTATTAACGATAACGGGTCGTTTATTCGTCGAACAATCTAGCTTTTATCCAGACGCTTTCCTGCGCGATGAATATAAATTTCGGTGACGTCACACGGTACCTAATACCTATACTGAGAGACTTATTCACCCGAGGCCCCCTTCGTATACCCCTCACCCCAATGATTCACGGTGCTGTGGCACTGGCGCAACCGGGATCTCTTCCATCTCTCTCATATCCCATTTGAATGTATAAGTAGGAAAAGGACAGAAAGAGGGGGTTTTGTCCCGTTGTCCATCCTTGTCTAACATACGTTTTTTAATGGAGAAAAGAGAGAGATGAAGAGACTCTCGGTGCGCTACTGTGCAGTGGTGACTGGTGCGCACTTGCGGTGGAAATAATAACTCACGGGCTACATATTTGCGCAACAGCCCCCCCCCCCCCCCCAACACCCACCCAGAACTTGCGCCGTTCTTATTGTGACAGTTTATTGTTTCATAATTTCCTCTCCATTTGAAACTTTCACGCGCCTTGCGCCGCAAGTTTATGAATCGATTGAGGAAGGAAGAGGAATTCTTCAATTGACCGATTTGTAACTTCGATATGAAACCTGGAAGAAGCACAGGAATGGTTGATTGATTGGTTCAAACCAGACTTGAACAAAAGTAATTTGAAACTATATAAGTCATCTAAAAAAAACCAAATTGTCAAATTAGTATGGCAAGCAACTAAATTAGTAGTTTTTCGCTCAGGTATAGACAACTATTGTTGTTGTATCGCAGGTTAGTTGTCTACCTGAGCAACTAAAGACTAATTTAGTTGATGGCCGGACTAACGAGACGATTTAGTTGTTTTTCGACGACTTAGTTTCGAGTTAGTTTTGCTCAAGTCCAGTGGTTAGGTGATGCGTGCAGTTTGGCAAGGCCGAATTTTGTTCATTTAAACGCATGAAAAAAGACAAACTATTAGAGGTGGATACTCGGACAGTGCACTGTGCACTCCCTCAAATCGATATTCAGTATGGGTTTAAATGGACGTAACGCTTTACCAAATTACACCAGCGGCGGCTCGTGAAATTTGGCAACAGTGTACTCCTCCCATTTAATCAATACAAAATAATCGATTCTCCCGGAGGCTGTCAGCCTCCTCAAGAATCGATTCTTTTACCTAAGTTTAAATGTAAAAACTGCATGGTTGCCAAATCGCACGAGCCGCCACTGAATTACACGCGACGCCAAGCTGCCCAAGTCTGGACTTCAAATTTGACATTTCACTGGGAATTCAGCATCAATTTCAAATCGCGCGCGTCCATCTTTAAGTCTACATGTAGTCACCAAAGAACAGAAAAAAGCAAAGAATAATAAATCGAAATTTCTAAATTCAAGGCAAGGGAATTTTACGATTTCCACTATCCTGCTGCCATCCGTCCGAAAGCAACTCTACGTTCTGATGACCACAATCTGGTGGATAGACAATCATTCTCGAAAATATTGGGTTCGAATCCCGGCGGAGATGTTTTATTATTTGACACGTTTGGATAGCGCGGGCAATTGGACATCCCTGTTGCATACGGATGGATGGTCGCTCACTCTGTTGGCTGTTGGCCATGAAAAAATAAATCTCCTTTATTACCTTCGCTGAGGGAGAAACGAGGGAATTGAATCCGAAGCCAGTACACCACACACTCAAAAAAGAAAGATTGAAAGGGTGATGGTGTAAAAAAACAACAATTTCATGTTGGAAGTGAAGGCTTGATAGGGAAAAATCTTAAATTTTGAAGCGACTCAGGCGGCTTTAGTTATACATTGACAAATCCAACAATTTTTGTAATTCTGTTTGCTTCTTTTAAACACTTTATCCATTTAGTAGTCTACCCTATACTACACTGAAAAGACTGGTAAAATCTGCCAGTCTTTTCGTCCCGTTTACACATTGATAGAGGGCTGATGTTTACCTTACGGTCATTGACCGTTTTCGGGTCTTTAGAAATTGGGGGTGGGGCGGCGTTTTAACCTTTTTGGCGTCCATTGGAGCAATTCAAAATTTGCCGCTCATTTTCCCTTTTTGAATTTTGTCCAGTGTTTAACGTATGCTTTTCCTTTCTTTTTCATCAATAAAGTATTTGAACCATATCTTAGGTATTTACTGCCTTAAAAAGCAAAATGTTCCGAGTATATTTTGACAGGACTTCCTTCAGACAGAATGATGCAAGAACTGCGATCTTTAAAAAAAAGAAAGAAGAATACAAATCGGATGAAAGTAAAGATCTTTGTTTCACAAGCAGACGGCAACTCGTCCAATCAGTCAGTGAGCAATTTAATTTTGCGCAAGTGTTTTTCTTGCAAATCCATTGGAAATCAGACCTGCCCGACCACCCAGGGCGCGAGAAAAAGAGTATAAGTCAAGACCGTCTTGCTATGCGCGCGGGTCTGAGGTCTGATTATTTTGCCGTGTCTATGTGTATATCTCTAACTTTAACCTTGAGGAAGACAAACCCCCGTTGTCAGAGTTCACCAAAACTCGCGAATTTTTATTTTACGGCTGAATCTGCATGATGTGAGAATGCACATTGCACACTGAAAAAAATAAATAGTTAAAAAAGTACAGAACAAAATGATTTGCTAAATTAACCAATAATTCTGTTAAATTAACAACTCAAATGCTAAATCAGCAAATCGTTTTGTTAGCTATAACAAGCTGAATTGTTAGATCAACTAATTGAGTTAAGTTCTGTATTTTTTTAACTATTTCAAATTGCTAAATTGACAATGTATATTTTGTTAAAAGAACACCATTATGTGGTTGATTCAACAACTATTTTTGTAAACACAACAAATAAATTGTTAACTTAACAAAAAAAAACCTGGTTGATTTAGCAACTTTTAATTTTTGTTAAATCAGCTAATTTTGAATTGTTGCTTTAACAATTGATTTTTTTCAGTGTAATTTCTTAAAATTGTCCGCGTTCCTTCACCACTTTTGTCGGCGGAAGATTGTGTTGGCGCATTAAGGCGATTTTAATTTGAATCAGAGAGGGATGGGGGGGGGGGTCAATTCTTCCTTTGTTTTCATGCAACAACCATACACCAGGATGCCTCTCCTAGAAATTTTTCGAAAATTAAAGATTGCCCGAACTTGGTTTTAGGTTTTAGGAAACTTATTCCCGATTTGTCAATCTATAAAACATTTTCTATTTTCTCCTTGGGTATTTTCAGGTTGATGAGAATTTGTGAAGACTTGACAGACCGTAAGAGAGAAATGGGTACTTTCTATTTCTCTAAGAATGACACATAGAAAAAATTGAACAACAGACGCTTTTATCAGCAATATTCGAAAATTAATAAGTTATTTTCTAATTTTTGAAGATGATTTTTTCCCCCTCTCTTTTTTTAATTTTTTTTTTTGACGTAGACTGGCAACATTGCATTTCCCCCGTTTAAATCAATGTGAAAGGTCGAATGCGAGAGTCGAAATGATAAACTACGCATATGAATGAAAAAGGGGGGTTCGGTTTGTTTGATGCATATGAAACTTCGACTGGTAACTTTGTGGGAGGTTGCAAAGTAAGGCTGAATAGCCAAAAAAAAAAAAAAACAATAACGAGAACAAGGAAGAAGAATTGAAAAATTTAAGAAAAGAGAGACCACTGCCATGAGCCCAGCCTCGAAAGAAACCGCGGTCAGACAGCAATTTCTCGATAAACTCGCCATCCGCGTGGACACGGGACAATGGATTCAAGATCATCAGGAAAGGAAATTTTCTCACGCCGCGCCGGTCTCAACGTCGCCCAATTTTTCCTCCCTTTTCTCCATTTAACCGCAACGTGTATATTATCATTGGTTTGGTTTGTCGGTCGGTTATCGATCGGATTGCGTAATTAAAAACAGCGTTTCCGCGAAACCTTGGCACAAATTAAATCTATCGGTCCCCGTTGTCGGATCGAGCGTTAATAGGCGATTCCATGCGAAATTTATCCAGATTTCAATCCGATGGATAGCGCCACTGTTCGTCTATATGAGAATTTCTCGTTTTCGGTATTTTAAACCGAAACCAAAGAAAAAAGGCATAATCCAAAAACGTCAGCATCTGTAAAGTTTTTTTTTTTTTTTGTTTTTTGTTTTTTGTTTTTTTTTTTTATACTTATTTATTTTTTGAGCCCTAAATGAACAAAATTGCTTGAGAATTAAAGCCGTAAATTATGAAATTCATTTCGCCATAAGCTTAGTGAGTGCGAGCGAGTGCAAGTGATACTATATCTACCTGCCTCACTCGCACGCATTAAGGCTTAAGGGAACTTTATTATTCCGTAATTTCCGGCTTGATTTTTGAGTATTTCAGCTTGAAATTTTCAGGGTATCTTCCTGAGGTATGTTTGACGTTCCTCACATTTGTAAATTTTGTGCAAATTAATTCATTTCAGCCAAAAAATTCTGACTTTTTGAGCAGCGCGCTGTGGTGTCCACGGTTCAAACTAAATGACACAGTAATCATCTTAACGTTCGCATTGCCAAATGGGTTGCTTCAGTGAGACGCGCTTACTTCGAATAAACCAAATAGATGCAAGTTCAACGGATCGGAGATTTAAATGGACTCATCAGAAGCCGGTTCAGGAAGCGAGAGATTTAAATGGACCATCCAATCAATGAACTTTCCTCAATCTCTAATCCGATGCACGTGCAAAGATGAGCGTGAACATTTAAATGAGCCAATCAGAAGCCGCTTCAGTGAGAGAGGGTAGTAATTCAAAGGAACCAATGAAATGCAAGTTCGATGAGTGCGTTCAAAAACTGCGGTGCAGTGATCGGGTATTTCAAATAGACCAATCAGCTGATGCTCGTCCAGCAGGAGATTTAAATAACGAGTCCATCAGTTGATTCAGTATTTTGGTTCCAATGCTTTAGAGAAGTCACTATTCTCCAGAACAATCCATGACTAAC
This sequence comes from Trialeurodes vaporariorum, assembly GCA_011764245.1. Classification (NCBI taxonomy): domain Eukaryota; kingdom Metazoa; phylum Arthropoda; class Insecta; order Hemiptera; family Aleyrodidae; genus Trialeurodes; species Trialeurodes vaporariorum. The sequence continues at coordinate 8,170,506 of VMOF01000001.1, forward strand.
TAGTTCACGAACGGGTAACTGACAGTTAAAACAACGCTCGATGCTTTAAAATGTTTAAATTAAGTGCAGGGTAGTTAAATATTCCTGCTCCCCGGTGTTCATTTTGCCTATTCACCCAATTGAAGGCGCTCGACGACACATTGTTTTGGAGTCGCTTTTATTGTCAATAAGACATTGAAACTTTATCAGACATAGATCTGATCATGAAGGCAAACCGCGTGGTCTCGAATGGGTAAAAAAAAAAAAAAAAACAAAAAAAACAAGGAATCTTGGGACTGCGCATTTCGATTGTGCATCAAGCTGAAGCAATTAGCAAATACCGTTGGGCTATTGCAGGTCAAGTCAACACAGTCAAATGATGAATGCTAAAAACAGCAACATTTTTTTTCTTTTTTTTCAACCCTTCCGAAGATCAAATTTATGTTGCAAATCGCGCATACGATACTCGTCCAGATTAGTAGATATTTATAGAGGGCTCGATGTGATATGTAACCCTAAATACCACGCTCGTATATATTGACATTCGACTGCTACTTAATCTTCTCGCCGTCACGTCGCCATTGTTTATTGACGATCCGATCGCCAAATATCGTAATTTTGCAAGAGAACGTATCGCCGAGCGCCTTCAAAAGATGACTTAGGCAAACATGAGTACTGTAAAGCATAGGAATGTTTAACCATCAGATTAAATTTGAACAAGGGAGTTAGCGAGCGATGCACTGTGATCTGAGATCGAAAAAAATTGGCCGAAAATTAGTTAGAAAAATGAAAGTCATAAAAATCGAAAGGCTTAAATTCAAACTCGTGACATTTCTAGGTTTAAATGACTTATTAATAGTTTTCTCTGTGATTAAAATTGCATTAAGACATTAACTTTCTGATATTTGGTCACTTTTTGACGATTTCAGACGATATAGAGCGGTGATTCGACGAATGAAGTGGTTCTAAATATTTAACAAAAAAAAAACAAAAAAAAAAAAAAAAAAACAAAAAAAAAAATATTACACCAGCTTAAAATATTTGAGCTTTAGTTTTTGTATTTTAGTTAGATATGCACCGAAATTTAGAGGGTCAGATTTAAATATTTAATACAGAAAAATAATTGCATAGGTTCAAAGTATTATACAGCACTTTCTATCTTTATAAGTGCTATAACCGAAACTGAAAAACGTTTTTGACAGTCAACATCTGAGGAGGTATACTGAATTTCTTGCTGATTGCGCAACGGAGTAAATTATTAATTCCTTTTTATAAGAGCAACACGCAAAATAATCCTCTTCACGGACACTATACAGCTAAAACATTGGTCAGTAGGGGTATCGCACATTGATTAACTGTCTGGTATGTCCATTACTCTCTTTAACCCTTAGCTACAATACGAGTTCTATGTTCAAGAGGTATCAAATACACCTAACCTTAACTTTGCATGGATTGGCAATAAGTGGAAAGCACACAGCTTGTAAGATATACCCACCAACCTACAGTCATTGCGTAAAGAGGAGTTATAAAACACCAGGCGCGTTATTTACTGGAAGTGAGCAACAGAAAAGAGCTGAAATCTCCATCATAGAGCAAACCTGACGTTTTAAGAACGTTTATTGTCGCGAATGGATTCAATTCCCATTTGGTTCATAAGAATATTAAAACGTCGATCTAACAGAAGACTGGCGGCGAAGGCGATAGACTCTTGCATTATTGAAGGAAGTGTCAGTCACCATGCTTCAGAGGCGGATCTCAGAAACTTGCCTTTCTCTCTCTTCGCTCATTTGAACGCATGCTGAGAAAAAGGACAGAGTTAATGGGTTTAAGTCACACGATGGCCCCTCTTATCCTTTTCTAACATATTCTTATTTAAATGGGACAAAGAGAGAAAAATGTAAATGCCAGGATCCGCCTCTGCCACGCTCGATCCTTTAGACAAAAACACTTAAACAATGACAGACAGAAAAAACACTCTTTTCTTATCCTTACATGGACACATTTTTTTTTCCAGTAACGGCTGGTGAAATGCAATATATATCGATATCTTTCCCATATAAACTTGAGGCAAAGAATCGATTCTCATGAGGTTGTTTATTTCATTGAACTCTAAAGAAAGCGATGCAGTTGCGTTGGTTTTGGAAACTTCGTAATGGGGCTATTGCACACTTTTGCTATAAGCGATTTAATAGTCGATTACGGCGTAAAAACCCCAAAAAATAACGATGGCGGCACTAAAAACATCTAAAATCCACTCCTAAACTCAATAAACGCAGTTATTTGCGCGAGCGTAATGGTGTCCGAAGGCACTAACAATGGGAGATTCCCATCTAACAATTCTGAAACTCCATCAAGAAGTGACCAATAAGAGACTACTTTCATTTGATACCGGTGTCACTAGGTGTTGCGGCACCATACATCGGATGTGGATCATCACTCAGATGACTAATTACTCTGTGAATCATCCTCGTCAGCATAGAAAGAGTGACGAAATTAAGATAGGAATCTCCCATTGTTAGTGCCTTCGGCCACCATTACGCTCGCGCAAATAACTGCGTTTATTGAGTTTAGGAGTGGATTTTAGAAGTTTTTAGTGCCGCCATCGTTATTTTTCGAGGTTTTTACGCCATAATCGACTATTAAATCGCTTATAGCAAAAGTGTGCAATAGCCCCATTTTCGAAACATTTCGTTTCGATCGATTCCGCAGGCTTATCTGGAACGAAATGTTGGAATTTTGGAATTTAGAGGGAAAATCTCAAAATTTAACGGAAATTAAAAAAAAAAAAAAATGCTTCCCCCAAGAAATTGGTCAAATTGGTCACATGCAGACGAGTGAGTATGATGGCCATTACTTTTCCCAGATTCAAATGTGATCAAATAAGATAAGTCAGTTTTGCTTCGTATTATTTCAATTTTCAGACTTTCGGTATCCCCTCAAACTAAATCTTACTTTCATTTTATTCTTTGTATTGAACTCATTTTATTCATCTTCATGTGTATCTTGTCTCCTATGGGGCTCTTGCAAATTTTTGCTGTAAGGAAATGAATAGTTCAATCTGACTTAAAAACCAGCAAACGGCACGAAAACTACACTATAAAAGTCTAAAATTCAGTAATAAACTCCAAGAAACTGCTCAAACAGCAAAGATCGTAATGGCGCTTCAACGCAGGTATCATGGTACACGGAAAAAAACTACGGTGAAAATAACCATACGGATACCTGATTTTGGCACCTGCTAGATGTTATGGTAATGTTAACCAGAAGTATACTACGTTTTGATTAGGTACTAGGTGATGTTACCTGACTGCATATCGAATTGACTCAAAGTATCGGTAAATGTGCCATACTTCTGGTCAAGTTTACCATAACATCTAGCAGGTGCCAAAATCAGGTATCCGTATGGTTATTTTCACCAATCTTTTTTTTCCGTGTATATTCCTATCTAATTTGTCACCTTCTCTATACGGAAACACAGAGATATGTCTCAAATTAGATAGGAATATCCCATGATACCTGCGTTGAACCGCCATTATGCCTGATTCTGAGAGTGAATTTCGTGATTTTTCAGTGTTTTCATCGTCATTTTTACAGGTTTTTATGCAAGAATCAACTCTTCAATCCCCCACAGCAAAAGTTTGCAAGAGCCCCATTGTCACACCTCGAGCAAGCGCGGGAAAGAAATCCGACAACATTTGAAGACGCGTAATTGCCGCGATAATTGCCGTGCGGCGCGCGCGTTTACTGCAGAGTCTGGCTGCGGCCGACGAACGCAGCCACAGAACCAATGAGGGCCAGACATGGCGCCAAGGTTGGCAAACTTAAGGTACGACAAGCACGATAAAACCAGCCTTTAATTCATCAACGAAATTTTAACCAGTGGCGTCGCGTGCCATCTGGCAACAATGCAACAGCTCCATTTAAACTCGTTAAATATATCGAATTTTCTTTGTGCACTGTGCACCCCCTGAATTCGATCTTTTACATGAGTTTAAATGGATATAATACATTGTTGCCAAACTGCACGCGACGCCACTGATTTTAACACACAACTCTAGGGAATATAATAAGTGGCGGTGCTTGCAATATGGCAACCATGCTTATTTGCCATTTACATCTATGCAAAAGTATCGATATCTTGCGAGGTTACAAATGCACCTCCTAAATTCGATTATTTTACCTAGGTTTAAGTAGAAAGAATACATTTGTTGCTACTCTGCACGACGGCGACGCACGAGCCGCGCCACTGAATATAATGTATTCAGTGGGAAAAAAGTGTAATCCGGCAACTTTGAATTTCGTCCATTTAAAACCATGTTAAAGGTCAAATCGAGGGCGTTTGCCGCAGCTCCATCGCTCGATATTTTTCACGAATTTAAAGGAACAAAGTGCAACGTTGCCTAACTGCAAGTTACGCCACTGAATGCATTTTTCCACGGTTGACAATCAGGAATGTCAGTGTATATACTGCAGGCTGATTGTGAACGATCGTATCGTAATTCTATCGATTCGATGATCGAGTGCGTTGTTATCATATGGGTGGTGCCATTCCGAAAGTTTTCATTCCGATAGAAATCCTCCCATCTCTACGGAAATTCTCCGATGATTCCTGATGCTATCGGAGAATTTCCGTAGAGATGGGAGGATTTCTATCGGAATGAAAACTTTCGGAATGGCACCACCCATATGATAACATGCACGCACTCGACCATCGACTCGATAGTATTACGATACGACCGTTAATAATCAGCCTGCTGGCATATAAGCGTATACTCGGCATACTCCCTCGAAAAAAAGCCAGGTTCTTACCTGAATATGGGTCTGTTGCAAACTTTTGCTACAACGGTTAAAAGTGTTGAATCTATTGTAAAATCGCCCGAAAAGTCCATTGCTAGCATCAGAAAGTCATTAAATGCAATAATAAACTCACAAGAGGCGTTTAATGAAATCCAAGATGGCGGATAAATATCGAGCAATTTGTATGCATGCACCACGGACATCCAAGGATAGCCAACCTCACAATATCGATCACAACCAATCACAACGTAAACAAACACATAACTTCTCTATCTCCAGTGAGGTTGTCAAAGTTGGCCATCCTTAGATGTTCAAGGTGCATGCATAAAGATTGCTCTATATTTCTCCGCCATCTTGGGTTTCATTAAACGCCTCTTGTGAGTTTACTATTGAAGTTTATGACTTTCTGATGCCACCAATGGACTTTTCAGGCGATTTTACATAGGATTAAACACTCTTAATGGGTCTGTTGCAAACTTTCGCTAGAACAATAAAGAGTGTATAATCTTATGTAAAATCACCTGAAAAATCCATTGGTGGCATCAGAAAGCCATAAAATGCAATAATAAACTCACAAGAGGCGTTTAATGAAATCCAAGATGGCGGAGAAATATCGAGCAATCTGTATGCATGCGCCACGAACATCCAAGGATAGCCAACTTTGACAACCTCACTGGAGGTAGAGGTTATGTGTTTGTTTACGTTGTGATTGGTTGTGATCGACACTGTGAGGTTGGCTATCCTTGGATGTTTGTGGTGCATACATACAAATTGCTCGATATTTCTCCGCCATATTGGATTTCATTAAACGCCTCTTGTGAGTTTATTATTGCATTTTATAACTTTCTGATGCCACCAATGGATTTTTCATGCGATTTTACATAAGATTAAACACTCTTCATTGTTGTAGCAAAAGTTTGCAACAGACCCATTGTTGCAGCAAAAGTTTGCATCAGACCCATTCAAGAACAGAAAAAAAAAAAAAAAAAAAAATGTAAGTAGACCATTTTTCTTTTTCTTTTTCAAGCTTTTGATGATCGGCAACTTGGCAATGCTGTTCGGCGGGCCGGCGCATCATATTACGGCGAAAGAAGTAAGTAAACCGCGCAATGACGATGACGCCGAGCCGCCACCACTACCGCCTCATAAAATAGAGCCAAGGTCGTTCCACTTTCTGGTACGGAGGAAGCGGACCGGCCGACCGGGGAACGCGAACATAGGACGGGATGCAATGTGAGGCGGGATAAAATGGAATAGAATGGAAACGGAGAGAGGAAGGAAAGTGACTGGAACTGGCCACTAGTCGTCAATCCTCACCAAAAAGAAAGAGAAAGAGAGACTAAGAAAGAGAGGGAGGGAGAGGGAAAGAGAGCGTGAGAGAAAGAGAGAGAAATTATCCAAGGAATCGGTGACCGCTTTTACGTTACGTGTTTTATGTAATCTTTCCGATACGCTGAGGACTTGTTTTTTACGTACGTTCTTTCTTATTCGCGATTACGCTCCTCTCTGAAGTTGAGCGCTCGCAGCGTTGTCAACTTTGAACAGAGGCGGATCCCGGAATGGGTCGGTTGCGCACTTTTGCTATGACAATAGGACACATTGATTTTCTTACGTAAAATTCCATAAGAGTAACGATGCGCACAACAAAAACTTTCAAAATCTACTCATTATTCTAGGAAACCACAACCACTTCAAACAGCCCTCGCTACACAGTACTAGCAAAGCCATTAGTTCTGCGTGGCCGATTCGACGCAACCCGCACTACACGTAGACCGAGCCTTTCTCGATCTTGAGAGATCAAAAGAAAGAGAGATAAGAGAACGTTTATTTTACGTGTAGTGCGGGTTGCGTGGAACCGTCGACGCAGGACTAACCGGCATACTACCACATAGACAGAACTACCGTGTTTATGTAAGTACCTATACATCGTTGTAACCACACAATTTTAGAGTTTCCATCTAACCGAATGAAATTTTGGCTGCATTTACTTTGGTCTTTTCTGGCTCATCAAAGATTAGAAAATAACACAAGAATTGCATATGTGTACGTATAATCGGAATATGCAAATATTTTTAAGTTCTGTTGATGATTACATAAACGTGGATGGTTCCATCTATGCAGTTGTATGCCGGTGATAATTGTGAAAAGTGTAGCACGGGTTGTTTGAAATGGAAGTGACTTCCTGAGTTAACCCTTTTTGTACCACTCCCGAGTTATTCGTATTCGTAACTCGATCTCTCACCGACAGTAAAAAGCAATATAGTTGCTAACATTTGTAGATTATATTGGCTCATCTGGTGCCTTCAATTATCGAAACAGGCAAAATCAACACCCCGGAGTACGAATATTCAACTACCTACCAAAGAGCAAGTTGAAGCACCCCTGGTTGTTAAAGGGTTAATTAATGGGTGGATTTTCACATTTTTTATGTGCGCATAGTTATTTTCGCCGAATTTTACGTTGCAATCAATTGTATGCGTGTAAGCGAAAGTACGCAACATATCCATTTGTCCTTCCCCCCCTTTTTTTTTACGCGCGCATTGGAAAAGGATGGAAGTATATGGATCATCACATGACTCCACCAGTCTCTAGTCCCTGTCACTGTCTTCTCTAACACATTCGTTCAAACGGAGGGTGAGAGAGAAAGATTTTAAATCTGAATCCGCCCCGGACTCCTCCAGAAAGTCGCTATGGCCTATAGGGCGGTGGTTCAGAAGATTCTGGTAAGTGGATGAGTGAAGCAGATCCTGCTTTTAAATATCTTGAAATATTTTTACAGATGGATTCGGATTTATTTATTTTGGTAGATGTATACATCAATACTGCAATTTTCGTATGTATAGATGGTTAAAAAAAAAAAACAAAAAAACAACAACAACAAAAAAATGATCAAATGCGATGATATTTTCAAAATTTCAGGATGATAATATTTTTGTTGGTCTCAGATTGAAGATTTTGTTAGTCTATTTCACGTGGCAGCATTGTAATTGTGATGACACGATATTGTGCGTCCGTCGAAGATAAGAGTTGATGGTGACCAGAGCCGCATCCAGAAATTCGCCTGTCTCTCTTTTCGCTCATTTAAATCGCATGCGTTGGAAAAGGATGAAGGTATAGGCCATAGGGGCTGTCACGCGCATTCAACCCCTATTTCTGTCTCTCTTTGGCGCAAGTGTTCAAATGTCTAGAGAAAGAGAAAGAAAAATTCCTCGCCACGGTACTGATTCTAACAATGACCCAACTTCCTCTTGCGCATCTCTGCTCGTGCGCATGCGCAGTGCTTGCCAGTGTTGCCGTTTTGCGTTATTTCCTCCGAGTTTTCCTATTTAATTCAACGTAGAATATTCCAATGATATGCCTAATTCGGCAAACACTGATGCTTGCATTGCTAGGCAGCACCACCACTCACCAGTCATCACGCACGGACGCACTGTGAAGTATCAAGCGTGTCCTTCTGGCCGATGGATGATGGACCGATTACCGATTACTGATCGCGTGTCTTGTCAATAAACCGATTAATTGTTATTGGTAGGGTACATTGCGTCTCTGTTTTCACGTAGGGGCGTAAGTCAGTTGTGGCGTTGTACACTTTGCTGTACTTCCTCTTAAAATAACAAAACATCAAAATAAATGCTCAAATCATGCAATACAGCAGATGTTGTTTTTTAAAATTATACGTGTCCATACTCAGACAAACATCTAAAAAATCTTTCCGCGTTCACGGAAAAAAACTACGGTGAAAATAACCATACGGATACCTGATTTTGGCACCTGCTAGATGTTATGGTAATGTTAACCAGAAGTATACTATGTTTTGACTAGGTACTAGGTAATGTTACCTGATTGCATGTCGAATTCACTCAAAGAATCGGTAAATGTACCATACTTCTGGTCAAGTTTAATATAACATCTAGCAGGTGCCAAAATCAGGTATCCGTATGGTTATTTTCACTAATCTTTTTTTTCCGTGTTTGGTACTCATGGGCGGAGCTAGCAATTTGGCAACTGTGGATTCTGCCCATTTGAATGTGTGAGAAACAATCGATTCTTGAGGGGCCCATGGCCCAATTTCTAATCGATTGTTTCTCATTCATTCAAATGGGAATAATCCACAGTTGCCAAATTGCTAGAACCGCCCATGTTGGTACTTTTGATATTTTAAAAGATGCTTACAAAAATAATTCATAAATAACTGCAAAATAATTTTAACTGATGCTTGCAAAATAATTTTAAATGATGCTTGCAAAATAATTAATACCATGTCGTGGACAAATTGTAAGAAAGTTAGCAAAAAGGTCATTCATGCGGATGATACTTTTTACATTAAACCACTAAAAAAGTAGTTAAGCTGCGGTGAAAACTTACGGTTGAAATTTGCTTGGAGAATAATCCAAATTTGCAATGAAAATGAGAAACTCACCTAAAACAGAAAAAATGAAAAAAACTGTTAAAAATTTTGAATTTTCATAAGAAAAACAATAAATCAACAGAGGAACTAGGAAAAAAGAAGTCTGCTTTTAATGGACTGATAATTAATTAGTCAAAAAGTGAGGTTGTTTGGTTGTTAGCTATCTTACCCAAAAGTGTCCTTACCACTACTAACTGCGAGCGGTCACAAAACGCGCCTTCAATTTCACGGGTAAGCAAAATAATTACTTTCCTGCTGAAATAATTTACTATTCAAAGCTTCTTGAGTCCCTTGACAGAAATTTGGTTAAAAAGTACTGACACAACGCTTCATGGAGCTCTAGAGGAAGCGAAAAATTAACATTGGCAAGATAGCAAATAGACTTCTCCGGTATCTAGGAGTCTTCGTAGGGGTCGCGTCGTCTTATGGAGCTGCCCGTGTTAAATCAACTGCCAATCAGAACTCGTTGAGCTCTCGTGTCGATATATGTAGTACTTGTTTTGCCACCCATCAACAAAAATATTATTACTATATTTCCTTTCAAGTTAATCAATGATGCGAACTTAAACGAATAGTCAACTATTCGTACATGGCAGTAACAATTTTGCCTACCCTAGTAATTGAAGGAACTTGTTGCGAGCCTTTACCTTCAGGTCTCATTCAACAAATATCATTACTGTCTTTCCTTTGTAGTTAATCAATGATGCGAAGTTAAACGAAAAGTTAAATATTCGTACACGGCAGTAACAATATTGCCTACCCTAGTGGTTGAAGGAACTTGTTGCGAGCCTTTACCTTCAGGTCTCATTCAACAAATATCATTACTGTCTTTCCTTTGTAGTTAATCAATGATGCGAAGTTAAATGAACATGGCAGTAACAATTATCATTACTGTCTTTCCTTTGTAGTTAAGCGATGATGCGAAATTAAACGAACGTGACAGTAACAATTTTGCCTACCCTAGTCTAGTAATTGAAGGAGCGTGCTGCGAAAATTTACCTTTACCGGCTTCAGGTCTCATATTAATAATATTTCAAAATTGTGTCTTCTTTTTACTCAACATTTACGATCGCATGAAGCTTTTAGAGTCCATTCATGGAAGTTTTGTTAAGTCGAAGCATTTGATTTAATGGAAATGACCCTCAAGTTTATTTTGAAATCGGTGAAAATTACATTTAATTACCATCCAAATGTTTGACGATTAGCGATTACTCAGTAATCGTGTACATTGTAATCGATTTCATCCCTATTTGCGCAACTCTACCACTGTTGCAATAGGAATAACTTGACTAATACTTGCTAAAATATCTGCAAAACGTGAAAACTCGTTTATACGGTGTTGTGCTGTGCGCCCGCTGTCTTCAAATAGAATACCTCTCGCGCGGTGCAATGATTCATGTTTGGCGGGACAAAAGAACTGCGCCTGACCGGGGGGACTGGTCTGCGCCTTGCTCCTTGCAGAATGCAGAGTTCGCCATACAAACGCGACCGACATTCGATTCGATAATCGACAATCGCCGCCGCGGTAATTTGTAATCAGACCATAATCAAAGCGAGAAATAATCTTGGGTAAACTTTTAAAAGTATCCAATCTCAGTGTCCAATATTGTGTCCCGCCCGCACCGAACCGCGATGCCACGCCACCATTCTACCAACCACCGACCGAGTGCTTTATGCATACATATTATAACTATCGGTTACACAACGAAGGGCCGTCCATAGTATAAAGTCTGGACGCGCCTAGCTTGGGCGTGCGTCGAACCTCACCGTGGTTACGACCAACTCCCCCCGGTGGTGGAGCGAGGGGGGGGAGAGCGATATTTCTCTGGCTCTGGGTCCATGTCTCTCTCCCGTCTTTATCTGGACCACTAGCTTTGCAATTAAAGCCCACCGCATCAGAAAGCTCCGAGCTTTGGAGCTCACCCGGCTCGTGTTGCATGAACTTTCAACCGCAGCTTCGTTCGAAGCTCACGGTTGGTTTTGCAGCTTCAGTCATATCGCCCGTTGCCAGATTTCATAATTTTCATTTATTTATGTTGATCTATTTGCTCAAACGAGTAAATATTTTAAAAGCGTCATCCCCCCCCCTCATTAGAAAGGCAGTAGAAGATAACACGGAACAAAAACGAAAAGAGCGCTAAAATTATTAGATTCGGATCTGATCTAAATTTTAAGCACGTTTCATTCGAGTCATAAGATTTCCCATCGCTTTCAATACAGGGTGTTCCTATCTCGCGAGCGATCACAACAACACAAACGTAGAAAAAGTATATACCAAGGACCAAGATTTATATACACCTCAGAGTAGTTAGTAAATCCTGGCACTAAATATATCTGGTGAATTTATCCTCCTCCGAATTAAATAACTCATTCTGCGACTGATCCTTAGTTCAATGTTTTCTTTTTCTTCCGCTGAAAGTCCCAGTGGCGTCTCGTGCAGTGTGCAGTGGCGTCGCGTGCCATCTGGCAACAATGCAACTGCTCCATTTAAACTCATTAAATATATCGAATTTTCCTTGTGCACTGTGCACCCCCAAAATTCGATCTTTTACATGAGTTTAAATGGATGGAATACATTGTTGCCAAATTGCACGCGACGCCACTGACAGTGTGGCAGCATCGGATTCTCTCTATTTCAACGTACGTAAAATAATCGGTCTTCAAGGTATTCACTAAACCTCTTAGAAATCGATACTTTTGAATAGGTTTAAATGGCAAAAAATCGTGGTGGCCGCAAGTAGCTCACCACTGGAAGGTCCCCATTTTTTTTTTTTTTTTTTTTTTTTTAAATAATAAAAGTTCGTTCAGCCAAGATGGTCCCTAAGTCCATTGCTGATTCTAACAAATAAATTACAAACTTTGGGACGGTTTCCCTGGGAAGGAGGTAGAGGGAAACAATTAGTTTAGGTGCGACTAGAGTCCCTATATGTAGAGAGTTAAGACAAGAGAAATCATGGGCGCCGCCATTGGATGCGATTTTGCACATTTGTTTACATTCTGAGGCCGTTGTTGTGTTTTGCTCCACAGCAAAGATTGCAGTTCCGCTAAATTTGAAACGATGTAATCTTTCCCTGCTTTTGTTGATCGACATGTATTAACGCTTTTTAATGATTCTTTTGAGATTTATGGACATTCTTGTGGTGCATTATGATTAAAATTAACAGATTCGTCGCAAATTAACTCTTTTATCTGTAAAAGACCGTTGGTAAACAAAACAAAAGTGCAAAATCGCATCCAATGGCGCCGTCCGTAGAGCCTAAAATTCATCGACCAATCAGAAGTTGACTACCCTCTTGTCTTAACTCTCTACATATAGGGACTCTAGGTGTGACTGCCCCTTATCTATCCTTTTCTAACACACACGATCAAATAACCATAGAGAGAGAAAGACAATCCACTGGATCCGCTAGTGCAAAGAGAAACACTTTAACTGCGCGAAGTCGCTTTTGCAAAATCCACGCACAAATGACCCGTAATCTTTGTTCTCTCTCCCTTCGACTCTTCACTCGGTCACCCTCGCCGCCTCCGCGCGGTTGGTTGCGTTGTCGCGCCTTGAATTTTCAAGCACCTCGTCGCACAGTGAGACACTCCCTCTATAGACACGAGCGCAAAAATGACTGAACGTACATATTTGAGGGCCTTACTTCAATGGAGGATGGGGTTTCCAACCGTTTTGCCTTTCAGCCTTCATCCCCCATCAGCTGGTCCAGCCCTCCTAAAATCTTTAAAATATTCAAATGCTCTGAGAATCGGACAATAGGTCTGTTGCAAACTTTTGCTACAACGATTAAGAGTGTTTAATGTTATGTAAAATCGACTGAAAAGTCCATTGGTGGCATCACAAAGTCATAAAATGCAATAATAAACTCACAAGAGGCGTTTAATGAAATCCAATGTGGTGAATAAATATCGAGCAATTTGTATGCATGCACCACGAATATCCAAAAGGCTACCCAACCTCATCAATATCGATCACAACCAATCACAACATAAATTAAACACATAACCTCTACCTCCAGTGAGGTTGTCAAAGTTGGCCATCCTTGGATATGTTTACGGTGCATGCATACAGACTGCTCGATATTTATCCGCCATCTTTGATTTCATTAAATGCTCCTTGTGAGTTTATTATTGCATTTTATGACTTTCTGATGCCACCAATGGACTTTTCAGGCGATTTTACATTAGAGTAATCTCTCTTAATCGTTGTAGCAAAAGTTTGCAACAGACCCATTAGTAGGCACCGGTACCATATATGAAGTTTAATACATCTCAGTTTGTATCGACTTTCCCTGGAACACATAGGATTGTGCCATCCAAATTCAAAAAGTAGTATGTGTCAGTTGCACTTTTTACACGGGGGGGGGGGGGGGTCCGGTCGACGCATAATTCTTCATTTTATCTACCAGGATTGCTGAAGAAGCCTCAATCGCGATTGAGTGTTTTTTTTTTTTTTTTTCCTACCATGGTGCTCTTTTTACGAATCAGAAAAATCGGAGCGATTGAAATCTCATAAAATTGCGCTCTTTTGCCCCCACCGAGCGATGAGTAGACCTGCGCCGTGTGCTGCGCAGAGCTTCACTAAATCAGGTGCTGGCTCCAGGCTTCATATAAAAGACACTAGTTTACGAGTTGCAAGAGTTTGGATTACATGCAAAGCGTGGGCGAAACAGAGACACTCGCGAGAGCAGAGCGCACTTGCGAAAAAGAAGTTTGCAACACGAGTTCAAAAACTTGTTCTCGTAAAAATAATTGAACTGCAGTTTAAACACGACTATAATAGAACAAGCATTGCGAACTCAAATGTGATTTTGTGCTATTTGAAAAATTGAAAATGATCGTATAAATGTAAACGAGAATTATTCATGAAGTACATGGGGTCTTTAAATCCACTATGAACTCTCACTATCTTCTGTATTTTTTTGTTTTTTTTATTGTTGTTGGTTTTTTTTTTTTTTTTTTTTTTTTTTTTTTTTTTGACGCGACCTTTTTAAAGTTGTCAAACGTTGTGAAGGAAAAGGATGGCGAGGAGAGGAAGGGGGTGCGACTTTTGGTGCGAAAAATTGAATCAGTTTTTGTTCAAAGGGGACATGTCCATTATACTGTCCCGCAGGGGCGGCTCGTAAAATGCGATATTATATCGGTCCACTCTATTTAAAACTTTAGGAAAGTATCTATTTTCCGTGGGGTTCAATTGAAGTATCCGTGGGGTTCAATTGAAGTATCCGTGGGGTTCAATTGAAGTATCGATCGTAAAGGGGTGCAATTGCACCCCTTTACGATCGATACTTTTCTATAGTTTTAAATGGAGTAGACATCGATATGTCGCATTTCACGAGCCACCACTGCTGTCCCGTCAAAGAAGAAAAAAAAATGGGCGTTCAAAGTCCCCGCAGAACGTCCGGAGGATATAATTTGAGAGGAAATTTTGAAAAAGTTTTGAATCGATCTGAAATGCACTTGCAATGCAACGTTCAGGTACTTCCGGCAACAACGCAATGTACTATCCTGTTATCAGCGAAGAAAAAGAGAAAAAAAGTGGTGAAATGAAGACAAAAATGAGGAAAAAAGGGAAAATTGTCTCGATACCGATACTGACAGGACATTAATTTCCGTTATCCTTCACGAAGAAGGGCCAATCACGGTTGCGACGAATCTACAGCGCAACTATTATAATATACCAGAAGCGAGGCGTGAAATTTGACAACGATGTACTTTTTCTATTTAAACTCACTGAAAGAATCGAATGCTTCGGTCATCGGATAAACAGATGTTTCGATCTTTCTAATGTGTTTAAAGGGGAAAAAAGAAACGTTGCCAAATTTCACGCCTCGCCACTGGTATATTACCAAGCAAAGCTTTGCTATATTTGAACCTATACGAATGTATCGATTTGTCAGGGAATCAGTGAATCCCTTGAAGATCGATTATTTTACGTAGGTTTATATGGTGAGAATCCGTTATTGTTGCCACATTGCAAGAACCGCCTCTGCTTAGGAACTTTTCAATGCTTACCACCGTTTTTCTAGCATGATTTTATAAAATACACATAATATAAGTGAAGAAACCTAAATTTCAATCGTTTAACCCTTTCTTGAGATTTTGTCTTTTTAATTTATTTAAGTTTGTAATAATAATTTTTTTTTATTTTTTTTATTTTTTTTTTATTTTTATTTTTTTAATTTGTTAATTCTTTTTTCTTGAGCTTATTTTTGTCGAATATAATCTGACATTACATTGGGATGCAAGTAGGTATTATTTTGTCGAATATATTTGACATTCGGCAAAAGCTTGCAACAGTCCCACTAAAGTGCGATAGGCTTCCAGGTCAAAAATCGTCGGACCAAAACGGATCCCCTCCCTCTCTCTCATCATTCACGAGAAGTGCTGTAGCGGCGTCGATAAACAATCGTGAATTAATTACTTATTTTCTCGAAAAGACCCTGCGGAGCTTTCCAGGGACGAGAAGTTTCATCAAGTCACAGCTTTCGTCATCGCCTCCTGCATCTATCAATTATAGAAGGGTCTTTCTCGGGTCTCGCTCGCTTGATATCAACTTACAATATATACAGGTGAACTTAATCGAATAACAACTACTTTATACCGCAGGAAACGGTCAAAGCTATGATGGTGGTGTTGTCAAGTTGCGTCTTAACAATGCGTATAATCGGCGCCAAAAGCAAATACCCTCTTCAAAAGTTTCATCCGTTGATTTTTCAGCCACGTTTAATCTATTTGGAAACTTTCGATGGTTTAAAAGTTCAATGAGGGGGCATCTGTAAGTACTCTGAAAAAATAAAAAATAAAAAAAAAAATAAAAAAAGTTTTCATTTACCACCCGGAAATTCCCGATGAAAAACCATGGACAATTTTGCTTTGGGAACTTTTTTTTGGCGTTGATAGTACAAAAAACCTACGTGTTTTATTCTTGAAACTCACTATGCACTACACAGGCAACTGCACAGATCTCATCAAGGTCAGTTGTATTGTTGCTGTTGGGTAGCCTCTGAACCTTTTGTAGAAAAATGATCCGCTGATGCTGAACGATGTTTATGAGCGTATACCGAACCATTGCATTGGTGCGTCTTACTGAAGCTTTAGTTCACTCAACTAAAAATCTCTCACCTCCCCCATGGGGTTTATTAACATGAGAAATTATGTCAATACCACAGGCGTATAACCAGTAAAAATTTCGGAGGAGGCGAAAGTTCAACTCTAGTCCATTTTTTTTTTTTTTTTGTTTTTTTTTTTTTTTTTTGTTTTTTTTTTGTTGACAATTTAACATATCATTCCGTCTTTTCTACTATTATTTTGGCATTTTTCAGAGACGGGGGGGGGATCCGCCCTACCCCCCGGTATACGTCCTCGGCAACTACAATATAACAAGCAGACCTGCCAATTCATTGTGTGTGCTCTTCGACTTGAGCCTATATATAGTAAGGATTTTTTGGGCACACTGTAGAGAAGGAAGTCCAATGAGGCAATGAGCATGCAGTCTCTACGTCAATCCATCTTTCGGAGATTGGCAACGCTGGGTGTAAAGAAGACGAGTCGCGAATCGGGCCATTTAATACCGGGAAAGGGGTCGAAAGTTGATGACTGGAGCGGTGAACCAGGGACGGGTGACAGAGGGGGGGGGGAGGAAAAGGGTGAGAAGGGGGGGGCGAACGGCGCTAATGGCTGAAACACAATCAATCATCGAGAGGGATACCAGATACATAAAGCACTATCTGTCTTATCGCCGCCAGAACAGAGATACTTGTGTGCATGTAACACTCCGTTTACTCACCCCCCCCCTTTCATCTCCGTGGTACCCCCTCCCCCCTACGATCCTTCTCTGGACGAGCTCTCCGGTCTCATGGGGTCCGGGGTCCGGGGTCCCCCCTTGCATGTTGACTTTGCTCTCGAGGCGATGCGGTGACGGTATATTGTGCGGGCGCGGGGTCTCCGATATTTTGAACGGAGGGGTACAAAGAGACACCCCCCAGACCCCCCCCCCCTCCGTTTACTCTCATCCTCATCTCTTAATATGTAGCCGAATTTCGTCGGCGAAGAGGCTCTCAACTCAACAACAATCAACATCATGGCCCGCAAGCTCGCGGTTGCATCGATGACTCTCATCGTTTCGTTCCCATGTCAAAGATGTAGACAGGATGTTACGCCTCGTGTTACAATGTCCTGAAAGTTAACATGAATGGGCACCGAAGTTGAGCTGAGCACTCATTCTAGCTGACATATTTCCCCTCCGGGTCTGCGGCTCAAAGTTATTTATTTAAAGCGTCAAAATTTGATGAGTGATAAAAATTGACATCGGATCGAGATGTTGATCTTGCTTTATGCGTGGGCATCACTGGATCGAAGCAAGGATCAGAATGCAGAATTTGAGGCTGGGCGTTAATGACTCTTTCATATTATGGGACCATGGGTATAGTTCCACGGTAACAAACAGCGGTGAAGCTTGCAATCTGGCAATAGTGCATTTTGTTCATTTAAACTCACAAAAAATATCGAGGTATCCTCAGAGATGGCCCCTGAATTAGATCTTTTTTATGGGTACAAATGGATAAAATGCTATACGTTTCCAAATAACATGCTTCGCTACTAGTAACGGGAATTTTTGCTGACACCGATAATTGTCATAGAAATGGCTTCATTGAAACGTTTAAATAAACCAAACGAATGAATATTTCTGTCATAGTCATAAGTAATCAAACATTCTTGTAGAGGTATCTAAATATACAGTAAAAATTAAAGCTAGAAGTAATAATAAAATAGCCGTGATACCTTTATCCATGATTTATTGTGAAATAGCTGTGTGTGTTGTGTGTATGGCTGAAAGCGCTCGCACTATTTCACAATAAATCATGGATAAAGGTATCACGGCTATTTTATTATTGCTTCTAGCTTTAATTTTTACTGTATAGTCATAAGTGTTTCTTTCGGGAAGTTCAACGGAAACAAACCGTAAATTTAATGATGGGTGTTGCAAGGTAGACTATAGAATTATTATAGCTGCGTCTTGCGGGGAGGGGCTCAAGATATATACCCTTTTAAGAAAGTGTCCGGGAATCAGCGGCGTCGCGTGCTATCTGGCAACAATGCGTCTGCTCCATTTAAACTCATTAAATATATCGAATTTTCCTTGTGCACTGTGCACCCCCTGAATTCGATATTTTACATGAGTTTAAATGGATATAATACATTGTTGACAAATTGCACGCGACGCCACTGCCGGGAATCCTTCCAAAACAAATCGGGAAATATTATGACTTTGTAAGACGTAATGTTAAGCGATTTCTTGAAAGTTGCATCAAATGTACTCACTTGGATTTCATTGATATGATTCCTTATATTGTTTACCCACGAACAACAAAACACGAAACAAAAGCAAACAATAATTAAGAATTGGAAAATCGCCTCTTCATTATAGACCCGCTTAAGCTAGAATTAGATGACTGTAAAGCATAGGAAACACGCAAAAAGATCAATTATTTTCAACTGACCAACTACCCCCTATATCCCCATTATTAGACCCCATTTTTTATTTTTTAATTCCCCCCCTTTCCCTCCCCTCTCACATTCCCCTTTTGTGTTCTTTTTCATCCAATTAAACTCAGTTTCTAGGGTACACCCCTTTCATGTTTATGCGACCGTCAACAACCATAGTCAGTGGCGGCCCGTGCAATCCACGGCAGCGTTGACGGCAACGTGGCATTTCGTCCGTTCAAACCCATGTAAAATATCGATTTGAGGTAACGTACTGTGGACCCCTAATATTTCGACTTTATTCGTGCCTTCAAATAGACTGTATGCCACGTTGCCAGATTGCGAGCGCGGCCACTGTCCGTAAATATCATTTTTACAAAAACATCATTCGTCTCATAAAGTGAGTGCGCCGCTTCTGCAATGTGGCAACAGTGTATTTTCTCCATAGTAATGTATGTAAAATAATCGGTTTGTGGTGAGGCAATCTATCTTTATTAAAATAGGTTTTTTACATAGGTTTAAATGGCATAACTCACGGTTGCCAGATTACACAATTCGCCTGGATGCGAGTACATTAGTCAGACACACATATAAGACCAAAATAAAGAAAAGAAAAAAAAAAACTTCAAAATGAGTATATATTAAGCCATAGGTTGAAATATTAATCGAACATTACAAAAATAAGGAGTATAAAAATTTGCCGCCCGAACTGGGACTTGAACCCAGGACCCTTAGGTTAAAAGCCTAATGCTCTACCGACTGAGCTATCCGGGCTAGTTGCAACGAAGTGCGAAAATAAACGGGTATAAGGCTTAGAGATGATATTGCCATGGAAAAATCGATAAATCGAAAAACGCGTTCAATAAATCTATTAGTTCTCCGAAATAGTTTCTAACCAAACAAACATAATATTTTTCGCGTGAAATCAACAGCGCATGGTTGATACATCGACACATCGCCTCGGCTTTGAGTGATAAAAAAACATTGAAATTAGTTCGATATTTTGATGTTTGCCGATTTTTGGATGCAGCTGAATGTGGGTTTTCATGGAAATATGCAAATGGGGGGTATTCAAAACCTTTTCTTACCTATATTATCGAAAAATATCTAGATCGTTGCAAAATGATTAAATTGTGTGAATAGAAGGAAAAAAAAGTATATTTCAGATGTTTCTCATTTTTTCCTCCTAATTTTCTCTCACTTTCTCGTAAAAGAAGAAAAGACAAAACGCACACCTAAAAATTGATTTGGAGTTTTTGATTTTATGGTGCAAAGGATCAGCGTCATAAATTTACCATAATAAATTTCAATTAATTATTTTACAATGTACTTATATAAATTTGAATTCTGTCTTATGGTCTTATTTTACGGTTGACAATTTAAAACAATAGTTCTAGGTAGCACTAAAAAATCTATTGATTTTTCCCAAAGACAATTGGCAACGAAAAATGTTAGTTCAATTTTCTGAAGTGATAATGCCGATAGTGGTATACCTGGCAACACCATCCGATGCCGATCGAATAAATTTTTAAATAAGACTGATTTCTATCTGAAGATCATTTCATTTACTGATTTACCGAGCGAAGTTTTGAGGTTTACAATTGAAATTGACCCGCGCGCTTTCTCAGGTTCAATTGAATGAAAGCGAGGTTAAACGACCCGCGTTTTGATTCTTGAATATCGACCGGAATGAATCGACAAAATTGAGCCCTCCCTTCCCTAGAGTCTTGACGCACTCACACACACTCATAATAGTGTTACACGCGCGCATACAGATGCCTCCGAGAACATTCGCTTTTCACAATGTTGCGTCCATCTGTCGGATCAATATCAGTCTACTCGGGTAAAGACCTCTCGTCACGCCGCACAGAAGGATAATTAATTCGATTTTTCGGACAATCTGCCGATGACATAAAGGATGAACCAAAAGTAGTCCTTGAAATTCAATATTTTGATATCTCTTCCACAAAAACCTCCAGAAAAGGATCGATCTTCAGAATATTCCATTAAAATGTTTTACAATCGATAGTTTTCAATTGAATCATTTGGGAGGAAAACGACGAATCGATTGTTCACGAGCAGGGGTGGCTCATGAAATACAGTACGTAGGTATATCATTTATCGATATTCTCTCTAAATAAACATTAGAAAAAGAATCGATCCATAGGGTATTGAGTTTAACCTCTATGCAATCGACCGTTTTACGTATAGCCTCAAATTGGAGGAAAACGACGAATCGATTGTTCACGAGCAGTGGGAGGCTCGTGAAATGCGATGTATCAATATCTCCTCCGTATAAACATACGAAATAGAATCGATCATCATTGAGTTGAACCTCTATGAAATCGATAGTTTTACGTAACTTCATATGGGAGGAAAATTACGAAAAAGAGAAAAAGAAGAATAAAAAAACGTTATCAATTTCTCATCGCCATTCGTCTGCTTCATCCAGAAGTTACTAAGGAAACGAGACTGTCACCTTTTGTTTATATTCTTCAAAAATTTTCCTAACCAAATTGTTTCAAGTGTCTAATATTTAGTCCAAATTTTCAGTATTTTTAAATTTTAGCCCCTTCCAAGTCAAAATTACAAGTGTTCCAAGAGAAAAAATGGTAATTTATCCCCCCCCCCTCCACCCCCGCCTGCGTCAAACTTTATTTTGAAAAAGGTGAAAGAAAGAAAAAAAAGCTGTTGATTTTTAGCCCCCCCCCCCACTTTTTGACCCCACGCGCCGCCCATGTGCACTGAGCTGAATCGTGGAATCTTTTCTCAACCGGTGGAATCAATCATTGGTGAATTGAAAAACAGCTTTGGCTCTTACCACTATCTACTGTGCGCCGATTACTGAACGCACGTCGCACGAGACACCATCAAAAGATAATCCTAGGCGAGGTCTAAAATCGTATTGCGCCTCGAACCTCGAACAAAGCTCCCGCGACTCTGGTACTCCGTCGCTGATCCGCGCCAGAGCTTTGAGCTTTCTTTTACGAGGTCAAAAGCCTGTTGCTGCCTCATGCTTGCTTTCAGAGAGCGGAAACAAGACGTTTCATCATCGTTTCATGAGTCATAACGCTTTAGTTTTATCGAGCTCGAAACCCAAAAGGTGCGATTCGTAGACGTGCATTTTTCCTCTTTTTTATTCTTCTTTTTTTCTTCTTCTTCTTTGTCAAGATGTTTTAATCTGCACGAGGCTCCCGATAACTTACTCGTACCCTTTTTGTTTTTCGCGGGTTTTCTTTTTTTGTTTGTTTACCCTTATGAAGTGTTTCCTCACCGTGTATGCAGTTTTATCGATTTCGGAACATCAATGTTGCATTTATTGGAGTCAATACGTGACTTTTTAAAAATTAAACTTTGTGGAATTCCATGGGTCGTTTACGGGATTTATAAGATTTTCCAGGTAGTTTCATGTACTTCCATGAGAGGCCCAAAGAATTTTGGTCATGGAACTTCATGGAACAATTTTACTGCAGGGAATCAGGGATAGACTCTGACCCTGCTTCAAATCGATGATGTTTATCACTCTTCAAAAAATGTTAGGAAAATAAAAGCCATAAATGAATACAGTAGGCTGATTATGAAGGCTCGTATGGTAATCGTATCGAGTCGCTATCGAGTGCGTGTTATTCTCATACAGAGGCGGATCCAGGGGAAGGGGGAGAAGGCACAGCCCCTCCCCCCCACCCCAGAATCCTCAAATTTTGCCTGTTTTTCAACAGAAAATAGCCCAACTTTTTTTCCTGCAACGCTTGATATTTTAAAGTTCATAGGCGTGCTCCCCCCAGAATTTTTTTGGGTCCACCACTGTTCTGATGGTAGGTTTCATTACGAAAGGTTCCATTCCGATAGAGACCCTTTAGTCCCTACGATAAGAGCCACAACCTGGATCTCTTCCATCTCTCTCATTTCCCATTTGAATGTATAAGTAGGAAAAGGACAGAAAGAGGGGGTTTTATCCGATTGTCCATCCTTGTCTAACATACATTTCTTTATGGAGAAAAGAGAGAGATGAAGAAACTCTCGTTGCGCTACTGATAAGAGCACGATAGCTCAAGTTATACACGCCAAGAATAACGCTCGATCATCGACTCGATGGGATATGAAGATACACTCGTTTGTAATCAGCCTGCAGCTCTCTTTAAAGGGGTGGGGAGGTTAGTAACACCAAGGGGGCTTTTTTAAGGGTTTTAATTTGATGCGCATAAAATACAATTCCAAAGACTTTTCGGCAAGAGGGCGCGGATGAAACTGCGAAAAGTCAATGCACGGCTGACTCTACCCTAAACAGCGCAGCGGCCGGAACAAGCGCATATTAATTAAAACGGCTATTTTATGGATGAAGCTTTACCGATACCGCGGGAATTAAAGCTCTCGTTGCGTTGAACTTGTGCGAGCTACGCCCGTTGCGCATAGGCACAGGCAAACAGCCTAGCTAAACGGACATAGCCGAGGCACAGAGGAAAGTGGCGCGGCGTGAATCGTGTATGAACGAAGGTCGATATACTCTGTGATACTCACCTGGAAACAGAAAGCAACACAGACACAGACACACACACACACCCATACACGCACACTCACACTTTTAATATAAATTAGAGGAGACTCAGGACAATAGGGTTGATTAATTAGGTTCAATACATGACACATGGCACACGTAGGCCGCTAATGGGCATTGGCCACAAGGGGTGAAGGTTGCTCACGGTGGGGAGGCGGAGGGGGGTGGGGCTCTCGCAGGGCTGGGGGGACAAACGCGGGAGCGGATGTAGACCCTAGAACCCTGCGGCTGTGTCCACGCTTCGATGAATAATCCAGACCATTTGCCGATAAACATATACACATACGTTTATGTATGTACTTTACCATGTAGGTATGTATGTGCCATAATGTAAATGCATGCGACGCGACGCGACGCCTTGTCGCTCAAAATACAATTGATGCACTATACAATGCATTGGTCGCTGCAATGCAGACCGGCGAAGCGGTGATGTCACATGGTGCGCAGTCTCGGCGAGATCGTTTGGCGCGGTTGGTGGACCGCCAATGTAGAAATGTCGATTTTAATATCAAATGAGATGGTGAGAAACGTGAGTTTCCAATCCAGATTAAATTATGTAAGAGTGTATAGAATATTCATCTCTGATACCCGGCGCTCGTTGGAAATGTCAGTCGTTGCTTTCAACCTATGGGCCTCTGGGGGAGGAGATAGGAGGGGTACAAGTTGCTCCGGGTGCTTGACCCCCCCCCCCTCGCCCCAAATCAAAAATAGTTCGTTTTATTTATTTTTTACTACAGAGATTTAGTGCAAAAATCACCCATATCACATGACTGACTTGCATTAAAAATTGCCAACGTGCTTACTCATACTTTCAAACCAAGTTTGATGGACACGTTTAGACAAAGTTTTGACTACATTCGCCCTCAAGGATTTCTCTTACATTCCCATAAGGAATTCTGCTCAAATATACGTAGATCCGTGGTCTACATGAATGCACCAACTATTGCAAGAAACGGACACGCCCAACATACCCGTTATAGCATTACACGTTCGGACTAGGAGAGGCATTGGCGGATCCAGGAATGTGGCAACTGCGCATTCTTCCCATTTGAATGCATGATTAACAATCGATTATTGAAGGAGTTGTAGCTTCGTGACTAATCGATAATATCTCATGGTATCAAATGGGGAGAATACATTGTTGCCAGATTGTTGGATTCGCCAATGCGGCGAGGCGACGGCGAATGAAATTGAAAGCAAGATCCATCTAATTGAAAGTGAAGATGAAAAGATGAAACGCCCACCGTTCCCGCTGTCACCCACGTCTGCGCAACGCAGTCGCGATAATGCAGCCACAAGGGGTCAGTAGACGCGCAGCGCAGTTGGCGACAAGCGACGCGACGCGACGGGCGGGCGGGGCGGCTCACGGCTGCCGACCGTTGAGGAATATGCCGCATTGCACTGTGCACATGGTCAATAATTATAGTTGAAATATGAATGAAAACGGAAAAACGGGAAACAGAAAAAAAAGCCACTCGATTGCGGACCGAGAGTACAGCGAAGTACAGTGCACTGAGCAGCTAGGGAATGAGTAAATGCCGATGGGGATCTTAGGACCGGAACTCAAGCTAGCACCGCGGGCGGGCGGTGGGGGGAGGGGTAAATGAGGGGTAAGTGAGGGGGAGGTGGAGGGGGCGTGAAGCGAGCGGCCTGATAACGTGGCGACTAATTACGTTTATGAGTAGTTAAACCAACATATTGCAGTAAAATGTAAATTAAAATGGTCGACAGTTATATTCTCGGTCTCTTTCATTTTCTCTCCATCCCCCTTCCCCCCTCCCCCTACTCCACCACATCCCTTTCTAAGCGCGTTCGGCCAATGCCGCCGCGGTGACTATTGTCAAAGCCACTTCAATTCCCGGTGTCCGCCGTCCGGTGCCGCCGACCGAGCGACCGGACTGGGCCCAGCCCTCCGCGTTGAGCACGCCACACTTGGCATTTAATTCAACAAAGCCGCGTCTTTGTCATTTACCTGGACTAGGTACTATCAGACGCAAAAGTTTTGACAGTCAAGAATTCTCACCGAGCGCAGGAAGCAGGCATGGAATTTTGCCTGTTGGTTGAAAATGTGTCCTAATGTTTTGCTTTGCATGATGGAAAAAGTATATATAGTAGCCTCTTATCCCGTTGATTTGACTATCTGCGGTTTTTGCGACCTCTCATGCTTCCTACCTGTGCTAGACAGTAGCGCACCGATAGATTCTTCATCTCTCTCTTTTCTCCATTAAGAAACGGATGTTAGAAAAGGATGGACAAGGGGATAAAACCCCCTCCTTCTGTCCTTTTCCTACTCATACATTCAAATGGGAAATGAGAGTGATGGAAGAGTGGTGCTAGATGACAATTTTTGACTGCAAATACTTTTGCGTTTGATAGTACCTCACTATACTCACCTCACTCGATATACAGGGTGTCCCAAAATTGATAGTAAATATTTTTACCACGTATTTTTGGGGCCAAAATAAGACTTTTTTTTCCCTATGAACACGTGTCCGAAAATGCCCCCCCCCCTCGGAGCTACAACCCCCCAAAGTTTTACAAAAAAATCGGTTTTTCTTCGATTCTAGCGACGGATCTACGAAAAAATGGATGAAAATTGGTTTCCGGGGGTAACTTTAGGCGTTCTTTTCGATTCCGGGCTCGAAAATTCCCGAAAGGGTCAAGAAGGGGGGGTTTGAGGGGGGTTTAAATTTTAAATTGAATAATTTTTTAGTGCTCCGTAAGAAAATGATAAAAGTAACAAGAAAATCTGATGGAAAAAAACAAAAAGAACATTTTTAATCTCTTGTGTTTTTTTCATAAGACACACGGGAAACGAGTAAAATCGATTTTTCGCCGGGAGCGCTCAGTCCGATAGCGCTGTTTCAGTGCCGCGTTGCGTCGAGTCGATCGTTGAGTCAGTTGATTGCACAGAGCTGCGCTATCGGGCTGTGCGCTCCCGGCGAAAAATCGATTTTACTCGTTTCCCGTGTGTCTTATGAAAAAAACACAAGAGATTAAAAATGTTCCTTTTGTTTTTTGCCATCAGAACACTAAAAAATTATTCAATTTAAAATTTAAACCCCCCTCAAACCCCCCCTTCTTGACCCTTTCGGGAATTTTCGAGCCCGGAATCGAAAAGAACGCCTAAAGTTACCCCCGGAAACCAATTTTCATCCATTTTTTCGTAGATCCGTCGCTAGAATCGAAGAAAAACCGATTTTTTTGTAAAACTTTGGGGGGGTTGTAGCTCCGAGGGGGGGGGGGCATTTTCGGACACGTGTTCATAGGAAAAAAAAGTCTTATTTTGGCCCCAAAAATACGTGGTAAAAATATTTACTATCAATTTTGGGACACCCTGTATAATAAGCGTATATTCTCGCGAATGATCCGGCGTGCTTTCTTGACCCGATGAAGTTGCTGGAAAACAGCATAAGCAATAACGAACACTGGAATGTGTTTTTCTCTTTCTTTCCCTATTTGAACACGTGCGTAGGGAAAGGACAGAAACAGGTGCTCGAACGTGTCTTCAGCCCCAATCTCTTTCCATTTCTAGTACAAACACTCGAACGGGAAGAGAGCGAGAGAGACTAATTCCTGCGTACGCCATTGAGCATAAGCATCAAGCTCACTGGGTTCGCCATTTTTTTTTTTTTTTTTTTTACGGATTTTTTGTGCTATCAACCATCCAAGTTGGCTGAGAAGTAAATTTGAAGTTAAAAGTGGTATGTAACACTCGCGCTCGCACTAAAGAGATATCCGAAATCTGTTCTCAAAATTATGAATTTATTTTTCCACCAATGAGGCTATTGCACACTTTTGCTATAAGCGATGTAATAGTCGAGTATGGCGTAAAAACCTCAAAAAATAACGATGGCGGCACTAAAAACTTCCAAAATCCACTCCTAAACTCAATAAACGCAGTTATTTGCGCGAGCGTAATGGTGGCCGAAGGCACTAACAATGGGAGATTCCTATCTTAATTTCGTCACTCTTTCTATGTTGACAAGGATGATTCACAGAGTAATTAGTCATCAGAGTGATGATCCACATCCGATGAATGGTACCGCAACACCAAGTGACACCGGTGTCAAATGAAAGTAGTCTCTTATTGGTCACTTCTTGATGGAGTTTCAGAATTGTTAGATGGGAATCTCCCATTGTTAGTGCCTTCGGCCACCATTACGCTCGCGCAAATAACTGCGTTTATTGAGTTTAGGAGTGGATTTTGGAAGTTTTTAGTGCCACCATCGTTATTTTTTGAGGTTTTTACGCCATAATCGACTATTACATCGCTTATAGCAAAAGTGTGCAATAGCCCCATTTCGGTGGTGGACCGCTTAAGGACAGTGGCGAAGCGTGAACTCTGGCAATTTTGAATTTGGCTTATTAAAAACCCACGAAAAATATCAAACTATCACTATGGGTTCAAATGGACAAGGTGCAACGTTCCCACATAGCATACTACATGCTTCGCCACTATTTAACGAAAAATCATACAAAATTAAAAAACACCGTCAAGTTCCGCTAGAGTTAGCAAAATCATCCGTTGCCTCATTCAAATTACCAAAACGGACAACATTTCTAAAAATAACGAGTAATGGAATCTAGCCGATTGAAATATCCCCATAGTTCGAGTGAAGTCATCACCTTTCGACTGGGTCATTTGGACGCAATCCTCATTTGATGGATGTTAACCCTTCACTGCATGGGGTTCCACCGGTGGAACAAATTCTTCAAACGCTCATATAAAATACAGGTTTTTAGATATGCCTTCGGCGCATGGTGTGTCAACGCGGGAGAAGGTATATTTTGAGCTCACAAAAAAAAAAAAAAAAAAAAAAAAATTGGCTGAAAGAAAACATCATGCAGTGAAGGGTTCGTGATCGAAATCATGTCAGGGGGAAAATTTGCCCCCGCATCCAAACTGACCACATTTTGATTATTTTTATAAAGTTTCCGGCATTGGCTTTTTGAAAAATCCAATTAAAGTAAAAAAAAAAAATTTTTTTTTTGAAAATTTAAAAAAAAAATAAATAAAAAAAATTCCCGCCATTTCTTATGGTGTTTATCACTTTTAAAAAACGAGTGAAAAATAGAAAAAAGAGAATTTTGACCGAAAACCCGTCAAATTATTTTTTTCACTATTTTTCCCATGTATTTGACCACCTAATACATTGAAAAATCCACATTTGCTTGAGAAAAAAAAAATCATGCAGTGAAGGGTTAAAAGTTTAATCAACAATTTGATGGCACTCGCTAAACCAAGAGCGTCGTTCAGCGCCTTCAATTATTGATCTATGCAAAAACAAGTACGCTGGAGTAGCAACATTTATCTACTCTCAGGGGCGCCATTTCAGATTTTCCTTGGGGGGGGGGGCAAGGCCCTCCAAAAATTTGGATGACTTTTTTTTTTTTTTTGGCCGTGCATCTTGAAAAAATCTCTCTATCTCTCTGACTTGAATGGGGGGGGGGGGCTCCATAAATTTGGATGACCTCTTCTTTTTTTTTTTTTTTTGCCGCGCATCTTCAAAAAATCTCTCTGACTTGATTTTTTGGGCACATTGAAAATCCTTGGGGGGGCAATTGCCCCCCCTGCCCTCCCCCAAATGGCGCCCCTGTCTACTCTTATCTTGATTGATTTCAGTAGAGCTAAAGCGGTGCGATCGGTGGTTTGACTTAATCCGGACATTCGGGACTTTCCACGGAAGTAGGGAAGGGGGGGGGCGGACCATGGCCGTAGCTCTTTCTCCCCTCTAGGAGCAGTGCGTAGAGCTCACACCTTTTAATATAACTCCTGTCCTCGGACCCAACCAACCCTTCAATTTTGAATACACCGAAAACTTTCATTAAAACATATTATGTTCAATGAAGGAGATGAGACGCAGACGCAATTCCGTTGGTTAGTTACGTTATGAAACTGAGGATGTTATATTATTAGCTGTAACACTCTGCATGATGGACGCGGCAATGATCCTTTATTTCTCCTGTGGTTTTCTTTTCCTCTTTAAAAATCTAATCTTATGCGATGTTTTTTCCTGAGCAAGTTCGTCGCGCATTAAAAAATAAAATCAGCCCCCTGACAAAATATAATTTTGTTCTATTTTAACCCTTTACTGCATGATTTTTTTTTTTTTTTTTCAATAAAATAATTTTTTTTCAGTACAATTTTGATCCTTGAGACAAGGAAAAATAGTGAAAAAATTCTTTCCATTATATGTCAATGGTAAAGAGCCTGAATATTAATTGTTCCAAATATGGCCTTACCCGCATTTAGGTATCCATGCAACTGAAAATAAAGTTTTCAGGCTAAAAAAAAAAAAAAAAAAAAAATCAAAGTAGTAAAAAATAAGTTAGTAAGTTTCAATAGTTGTTTTTTTTTGTATATGGTACCCCTGCGTTACTCCCAAACATAACTATGAAAATCGGAAAATCTCTATCAGATTTTCAGTGAGCTATTTTCAACCACTCTGCACGTTCTATATCCTGTGCTACGCGCTCCAGGACAAAATTGACAATTCTTACTCGTTTAGTATCTGTTCCTCATGTGACCCAACACGCAGCGACAGTACAACTCAAGTCCCCTACTTTTAGATAAGGCTTCAAAGTAATTGTTCCAGATCTGGGCTCATCTGCAGTTAAGGGTTATGCGATGTTTTTTCCTGAGCAAGTTCGTCGCGCATTAAAAAAATAAAATCAGCCTCCTGACAAAATATAATTTTGTTTTAATTTAACAAAGTTATAATAATAATCAGACAATTAACTATAATTTAATAATGTCCGCAAGGAAAAAAAACTGGTAGAAGTCCATCTGCATATAGATGATTTTGGAGTCTGCTGTCAAGTTTGGTAAATTTTACCATCATGTAAATGCAACGTACCTTGTGGTAAAATGTAACTACAGGTTATCTCAATTTACCACAAAGTACGTTGCATTTACCATATGATGGGAACATTTACCATACTTGAAAGCAGACTCAAGAATCAGCTATGCAGATGGTAAATTCTACCAATCTTTTCTTTTTCGTGCGCCCCACCGCAATAAATAAAAAGGTATAGAAATAACTTAACAATAACCTGTTAGGCTAACAACATCAACAAAATGTCAATATCACACTGAATCATCAAATCCAAGCGACATCTGGCGCGAGCGCATTGCCTCATAGTTCAAGCTCGGCCAGTTAAAGACATTGCCGAAAAAAGGGCCTGCGGAAAATGATGATGTATTTGTGCTCTTTCTTTCAAATCCCAATTTCAACATAATGCTGATTCCTTCGGACTAGCGCACATCGTGTTTCGATGAGCTCTTTTCCCCAGCGACGGCAAATTCCCAATTCCTGTGAAATGCTCGCTGAGTGACAGAAAGCTCATGAATAAGCGATTCATCGTTGAGCCTTCATCCATTCGGCGGCTGACGCGACGCGACGACCCTACGCCGTAATTTGCAAAACCAACAGAAATTTTGAGTTTCGACGAGGATTTTCGAATCCTTCCGGCGACCGATAAATGATGATACTGACGATGATGTTCGATGACGCAACCAGGACCGGGTTCCTTGAAAACTTGAAAGCGCAAATCATTTAGAATTCAATGGAAATTTGCAGCATAACACGAGCATCGCAAAGTGACACGAACCCTTAAAGCCTGCACTTAAAGTTTTATCATCGTTAGCTGCGAAATAATTTACGACGACAAAATACATCAAAGACCCCTAAAGATGAGACAAAGAGGTCTTTCAAATGCATAAAATGAGGAATGAGGAAGAGAGAGTAAGATAGACACATACAAGGAGAGAGAGAGAGAGAGAGAGAGAGAGAGAGAGAGAGAGAGAGAGAGAGAGAGAGAGAGAGAGAGAGAGAGAGAGAGAGAGAGAGAGAGAGTGGTGGGAGGAGGAAATGGGAGGTTGTTCAAATGTTCGACCTCCTTTACTCCTCCTCCCGCATCGACAAATTCATTACTATTGATCCTGTCCAAAGCACCCATCAATAAAGTGCCGATTAATTCGTTTTTATCTCGATGGAGCTTCAGCTAGTCGGGCAGGGCTTGAGACGTTGGACGTTGGTCGTTGGCGTCGTTGGATGTATACATATATACATGCGAAGCGATGTTGCCAAAATTAATACGGAGAAAAAATTAGGTCATGAGAACTAAACCTCGGCTCATATGGAACACCGAGGTGTTCGGTTACAGTAACCGAAGTTTTTCGGTTGTGAGTACCGAACTTTAGTAGGGAGTACTGAAGATTGCGGTACGTGTGGTAAATACTATGACTCACATGTCGTTCCTACTAAAGACTGCGGTTCTCCTAACTAAAACCATGTTTTTTGCCATTTGAACCTGTGCAAAAGTATCGATTTCTCAAGGACTCATTGATACCCCTGAATATCGATTACTTTACGCGGGTTTAAATGGAGAGAATCAGTTGCATCGTTTCCTCACTATGCGAGCCGCCACTGAACTTAATTCCCAGGGCTGCCGTTTTGCGTATAATCAATGCTATTTTTCTATTCACCGATGATTCCACCGGTTGAGAAAAGATTACACAGTTCAGTTCAGTGTATGACTGCAATGCACGAAAATACTCTGATCTGTAATCTTTCCTTAATCGGTGGAAACTCCGTTGATTAATTAAAATATCCGCAAGTTTTTTAAAGTCATCGACGACTCCACCGGTTGAGGAAAGATTACAGATGCGAGTATTTTAGTTTATTACAGTCATGCTCTGAACTGAACTGTGTAATCTTTTCTCAACCGGTGGAATCATCGGTGAATTGAAAAATAGCATTGATTATACGCAAAACGGCAGCCCTGTTAATTCCTTCACGCAGCACAAGATATCGCCCTGATGCGATATCCTTGAAAATGCGAATCGCTGCTAACAATAAGCTTCGACTATTTCGGGACAGCCATTGTACATAAATTGATTTCGAATTAAATATCCTGATTAGACAGAACATAACTTTTGGCGTAAACTTCCACAAAGCTGAGCTTATTTGATATTTCCCCAACAGCTGTAAGTCCCAATAGAGCTTACCGTTGAGTATGAAGAGGAGGCACGCTTACGTTCGCCCATTCTCGCGATCAACTGAAACGCCCTCTACAGCGAAAAATCCAATTCGTCACAGGCATTTTCGGTCGTCGCGGGACACGCGGCTACACTCTACCGAAGTCCCTCGATCCCCTTTCCCGTTGGCAACATCAAACAAAGGGACTGCTGATCGAATAGGGTACCCTCTAAAATGAGAAAATGAAAGGGACCCAGCCTCA
This sequence comes from Trialeurodes vaporariorum, assembly GCA_011764245.1. Lineage (NCBI taxonomy): Eukaryota > Metazoa > Arthropoda > Insecta > Hemiptera > Aleyrodidae > Trialeurodes > Trialeurodes vaporariorum. Next base: position 8,202,977 of record VMOF01000001.1, read on the forward strand.
GCTGTCCCCATCTGGCGAACGAATTAACAATTATGATTATTTGTTGATTATCCTCGCCAGTAATTGTTCTCCATGATCTCTGTTCAGTTCCGACCCTTTTCTCTTTCCTCCCCCCCCCCCCCCCACCCAAGCTCCCTTTGAAATTGGTGGGTATTTTACCAACGAAGCAAGGAAGTTGAACAAACATTCAACTGCAGATCTGATATTAACTCTCTTCGTTAAATACAGATCTGCATTACGAGGTTGGGTTGGGATATGGTAGGGGAAGAAGGCAATCTCGGTAAAACGAGGAATCGCGTAAATTACGGGCTACGTCATAGAAACACGCGCTCTTGCGTACTTACGTATTTACGTACTTGCGTACTTACGTGCATTTGTAGCGTATAGCAACCGTGTACATAAACCTTAAGTCTCGTGTGATGCTGTTTGATTAGGCCGTTACTTAAGGGCTGCCGATTTTCGTGTAATTAAGAGAATCCCCAAATCCAACGAAGGATGAAAATATTACCTCGTTAAATTAAATGGCATGGCCGTAAGTTATGAAAGTTACTCGAATCAGCAATATTTTTGTCTATACCGGTTGAACCATCGTTGGATTCTAAATTCTCTCATATATTTGATATAGCGCTTTGTATACACGATCAAACTAAAACCGTCAGACAAGCAATCGATGAGCTGAAATCTACCACAAACGGCAGGTCAGCCAACGGACAGCTCTCAAAGGAGAGTAAAAAAGTTGTCGGAGGATATTTATAGTCTTGAGGGCCTTTAAAATCGGCCCTTTATAGGCTGCGAATATCCAAAAGCTATAGTGGTCCTGCTTTTGAAAAATTGTCACAAAGCCACTCACTCGAACTTCTACTGCCACATCTTGCATTCTTGCGCGACACATTTTTTTTTTAAAACAAAACACAGGCTCTATGTTCCAAACCAGTGGCGGACCCAAGGAAGGACCAAAGCCTCAAATTTTGCCTGTTGTTAACAAAATTATCCCAAAAGTGCATCTTGTGACGCTTCAAATGAATTGCCCTCTGGATCCGCCACAGTTTCTTTCCAAGGGTACAAGTGTATGACGTAAATGAACCAACATGGCCTCGAACTAAAGTAAATTCGATTATGAACTTTAGACATATAGTTACTTGGAACAGCGCAATAGTTTTTGACTGCACACTTTGTCTGAAAATTTTCCGGCCGCCTCGACGCACCACTGCGGTTTGTCTTAATAACCGCAAAAATAAAAGTTTTGCATCAGGGAATGAGAAGCAAAGCCTATTGTGCAGAATCTCACTGAAAACTAGTTTAAGCGTTTAATGAGTGAGCTTACTATTACCTTTCCCCCGGAGGAGCTGACTCCAGGGCTGCCGTTTTGCGTAGAATCAATGCTATTTTTCTATTCACCGATGATTCCACCGGTTGAGAAAAGATTACACATTTCAGTTCAGGGTATGACTGCAATGCACGAAAATACTCTGATTTGTAATCTTTCCTTAATCTGTGGAAACTCCGTTGATTAATTAAAATATCCGCAAGTTTTTTAAAGTCATCGACGACTCCACCGGTTGAGAAAAGATTACAGATGCGAGTATTTTAGTTTATTACAGTCATACACTGAACTGAACTGTGTAATCTTTTCTCAACCGGTGGAATCATCGGTGAATTGAAAAATAGCATTGATTATACGCAAAACGGCAGCCCTGGCTGACTCTGAGCATCTCTCAGTGTTGCCAGTTTGAGGAACTTTGAAAATTTATTTATTTATTAATTAATTAAGAAGAACCAATGCTCAGATTTCATCGCTAAGCATGATATTTCTGATAATCCACTATCAATATTTCATGTTTCAATTTTACGGCGATTTAGCCGCTGTTTTTTACAATGGGGATCTTGCAAACTTTTGCTATAAGCAAATAAATAGTCCAATCTATTGTTAAGACCAGCGGAAATCACGAAAATCACACTAAGAAAGTTTAGATAAATTCAGTAATAAACTCACGTAACTGCTATACCGGCATTATCGGAATGGCGGTTCAACGCAGGTATCATGAAATACTCCTGTCTATTTTGTCACTTTCTCTACGGAAACACACAGATATGTCTCAATTGAGATAGGAATCTCCTATGATACCTGCGTCTCCACCATTAAGCCTGATTCTGAGAGTGAATTTCTTGATTTTTTAGTGTACTCATCGTCATTTTCACAGGTTTTTACGCAAGAATCAACTCTTCAATCCCCTATATACAGCAAAAGTTAGCAAGAGAAACCATTATGAAGAAACTGTAGATAACTTCTTTGGCATAAATATGCTGCTTAGTTTTAAAGATATCTCGAGCTGACAAGCCTATGTAAAACGTTGTTTTGGGTTGATTTGAAAGCATTTTATGAGTTTGGGGGTAGATTTTATGATTTTTTAGTCCGCTCATCGTCATTATATCTTGCAGGGTTTTACCCCGTAATCAGCTATTATGAGCCTTTAGCAAAAGTTTGCAACAGCTCCACTCTGTTCCAACCGTCACCTAAATTAGGTGATATCACCAAGAATTGTTGGTGATATCACCAAGAATTGTTGGTGATATCACCTTGTTTAGGTGACAATTGGAACAATTTTAGGGGGTCTTTGGTGCTCTGTAGTTTTACCGGGAATGTTATGTTAGCTAAAACCAATGGCGGATTTACATCTCTTGAGGCCTTACGCAATTTTGAATTTGAGGCCCCCAAGAAAAAGGGTAGGATGCTTGGGGGGGGGGGGTCTGAGGGCATCCACCAGAAAGAAGGGGGGTTTGGAGGTTCTCCCCCTATAGTTATTATTATTTTTTTTTAAAAGGCATTAAAATTTAGTTTAAAACTGTTTTTTTCCAGCAAAATTTTCATTATTTCATCTTTTGGCCGGTTTTAATATTCTCCCTTTTTTCTCTTTTCTTCTCGTTTTCTCTCCCTTTCTCACTCTTTCTCTCTTTTTTTCTCTTTTTTCCCTCTTTTCCACTCTTTTCCTTTTTTTTCTATCCTTTTCTCTACACAGAGAAAAATATTTCCGTTGTTAGAACCGAAGATTCGGTTTATTTTGATCACCGACGTTTTCGGTTAAAGAAACCAAAATTTTCGGTGGTAAGTACCGGAGACTTCGGTAAGTATAACCCAAATTCCACCCCTACCGAATACGGTACTATTAATGAAGCATTCGGTTCTCAGGACCGATCATTTTGGTTCCTGCAACCGAAAACTTCGTTGATCAAATTTTACCGAAGTATTTTCCTCTATGTAGGTATATGTTTTTCTACTTTTCTTCTCTTCTTCCTCCCTTCGTGAAGTGAGGTCCCACTAGGGCTGAGGTCCTACGCAGTTGCGTGCAATGGTAAATCCGCCATTGGCTAAGACTAGTGGTAGATTTTGGGGTTACATTTTGCAACATTACAGATTTTGTTATTCGGAATATGGGTGTCAAATCAAAGGATGCGTCTATGTGTCCCATATTCCCACGATCCTCCCAACTAACAAATAATGAGCCAAAAACTGCAGGAAAACTGTTAACGAGGAAAAAGGCTTCTGAGGAATCGCGCGGGCGAGCAGAGCCGAAATGCGACATGCGACAGGAGGCGGCGAACCGAAAATCCAGACAAAAGGTTTCGGAGCGGAGCAAAATCGTGATCACTGGAAACTGCTCAACTTCCACCGAAAGAGCTAAAGTTGGGATAGGGCCTAGCATCAAGAGAGTTCGGCGCGTGGAGGGGTGGTGGTGGTGGGAGGGGGGGCAACAAGTGAAGTTTAGCGGGCAAAACACGGAGCATATACCAAGCGCGGCGTAAAACGAGACAAAACTCATAACAAAACAATAATCCTTCCGTTACTTACTCGTTCGATGTTCCTGCAGTTTATCTTGTCGAGACACTAATCATCAGACGGTGCGGCGCGGCGGCTCTATAGCACTGAAAAACACCCTATGGTATAACTTCCGAGAACTGTATTTGTAGGTTAACCGAAAAGTTTTGGATTCGGACAAAAATAGAGTCAAGGGGTGTTCAGTTCAACGAATACCCTACACCTCGATCTATTTCGTGGTTTCATATAGTCAGAAAGCAACACTCCCAAATCCCACGCACCGCCACTGAGATTGAGATACAGGGCCTAAATAGAGAGTATGGGACACATGATACTTAAGCTGAATCCGTGTGTAGCTATTAAAATAGATGTTTTGTGTAGAACACAAAGATTTAATGTCTAGTATAATTTGACACAACGAACATACCGTAACAGCTATTTACCGATATTCCTTCTCCTCAAAGAAAACGCGAGAAAGTCCTTCCGCTACAAATAGTTATAACTACGGATTCGCATTGGACATGAAAACAAATGAGTCGAGGGCAACTAGCTATATATCTGTAGAGAAGAAACGCGATGTTTCTGAAGTCCTACTTCAAGAATAGACAAGCGGATATACGGTTTGCTTGCCTCTTAATGTATGACCTAAAATCATTCTATTAAAACTGATGGTTTTTTAATGAAAGTGCACGTTTTTTTTTTTTTTTTTTTTTTTTTTTTTTTTTAAAAATGCGATGCATCTAAATACAGAATTTAATACAAAGCAGGGCCAGGGTGTGAATATTTTGCTTCTTTTGGACAAATACATATAGATATATGGTTTCATAGGCTCAATGCTCTAGGAATTTTGATATGCTAAACGGTTCTTTTCAATTTCCATAATATTACGTATGTCTTTTCGTCGTTACGGTCTCTGTGCTAGAGGCATGCAGTTTCAGAAGTAGTGTAGGCGGACCAAAACCATAATCTTTGTCGAATTTTCAACTTTTATTCCTTCAAATCAATACCGAATTTGCTCCTGACTTTATTTTTGTTTTTAAAGTTTCCCTCATTGAACAGTGAACACTCAATTTCATTTTTATTCATTTTCATCGAGTAATATCAGAAATAATGTTGACAAATTCCAAAGATGATCGGTCTTGGCTCGCCTACACTTCTGAAACTACCTCTACATAGAGGGTTAAAGCTCATTGGGCGACTTCGTTCATCCAACAATTATTTTTCCTCGTGGAAAATAGCTTCGAACTGAGGAAGTGACATCGTCTTATCTCTTTCGTGATACCTTTCCGAACTTGTGACGCATCCCCCCCCCCCCGGACGGACTTTGCCCTCGACTTTTGAACGACACACCATGCGGCATGGCGTGGAGCGGCACGTCGACACACGCACGAGTTTCGTATTATAAGAGGTCGGCGGAAAATTCGATGCATTTGGAGCAGTCGATCGGCTCGGATGCGAGAAGAAAGTTGAAAGTTAAGTTACCTATATATTTCGGCCTTATCAGTTCCGGGTCCGCTCATCAATATTCATCACAGAAGACGAGAAGCGAAAAACGACGACTCGAAAGTCGAAACTCAAACTCTCCCCCTTTTTTCGATTTGGATCGGGAAAGCATTGATTGAGTCATCGCGCGTTGGCGTCGCTGCAAAGCGCTTTCTTTGAACGCGCGCGTAGCGTCGCCTCACCTCGCGCCGACTCATGGGGTTAGAAAAAGGTGTGGAAGGCGTCTTCTATTCACTCTCCATTCAAATACTTTTTCGTAGAGGTACCTTTTCCGAATCTATTTTCGGTCCACTTCAAACCCAAAGTTGCTACGCAAAAACATAGGATCGTGGGATTGAAGCATCAGGACTCGAACTTCGCCCAAAACTTTTAGAAGACATTCGGTCAAATAGATTTATTTTTTTAAAGGCGAATAGAGCAAACAAGTTTTTTTTGTTTGCCTAGAAATTGCATCGAAAACCACCCTTAACTTTTAATTGAACACCTACTTAAAATAGTGTCATTAGCAGAGCTCAAAGTATGCGAACCACACCCAAACGTTTTAGAAGCCATTTGGTTTGGATCGACAACTTTTTAGGGCCAAAATACATTTTTAAGAGCCAAAATGGTCCCCCCCCCAAAATTTGCAAAAAAACCATCATACGTCATTTACGAAAGAACACCCAACTGAGATAGAGTCATTAACATCTGGGCTCGAACTGCGAACCTCACTCAAAACTTTTAGAAGTAATTTGAATCAACAGGTTTATTTTTCAGGGCCAACAAAAAAAAATTTTAAGAGCCGAAGTGCCCCCCCTGCCTTCCAGAAATCGTATTAAAAACCATTTGTAATTTACAAAAGAACGCCTCTTTAAAAAAGTGTCATTAGCATCAGGGCTTGAACTGAGAACCTCCATCCAAAATATTGTCATTTGGATCAACAGGTTTATTTTTTAGGGGCCAACAGAGATGTTTTAAGAATGCCATTTTGACTATTTTCGACTGCAAAAGGGATTTTTTAAGGCTATTGGAGGGATCTGTTTTTCCTGGTCTCCCCCCCTCCCCTAAAAACGGCACTGTAACCCAATACTGTATGCTCTTTCCATGCCTGATATTGAAAGTCCTGCTCGCTCCTCCTTTTAAGAAAACGAGTGTCTATAAGGAATAAGAGGTTTCTGAAGCAACCTCGCAGGACGTCATAAATACAGAATGATATAGTCAAAGGAAAAAGGACGAAGGAAATAAGGTTAAAAAGGGTAAGGAATTAGGGGATCGGAGGGTGTAACAGAAGAAGTTCGACACCCTACAAATTTCCCCACTGTGACTCGAAACTCCTCGCACTATTCACTCAGGGAGGCAAATTGGGGTGGGAGGTAGATAAGGTCCAATTAAATTAAGATCGATCAATTTTATTTCCTGCTTCTGTGCCCTCAATACGGCGAACGTTGCCATATCAAACTTGCAGAACAATCGTTCAATTCATAAATTGTGCTTTGTATGGAATGCGCAAATACATCGAAGGACTAGTTGGAAGAATTCTGATGACTTTGAGGTAAAAAATTATCCGAAATAATGTAGGAAAATTAACCCAGTAATCGAAGGATCCTAATTTCTGAACTTTGATTGAAATAGTAAGATTTGGTTGAAAGAGAGACATACGGCTGAAAACAAACGAAACACAATTACAAGACATTTCGGTCGACCTTCGCGTCACGTCACAGGTCTAATATCAATCCTCAGTCGTGGAATGTAAAATCAATATAATATGAGTTCATATCTCTCATCGCAGGGCAAGGTAAACAAACAGTTATGTTAGAATTATACAGGAAATGATTTGGATTCTTGAGGACAGGGATTAAGAGTGCATCTTTCATGCCGACGTAGATAAATTGGGGTTTGCAGAACACCATTTATTTGAGGCGCAGAATTTTCCACGAGTCTTCTCTGTTATTCATTTATAGTCGGTCTATTAAGTCATCACTTGTTGATTATGAGAGTGCCTTGTGGTTAGGCAATTTCCACTTTGCCCTCCTCCTCGTACAATGTTTTCATTTCCCAACTGAGGATGAATCTATCATTTTTATAATGGTCCAAAACATATACCGCGATCGCGTTTTTATTCTGTTTGTTTTTATCGTATTTCCAATTTCCATTTCTCACAATTTTGGAAATCTTCAGACGTTTGCCTTTCGTTTTCTTTCAAAGCTCAAGTGCGATTACCAGACCTGAGTTGAGACAGTCCATATAGAACATTGGGTATAATTTCAGAGATCACTGCCAACATTTTCAAGGTAATCGTAAGCATTATCGACGTTTTTATGGTGATAGTATAGTAAATTGTCGAAGAGGTCGCAACATTTTCGGAATTCTCACCGTGTATTTGTTCCTGCAGCAGCCATTTCGCCCGGAATCGTTGAGTTCAGTCGGTCTGAAGAAAAAATTCATGAGGCACATTACTGACCTAATATTGGGCGAGGGGCTGGGGAGGGGAAGTGGTCAAAGGTCGATTGTAGTTTTCATGTCAAGCTTGGATTCAGAGGAGGAGGGGGAGGGGGGGAGGGGGAGGGGGGTTGCGAATGACGACGACGAAAGGGTCACGTGACATTACATTTGTGATCGTATATATAAAGAGTTTGTTACTAGCCTCACATACAAGAGAAAGAGGAAAGGAATGAAAGGCATCTTGCCGCACTAATGCAGATAAAAGTGCAACTAAAAATTCTGGGGAGCCAATCGGGGAGGAAAGAGGGACTGCAAGTGGTGTGGGCGGGGGGGGGGGGGGGGGGTACGGTTACGACGAACTGCGCCGGGGTCGTCTGATAGGTCATGATGTTGCTTCTTCTTTTTCGTCGCGTCTTTGGTTCCGCGTCGATGGATTGGTGAGGCAGCGTTGCTAGATTTTAACACAAATCCTCTGTAAACCCCATTTTCCCCTCTTTGCTAACTATATTAAATTCAAAGTTTTCTTATTTTTCAAAATAATGCGACATCAAACGGAATCAAAGAGAGAAATTGAAGGATATATTGATGAAATACAGATCTATACCGTTTGGTATTTATGAATGGTATTACGATGCAAACTTTTGCTGTGGCAGTAAAGAGGGTATATTACTAGATTCATATGTAAAATCGCATAAAAATCACCTTGAAAACATCGTAAAGTCTCAAAATCCAATCCCAAATTCAATAAATGCGTTTAAAAAAAATTCAAAGATGGCGGTCGAAAATGAGTGGTCACAATGCATGGGAGAGACCCAACTGATTGCAGCTTTCTCTATGACGAATTAATTTTCTCAGCATAGTTCCATAGAAAGTTGCAATTAGATATGGGACTCTCCCATCTTCGAATTTTGTCAAACGCATTTTATTGAATCTGCCAGTAGATTTCGGGACTTTGAGACTCATTCATATGTGATTTTCACGCAATTTCACATGGTAATCGACCGTCCAAGACTACGTGGGAAAAGTTTGGAAAAGCGACAACAGATCCATTGAACGGATGATTTCATTATACCGGTGAGCAAACTTATAATGCAGCTATTTCAAAAATTATACTTACACGGAAAAAAAAGATTAGTGAAAATAACCATATGGATACCTGATTTTGGCACCTGCTAGATGTTATGGTAAACTTGGCCAGAAGTATGGTACATTTACCGATACTTTGAGTAAATTCGACATGCAATCAGGTAACATCACCCAGTACCTAGTCAAAACATAGTATACTTCTGGTTAACATTACCATAACATCTAGGAGGTGCCAAAATCAGGTATCCGTATGGTTATTTTCACTAATCTTTTTTTTTCCGTGTATGTTTACGTCGAATAAATATGTATTAATTAGTAAACTTAAGGATGAGGGGTATGGGGGAGAGGGAGACAGATTTTGTAGACTGTCTCGAAAAATAGATTTTCAGCCTCGATCTTGAAGCGCCGAGAGGGTGGCCGCACGCCTGAGGACCGCGGTGCGGCGGGCGGTGGCAAACACGGCGTTGAAACACTGGAAACAGTGGAAACACATTGCTGGCAAATATTCAATACCACACAGAACTTTACGGGTGGTTTATGGTGTACTATGCAACGCACTGGCGCAACCAGGATATCTTCCATCTCTCTCATTTCCCATTTGAATGCATGAGTAGGAAAAGGACAGCAGGAGGGGGTTTTATCCCCTTGTCCATCCTTGTCTAACATACGTTTCTTAATGGAGAAAAGAGAGAGATGAAGAATCTCTCGGTGCGCTACTGATGCAACGGGCAACCCCGTGTCCTCTGAACACCGAGTCTTTACTGCGCCTTCTTATTGCTCATAGTGTTCTCGGTGCCGATGCCGTCAGGATGCCGCCAGACCCTCGCACATAGGGACTGTATTAGAATCTAAGTCGAACAGGAGGAAAATGATCGATAATTGACCAACGCACAGTATCAAAAGCGTAAAATTTGGCACCGTTGAATTTTGTTAAACTAAACCCGCTAAAAACAGAAGTCTCACAGTGGGCGTAGCGTGCAATGGGGCTATTGCACACTTTTGCTATAAGCGATTTAATAGTCGATTATGGCGTAAAAACCTAAGAAAATAAAGATGGCGGCACTAAAAACTTCCAAAATCCACTCCTAAACTCAATAAACACAGTTATTTGCGCGAGCGTAATGGTGGCCGAAGGCACTAACAATGGGAGATTCCCATCTAACAATTCTGAAACTCCATCAAGATGTGACCAATTAGAGACTACTTTCATTTGACACCGGTGTCACTTGGTGTTGCGGTACCATTCATCGGATGTGGATCATCACTCTGATGACTAATTACTCTGTGAATCATCCTTGTCAACATAGAAAGAGTGACGAAATTAAGATAGGAATCTCCCATTGTTAGTGCCTTCGGCCACCATTACGCTCGCGCAAATAACTGCGTTTATTGAGTTTAGGAGTGGATTTTGGAAGTTTTTAGTGCCGCCATCTTTATTTTCTTAGGTTTTTACGCCATAATCGACTATTAAATCGCTTATAGCAAAAGTGTGCAATAGCCCCATTTGCCAACGTTGCAGTTCTTCCATTTGAACCCATGGAAAATATCGAACTATTGGGTGTTCAGTGAACACCTTTGCATTCGACTTTTTACATTGGTTTAAATGGACACAGTACAACGTTGCCAAATTGCTCGCTACGGCCACTGAAGTCTTAGGTGCACGCGCGAAGAACACCGATAACAAACATTGCGGGTTCAACAACTGACATTTTAGATTCTGAAGTGCGAATGCATTGTTAAAAACCTCCAAATTTATTCAAGTGAAAAAGTTTGTCTTAGAAACATCCAAGCTGACGTCACAAACAGTGTTTTGCTCAATTTTCTGTCTCAGCAAAAAACTATAACTTCCAAATTGGGTCAAGACAAGTAAGTCAAGTCGGTTGCTATAAGCATTCAGCCTTATTTTTGGTTTGAAATAGTCAAAAAAAAAAAAAAAAAAAAAAAAAAAAAAAAAAAATTCTTTTCTCAGGAAAAAGGTTTTCCGCTAAAGATTCATTATCTTATTTTAAAGCAAAGATAGTACGAGTCACTCAACCGATTTGGAGGTTATGTTCTTTTGTTTCGGGCCAAAGAGTAAACAAGAGTCGCAATTGAATGGAAGGCCTGCGTGGTCAACGTAGATAAGGGATCCGAACGCGGGCTGGCGTGGGCTGGCCTCTGATTGGCTGCAACGGGTGGAGCAAAAATGACTCGGGGTATAGGGAAAATAACACGGGATTTTCGTTCCGGGGCGTTTATCTCGAAACCTAAGCAAAATAGTATCTAAACAGTTTATACGAGTCGATTTAGCAGATTTTTCCGAACAATTTGATAGGTCATAAGTGCCACTTTATTGCAAATTTGAAAAGACTGTTTCAGTTTAAAAGTACGCACAATAGTGTGATTACATGCTTGGCGTGTGTTCGAGCAGTGTTTGAGTAACTCACTATTGTGCGTACTTTTAAACTGAAACAGTCTTTTCGAATTTGCAATAAAGTGGCACTTATGACCTATCAAATTGTTCGGAAAAATCTGCTAAATCGACTCGTATAAATTGTTTAGATACCATTTTGCTTAGGTTGCGAGATAAACGCCCCGGAACGAAAATCCCGTGTTATTTTCTCTATACCCCGAGTCATTTTTGCTCCACCCGTTGCAGCCAATCAGAGGCCAGCCCACGCCAGCCCGCGTTCGGATCCCTTATCTACGTTGACCACGCAGGCCTTCCATTCAATTGCGACTCTTGTTTACTCTTTGTTTCGGGCACGCTGCACTCTGCTCGTGAAGTCACAATAAATACTTCTTTGAAGCACTCTCCACTCTACCACAGCAGTGGTGGTTCGTGACATCTGGCAATGTTGCATTCCATCCACATTTAAATCAATGTAAAAAGTCGAATGTGTGGATATTTACCGAGCCCAATAGCTATCGATTTATAGCAGGGATTCAAATGGACGATTTGCAACGATGCCAGATGGCACGCTCCACCAAGCCATTCTTCTACTCTGTTTTCCTCAGAACTGTAAGACCTTTTGCAGCGTTGCCGGTTTGCAGATTTTTAATTGCATCGTACAGTTCATCGGTGATTCAATCGGTTGAAGCAAATATTACATACATCAATAAATTGAAACGTATAACAATGACTTACAGAAATACTCCAAACAATAATCTTTGCTTCAACCAGATTAATTATTGATGGATTTTTTATGCCATTTTTGTTCATCTTCATCTGTAGCCAGATGAGTCAAGGCAGAGCCTACCGTATGAAGCTTCAGTGCGCCCGGTCGGCGCTACAGGCTGCAACCTGCAACACACTTTACCCGAACAATGTGTCATTTCCTTTTGGCGCTCACTATTCTCCGCCCCCCCCCAACCATTCGCTGCTGTGACCGTGCCTCCGCCCGCCAGCATGCTTTCTGCTCCTCATTCCGTCTAATTGCCTCTGTAAATCGTCTAATTAATTTAAATTTCAACTCCCCCTCCCCCTTCCTCCCCCCACCTCTCTCCCCTCCACGAAGCCTCACTACACTATTCCTTCCCTTCCGGTTCAATGCTCTTATGACAAATTTATCGTCCTTACGCTCCTGTCTTGTCCTCCCCCCTCCCCCCATCCCCCTCCCCCTCTCCCTCCCCCTCCCCTCCCCCTCTCCCCCTCCCCATCCCCTCCCCCTCCCCCCTCCCCCTCCTAAACTCCTTCTCCACCTTCATTTTTGCGCCTACGCATCAGACTACTACTCTGCTGAACACAGAACGGTACAAGCTACACTGGTCTGAACTTTGAACATGTGGATGCGCTAAGAAGACGCAGCGCGGGCTCATTTGCGCTCCGTTTGTCAGCTTGAAATTTTTCTGAGAGGAAAAGCTTATTCAGAATCGAAGTTATTAATTTTTGACTATACATATATCGTTGTTCATCTGACGTTAGAGGCGTAAGTTGATTTCCGTGATACTTCAGGAGCGCGAAAACAAAAATGACTGAATCCTTTGGCTTTAATGACTAACAATCGTGTATTTTCCGTTTAAGCTCGAAAAATATTGAGGATTTGGCAGTTTTTACATCACAGATCGGAAAAACGCAATCTCTTACAATATGAATCGGTGAAAAAGTCAATTTGTCAAATTTCTGACACACACGCTCTGTGTAGTCAGATATACGAGGTGAAATATTTTCTGCGCTTTCGTTGAGCTCGGTCACCACAAAGTGGGAGCGACCGACTAACGGTAATTTTTGGATAGCAAGTAAAAGGTCGGTTTTCTCTGTCTATGAGACCCGTTTTGTGTTTCTACACAGCCTCAGCAAGCTCCAAAAATAAAAGCAGTCGAAAAAAAGTTTTTTATTTAATTATTTATTTATTTATTTATTTATTTATTTATTTATTTATTTATTTATTTATTTATTTATTATTATTTTTTTTTTTTATTTTTATTTTTTTTTATTTATTTTTTTTACTTCTCAAAGTAACGTACCGCTTTATTTTGCCCTATCAGCGGTGTATTTAAACGTTTCATATGAAAAAACAAAAGCCATAGAGCTGAAGCATTTTGAGTATCGGGTTCTTACAAGTAGCGGTGCCTGCTTCCGAATGGCATCAAAACGCATCGGTGAGCGGTTGGTTAGCGCAGAGTTTCGACTCATTGCCGATGATCATCACCGATGCGCTTTGATGAAATTCGGAAACAGGCGCCGCTACTATTGTCAGAACCCGAAACGCAAAATGCTCATATTCTACGATAAGTTGATAATTAGGATTTTGCATAAAAATACCTCATTTTGCAAGTATTAAACGTTGAATTTCAGCGTGAGTGCAAACAAGTTCAACATAGCTATGAAACTACATATGTTGTGTGACATCGTTAGGGTACACCATTATACACTGATGAAAAGGATGCATGGACTCCATTGCGCTCGTGATGTATAGGTACAAAACGAGCCCTTATGAACTACCACCCTTTGTCGAACACTGGAATACTGAGGCTACACATATGCATCTACTGTAAAATTAACGAAGTGCTAGCTACCACTTTCTACGGTGAAAATACGAAGAACTGTGATTAAAGAACCATCGAAACTACATAGTGGAACTAGCGCATAAACTGTGGTGCACTGGTGCAGAGTGCATATCATCAGTCTATTGAAATTCGGGACTCAGGAATGCGAATGTTGCGCGGATAACTTACCCGGCCGATGCGCTACAATGTTCTCACACGTCGCTGTTACATTCCTGAAATCCCGAGCTTAAATTGACTGCAGGTACTGCTCGCTCGCGTGTCTCCAAGATCTCCGAAGTCCTTAACATTCACCTATGATTCTTAATGGCGGGCAAAGTTAATAGGGCCTGTTTTACGAGGGCTCTTACTTCTTACTGGAGACGTCAATCTTTTGGCAGCATAGTGCAGTAAACAGCTTGGAAAGGAGCCAAATTTAAAATATTATGTCTCAATTACTTGAGGGTTTAGAAACAACTTGCGTTAAGGGAGAGGGCGGGGGCGGCCAGAGGTGACTTTAAACAGGAGAGAGAGAGAGAGAGAGAGAGAGAGAGAGAGAGAGAGAGAGAGAGAGAGAGAGAGAGAGAGAGAGAAAACTACCCGAAAATTGTGACAGGTGCCAGATTTTGCAAATCAATACCACGATTACCACGGGCTTTTGTTAGAAAACTTGCCAAAAAAAGACAAAACTGAAAGACCCCATTAGACAGGCTTTTAGCTCACGGTAGCATGGGAAACTGAAGGTCATCACCATGAAATAGCTTTCTCATAAACAGGTTTTTTTTTTATTTTTTTATTTTTATTTTTTTTATTTGTAACAAAAGAATTTTGTCAAGTAGAATATGTGGCACCGCTTTCAACCAAAGCTCACGTTTTACAAAATATGAAGAAAACCAAAGGACTTTTTTTTTTTTTTTTTAAATATTGTATGACGTAATCGCGAAGCGACGTCCCACCGTTTTCACTCTGTATTGTTTATCGAGTTATTTTTATTCCTCTATCGTAGGATACGAATCACAGCACATCACACACCAAATCTCAAATGGTGCAGTGAAATTAAGCAAAATTCAAACATCCAATCAGTGCTCTGTTCTAATTTTCGAAGGTGAAAATCAATGCTCTAATCAGGACAGCCCCCCTCCCCCCAATCTATACCGCTCTGAACTCAAATCGTGCCGAAACGGTTGTTTGCCTCATTTTCCACCTGGACAAAAGTTATCGAACGAATGCGGGGAACAATTGAAATTCAAATTGGACTGAAAAAGAGCGAAGGAGAGAGAGGGGGAGAGAGAGTGATAGGGTGGGGAGATAAAGTGAAAGAAAGAGAGAGAATTAGATAGATTCATTCGCTCATGCATTTCAGCACTCTGGCTCTCGCGTGAGTGAATCAACTTAATTTACTTTCACTCTGATTTATTTTCCCTGCTCTTAATCTGCTTAAATCCTCGCATATAAAGAATATGGAATATCCTCGATTCATCGTATATATGTATAAGGTCGAAAGATTTCAGCTTCAAGATTCTGAATGAAATAGATGAAGATGTTTCGATGGTCAGTTCTGACGTGCAAAGCACATGGAAAAAAAAGACTGGTAGAATCTACCATCTGCGCTGATTTTTGAGTCAGCTATCAAGTAGATGGTAAATGCAACGTACATCATGATAAATTAAGTTAACTTGTTGGTAAATTTTACCATCATTTAGTGAAATTTACCATACTTGATATTGCTGACTCCAAAATCAAATATGCAGATGGTAAATTCTACCAGTTATTTTTTTCCGTGCAAAAACGTTATATGTGCTGTGGAATCCTTGATGTTACGGGTTACAGCTCGGCGTTTTCACGTTTTACAGCAGTGATATGCAGGAAACGGGTAGGAGAGGGGGAAAAAAATTAAAGCAGACTTACGAATAAAAGTAATTTTGATGAGTAGTCGATTTCAAGGATATAGATCAGTACTCACCTAAAACAAAGAGAACATATTCAAAGTGATTAGTACGGCAGACTCACAAACCATAAGTTTACAAATAAAAGTATTGTCAAGAATTAATTTTACAGCTTTAAAATGAGGTGAATTACATAGTTTTTACCAGGAATCAACGAAGGTCAAAAGTATTTCAGATGCTAAAAAAGGAAAAACTTTCGACGTCAAGAAAAAGATACACGGAATTTTCTGGACATAATTTTAAGACTAATAACCAAGAATATGAACAATAAATAGTAAAATCATAGGCGGTTTGGGGGGGGGGGGTAAAGATCGATAGCTAAAAATTTCCGAAGCTTGATAATCCCAGGAGGTGGCTTGAACATTTTTTTTGTTTAACTGAGCGAGACGTTATAGTGTACCTACCTACTACCGTCCTACGTAGGAGTATTTACCCCAAAAACCTGGCCAAAAATATTTGCGTGTTCTTGAATATTTGAAAATTGATTTTGGTTAATTTTCCAATTTGAACTCAAAACTCCTATTGCACGATTTATGGTTGGAAAAGGCGTAAAAAATTATGAATTTTGGCTCAAACCAAAGGTCGATAGCGCATTCTTTTGCCGAGTTATTGACGCTTATTTGATAAAAAATGCTTGACTTCAAAATGTTGTTAAAAAAATGGGCAATTTCTTTCAATTTTTGACTGTTGGAGCAGTTGCCTAAAAGGGTCTACTTTAACCCCCTTGTTTTGGTTATGCCCGGAACGTATTCAAAATTGCCTTTTTTTTAAAAAAAAAAAAAAAAATAGGCCTAAAATTAGAGATTTTTTCAAGTCCATTTTAAATTAGATGTAAAAGGGTCAAAAATGCACGGAAAAAGAAATTGTTGCCATCAAAATGAAGCACATATCATCTAAAACAACGTCCATAATCGCTGAAATGTTTGGATGCACCAACGCTTGTCCTTGATGGAAAATGTTGACTGATTAGTAACAGCGGTTTTGTCACCGTTCTTGTTACAGTTTAAAATCAGTTAAATAACATTGTTTTCGCAAGCAACTATCAATTTTGTGAATTTTCAAAGCAAAAACAACGACTTTTCATGTCCAGAAAGATACGAGCTAAGAGCATTGTGTGGTGTTGGTGGTTGCTTCCAAGCCTCACTGCTGGGATGGTTACTTAGAGGTTAAACGCACAAATGGTGGCTTGGAAGTATAAAAGAAAAAAATTGAATCGAGAGGGAGGGAAGACGGGAGAGAGAGAGAAGAGAGAGGGGGGAGAGAGAGATGGACAGAGGAAGGGGAGGAGAAGGAGTGGATGAGGTCACTCACACTGACACAAAGGAAGGAGCAACAGTAAACACGTGGGAGAGATTGATGGAGCATCATGACCGCTTTTATGACCGTCACCTCGTCCAAGAGTGAGCGGTGAGTGGTATGAACGTTGAACGCTGAGCGTGAGCGATGCAATGGTTGCAATGGATGGTCGATGACGAAATCGTTTGATGACTGAGATCGTGGCTAGGAGTTAGGACAGGACTGTGAGGAACACGAACGGCCGCGGACTGGCTGGTCAGAGCATTGGAAAAGTGAGAGGACTGCTTCTGTTTAATTAATTGAAAGATATAACCATCGCAGCGTACCTCGCACTGATTGTGAGTCGACGCGGCCAGAGCGGGTGAAGTAAGAACATCATCACCGAAGGAACTTGGTAACCACAAGAAAATAGAGCCATTTACAGCTGAAGTCATGAACGGAACAATTTTGTGACCACCAAGAGACTATACACTGAAAAAAAGCGGTAGTCATGATACCAGATTCTAGTCATATTACCAGAAGTACAACGATGTGTGGACGACATAAAAGTCTAGTTTTGACCAGAAAATTCTGGTGTTAATACTAGAATATGGTCATAGAACTAGAATTCCTTAAAAAATTTTAAGAACTATGGTATAAATAGTAGAATTCTGGGACCAAATAATGTTCGGTCCTGAGCGTAACAAGCGTAACTTACGCACTATCATGTGACCGTGCGTAAGCTTTCTGATTGGTCGAAACCGCACGCAAGATGCACGCAATTCAACGCTCGGGACCTAACATAATTTGGTTCCTGGTAACTAAGGCAAACACCCCGCAGTAGTCGATACCCGAGAAAAAAGTGGCTGTTAAAACTATAATAATAGAACCATAGTTGTTTTTCCCCTTATTTCAATCATAAGACCTATTGTCGCAATTGTTTGGACGCTTGAATCTACTCGAATTCCTATTGTCTCTATGAAATTCCGATCGCCTCTATGGGAAATAAAGCTCGGGAATATACTATCGGAAGATTCATTGGAACAACCGAAAATTTTTCTCGGTTTAAGATTTGCACCAGTATCCGACACCCGTTTTTTTCACACTGTAAAAAGTACTAGTTTGGTGGCAATACTGGTGGTTTGTGTGGTTTTTTTCTGAGACCTAAAATGTGAAACATTCGAAAATAAAAATACGCAAAACATAAAAATTGCCATTAAACCAATACAATTCACATTGCGTGAAAAATAGGTGTCGGGTACTGGTGCAAATTTCAGGGGTGTCGGCTACTGGGGTGTTTACCTTACATACAGCGTGTTCAAAAAGTCCGTCCCCCCCTATCTAACCTTTGAACGGCTGCAGATAAAAAAACGAAACTCGAGGGATGTTTATAACTTAATGGGAACTACTTTTTGGCATATCCAAAATTTCCGGGGGGCGCTCCTAAGGGGGGGGTTTCGCCCCCTAACTCAAAATTTTCAAATAGCAACCCCTATCTTGTGATACCTCGTTTTAAAGGGCATAAAATTCTAAGACTTTTGGCGCAAACCGGAGGTCGGTATCGTTTTTTGTCATCGATATATCGATAGTCAAAGTTCGATTTCGACCCATTTTCAAAAAATCAGAACTCCCATTTGAAATGTCGGAATTTAGAAAAATAGGAGTCAAAAATACTCTAAAAATCAAGTCCTTTCCTGAAAAAAATACGGTTTTGACCTTAATCTAGTCTTAAAGCCCCCCAAAATTATTTAAAAAAATGACCCCTCAGGGGGGCTATCTCCAAAATTCCGAGGCACGACTCCTATCTAGTGATACATCGCTTGAAAGAACACACAAAACTGAGCATTTTCGCGCAAACCGCAGGTCGATATCGTTTTTGGTTTTCGATATATCGAATGACAAAGTTGGATTTTTACCCGTCGTCAAATGTCGATATATCGAAAACCAAAAACGATATCGACCTGCGGTTTGCGCGAAAATGCTCAGTTTTGTGTGTTCTTTCAAGCGATGTATCACTCGATAGGAGTCGTGCCTCGGAATTTAGGAGATAGCCCCCCCTGAGGGGTCATTTTTTTAAATAATTTTGGGGGGCTTTAAGACTAAATTAAGGTCAAAACCGTATTTTTTTCTGGAAAGGACTTGATTTTTAGAGTATTTTTGACTCCTATTTTTCTAAATTCCGACATTTCAAATGGGAGTTCTGATTTTTTGAAAATGGGTCGAAATCGAACTTTGACTATCGATATATCGATGACAAAAAACGATATCGACCTCCGGTTTGCGCCAAAAGTCTTAGAATTTTATGCCCTTTAAAACGAGGTATCACAAGATAGGGGTTGCTATTTGAAAATTTTGAGTTAGGGGGCGAAATCCCCCCTTAGGAGCGCCCCCCGGAAATTTTGGATACGCCAAAAAGTAGTTCTCATTAAGTTATAAACATCCCTCGAGTTTCATTTTTTTATCTGCAGCCGTTCAAAGGTTAGATAGGGGGGGACGGACTTTTTGAACACGCTGTAGGTTCGCATACAGTCATGCTTCTGGTAATCTTTTTTTTCAGTGTATGTTAACAGTTTCCAGTGGAACCGCGCCGCGACATGATGATCAGTGGCGTAGCGTGCAATTTGGTATCGTTGTAGTTCGTCCATTTAAACCCACGAAAAAGGTCGAACGAGCGGGTGTTCGGTGAACACCTTCATATTCGACTTTTTACGTGGTTTTAAATGGACGAAATACAACGTTGCCAAATTGCACGCTACGCCACTGATGATGCGATGTATTGTGGACAAAAATATTACGGATCAAAGTTTTTTCATGTTATTTAGTCATATTGCTTACACGCAGGGGCGTCATTTCAGGTTCGGCTTGGGGGGGGGGGGCAAAAATGTGATGACCTTTTTTTTTTTTTTTTTTTTTTTGCTCATTAATATTATTTTAGACACTCTATAGCCCTGCATATTCTACGTATATTCTATTTACGACCCTAATTTCCAACAAAACTTGTTAATGACCAAAATTCTAGTTAAAAAAAAGAAGGTATTATCACTTTTTCACTCTTGGCCGACCCTTGGGGGGGGAGGGGCAGTTGCCCCCCCCCCCCCCCCCCCCCCCGCAAATGACGCTACTGCTTACACGCTTACATCCGAACTTAATCTTTTTGTCCACAGGTGGAATCTCCGTTGACTTTGGAAATTCCACAGTGCTGCCATGGTGAAAAATGTACACATTTTCCTTGGAACATTGAATATAACATGTTTATATTTTTTTTGCCAAACCCGACAGCACTGGAATTCCATTAAACTCACAAAAAATGGTCCCTGGTTACCAATAGGCACCAATCACCATCATCTATCCCTTCATGATACCCCCACCCCTCCCCTCAAAACCCATTTCATCCCTCCTTCTACCTCTCCTTCCACCTGTCTGGGTTGCAGGTTGCGTCAAATAATCCGATTCCGAGCCATTAACGCTCACACGATGACGAAAAATGTAAACAAGGGATTTCCGAATCCTGCCTGTAACTTGGATACGAGTTGTGCAGAGAAATGGATAGTCGTTTATCGGGGGGAGGGGGGGGAGGGTGTTGCACCGGCGAAAATTTGTCAGCCAGCCAAAACCGGCGCGGGGGAAAAATAATTTCTGCTCAAGGGAAAGAAGAGAATGAGAGCTGGTGCATTAAGACTTACTACGCTACCCCCCCCCCCCCCCCCCCCCCAACTCTCGACGAGGCCGAGGGAGGAAAGAGAAAATGAAACTAAAACTAAAATAAATATAAAAAAGAAATGAAAAAGGGGGGATTCATACTCCGGCGCAAATTTGTTCGCTTGTAATAACCACTGAGGCTCTGCGAACCCTGATTTGTGATTCAATGTACATACCTACTATGACTTTCAAAAGAAAGTATCCGTGTAGAAATTTTCATTCTCCCATTTCTAGACCAGTTTTAAATTTTTTGTGATGTTGTCAGGTATTTTAGAGTCTAACAGCATTGCCACTTGAAGGTATACCTTGTAAAATCTAAAATTCTTTGGAAAATGATAGAAAATTTTGATCAAAAACAGTTTTGATGAGAGGACTTTCTTTGGTTAGCAGAGATTTCGTCCAAAGCAAAAATGTCCCATTTTTTTGGTCCAACTTTCTATTTTGTCCAATGTAAGAATTCGTACAAAAATTATTTGTCCAAATTTAGAAATGTCCAGAGTTTACTTTTGTCCAACAGAAAAATTGGCCAAAAACATTATGCCCAAAAATGAGAAGATGCGCGCTCTACATTTGATTCAAACATTATTCAACGATAGGATACATAAATTTAATGACCCCTTTTGATAGAAAACATGAGACAGTTGATTTCTTCCAATGCGTGATAATGTGTTCCGTTGATTTGTTGATTTCCACGAATGTTTCAAAACATTGGACGAAATTGATAAACCTATTCAAAATTGACTAAATAAAATATGGGCAACTTGTACGTTGCAAAAATTAGCGCTTTGGACGAAATAATAATGGACAATTTAAATTGGACGATCTTTTTTTGGACAAAACGTGTTTTGGACGAAATCTCTTGGAACCCTTTCTTTTGAAAATCATAGTACCGACCCACTTTGGTCTGAGATCGAGAAAAAAAGTGGACAAAAATCGTTGGAAAAAAAAAAAAAAAAAAAAAAAAAAAAGTAATTGTTCCCAACCTAATAGGCTCAGTTTTAAAATGTCCACTAACATTTGTAGGTTTAGAGGTTACTCGTTCAAAGTAGGTCTAATCCTGAGATTGAAATTAGTCTTTAACGTTTATCAAAGACAATAATAAATTGATGAGAAACTGATTTCTTGCCACTTTTTGACGATCTCAAACCGCACTGCAACATAATAAAACTACTGACGAAATGGCAGCCCTGTCCCGTCGGAGGCGAATTCGAGCATTTATTTACAAAAGAGCCGACATTTTCACCGTTCATGGTAAATGCGCTTGCGACAGCTCGCCGTGCACACAATGTGCGGTTCATAGAGCGACGAGCGACAAGCGACGCGACGCTATCTTCATAAAAGATACCAAGTGCCAATTTTTGATACCCACAAATGAGCCAACAAAGTACCGTGCGGAGCGGTGACATTCGACGTTTCGTCATCGCATAATACATCATACGAATTAACTGAATTATGGACTCGCGCTAAACGAATCCCGCGCCCGCGAACTCTGTATAGGCTACTTTTACACGAGCTTGCAACTACCGAAGGACTTGCGCATGCTTTTACACTGTGTATATTGAACTGCGCTCTTGCCAATTTAGCCAGAGACAAATAGAGCAGAGCTGCCGATTTGCGTAGATTTATTGACATTTTGAAATTCACCGAAGATTCCACCGGTTGAGAAAAGATTATATAGTTCAGTTCAGTGTATGACTGTAACGCACGAAAATACTAGCGTCTTTTATCTTTTCTCGACCGGTCTTATTTAATTAATTAACGGCGTTTCCACCGATTGAAAAAATATTACAGATCAGAGTATTTTCGTGCATTACAGTCATACACGGAATTGAACTATGTAATCTTTTCTCAACTGGTGGAATAATCGGTGAATTAAAAAATGTCATTAAATCTACGCAAATCGGCAGCTCTGAAATAGAGACGGTTCACTACGCTAAAATATATAGGGAACACACACTGAATTTTCGGGGATTTAACAAAATAACATGTAAAACAACAGTCAACACCTTTTGATGTCGCATGGTGTTGAACGGTGACATTCGGAAAACACGGGGGGCCGGAAGTGAAGAGGAGGGTTCTCACCATCACCATTCAACACCATGCGACGTTGACTGTTGTTTAGTTGAATCCGCGAGAATTCAGAGTGCCTCTGCTGCAGCCAGTTAGTACTCCGTCTCTATTTGTCTCTAAATTTAGCAGGTCAACCACTCATAAAGTGTACTTCCAGTCCAGCGAAAGTGAACTATTAAAAAAATTAAATTTCTTCCAATGAAAATGAAAATATATAAAAAAGCGGAATTACCTACAAAAATTAGCCTGTGTTTAAACGGTAAACATTTTTAAACTTCTCTCGTTTTCAGGTTTACAATTTTACAAAAATGTTTGAAAATGTTATACGAGAGTGGACAGCTAGAGGAGTTATCTGTATTGATTGGGACTAACCGAGGGTCAATTGACGGAAGTTTTGTTTTGGAGTATCGACGATTAGGGGCGTGCCGGGGCCGGGGGGATACGGGTACTTTCTACATGAGCGGCAGAATGAGGTGCGTAAAAGCAAAAAAAAGGGACTATCAAATTGATAATTTTGAAGGGCGGCGAAATTGCAATTTTCCCCCTCTTCAGAATAAACCTCGGCACACCTCTGATATGACGATTACTTAATATGTGCTCTATGACACAGAAGACCAAAAGCTTTCTTTCAACATGGCTAAAATCTTTCCGCTTTGATGTGTAGACGGGTTATAATGAATTATTGCAGCTCTCAATGTATTGTTGGTTTGCAATCGCTATGCAGTGGCGGACCCAGGAATGTATGATTTCTCTCTGCTCATAAGAACCCGTGTGTTAGAAACGGACAGACATCCTTCTCATCCTTTTCTAACACACGTGTTCAAATGGGTGGAGAGAGAAAAAAGAACACATTTCTGGATCCAGATCCTACCGAGAATCGTGATTTAATGGAGTGAATGACATAAGTGGATCAAATTGTTTAACGTTTACGGAGAAGAATCTTACCTTGAATGTCATTGTGGATGAATTGTGTTCGGATGAATTTAGTTGATGAAATTTTCTTGATGACAAGGAAGAGTACTGGTTTCTGCTTTTAGTGCGCTCTTGTGTATGTTACTCAAAATGACTTTCAGTCAGCTTGTATAAAAAGTATAATCATCAGAGGTATACATAGCATTTGCAGATACAGGGGGGGGGGCGAAGGGGGCGATCTCCCCCCCCCCGTTCGACCAAAAATGGGAGAAAAGAGGGGAGGAGAGGTGAAAGAAAGGGAAAAGAGGAGAGTAAAACGGAAAAAGGGGTCACCGAGGGGCGAAAATCCCAAGTTCGCCCCCCCCCCCCGTTCGTGAGGGCTGGATCCGCCAGTGATACGCACACGCGGTGAATCAGTATCTGCATTGTGGTTTGAGCTCGGAAAAAAGTGGTCAAAAATAAGCGGGGAAAAATCCGTCAAAAATCATAATTTCTACCTTCTATAAAAGCATATTTTTTTCAGTGATGTTTTTAGGTTTAAGAGATTACTTGCGACACAGTGTTTTCTATGGGAATAAAATTGACCGCAGAACTTTAAAAATGATAAATTGATGAGAAAATTTAATGTCTGACTTTTGGCTACTTCTTGACGATCTGGGACCAGAGTGCTCTGTATTGAACTGCGTATAGAAAAAAAAAAAAAAAAAAAAAAAAAAAAAAAAAAAAAAAAAAAAGAGGTATATTTTAGAGATAACTGTTCAAAATTGTTGATTCTTCAAGGTGATCCGGACAGTGGCGTTGCGTGCCATCTGGCAACAATGCAACTGCTCCATTTAAACTCATTGAATATATCGAATTTTTCTAGTGCACTATGCACTCCCTGAATTCGATCTTTTACATGAGTTTAAATGGATAGAATACATTGTTGCCAAATTGCACGCGACGCCACCGGATCCGGAGCTAACAAATGGATTTTGAAACGTTTTAACGTGCGCAATGTTATTTTTGCGGACTATTACGTTACAATCAATGTGCCATATTGCTGTGGTAAAAGTACGCAACAGGCCCATTCATTATTCTACACCACTCCAATTAAATTGGAACTGCCAACGGCGCAACATTATCGTCTACTCCAATTTTTCCCTTTCCGTGTAATTTTTGGTATCCATGGATCTGGGACTTACATAAAATCGAGCACGAAATTTCACGCTGAATATCCCTGGGTGGTGGTATACTAAGGCGTGCCGGAGAAACATAAAACTCTGTTAAATAGAGAGAGAGAGGAAAAAACCGACTGCAATTTACTCTCCAAAATTCGCTTGTTTTCTACATTTTTAACGATTCGTAAAGTGCACCCGTGAAAATTAGACGAAATTTAAAGCGCAGTCTGGTAGTCGGTCGCGCAACGACCAACGTTTAGACTGGTAACAGCAGTCTGTAGTCCATGGACGCCGGTTGGTGCAGAAATACAGTTGGTGTAAAATAAATATAATTTTAATTGATTTTCTTAGACTTTCATAGGCAGACTCAAATTTTAGGTTGACAATTTTCAAGACTTTTCACAATGAAAAGCAGTAGCGCAACAAGAGTTTCTTCATCTCTCTCTTTTCGCCATTAAGAAACGTATGTTATAGACAAGGATGGACAATGGGATACAACCGACTCTTTGTGTCCTTTTCCTACTTATACATTCAAATGGGAAATGAGAGAGATGGAAGAGATCCTGGTTGCGCCAGTGATGAAAAGCATTGCAGGTGGCCTATCTTAGTCAAAATCTAAGGGGTCACCTGAAATTATTTAAAGCGCCGGCGAACCGCTTACATTCAACTTTTACCCTTGTATGCCCAAGTCATTTTATGCACCTTCTGATTTCCATGGAGGGGTGGGATGAATACGCACCCCAACTTACAACAATTGCTGATGGTTAATTTTTTAATGATTTTCAAATCTGTTAAAATTGTCCGGTATTTTCTCAGAAATAATAATACGTATGATTTTATTTTCAAACTGTTTGATTTTTAAACGTTTAGCAAGGAAGTTTCCAAACAAATACTATGTTCAAATATTAAAAAAAAAAAAAAAAAAAAAAAAAAAAAAAAAAAAAAAAAAAAAAAAAAAAAAAAAAACTGTAACAACAAATTCTTTGATTTCTTTGAATTTTGAAATTTAGTGTACGTTAATGTGGAAGATGATCACAAAAAAATTACATAGTCTGAAACTGCGCATAAAAACAGCTATAAGATTGCGAGAAAACTTTTTTTTTTCTCCCTCAAAGAAACTGGTTGAAGACATGTTGATCTCAGCAAAAAACGCCTGTCGGCGTGCTACGGTGAACGGAAAGTCCGGGCATACATCTCGTTCGTTCGAATGGCCAACTCTTTCTTCACCCCAAAAACGATCCCGGAATATTTTCGTTTCTGATCTGATGATACTGCATCTCAAAAACTCGACTTCGTTCCGATTCATGCTCTACAGGCACAGTGATATCAGGAACGAAAAGTCCTTTCTTTGATTCTCTTCTCCCTCTCTCTCTGACAAATACTATGTATGATAAAATCGCCTTCAATTCGACGGTTATGCTTTTCCACGTACACCCACTTTTTTGAGCTCGGTAATAAACTAATAACAGATCAGTTTTCATCGAAATTAATTCGAAAGGAGAGGAGAGGGGGAAAAGGGGGAAAGGGAGGGAGACTTGCCGTGACTAATAGACGAGTGGCTATGCAATGTAACACCTTGTCTTTGCACCTTGCTGCTAGTGGTGAATTTCGGGGAGACACTGTAGTGGGGCAACTCTCCTCCTCAGCGAATCCGATAAAATAAATTATTTCGGTCCAAAGACCTAGTGCAATTGAAAACTACTAATTCTAGGAAATGCCCCCTCCTCGCTTATTTCCTCGACCACAAGTGTGTTCTGGATGGCCCTTTCTTGCTCTGTGCGTGATCACTCAATTTACATGGGACGAAGGTTCTGTACACACATCAATACTCACACCCCAAAAAAGTCACGGCAAGTCTCCCTCCCTTTCCCCCTTTTCCCCCTCTCCTCTCCTTTCGAATTAATTTCGATGAAAACTGATCTGTTATTAGTTTATTACCGAGCTCAAAAAAGTGGGTGTACGTGGAAAAGCATAACCGTCGAATTGAAGGCGATTTTATCATACATAGTATTTGTCAGAGAGAGAGGGAGAAGAGAATCAAAGAAAGGACTTTTCGTTCCTGATATCACTGTGCCTGTAGAGCATGAATCGGAACGAAGTCGAGTTTTGAGATGCAGTATCATCAGATCAGAAACGAAAATATTCCGGGATCGTTTTTGGGGTGAAGAAAGAGTTGGCCATTCGAACGAACGAGATGTATGCCCGGACTTTCCGTTCACCGTAGCACGCCGACAGGCGTTTTTTGCTGAGATATCACGACTGTTTTTTACTGACGTGGTACCGTCCATTAAGTTCGTTTAGACTGATCCCACATCGTAATGCACAGCTGTTCCTACTGCGAAGATCCCACGATGGATGCGCGAATTCTCGAGGTGTAAATGCGAGGAAAGAAAGCTGTCAGGAGGAAGAGAATAGCGAGGAAACCCCTTTAGTAAAAAGACAGTCAACGATATAGTATGTCCCGCAAAATAAGGGGATGAAAAAGTGATCAGTATTCAGTGGTAAGAAGAAATCGGACCATGCCGAGTCATTGGTTAGTCCAGCCAGACCGTAGCGCTCTGAACAGCGGTTTGCGGAACTACTGTAATTCGCAGGGCAGCCGCTGCGGTCTCTCAGCGCTGAGCATCTAAGCGAATTACAGATAGCCACTGTAAAGCGAATCATCCAGTCACTGTGAAGCAGAAGTTAGTCCATGGCCATATCCGGCCCGTAAACAAAAGGACTGGGAACTTGCGACTTTCAAACTAATTTTGAAGTAATAAATCCGCGTCTGATTTAAAGAAACTTGGTCTCCTTTGAAAGCTAAATACGACTAGTTTTCTGACAATTCTTTAGTTTGTTCTCAAATGTCCTTTTTGCTGAGATATAATGAGCGAGAAAATAATTTCTCCGTGTTGTTTACATTTGTGAAAGCAGAGCATAACCTCTTACATATGTATGTTTTCAATTTTGGTCCGAAACAGTCCAAAATTACCTCTTCAGTCTTCTTGACTTTGTTAACTTGGTGTGCTCTTTGTTTATTTTTCGTGCATGTTCTACCAGGAATATCAACTCAAGCTCGCACTCTTGAATTCACAACCTGTACCTACAATGTTAAATGTTGTTGCCCATTACCTATATTTTGTGTAAACGCAAGCTGAATCTATTTTATGTTTGTCAGAAAACCGGTTGCCGGTTCTTTAAGTTCTGAAGTTTCCTCTTGAGTTTCATTTAGTTTGAAGACTTCCATCAAGCTTCTATGGAATCAGTGCATTTCCAAAATTACCTAGTGATTAGAGTCGGGCAAATAGGAGCGTAATTGATTACACGATTTCTGGCTAATCGGTAATCGTCAAACCTTTGGATGGTAATTAAATGTACCTATTCTTACTAGATAAATAGTAAACTTCAGGGTCTTTTAGGTTAGATCCAAATCTTCTCCAACTAATATGATAGATGGCTTGTAAAAAGTCATCCCTGATTACCATGAAATCGTGTAATCGATTACCACCATATTCTGACCAACTCTGCTAGTGATACACGAGTTCCTCTCACTTTCTTCGATTAGTTATTGGTTGTGCTCATGAATTTTCAAGTTAATGTTGCCATTCTCTGTTGCGCCTTGAGATGAAGGAATCCCTAATATTTCCGCTAAAAAATTCTTGAGCTGCAAGGCAGCGGAAATCGTTCTCCCTGACTGCTTGCTGAGCAAAACTTGATGCTAAGTATATTTAAGGGCAGTTGAGCTTGTCACTACTGTATAACATTTTTTTAAGTTTGGAGCACAGAGGGTTTCTTGAAGGACCCAAATCTAGACAGTCAAGCATGAATCAGGTATTTTAATCATGCCACTGAGTTTAAGGTATGCTGAATTTTTCTAATAGTTGAACAGACAAATCGAGTGACAGTTTCTTACTCGACAGTTTAGTTCCTAGAGAGCTTTTAGAGCATCAATTAGCAGGGTGGTTGCTATAGCAGAACCATTTTGAGTATCGGGTTCTGACAAGTAGGAGTGCCTACTTCCAAACTGCATCAAGGCACAGCGGTGAGCGGTTGATAAACATCCAGTTGAAACTCTGCGCTAATCAACTGCTCAACGAAGCATGTTGATGCGGCTCGGAAGCAGGCACCGCTCCTTGTCAGAACCTCATACTCAAAACGGTCCTGCTTCAACTCATCATAATCTTGTTTGGTCAGTGCAACAGCTGGGTTCTGAAGTGGAGAAGGAGCTCGACCGATAATCTTTGGCATTTTTAGGTGCTGTTGTGTGGCCCAAGCCCGTATGCCATCGTTCCAGCATTAGTTTTCATATGGCATGATGGAATGAAATTATATTGAATAAGAGAGATTTAGCCATTCATGAAGGAGCGCCTTAAAAGCACATTGTATAAGTCTACGGAAAATTTGGTTTTGGAGAAATGAATACATTGAAACATAGCTAAAGATTATCGGTCGAGCTCTGCCTGCACTTGTGAAACGAGCTCTAACCTCATGAAAGAATCTGACTGACTTGATCAACGATAAGTGGATCGGCTCAAGCTCGTTAAGTTGTAAGCTGTCAAGGTGCTGGCATTATTGTTTCGAGAAGCCTCTCAAGGTTGCGGTAGGTACCTACTTTTGATCACTAACTGGAAGCTAACATTTTCATTTATGGAACAAGATTGAACGGGTTACTCTTGGCTGATAAAAAATTACCGCAGTTGGAAGAAATTAGTTGGCTAGTTCCGTTCTGATGGATCGTGTGAACCATGCCCGCTAACCACATGAAAAGAGTGCAGCATTCCATAGCGTTCCTGTTTAAAAATTAGCCTTTAGTATACGGACGGATTGATGGATTAGCTATCCGTGATACATCTAAGCGCATCGGTGAGCGATTGGTTAGCTAAGAGTTTCCGCTCATTGCCACTAAGCGCATCGGTGAGCGATTGGTTAGCTAAGAGTTTCCGCTCATTGCCAACCAACCTTCACTGATGCGTTTTAATGAATTTTGGAAGCTTGCTCTGCTACTTGTTAGAGCATATTTGCACCTAATCAACAACAGGTCAGGAGTATATCATGGATAGTTGTAAGTTAAACTTAAACCCAAGTAGAGCGAGACCATTTTGAGTGTCGGGCTCTGACAAGTAGCTGTGCCTCCTTCCGAACTGTATCAACACGCATCGCTGAACGGTTGGTTTTGGATGCAGTTCAGACACCGCGACTTGTCGGAACCTGATACTCAAAATGACTCTGCTGTAGAACTTCTTGTGTTGAGCATGCAAAATGACGATACCGACCAATTAGATTATTACGCCTTAGATAGGTCCAGGTTACACAGAATCAATCAGAATATCCACTAATTGACACTCAATCAGGAAGTTACCCGGAGTATTTGAAATTTACTTGTAAATAGATATGGAGCGAAGTAACTACATTGATTGCATGATGGCTTATAGCGCAAGGTCATTTGACAAGAGTTGGCGGACTAAATAGAATGTCAAAAAATTTGACCGCGAAGCACATTCCTTTGAAATTGAAAGAGGGCTGACTCCCTATAGGACCTTCAAAACCAAAAATGTAAAGGTAGAGAGATGAGACTCAATTTCTAGGAGAAAGGAATTCCACATACAATCACAACATGATGGAAGTATATCGCAAGTCAGCACATCACTAAGAACAGGTCTATTCAGAAGTTCCCATTGTTGAACCTTTGAACTCTTACCAATTCACAAGTCAGAGCTACTACAGACGCAAGCAGAGTAATTTTATTACGTTGAGCATAAGCAATGAATAGGTAGCTGAAAGTTGATAGAATAGGAAAAAGGAAATACATATGCCAGGAGGAGACTAGGAGAGGTTAGGGCAGGGACCGCTATGTAAACAACGTAATCTGGATTCTGGGTTGTATCAGAGAGCCTCTTCGATGCCTAGTAAGTTTTGGTAATTAAAGGAGAATTCTGAGGATTAAGGTAATGAAAGATCAGATTTCTCATCCTTTTTATCGAAAGATAATAACACTACGAGCACAGAATAGTATTAATTGTCCTCCTGATTCCAGCAGAGGTTGGTTGCCGATGTGATGTATTCGGTGGTTGATGCGGTTGGTAGCATATTGATTGATTTGCGAGCCGCACGGTCCGTTACATCTTTTGTTTTTCTTAGGTTGCCACGACTTGCTTTGAGGCAAATAATTTGAAATTCCCAGAATTTGCAAACGAGATTTCTCGCTTACGAGATAAAATTAAAAGTCAAAAAGTAGAAAAGTATCAAAACGAATTCAAATGGAGACGATTGGTATACGGCGATATAGGGTTTCGTTCAGCCGTTAATTCGGTAGAGAGTCATATTAGAACAAAACGGTCCAAACGAAATGATTCTTGTAATTATAGTGTGTGGTCTCTTTTTCGTTCTGTTGGGACTTTCCGTTTTGCGTTTGACCAAACGCTATAATGTCCAAGGAAGAAGGGGGCGGGGGAGTGTCATATTTTCACCCTATCGACTTTCTTGGCTACTATAAGACAGGAAAATTTGATGAAACATTTCGGATTTTTTTTTTGGAAAGCTTCTGAATACACTCGTCGAGGATTTCTTTTTTTTTTTTTCATCACCAAAGGTTTCGCACGCCTAACTAAAGCGATTTTGCTGGATTAACCAAAGATTTGGTTCGTTCAACTAAAGTCTTTTGCTAGGTCATGTTCAACCAAAGGTTTTGTCAGCGAGAACAAAGTGTTTTTCTTCATTTTTCCTGTGTGCGGGGGTGACCAGTTCACCCAATGAGCTATAACTTTAGAGTGGCAGCGGGCTGGTCCACAATTTGGACGGCAGATTCCAAGGTTTGAGGTTAACTTTTGTAGGTCGTTCGGAATTTGGCGGGAATTTGGACGGCAGATTCCAAGGTTTGAGGTTAATTTTTGCAGGTCGTTTCCGGCGATGCCCGAGTTTGTTTACGAAACGACCGGAAACAATTATAACCTACAAAATTTAACCTCAAAATCGATTTTTACGGCAAGATGGCGGCGCCCTAGGTGACAACCAAAGAGTAAACAAGAGTCGCAATTGAATGGAAGGCCTGCGTGGTCAACGTAGATAAGGGATCCGAACGCGGGCTGGCCTGGGCTGGCCTCTGATTGGCTGCAACGGGTGGAGCAAAAATGACTCGGGGTATAGGGAAAATAACACGGGATTTTCGTTCCGGGGCGTTTATCTCGAAACCTAAGCAAAAAAGTATCTAAACAATTTATGCGAGTCGATTCAGCAGATTTTTCCAAACAATTTGATAGGTCATAAGTGCCACTTTATTGCAAATTCGAAAAGACTGTTTCAGTTTAAAAGTACTCACAATAGTGAGTTACTCAAACACTGCTCGAACACACGCCAAGCATGTAATCACACTATTGTGCGTACTTTTAAACTGAAACAGTCTTTTCGAATTTGCAATAAAGTGGCACTTATAACCTATCAAATTGTTTGGAAAAATCTGCTGAATCGAAGCGTATAAATTGGTTAGATACTATTTTGCTTAGGTTTCGAGATAAACGCCCCGGAACGAAAATCCCGTGTTATTTTCCCTATACCCCGAGTCATTTTTGCTCCACCCGTTGCAGCCAATCAGAGGCCAGCCCAGGCCAGCCCGCGTTCGGATCCCTTATCTACGTTGACCACGCAGGCCTTCCATTCAATTGCGACTCTTGTTTACTCTTTGGTGACAACAATGAACCAGCGGAACGTTCCTTGATGTGCCACTCTAAAGTTATAGCTCATTGAGTTCACCCTCTTTGAGAGTTGCGGGCCCACAATAAAGGTTAATTTAAAAATGCGCTTTTTGTAGATTTTTCCAACGCAATCTGACAAGGATGTTCCTCTCGTGCGGATCGCGATCTCGGGGTTTGTAATTGCCTGACGTTCACGTCTTTTTGCGGAGCGAGAGAAAAAGCGAGGGATTGTTTCGTGTAATTCACACTCAACATTCAACGATCAACGAACATCTAGTGTTGCCGGAGCTCTCGAAAAAAAAACAAACAAAAAAAATTCGCCCACTTTCCACTCGTTCCGGTGTGAAACGGCCGAATTTTTTTCTTCTCCTCATTTACGCTCCGACAACCGGCAACCGTTGCGTGGCGGCAACCGCTCCCACACCGACTCCACATCGCAGTTTTCATTAGCGCCTTTTCGCGGCTATTTTAGGTAGCTCGCAAATTTGTGGAGCTTCGTTGTTGTGGCTTCAAAGGAATTTTCGAGTGGAGTATACAAATATTTGAGGGGAAATTTGATGCGGAAGACGGTAGGAAGGCTCAAAAATTAAATTGATCCATTTGCCGCAAAAGAGATTTAAGCTATAAATGAGATGAGAAATGATGAAGGACATGGGCGCCCGGAGGGAAGGGGGGGGGGGGGTAAGAGGGGGCACTCCCCCCCTCCCCCCCTGGAATTCAAAAAAGTCAAAATTTCACGATGAAAAATGAAAGGAAAAAAGAAAATGAAATTAAAATGACAGTTAATCAAAGGAGTAATAGTTGAGAAACTTCATTACTAGTTTATATTGTAATTTGAACTAATTTTTTGCAAGGAATAATAAATTATACATTTTTTTTTTTACTATCGTTATCATCTGTCCTCCCTTTATCCATTATATCATACACGTCAAAATTGTTATTATTATTTGATACACCTAAAATGGGTTAATGATTGTACACTATTTGAGTGAAAAAAACAGTTTTCCCTTTTTACACGGGGGGGGGGTGTCCCCCTAGACCTTCCGTTGTAGTTCAAAAATTTTGCCCCCTCCCCCTTGGAAATTTTTCTGCGGGCGCCCATGATGAAGGAAATACATGGTTGAACGGATCAATGGGTCAGATGCACAGGTCTTGAACAACTGACTGAATTCTCATTAAGTCGATAGTTCTCAATTGGAGGGTCTAACGACCAAGCGAACTGTTTCTGAATGGAATCAGTTTTAGTAGCGTATGCGATTTTGAAGCGTTGCAGCTCGTTCATTTAAGTTCATTAATAATGTCGAAGTATTGGGTGTTTGGTGAATACCTTTGAATTCGATCTTTTACATGGGTTTAAATGGACAAATACAACGTTCCTGTTCTAGCCCGGATGAAGGAAAAATGGATAGTACTTTTCGCTGCTTATAAATTCCCATAAGTTTTACTGGCTATCTTTCCTGCATTTCGGAGGAATCTTTGAGGGAGGAAAAGAAGCGAGGATTCTTTCCCTGTTCGAGTTTTTTCCTGTGCCTGCTTTCCCAAAATCCCGAGTCAGTCCTTCCTTCCCTTTTGACTCTAACTATCCAGGGTGTCCCAGAAGTTCTTACCAGGTCCGAGTCAAAAAACACACATCCCAAATCAACGAAAAACAGGAATAGAAGAAGCTCGCTCTTGTTAATAAATGGAAAATCCTTTTGGCCTGCCATTAACTAGCAGATCTATTGCTCATCGTTTTTAGGGATGTGTTTTCCGACTGTGACCTGCACACTTTGGTAGCCCCTGACCCTGACAAAACCTTTTGATAGAAAAATGATACCCAGCAAAATATATTAGTAGAGCTAACCAAAGGTTTTGGACATCTAACTAAAGCGATCTTGCTGGGTGAACCAAATATTTGGTCGGCTCGACTAAAGTCTTTACTGGGTCATTTTCCTACCAAAGGTTTTGTCAGTGCTACCAACGTGTTTTTTTCTCTTTTTTCTGTGTTGTAAAGACCTCTGACACACCCTGTATTAGTATAAAAAAATATATATATATTTATAAAATTGGATACTGCGTGTTTCACTCAAAGTATCAGTTTCCTGTTTCCTCTTTTATCTGTCCGAGCTGATATGAATTTTTGAAACCTTGTCGGGAAGACGTGATGGACTCTAATATACCCTTGCGTAAATGATATATATGTTAGAAAGTATATCTTGTGCATGGTGAATGAATCTATTGACTCATATGTGATCTAGAAAATAAAAAAAGAATGAGGTCACTTACATATCCCTCAGATGAGCATGTGGAGTGTTTTTGAGAAGAAAATTTATTCATAAGTATGATGGATAAAGCTGTCCATCTAGTGAGAAATGCTTTCAAGAGACATTTTAAGACGAAATAAATTTCAGTTTCATACGATATAAAAAAAGAAATCAACCCAAAAATTAGCGGCCCTATATGAAAGGGCATTCGAAAAAGGGGCACATGCTTGACCTCGATTTTTCAGGAGAGACGTCTCTCCTGAAAAATCGGATTTAGGCGGCATGCCGCATTTACAGGCAGCATTGCTTATATAAAAAACATAATTTTTTAGTTCAATAGGATTTAGAAAGAAGGCCTGAAGAGAATGTTTGAGATATCTCAATTTCCGCGCCTAAAAAAGGGGGGGCAAAAAGAGGAAACTCAAAATGCACTTTTGTCCCTTTTCCGGATGATTAATGATTAATGCATGACAGCAAAACAGAATATAAGGAGAGAAAACAAGTTTCTTTTTAAAAATTTTCACAATTTGTACTATCGACGAATTAAAGATTGTCGCGAGATTTTCACATATTTTCAGTTATGGGTATGAGTGTGGGAATGATCTGCAACGGCTTTCCAGCCCCACTTGCACTGGCCGCTCGCCTGCACGGTGTGAGGAGTATGAAGAGTGGCCGAACCTGAACCTTGAAGGCGAAAATTAGCTCGTGAAAATCTCACGACAATCTTTAATTCGTCGATAGTACACCATTTCCCTCGCTTTTGTAATTTTTTTCAGTTCTATCTTGCTTATATAGTTCCGAGATCTTTATCCTACCTATCAGGAAGGCGTAACCGTAAACCCTCGCCACCTTTCAACACTCAACACTAAACACTCGACGCTCGTGCAAGTATTCTAAGTGCCTTGCACCTCTCGCTAATTGCTTTACAAAACACTTCTTTTTTATGCCGATCGTAAATTAATTAATGTAGTCTCCGAATTCGCAGTGTGCGCGCGATGCGATTCAACGATTCAACCAGTGCAGTGCTCAGCAGTGGCGGCTCGTGAAATTTGGCAACCGTGTCCTCCTCCTATTTAACCAATGTAAAACAATCGATTCTCCCGGAGGCTGTCAGTCTCCGCAAGAATCGATTATTTTACCTACGTTTAAATGGAAAACTTGCATGGTTGCCAAATATTACGAGCCGCCACAGGTGCTCAGTGCTGCCGTTCCGTGTATAATTAACGGCATTTTTTCAATTCACCGATGATTCAACCCGTTGAGAAAAGATTACACAGTCCAGCTCAGCTCACGACTGTAATGCACGA
The DNA here is from genome assembly GCA_011764245.1 of Trialeurodes vaporariorum. Taxonomy (NCBI): domain Eukaryota; kingdom Metazoa; phylum Arthropoda; class Insecta; order Hemiptera; family Aleyrodidae; genus Trialeurodes; species Trialeurodes vaporariorum. Next base: position 8,239,048 of record VMOF01000001.1, read on the forward strand.
AAATGCTCTCATCTCAGTTCTTTTCTTAATCGGCGGAATCGCTGTTAAATTATTAAAATACAAGCAAGTTTTTAAAGTCATCGACGACTCCACCGATTGAGTAAAGATTAGAGATGAGAGTGTTTTAGTGCAGTAGTAGTACACTAAACTGAACTGTGTAATCTTTTCTCAACCGGTGGAATCATTGATGAATTGAAAAATCCCACTAAATGAACACGGAACGGCAGCTTTGGATTCAACGTCTCTCTCAGGGCTGCCGTTTTGCGTATAATCAATGCTATTTTTCAATTCACCGATGCTTCCACCGGTTGAGAAAAGATTACACAGTTCAATTCAGTGCATGACTATAATAAACTAAAATACTCGCATCTGTAATCTTTTCTCAACCGGTGGAGTCCTCGATGACTTTAAAAAACTTGCGGATATTTTAATTAATCAACGGAATTTCCACTGATTAAGGAAAGATTACAGATCAGAGTATTTTCGTGCATTACAGTCATACACTGAACTGAACTGTGTAATCTTTACTCAACCGGTGGAATCATCGGTGATTAGAAAAATAGCATTGATTATACGCAAAACGGCAGCCCTGGTCTCTCTGTTTCGAAAGAGAGGATCTGTATCCGGTAGCCGTTAACTCGCGTAGTAATTCGGGAGTAGAATATGAAGCTCTTAAATTTATTCGCACCATCAAAGCGGAACTCGTCAAAACAGTCGGCACGAAGAACCCACTCACGTTTTGTGATGAGTCCACAGCGGGTGCTATCGATGCGCAGTTTTATGATGGATTAGTCTGCTTGCCTCTTTTTTTTTAACCTTTATTATGAAAGGGAAATAAACGAGCCTGCTCCGAACTTTCATGACAGCGATTTCAAGCATTGATTCTAACGTCTGTCTCAACCTCACGAATTTTTATGAGGGTTTTTGTAATGTGATGCTTTCACAAAGTTTTGATCATTTTTATCGACAACATGAAGTTAGCACCGTGAAATGCCCTAAAGGTTTAGGAAAGAAGTATTTTATGATTAATTTTAAAGGCGTGTAAGAATTAAAAAATGCGTAAAAAAATACGTCAACTGTCAAATGTGAGCGCAATTTTATTGATGAACTATTTCACAAACCAAAATTTTAAAAAAAAAAAAAAAAACAACAACAATTTTACAAACTTTTGCTACTTGATATGGAGCAGGAATCCCTATGGATTTTAACTTAAAAAATTGATGGATAAACCAAGGGTATAAATCAGAGACTTGACTTGAGATCTATACTCCACTTCACTTGAATTAAGAAATACTCAAGTACCTACTCAAGTCGAGTGAGACAAATTACAGTTCAGAGACGCTCACCGTAAACCGGCGATTCTTGAGGAATCTTTAGAATATTTCAAGGTAGGTAGAGAGCTACTTTGAAATTATCTCACCGAAGCTTATCTTGGGAGCAAAACCGCGTGTTTAGAATGCGTCCAATCCAATTTCTGCTTAAAAATCTTGGGCTTTTTGGTTCAGAGTGTTTAGGAATATTGTAAATTGAATCTGAAGGACTTTTTAAGTTCGAGTCATGTCATAAGCAGATCTCAAGCAAAATCTCTGAATTACACCCTGAGTCCCTTCAAAATCCACTCCTTTATCCTTTTCTAACACGTGTTTATTTCAAATGGTCAGAGAGAGAGAGAGAGAGAGAGAGAGAGAGAGAGAGCGAGAGAGAGAGAGAGAGAGAGAGAGAGAGAGAGAGAGAGAGAGAGAGAGAGAGAGAGAAAGAGGCAAATGCCTGCGGATCTGCCTCCGTATATATATGGGTCCTTCTTGCAGAGAGACTACCCCGGTTGCTCTATCTGTGGCTCTCAAAAAGCCCTACGCGCGAGTATAGGACGAGAAAAAGAATATGTCGCACTTTTAAGAGAGGAGGGAAAATAATTTGGCGCTGAGATGAAGGAGGAAATAAATTCAGGCTAAAAAAAAGGGACTCCGAATGCGGATTTAACAAAGCTTCAAGGGATCCCTAGCCGAACGGAACGCGAGGAGCGGCGAAGGACGAAGGAAACGAGAATCCATTGAATTTTCCATTGAAATTTATCGCAGCTACACTCGTTGTTTTTATAAATAAAATATGAATGAGGGATGAAATACAGCAACGCCGTGTAGGATTCGAGGGTATACTATTCGCCATACATTTTGCCTCTCCTTGAGATGTCACAGGGGCTCAAGGAAGAAGGCGGTGTGAAGGGAAGGGTAGGGGGGTGGCGATAGGGGGGGGGCGATAGGGGGGGCGATAGGGGGGGGCGATAGGGGAGAGTATCTTCGTCGTCATCGTGGGCCGTGTTGAGTCAAGCGACGACTTTTAATGTGAATGAGCTTTCGTGGATGCTTCTGTGACCTGTGACACGGGGTTGGGGGAGGAGGGAGGAGGGTGAGATGGAGATGGAGAAAAAAGAGGCCTCTGCATGTTTCCGCGTTCCTTTAAAGATAAAGATTCCGGCCGTTGGAGACGTGGACTTCGCATTCCGCTTTAGGATAGAGGGAAACAGTTCCTTGTATGTGATCCGTTCAACAAATCGCGTGCTTAGTGAATCGTTCGCTCGGTGGCTGGCGCCGTACAAGTTACGCAGCCGTAGGTATCCCTAATGCGTTTGTTGCGAACCATTGATTACATAGTTTTGAGTTATGATTCTGGCGAGAAATGGTCTAAAAATATAACGATGTTTGCGGCTAAAGTTACTAAACAATTCACTCCAATATGCTGATTCCTAAACAACAGCATTAAGTTTCAAATTGGGACTTTTTCAGATCAGCACACTTCATATTTCATGCAAGGCATTGCAACAATCTGGCAACGTTGCATTAACTCTACTTAAAATCATATAAAAAATCGATTTGAGGGAATGCATTGTGCACTCCCAGTATTTCAACATTTTATTTGAGCTTAAATGGACAAAATGCAACGTTGCCAGAGCTCACGCGACGCCATTTGTCTCACGCAACCCTTCCTGAAAATCGCCTCGACTACACTCATGATTGAATCGTCATTGAACGGTTCGTTCATCAAAATGAATCCGCAGTACGGCTTATTTAACTAGGTTGTTTTCCAATTTCAAATCCCTCGACCGTCCGGTTCTCCCTTCGGATGAATCCTCTTGCATTCTGCCCCTTCCTTCTTTTTTCTTCTCACATCCCTCACCCTCTGAGTATATCTGCCATTATCAGCCTCCTGTTGTATAATCGATTCCTTGAACGTAACCTTTCCATCACTTGTCGAATGATTCGCGGCGCCTATACTGATCAACGCCACTGCGCCGCGGTCACAAAATGGGCTGAAAGAACCGATTTTCATGAAAAATTTTACACAGCTTTCTATTCCCAAATGTGTTGCATTGTTCAGCTAAATTTTATGACTGAATCTGCGGTTGAAAATCGCATATGATCAGACCAAGGTGCTTTGGAAAGATAATCGTTGGCGTCAAAATATTTCGAGTTGCGTACGTAGACACGAGTTAACCCTTTCACTATACCAGTTTACCGAAAGAAATCAACGGAAGCTCGTTGAAATTTAGTGGGTAGTCAAAGATTCTTACTCCGTGGTGTTTATTTTGCATATTCCTCTGATTGAAAGAGCTGTTGAGCGCCGAATTGATCATTTCTATACCCACTGCGCACTGATTGGTGTCAACTGTCAAGCGTCCACTTCCGGCCAACGCACAATTGGAAAGGAACATGTATTTTTCCGGACAGGAAACGTCATTGTATTTATTCGGCTTTATTAACATTTTCATGTTGATATGTTCTTGTAAAAACCACTTAATTCAACACATTTTAACCTCAAAAATGAATGACGTCACACATTTTCAAGTTACCTTGCTCTTTATAGTTTATAATCTTGATTTTTATTAATAAAATTATGTCCAGGAAATGCTATGTTCAGATCCAATGTGCGGCGCTCACGCATCCTATCCCTCGAAAAGTGGATTTTCGGATGCCAAGCCTCGCATGCCAATGAATCCACAGGTGAGGTAGGGTGAGGTGTCAGTGAATGGAGGAGGGGGAAGGGGGTGTTTGAGGAGGGGGAAGGGGGTGTTTGAGGAGGGGGAAGGGGGTGTTTGAATTACAATTGCTGACAGGTTGGATATCAGCATTCGAATCCGCCACTGTTTCTCTATACTCAATGCTCATCACCGGGCTTCGTTGGATTTACAGGGATCAAAGTTGTAGGTGTAGGGAGGAGTGGAAGGGGAGGGTGGAGGGGGGGGGAGGAAGAGAGCAATCTCCCGGAGCAAAGTTTTTGTGCCCCCGAGGACAGATACACCGGGACATGATTTGGCTCCTCTCATTATAGCTGACTTCATTGGCGGATCCAGCAAGCTGGCAACAGTGTATTCTTCCCATTTGAATTCATGAGAAATAATCGATTTGTCACGGGGCTGCAACCCCTTCAATAATCGACTGTTTATCATACATTCAAATGGGAAGGTTGCGTAGAGTTGCCAGATTCCTGGATCCGCTCATAGCTGATTTCATTGGAGGGCCCATGCAATCTGGTAACAGTATGTGTTCTTCCCATTTGATTTCATGAGAAATAATCGATTTGTCACGGGGCAATAGCCCCTTCACGAATCGATTTTTTATCATACATTAAAATGGGAAGATTGCGTAGAGGTGCCAGATTGCTGGATCCGCTCATATGTAGCTGACTTTACCCTTCTAGACCACAATCAATTGCTTGATCCTAGAGCCACGATATGTTCAACGTAACAAAAGAAAAACAAGGGTAGGAAGCTTAAAAAAAAGCAATGGTGCTCACCGATATTGACACTTTTGTATGATTAATTTTTCACTTAAAAATTTTGAATTTTGGCTACTTCGAAAAAAAAAAAAAAAAAAAAAAAAAAAAAAAAAAAAAAAGCCAAAGACTGGTACAATTTATCATACATATAGCTCATTGTTCGGCGTCCGCCAGAATGTATGGTAAACTTCACCAGAGTTTATGGTAAACTGAACCAACCGGTCAACATAGCGTAAACCCTCCACAGTTATAGCTCATTGGTTTGTCATGGGCGGATACAAGAAATTGTCTTTCTCTCTCTCCTCCCATTTGAAAACGTGCGGTAGAAAAGGACAGAAGAGGGTGCCAAAGTCACGTGATGGCCCCCTCTGCTGTCCTTTTCTAACACATAAGTGCAAATGGAGGGAGAGAGAGAGAAAGACAATTCCCTGTATCCGCCCATGTGGTTTGTACCGACTCAGTGTGCGGCAGCGTCTGTCTTTCCTTCTCACTTCTCATTTAAATGAATGTGGTAGAAAAGGACAGAGATCGGGTCTGCGACGTCACGTGATGACCCTGCTTCTATCCTTTTCTGACACATTCGTTCAAATGGGGAGGAGAGTGAGAGAGACGGTCCGAGAATATTCCTGGATCCGACTCTGGCGGCAATACAACGAGCACTGCCTTTTAAACTTATTCACCCTCGACTTGGAGAGCTTTGAGAGCACCAAGCGAACCCATTTCGCCATTTAGATGATGCATGCGGAGTTGAGCTGAGTCGAGTCGAAATGAACGGAAGGAGTGGGGAGGGGGGTTGCCGACGATAGATAGAGGAGTTGCGCATGCGCATCTTCCGATGATGCCCGACTATGGACTGCGGAGGAGGGCGTCAAAGAACACGGCTTTACTCCGAGTATACAAATACAGATTACAGTATGTTCCTAAAGGCGATTCCAGGCGAAACTTTTCCAGATTTCAATCCGATAGATAGCGTCAGTAGTCACTTTGCTTTTCGGGGAAAAGTCTTGTTTTTGACACTAAAAATAATTGTAAACAAAGAAAAAAACGCAAAACCCAAGAACGTCAACACTTGCGTAATTTTTTTATGAATACTTTGAGCCCAAAACGAACAAACTTGGTTAAGATTTCAGTGGCGGCGGCTCGAGCAATCTGGCAAAGAGGCATTTAGTCCATTTAAACCCGTGCAAAGTATCGATTCTGGGGAGGGTACAGTGTACCCCCAACGTTCGACCTTTTTCATGACTTTAAATGGACTGAAATACTGAATGCAACGTTGCCAAATTGCACACGCCGCCACTGAAGATTCACAACCGTAATTTACGATGAAATTCATTTTATGATAAGCTTAGTGAGTGCGAGTGAATTGTCTTCCTGCCTCACATGCACTTATCGAGGCCTAAGGGAACTTTCGTATTTCATAATTCCCGGTTTTTTTTTTTGTTTCAGCTCAAAATTTTCAGGGTATCTTTCTGAGGTATGCTCGCAGGTGCAGATGTTGTTTTTTGTAATTTTTGCGTAAATTCATCAATTTTAGCCAAAAACTGTTGAATTTTTGAGCAGCGCGACGTGGTGTCCACGGCTCGAACTATAATTGACCCTGGAATCATAAAAAGTTCTTAAATACCGAGTCCTAGTCGAGGAACACCTCGCTCCCACCAATAATAAACGACATGTCTGCTCGTTAGCTCGCGGTTGCAGAATTTGTAATGTGAGTCCATTGAAAGTCCTGTGGACCTACAATTAACTAGCAGACCTGTTGTTTACTCATGAGAGGTAAGTGATTTACAACTTCTGGGACACACTGTATGAATGCAATCGACGTGAACGACGCACTATGGTCTGAAATTGAAAATAAGTGGCCAAAAATCAGTGGAAAACAGTCGTAAAAAATCATCGTTGATGACTTTTTAAGCTTATTTTAAAACTTTCCAGTGGCATTTTTTGGTTCTAATTACTAGTTTAAAGGGTTTTCTGTGATTAAAATTGGTCTTGAAAGTTTGTAAATGATAAATTGATGAGAAATTCACTTTCTGATTTTTGGCCACTTTTTGACGATGTCAGACTATAGTGCGACGCTGCACGAGGGGCTGAGATCGAAAACAAAGTAGCAGAAAATCAATTAAAAAAGTCATGAAAAAACAATAATTTTCGACAATTTAAGCTTACTTTAAAACTTTTCAATCTCTAGGTTTAAATTACCTTGCTAAGCGTGTTTTCTGTGATTAAAATTGGTCTTGAAAGTTTGTAAATGATAAATTGATGAGGAATTCTCTTTCAGATTTTTGGCCACTTCTTGAAGATTTCAGAACATGGTGCGACAACCGACGCTGACGGCTGCATTTCACGGAGACGACGCAAACGAGCGCTGAAAGCTCAAAGTGGAGACTTCCGCGCTTCGAAGAAAAATGAAATGGAGGAAATCGTATAAGCCAGCGGCGGCTCGTGCAATGTGGCAACAATGGATTTCCTCCATTTAAAACTGTGTAAAAAAATCGATTACTTGGTGAGGCGTAGCGCCTCACCTAGTATCGATCTTTTTGCATACGTTTAAATGGCAAAAGTGCACGGTTGCCAGATTGCACGAGCCGCCACTGGTATAAGCCAAGGAGTTCATTGGTGAAGCGTGTAGTGGGCCACTTAGTTTTACTATCGATATATTCGACTTTTAAGGGTTCATATTAGGGGGGGAGGTGGCAGTGTCCCAAATATTTCCTCAATTAAATATCTATGGGAGGAGGAAACAGAGAGAGAGAGAGAGAGAAAAAAATTGTTGACTGTTGGCGACTGCCAATGTCGTCGAATGAAATTGACCGTTGGTGGCATTGGTTCTAAGCTTTGAAGAAGAAACAAGTTTGTGAAGAAAATCAAACAACTGACGAGAAGAGGGAAAAAAGGTTGACCTTTGACCTTCAAACTTGTTCAAGAAACCTTAAAGTTCAAGTTCGTTCGAGAGACTGAACCGTTGCCTCCTCGTGACGTCGTAACAGACAAATGTTTTCTGAAGATTGCCTAATCTTCGAAAGGGTGACGGCCGATGATTTGAAATTCCCGCACTGTCGGTATAAATCCATAATAACTTGACGCGTTGTAGCATCAACCATAGTCCGTTCTTATAAAACTTTCCGAAGTTACAGTGAAAAATACGAGAGAAGTGTGGGGATGTTATTTCAGCCTAAAAACAACTTTTGGGAGTAGATGACACGAGAAGACAACCGACAATTTACTTCACCAAGAAGGTACTATGTTGAACAGCAAAGTTGCCCGTGGCGCGCTCCGTGCAATTTGGCAACAATGTTTTTCCTCCATTTGACTATATGTAAAACAATCGATTGCAGGTATAGCGCTGCTTCACTACCGAATAGATTGTTTTGCATTGAATCAAATGGAGAGCTGCCACTTAAAGTGTTTTTTTTTTTTTTTTTTTTTTTTTTTTTTCAATTTTCGGGCCTCTCATCTTGGATCCGCCACTGTCTGCAAATTAACTATATTTAATAGCAAAAGTTCGCAACAGATATACATATTGTAAGCTTTCATAGATGCCACTTTCTGCAGTGCCGGATTATGAAAAAGTAGTTTCACAAATCTTAGACCTTCACTGATGAATCAAATGCCTTTTCCTCATATAATTTCATGAGCATATTAATTTTTTTAAACTATATAAAAATTCTTGTTAACCCTTTCAATACGACACCCGAGTGTATTGTTCGTTTTCTTAGCCAGATCTGCCTCACAACATTTACATTTTCTATTGACTGAAGTTACTGCAAGTTGTTGACATTTGCAAAATAGTGTTTCGTTGGAGCGCCTTCAATTAGAATAATAGGCAAAATCAACACACGCTGAGTAGGAATAATTATCTACCCATTTAACTTGTGTGAAAATCAATGAGCTATAACTTTAGAGTGGCACATCAAGGAACGTTCCGCTGGTTCATTGTTGTCACCCAGGGCGCCGCCATCTTGCCGTAAAAATCGATTTTGAGGTTAAGTTTTGTAGGTTGTTTCCGGTCGTTTCGTAAACAAACTTGGGCATCGCCGGAAACGACCTACGAATCTGCCGTCCAAATTCCCGCCAAATTCCAAACGACCTACAAAATTTAACCTCAAAACTTGGAATCTGCCGTCCAAATTCCGCTTTTTCCCGGGATTCCTTCTACCCTGTGTGGCACAAGGTGGACCAGCCCGCTGCCACTCTAAAGTTATAGCTCGTTGGTGAAAATGCGGAGATTTGTCTTCCTAAACTAGTAGTAAAAGGATTTACAAAACGTCCTCTGTAAGAGAGTATGGGAGCGAAAGGGATATGCGTAGTACAAAAATTTGTATTTTATTTCCGACTATCCCGGAAAAAGTCCAATGATGACGCTATTTGAGAAAAATCCGTAAAACATAAATCAAATTTGACCCGACTGGCAACAGCGCTAAGGAAGATTCATATTCCATTCCTGCAGCTTCTTCGGGCGGGCGGGCGGGCGTAGGGACGGAGTTTCCTCCACTGCGCTTGCGCGGGCGCGGTCCGGCCGCCACACCGAGCACCGTAGCGAACCGACCGTATCCCTCTTTCAGCCCGTAAATGGACGAATGCATTTTGCGTTGCGCGTTATACGTCTTACGTCTATGCGCGCGCGCGCGCAAAAATAAAAGAAGAAAAAAGTCGGAGACTGAGACTAATGAAATCCAACGCGCGCGTGTGTGTGTTAGTGTGGGTACTGGGTAAGACTGTGAGTGCAAAACGTGCATTTGTGCGGAATGTCTGCCCTAGCCGCAGCCGGGAATCTATCGTTCTCTCTCTTTGTCCATTTGCTTGCACGAAATAGAAAAAGACAGAAACGAGGGCTGAAGTCACGTGACAGCGCATCTCTCCATCTTTTTCTAACACATGCATCCAAATGAGGAAAGAGAGAGAAAGACAAATTCCTGCAACACTGCAACAGAGAGTGCAAAGCTGCATGGAGTGGTGCAGTCGCACGAACGACGCGACGCGACGCGGTGGCGGCGTGGCGCGGCGCGGCTAATTTGTCTCCATATCAAGTATAGAGAGCTTTTATAAAAAGCTTACTGCGCACACATCACGTAGCCACTGCTTGGGCTCTGCATATTTCGCCGTTGCGCAATCCGATTACAATAATTTCAACGGGGCCGGGCGGGCTACAGGCCAGAACGAACTCACATCAGAACTCCTCCGAAGCCAGTTCTCTGCGCCTTCGTTCGCGGTTGGGTCTTGTCTTGGCTTTTGAAAGGGGGTCAGATGTAATAAAGGATGAGGGTCAGATTTTAACACGTTTCTTGAATTTTTCTTGAAAGTTGCTGGACTTTAAAAGTGCCACTTGAAAAACACGGAGGATGAAAAGAGGATGAGGATCAACCGGATTTGAGATCTCTCAAGGAAAGTTACTTAATTAATTGCACCCAAAGAAATCGGGTCAGGATATGCAATTTGCAACGCAGGTATTTAATGGGACAGTTGCAGGGGTCTGAATTTCGGTGTTTCTTTAGTAAAGCAAGTGAAAGTACTCGATGAGCTGAAAACTAGAATGGGTTTAGTAATGGGCTTATAACTAGGTTTTATGGTTCAGAATATGAGGTTTTGTGCCCAAAATACATAGTTTCACAAAGGAAATCTGCGCAGGAAGGTCACAACACATGCTCACGATGTTTGCGCAATTTTACACGAATGTAATTCCGAAACTAGGAATTTTAGGGAAAAAACGAAAAGCACTACTTCTCTCATTAGCTTACGAAGTTCTTCCATTTTCTTTAAAGCACAAAATACAATTTCAGATCTTTAAAACTGCCCCCCATTGCGTTGAATTGTATATAGCTTGTGCGTTGCGTATTGCATAACGTAGTCTCTGACCAGGGGCGACATTTGCTTAGGAACGGAAAAAACCCAAAATCACTACTTCCCTTATCATCAGCTCATTAAGCTCTTCCATTTTCTTTAAAGCACACAATACAATTTCAGATTCTTGCAACGGCCCATTGTGTTGAATGGTAGCTTGTGCGTTGCGTATTGCATACCCTAGTCTCCAACCAGGGGCTACATTCGCTTAGGAACGGACGCGGGACGGGACGGTCCTAGACGCCATTTTTAAGTCGAGTTTCCTCTCTGTCGATTAATGGAGACACAACGAGGCAACTTTCGCCCGACTCGTAGGGCCTTTAGACTGCGTATGACCGCATATCTCCCTTTAGCAGGGATGCCAATCTGTGTATAACTAAATGAATTTTCCTTTTTAACGCAATAGAATTATTATTTTAATGCCCGCCAAATTTGGCAACAGCGCCTTATACGCTCATCTCAATGAAAAATATACGAATTTCAAGACGCAATGGGGCATCACTAGAGCGAAGAACTGCTATCGGCCAGCTATTGTCATTCCTACGGTAAAGTCGTTTACGTTTTCTGAGGTGATCTGAGCTTTGGCAGGGTTGCCATTATTGACTCATAGATACAGAATTAATAAATTAAAATAACAAATAAAAGAACAAAAGAACAATTTATTAATGGTTGGTCCAGTGTTCGTACCGTTTATACTGAGGGCAATAATAGACCCTTTGAGAGACGCATTTGGCCGTAGTTTTGATGGTTAGTGTGTTTAAAATTTTTGTTTTTTTAAATCTTTTTTTCTTGTTCGTTTGTTTTTGTATAAATGTGACGTTTTCTCATCGTCCCAAAGGAGCTAAGCAAGTACAACCAGTGGCGTCGCGTGCCATCTGGCAACAATGCAACCGCTCCATTTAAACTCATTAAATATATCGAATTTTCCTTGTGCACTGTGCACCCCCTGAATTTTACATGAGTTTAAATAGATAGAATACATTGTTGCCAAATTGCACGCGACGCCACTGAGTACAACCCTTATTAAATAAGCCCTTCTTTCAATCCGGATTCAAACATTCGCATAAACTAGGCTTATCAGCTTTACAGATAAAAGAAGGAAGAAAAAAAGCACAGTTTTCAATTATAGTAACCTAGAAAAGACTTTGACTTGTCAGAATTCAGGTTTGTAAGGATTAGGGAGGAAGGATGAGCTTATGCGAGCTTAGGTACTGCTCAGAAAAAGGTATAGACGAGAGAGAGAAAGAGAGCTGAGGAAAGAGAAAATCGCAAACCAAGAGCGAGATCATGCATTTAGAAATTCCTTCATTCTGATCACGTTACGAGATTAAAGGACGTATATATTTTTTGCAGAGGGGGCGTCTTTTTCCCCCTCGACGCTTTTCGGTGAAGACATAAGCGGAGTCGCGTCGTTTGTAGATAAAATGCGATGTAAATCGCACTCTCGTCGACGCGCCTCGCGACTTTTTTCCCCCCGCTTTGTACCGTAAACACCTGTTAAAATCCGCGCAATTCTGCAATCAACGAGACTGGTGTATCGTTCCGTGTTTAACGGGAAATAGTACACCAAATTGGATTGCATTTTTTTTTTTTTTTTTTTTTTCTCTCGCGCTTTGCTGTCTTCCTCTCTCTCTCTCTCTCTCTCTCTCTCTCTCTCTCTCTCTCTCTCTCTCTCTCTCTCTCTCTCTCTCTCTCTCTCTCTCTCTCTCTCCCTCTCCCACTCTGTACTTTTATCTCTACTATAGGTCTTAACTGGCGCGCGCCGAGCCGTTTTTTCCCCTGGTTAAAAGTTCTTTCCCGCCCGCGCTATTTCATTGTTCTTTTGTTTTTTAAACGTCTCAATCAGTCAAGGCCCCGCTTCAAGCGCGATCCTATGGTCATGCAATGCAGGTGTGCAGCAAAACGGCGACGCAGCCAGTAGAATTTTAATTCCCTCTCGCATGAATCAACGCCTTATGACTGTGATGGCCGATAGATAAAATTCCATAACCCGTAACGCAATCTATATGTATACTTCTAGTTTTGCTTTAGAGACGGTAAATACTGGTTAGTAGTATTAAATTAGTTGCAATAGTCAAGACTATTCAATAAGCATCTACCATTTAGTCTCCTCGGTTGAGTATCTACCATACTTTTTTTTTGGATATGTTATCTTTCAAGATATAGGGAAGCCAAAGTAGTTCTTATAAAAAAAGATTTATAGATCGCGATTCTTCACAGATTGAGAAGTTACTGAAACTATACATGCTCGCTAAAAAATACTAGGGATAAATACTAGGGATGGTACTTTTTCCAGAATTCTAGCGTTTGTACCATAGTTCTAGAAAACGTTTAGGAAATTATGGTTCTGTAAGCATATTCTGATAGTATCACCGGAATATTCTGGTAAAAGCACTAAAGGCTCTCTAAGTTCACATACATCGGTGTGCTTCTGGTAATATTATTAGAATTTAGGAATTGTTGACTTCAGTGTACTTTGTAAGCTCACCGCAATTACAATTACTCGGATCTCATGTTTTTGTTTAGACTCTTTAACATGTTTCCGACTCTCATACATGTTATCAAACTGACATTATTTAAATTCTTGTTGTATGTACCGGTTTACCAGTTTAGAAACCATAAAGTTTAAATGTTACCCTTCAAGTGAACTGCTGTATTCATCTTTATCTTTTACACTACCACGAGACTGAGTGGCTTAACCCTCTAAGGGCCAGGCCAGGTTAGCTCAAAAGAAAGCCACTCATCCAATTTATACAAGGAAGGTAGTTAATTATTCGTACTCGGGGGAGTTGGAATTGCATATACGATACATTGAAGGCGCCCGAAGAAACCTATCTTGTAAAAGTCTTCATCGATAGTCACGTTTATCTGGAATGAAGACTATAAAGCAATATGAAATAGACAAGAGTAGAAAAACAAGTATGCTCGGGCTTGGTCCATAAGAGGTTAAATAATAGTTTTGCGTTTTGCTGTAAAAGGCTCCACTATTCACCACAAAACGTCACAGGTGAGAACATTTCTGAGACTGCAAAACTGTCACACAACCTGAGTTTGGTACATTGGTCCAATTTTAAACCTATGTAATACAATAAATTTTTCCAAAGATTGCTTCCACATTCCACATTCCTATATATATTTAAAAAAAAAAAAAAAAAAAAAAAAAAAAAAAAAAAAAACCTAAAAGGAGGAAAATCACTGTTGCCAAATAGTACGCTTTGCCCCTGCCGATAACTGAATGAAAACAGGAATCCATTCATTAGATTATTCTCCGTCGTAGCGAGCGAGTGCAGAAACGTTGCCAACTCGTGGTCACAGAAATCTTCAGAAATGGAACCAAATTCTCCGTTTAGGCAAAGATTGCGAAATCAGTCAAATACCTTTAGTTTACTGTAATAAATGCAGAGCTGCCGTTTTGCGTATATAATTAACCCTTTAAGGGCCAAGCCCGAGTATACTCGTTTTTCTTCTCTAGTCTACTTCACATTGTTCCAGCCTTGATGCCGGATAAACGCGATTATTGATGAAAACATGTACAAGATACGATGTCTTCGGGCGCCTTCAATGTACCGTGCAGGCAATTTCAACTCCCCCAAGTACGAACAGTTAACTACCTTCCCTTTATAAACGGAAGAGTAGCGTCCTTTTGAAATAACCTGTACTTCCTTCGAGGGATAATGACATTGTTCAAATCACCGGTGATTCCGCCGGTTGAAGAAACATAGAACACAAATCAGTTCAGTGTATGACTGTAATGCTCAAAAATACTCTAATCTTTAATCTTTTCTCAACCGGTGCGGAGTCGTCGATGACTGTAAAAAACTGACGGATATTTTAATTAATTAACGGAGTTGCCATCGATTGAGAAAATGTTACAGATGCGAGTATTTATTTTCGTGTATTACCGTTATACACTGAACTGAACTATTTAATATTTTCTCAACCGTTGGAATCATCGGTAAATTGAAAAATGGCATCAATTATACGCAAAACGGCAGCTCTGAGTCTATGTGCAATGTTTCCCCTCAGAAAAACTTCAAATTCTACGTCCCATTATCAATATTCAAAGAATAGTTCATCTAATAGTTTCAGAACGGTTCTCTGATGTAAAATAGTTGACTTTAAAAATTACTGGGAAATTAAATACAGATGCAAGCTGTAGTTTCTCCTACGTGGCGTGCAGTTTGACTATACAGTGCTTTTCGTCCATTTGAACCCATCAAACGAAAAATCAAATTCTAACGTGTACATCGCACACTCAACAGTTCGATATTTTACATATGTACTATCAACGAATTAAAGATTGTCACGAGATTTTCACTTATTTTCAGTTATGGGTGTGAGTGTGGGACTGATCTGCAACGGCTTTCCCACCCCACCCGCACTGGCCTCTAGCCTGCTAAGTGTGAGGAGTATGAAAAGTGACCGAACCGAAACCTTGAAGGCGAAACTTAATAGATCGTGAAAATCTCGCGAGAATCTTTAATTCGCCGATAGTACCTACTATGACTTTCAAAAAAAAAAAAAGTATCGTGATCGAAATTTTTACTGGTAAATTTGTCTTTTATTTTCAATGAAACTTTCGATTTTTCATGACGTACATTATAATGAGCGCTGTTGCAAACTTTTGCAACAGGCTCATAAATAGTTCATTCTGCGGTAATACCCTGAAAAAATAACGATTAGCGCACTAAAAAATCACGAAATCCACTCCTAAACTCACAATATGATTTTAAATGCGAGACCGTAATGGCGGCCGAGGCCGCGGTTTTTTTATGGCAATTGTATGCTTCTTCTTCTTCTTGTTTGGTGTTGCGAGAACATCTCGCGGAGATGGCGCTGATTGAAGATAGGGAACCCCAATGAAAACCGCGGCCCCGGCCGCCATTACGGTCTCGCGTTTAAAAGCATTTTGTGAGTTTAAAAGTGGATTTCGTGATTTTTTAGTGAGCTAATTGTTATTTTTACAGGGTATTACTCCAAAATCAACTATTAATAAGCCTGTAGCAAAAGTTTGCAACAGCTCCATTAGTCCTTAAACGCTTCAAAATCGCAAAATTGGTCAAAGATAGCCAAGATTTAAAAGAGTAAAAATTTTGATCAGGGTACTTTCTTTTGACAGTCAAAGTACAAATGCACAGAATGCAACGCTTGCAAAATTATACACTTTTGTGAGCTACTTTCTCAACTCTTTACTTCTTGCGTAAATAGCAGGAACTGCAATGTGCAGAAGTTACGGCGGCAACACGGCCTGACTCGAAAAACCGATTTACTCACAAAAGAACAACGCAGAGTATTCCACAGGTATGTTAAATAAACACTTTGATAAAAACAGAGCTCTTTTGAAGAACGGAGCGACTTAAGTTTCATTGACCTGAAAAATTCATTAGCAAACAAATTACACCCGCACCGAAGCGGGGCACTCGCACTCGGTGTTTCCGTCGAAAGAAATTCCTGCATCACATTACTCAGGGGTCGGCTGAAGAAAAAGGAGAGAAATATAGAATGAGATGAAAACAAATCGTGAGAGGAAAAAGAGGGTTAAGGTAAAGGGAGGAGGAAGAGGTGGGGGGAGGGAGAGGGAGAGGGAGAGGGAGAGAGAGAGAGAGAGAGAGGGGGAGGGAGAGGGAAAGAAAAAGTATTTTACATCAATAAATCAAAAGACACGGCCTCACCTCAACCAGACAGACGTTTGGAAAAGAATAATAAATACAAAACGGAGAAAAGGTAAAGAAAGACAAAATGCAAGAGGGAGAGTGAAGAGAAAGAAAGAGAGAGAGAGAGAGAGAGAGAGAGAGAGAGAGAGAGAGAGAGAGAGAGAGAGAGAGAGAATGAGAGAGAGAGAGAGAGAAAGAGAGAGAGAGAGAGAGAAAGAGAGAGAGAGAGAGAGAGAGAGAGAAGGAGAAAGAGAATGAGAGAGAGCGAGAGGGAAAAAATCAAATTAGAAAATAAGCCGGGCGAGAATGACGGTCTGTTTTTATTGAGCCGTTGATAATTTATAATTTCTGACTGAATGAATGAAATGAAACAAAGGCGGGTGGAGAGGGGATAGGCACTACAGGGGGGGGGGGAGAATGTGTTGTAGGTAAAAGGATATACCCATCACGCATTTCTTCAAATTATATTCCGGAAAATAGGAAAATGAGAATCTTTTTCCGAAACACACAGCAAAATGAGATGAAAATAGCTGCGATCTCTTTAATTCATCAGGAAAACCCCTGAATAGTTTCGGATCTCAGCTCAGGTGAGCAGCGGCGTACTGCAGCAGTGCATCGTGTCCATATCTTCTTAGTCTTTCGTCCATTAAATTTCAAAGAAAATGTCGATTGCGGAGGGGGAGGGGGGTCCAATGAGGCCCAATGCATTATTCGAAAATAGCCAAAAATTAGTGGATAAATAGTGACCAAAAATCATAATTTTTAACCTTTAAGATGATTCCAGGGTCGATTACTTCCAACCGTAGACACCACGCCACGTCGCGCTGCTCAAAAAGTCAACAGTTTTTGGCTTAAATTGACGAATTTACACTAAAAACAGTAAAAACACAAATTTGAGAAACGTCAGCACCTGCGAGCATACTTCAGGAAGACACCCTGAAAGTTTCAAGCTGAAACACTAAAAAATAAAGACGGGAATTATGAAATACGGAATACACAAATTCCCATAAGCCTCAATGAGTGCAAGTGAGGCAGATAGACATATTATCGCTCGCACTCACTCTACTTACTAAGCTTACGGCGAAATGAATTTCATAATTTTCGGCTTTGATTCTAAACCAATTTTGCTTGTTTTGGGCTCAAAAAATCCATAACAAATTTCGCAGGTGTTGACGTTATTGGATTTTGCATTTTATCTATGGTTTCAGTTTAAAACGCCAAAAATACGACTTTTCCAAAAAGCTACTATAATGGCGCTATCCATCGGATTGAATTTTGGAAATGTTTCGCCTGGAATCATCTCAACCTTAGTTTAAGACTTTTTGGTGACATTTCTTGGTTTAAATTACTTGCTGGAAATTTTATTTATTGTTATTAAAAGTTGTCTTGAAAGTTTAAAATGATAAAATGATGAAAAAACACTTTCTGGTATGTGGCCACTTTTTGAAGATTTCAGAGCATAGTGCAATGGCTCGATATTTTTCATTATTTTGAAGCAAAATGGCTAAATGCAACATTTACAGATGACATGCTTCTCCGCAGACCCCGCACGCTGCACTACTCTTCAGATGTTTTTATAGTGCGTCGTAGAAGCAAGGTGCAAGGATCTTCCTGCGTGCTTTGACGAAACCGTTGTCACTCTCGAGTTGTTAAATTTCAAGGTAAATGGTGGTGAACTAGTGGTTTTATATGGTCACGCATGAAAAGACCTTTCCGCGGGAAGTAAAGCGACAACTCTTGAGTGTTTGAAACACACCATCTTCGCTAATTAATTTACGTCTTTCAACTGCATTCAGAGCTCGACTGATAGTACGAAGGGAAAATGAGAATAAAAAACTTACTGATCAGCGTGCAACAAGTTTCCATGATAAGAGATTTGATGAGTTACTCACCTGTAAAAAGGAAAAAAAAACAAACAAATTAATTAAAATTCATTGGTTGAATGGAATTTCAATTGCAAATCAGACGTGAGCTATGCAAAGAATTAAATGACGGATAAAAATTAAGAACTGTTGTGTTTTATCACAATTAGAGAATGGTCAGTTTAAAATTAAAAAAATAAAAATAAATACCTATTGATTTTTAGAAACCCTACAAACATAAGATACATCTGATAAAGAACTAATGATTCATTGTAAAAGAACCTTAGGTCTTTTTAATTTTCTCTCAAGTTTTGAGATTCTTTTTCAAAAACCTTCAAAAAACAAAAAATTTGTTAACAATATACTCAGCATGGCCGGATCAAATTATTGTACTCCTTGGTGCCCAAGTCCGAAACCGAAAGACAACTGTTCTGATGGAACGAGTTGACGGTTGATGCGCACCAAAGTCGTAAAATATTGATCGCCACCACAGTTTTTCCTTCAGAGGACTGAGGACTCTCAAAGATAACTACCTGGCCGAATGGCCGGGTAATGCAACACGCATTGCACAAACCACCATTCATCACTAGTATTATGTGTGTCCTGCGCAGTGTTGCCCCTCAGAACAGAAATTATCCAAATTTTACCTGGAGTTAAATGGGAAATTTGGAGAAGTTCTGTCATAAATGGTAACATTGGTCCTGTGTTGCATGTTGCAATATTGCATACCCTCACCAACAGGCTGGACAAGTTTTCTGACAAGACAATTCCTGACGGAAATTGACTACTTTTCTATTAGCACTTCGCACCCCTTAAAAAACCAAACGACGCAAACATAAAATTTTAACCTAATACCTATACCTCGAGTGTGTGTGTTAATTTTTTAAATGAATTTTAATTACAGTTGGTAAATGTAGTAATTTTTTGTCGGTGGTATAGTTCGACGACTAGGCCTGTCTAACAGTAACGTTGCATTTGGTTCAGGTAAACTAAAAAAAAATATCGAACTAACTAAGTCAAAGGTCTTGAAACGATTGTCGAAGCCTGAACAAAGAAACATACAGAAGAAATAGAGCAGTAAACTTAATTCTCAAATTTACTGTCTCTCATTTCTTTCTTTTTAAACGCTGAAATCAGTGGCGAGGCGTGCGATTTGGCAACGTCCCTTTTTCCCCATCTAAGCACATTAGAAAGGTCGCATTGCCTGGTCATCACCGAGGACTGAAGCGTTCGACGTTTTTTGGTGAGTTTAAATGAAGGAAATACAGTGTTGCCCAATTTCACGTTTCGCCACTGGGTCTGAAATTGGACAAAACCTTGGTATTTTCAGATACGATTGTTGTATATTCAGTTTTAATGAACTCAAACTTCACGGAAAAAAAACTATGGTGAAATAACCATACGGATACCTGATTTTGGCACCTGCTAGATGTTATGGTAATGTTAACCAGAAGTATACTATGTTTTGACTAGGTACTAGGTGCTTTTACCTGATTACATGTCGAATTTACTCAAAGTATCGGCAAATGTACCATACTTCTGGTCAAGTTTACCATAACATCTAGCAGGTGCCAAAATCAGGTATCCGTATGGTTATTTTCACTAATCTTTTTTTCCGTGTTCGAGCGCTGGAATCAAAGGCCGTCTTTGGCAACATGGGCGCAAAACAAGCATCGCGCATCGAAGGACAACACGGCCTTTACTTTCCGAGTTTCGACAAAGCAGGTAGGCAAAGAAGCATCAGACACGGTATAAGCAATAGGCATAAGGCATAGACTCAGGGCACAGGCAGGCACATCACACAGATCTATAGGCAGAGGCAGGCAAACAATGATAAGGCATTCCGTTGATGTCTCTCGGTCTTTCGTCTCTCTCGTATTTAGTGCCCATTCACAACAATGAGTCTACCATCCGATCCAAGCCTCGGCTCCGCCGCTGAGAGCGGACGCATCTCCAGAATCTTGATTCGTCCGTCCCAGTCCCGGCCCCCGCGACCCCCCCCCCCCCCCCCCCCCCCCGCGACCGCAGCTCACCGCCACCGCGCCGCGCCACCGTACCATTGCATCGCCACCGCAGACCGCAAACGTCAGAAGATCCTAAGACATTATCTCGGTCACGTTTGAAGGAGAGAGAGATTCTCCAATGTAGTCCTTTGCTGCATTTTTAGGGTTGGATGGATATAAGATGTGGTGTGGATGGATGTGCCGTGTGCCCCCTCCCCTTCCCCTCCTCCTACTTTATAACCCCCCTCCCCCCACAACATCCTTCATCTCTCGATCCATGCGAGCGATAGGTCACGGGGGTGTCAAATTTGTTCTAGACAACTGCTCTTCATTGTTGTTGGGCTTACAAGTCTTGTACGCACGCTACTTTCAAGGAAGCATACGAGGGAGTAACCTACAGGGTGCCTAAAATCTAACGCAATATTGCGCAGCGGATATCAAATTATGACAGTATAGTAGCGTGATACAGTAGCGTACTATCAACGAATTAAAGACTGTCGCGAGATTTTTACGAGCTCAGTTTCGCCTTCAAGGTTCTGGTTCGGCCACTCTTCATACTCGTCACCCTTTTCAGATGAGAGGCCAGTGCGGAGCGGGAATGCCGTTTCAGATCAGTCCCACGACCACACTCACACTCATAGCTGAAAATGTGTGAAAATCTCGCGACAATCTTTAATTCGTCGATATTACATAGGTATAAGTCTCTCTCTCTCTCTCTCTCTCTCTCTCTCTCTCTCTCTCTCTCTCTCTCTCTCTCTCTCTCTCTCTCTCTCTCTCTCTCTCTCTCTCTCTCTCTCTCTCTCTCTCTCTCTCTCTCTCTTTCCCAATTTGAACACGTGAGTAGGAAAAGGACAGAAACAGGGGCTCGAACATGACTTCAGTCCTTGTCTGTTTCCTTTCCTAGTACATACAATACACTCAAACGGGAAAAGAGCGAGAGAGACTTATTCCTGCGTACGCCACTGAGCGTGAATGCACAGTTTTGAATTTGGTGAAGTTATATTTTCTTCATTTAAACTCGCGGTCTTTTTGATTGAGTGGGAAGTGCTCTCAGATTTGACTTACTGGCCTATTGTGTAAATTTAACCCTTTCAAACCTAAACATCAGTTCTCAGAAGAGCACACCCGATGTTTTATTGACCCTTCTTCCGAAAATGGCCGCAAGGCCTCAATATGCATTGGCGGATTCCGGAATTTATCCTTCTCTCTCTTCTCCCATTAGTACGTGTGTGTTAGACAAGAGCACAGCAGGGGCAATCACGTGATTCCCCCCCCCCCTTCTATCCTTTTCTAACACGTGCGTTCTAGTGGTAAGAGGGAGAGAAGGACAATTTACTGGATCCGTTCGTGTCAATTGATCATACTTAGATAAAACTAAGAATCATAAATAAACAGGTATAGAACAGCAAGAAAGCTTTTTCATTTTAGGAGGGGCTGAAGGTTGCTTCAAAATTTCCTCGACTGGACTTGTGGAGGGAGGAGAGGAGTCCGCAGGGATGAAAATCGCCAAACAAATTTTCAACTCGACTTCCTGGGGGTGGGGGGAGGGGGGGCGGTGGGTAGATCTTTGGATGGAATTCGCCAATGGTTGACCTTTATACCTGCAAAAGACATTCGAGGGTTTGGGGTGGGCAACCGGCGACCTCTTGAACTGAACCCCTCTACCTTGGATGAACCGCTATACTGTACGATAAAAATGCGACGGTAATAACAGAAAAAAAAATTACAATGGTATAAGGTGCGTTATTTTTTAAACACCCTGTATTCGCTCGCCTTATCCGCTGGGTTTATCACAGATTGAGCAGGACTTTTGACAACCTCCCTTGAGCATGTTTAAATCTGACCGCACTTTGTTTGGTTATTTTGGCCCTTCAAAAAAAAAAAAAAAGAAAAGAAAAAGAAAAAACTGACACACCTGACCTTGAATGAACTGGAGACTCGAGTCTTGAGTACGAGCGCAAAGGAAAAGGATTGGGGGCTCCTTAAACTCCTTTCATCTCATCTCATCTCATCTCATCTCATCTCTTCTTGTTATCTTACTTCCCTTTTATTCGTACTCGCATGTTTTCTGACATCAAGTATCCTTTAATATACCCCTATAAGCGTCAAAATAAAAGCATGGAATGCTTATTTTTCTCTTCATAGGAAACGGCTATAGTTATGAGGGGTCCTCATCGCTTGATTTCACCCCGAAGATAACAAACTGATCTGAGAGTTGCCAACGGGAAAGGGGTCCATTCAAAATATTCACACACGTGCGAGATTCATACAATCCCCTTGAAATTGTGAGTGCGTTCAACCTTCAACCACACCTGGATTTATCTTCTTTTTTGAATTTATTAGTTCACTCAGTGGCGTATAGCGTGCAATTTGGCAACGTTGTATTTTGTCCGTTTAAATCCATGTAAAAGGTCGAATGCAAAGGTGTTCAGCGAACACCCAATACTTCGATATTTTTCGTGGGTTTAAATGGACCCAGTACAACGTTGCCAAATTGCACGCTACGCCACTGAGTTCACTAGTGTATGCGTGTGCTCGTTCATTCATTATTTTAAAACAACAGTTCAGTGGGCTGATCGTTTTTAAGGTAAACCGATGGTTTCGATTTTCTATCAAAGACGCTATTGGTCGAGCATTGTAGGCCTTGGCCGTTTCTATGGTAACTATAGTAAAGTTTCCTGATGGCTATAGCTTTGTAGGTGGGTAACTATTAAAAATGTGAAATTTAATTGTAGTTACTACAGCTATAGCGTCAGTCAAGTCTTTCAATTTTAGACCGCAATTACATTGAATGGTGAACCGGAGTTTGTTTGGAACCAGAGACCCCCGGACGCAGTGGCGTGGTCAGAACGTTACGAGGGGGGGGGGGGGGGGGGGGGGGGGGGGGTCCGAAAATTATCTAAAGGGGGTTTGAAGGTCTAAATTTTGTAAAATTTCAAATAAGAAAACAGTACCTTTTGTCAGCGTAAGGGTAAAGTTTAGTGTCAATGGAGGGACGGTCCCCAGGGACGCCCGTTGCCCTCCTCCCCCCGGGTCTATGCAGTGATACGATAGTCTATTTGGTGTCACTCCGAAATTTTAATTATGATGACCTTTTTGAAAAACAACGGACAAGAAAACTAATAAATAAAAAAGTTACCAACTGTTCAATTTTTCCTACACAACCTGAGTAAAGACCTGGCAACCTTAAGAAGAAGGGAGAGGAGAGGGAGAAGGAGAGAGAGAAGAAGATGAATCAGCTTGGGTGAGAAAGAGAGAGAGAGAGAGAGAGGGAGAGAGAGAGAGAGAGAGAGAGAGAGAGAGAGAGAGAGAGGGAGAGAGAGAGAGAGAGAAGAAGAGAGAGAAAGAAAGAAAGAGAGAGAGAGAGAGAGAGAGAGACTTAAGATGAAAAAAAAATTGGCCTTGAAATCAAATTGAGATCGATCTTTTGATCGCAGCAATGTGCTCCTCTCATTGTGCTTTTTCTATATTCCATGAATTGAAAGAATAAGAACAAAGAGCTTCCCAGAAGTCGGGACGCTTCAGCTAAAGAAGTGACGCGGCGGCCGGCGGCGCGTCGCGGCGCCCGGCAACGCGAAGGGTATATAGGTATTCAGTATTCACCGAATCAAATAAATAAAACTTAAAGTCGTTTCGCCCGTATCAAATTCAATCAAAACCGCATACTACCATAGAGTATAGACTCGCGTCTCTTTTCCCCTCCCTTCTTTCCCCTCCACTCTCCTCTCCTCTCCACTTAATTCTTCATTCTTCATTCTCCATTCTTCATTCTTCAAGAACAAGTTCGATGAGAGGGCTTTCTAGTTTCTTTTGAAAGTCATAGTACGCTTAACCATTTTCTGGAAAACAAATCTAGTCTGCAACTTTCAATAAAAAAGCTTCCCCTTATTCGCTTTCGCTGGGTACACACAACAAACAGAACAGTGCTCTATTTCATTGTAACTTTGTAAAAGAAGAGGAACGGAATAAGATTTTAAGTAAGTGATATAAAAATCCATCTGCGAAAGAGTCATTCATTTCTGCTGAACATTTTCTGAAATACTTCTTTCCTAAAAATAATATTGTATGCTCTGTTCCAATTAGACTGTTCATAATCATCCCACAACGGAAAAAAAAAATTGAACAATTCAATTTTGCTCGAAGAAAAATCAATGCGTGACATTTTTAAAGGAGAGCCAAGGGAGTTACATAGGCGGATCCAGCAATCTGGCAACAGTGTATTCGTCCCCTTTGATTGCGTGGTAAATAATCGATTAGTCACGGGGCCAGGGCCCCTTCTAGAATCGATTGTTTATCATACACTCAAATGGGAATAATGCGCTGTTGCCAGATTGCTGGATCCGCCTATGGGGAGTTAAGGGGCTAAATATAGGAAGAGCGAGACGAGTTGCTGAGAGAAGACGAGAGGAGAGGACGCCAAGTTTCCTGTGGATAGAAAAGAATCGATCATTAAATGTTCAATTATGAGCCACCAATAATCGATATTTTTTCATGGTTTCAAATGGATAGGAATATGTCCGCCAGTCGATTTTTTTGCGAGCCGCATTTACATACGAGGAACCTCAAATCGCAGTAGAACCGTACTGTGTGGTGGTTTTTGCAATTCGGCTACTATATTTTTATGGTATTTGAACCAATGCAAAAGAAATCAATTCAAATCAATGAAATCAAAATTAATCAATTGCACAGGAATGCGATGAACAGTAGCCGCCCGTGAGATTTGGCAACCATGCATTTTTCCCACTTAAACTTAGGTAAAAAATCGATTCAAGCGGAGGCTGGAAGCCTCCTCGAGTTTCGATTGTTTTACACAGTGGCGTCGCGTGCCATCTGGCAACAATGCAACTGCTCCATTTAAACTCATTAAATATATCGAATTTTCCTGGTGCACTGTGCACCCCCTGAATTCGATATTTTACATCACTTTAAATGGATAGAATACATTGTTGCCAAATTGCACGCGACGCCACTGGTTTTACATGTATTTAAATGGGATAAAAACACTGTTGCCAAATCGCACGAGCCGCCACTGGCGATGAATCCCCTGAAGATTGATTAATTTACTATTTGGATTAAATGGATAGAAACCGCCACTCTAGGTAAATGTATAGCTTGTTGATTTTTCCGGACAAGGAAAGTTTTTGTTCTTCGCTTCAATAACGTTAAAGTGTCAACATAACTTTACAGAAACCATGTAATCTGACCCATTTCAAGTTGTAAAATGGAGCATACGCGAGGGTTTTACTTTTTGTGGTGTTTTATTGAACAAATCAAAGTACTTGGTAAGCTGGAAACAAGAATGTTCTTGGTTGTTTTATTTCCAGGTTTCGTAATTCTGGAGATGCAATTGTGACCCAAATTACGTTAAAATGAAGACTTTTTGCTTCCGAACGGTTATTCGTAACTATACATAGAGGAGTTTCATCTCTAAAGCGATACTTACGAGTGATTACACGGTAACAGGTCCTTTCGCGGACGCTGAACATTGTCATAGAAATTGCACCATTAAAACGTTTACAGCTACCAAACGAATGAATATTTATGTCAAAAACGTTCCTTTTAGCAAGTTCAAGAAAAACAAACACTGTGCATATAATAATACACCGAAAAGTCACTCTGCCTTCGAAGGTCGAGAGGTCATTCGGCTAGGTTAAAAAAAAAAAAAAAAAAAAAATAATAATAATAACACGAGGATTAGCTGCCGCTACTTAAAGTAACTAAAAAAAAAAAAAAAAAAAAGGTTTTTCCCACCTGTTTTGACTTTTAAGAAGGTGCTCATAATTTCAACGATTCGGTAAAACTGTCCATTACTGTAAAAATTATATGCCCTTCACTTAAATATTTATTAATTTGGTATAGTTTTAAACGGGTTTACGATGCAACTTCTACGACATTTTTCGGCGTTTGCAAAAGGTCTTGTTACCGTGCATACCCTTACAAAAAGCCGAGGGCTCTTTTGTCCTCCCACTAAGAAAGTACTTTAATTTCGTTCATAAAAAAGAAAGAAAGAAAGTTAGTCAGTTATATACGTTTATATTGAAGGGGTGCCTCAGCATCTCAGGCTATTTCACACCCCTGTAAATACGTGTTAGATATTTCTAGTGCACATAAGTAATAATAGATCATTATAGAAATAGAAAAGTTAGTCTGTAATAATTATTTACACGGGTCGTCCCATTGATTGAACAAAGTTAAAGAGTATAACTTTGTACTTTTCCTCAGAGAACCAAGAGGGAGGTCCAAGAGAGATCAGAAGTGTGATGCAGATTCACATTAACCCTCTATTGGCCAGGTTTCTTCAAAAGAAAGCCACTTTACCGTTTATGTAGGAAAGGTATAACTGTTCGTACTCGGGGGGGTTGGAATTGTCTATACGATACATTGAAGGCGCCCGAAGAAATCTTATCTTGTAATTGTTTTTATCGATTGTCGCGTTTATCCGGAATGAAGACGGCAGTGGCGGCTCGTGCAAATTGGCAACCGTGCTTATTTGCCATTTAAACCTATGAAAAAGTATCGATTTCTTGGGGGTGCAATTGCACCTCCTGAGGATCGATTGTTTTACATAGGTTTAAATGGAGAAAATGCATTGTTGCCACAATGCACGAACCGCCACTGGAAGACGGGAATAATGTGAAATAGACTGGTGGAGAAAAGCGAGTATACTCAGGCTTGGTCCATAAAGGGTTAAAGAAAGAAAGAAAGAAAGAAAGAAAGAAAGAAAGAAGAAAAATTGGTCATTCATTCATCAAAAACTTGATACTTGTTCAATAATGAATGTCCAAGGAATTCCACACTCCAGTCCACTGCATAGGCGGGTCCAGCAATCTGGCAACTGCGCATTCCTCTCATTTGAATGTATGATTAACAGTCGATTCTTGGAGGGGCTACAGCCCCATGACAAATCGATTATTTCTCATGCAATCAAATGAGGAGAATACACTGATGTCAGGTTGCTGGACCCGCCAATGGTCCACTGTGCAAAGACAGCTCGTGTAATTTGGTAAAAATCTTTACCCTCCGTTTGACTCTATGTTAATTAAACAATCGATTCGATAGTGAAGCGCTGCTTCAATAACAATCGATTGTTGTACATAAAGATTCAAATTGAGAAAAAAACATTGTTGCTAAATTACACGAGCCAATTACTGCCACTGTGTGACGTTGGAAATGGTGACAGGAATGGCGAGCGCATTAAGGTGCATTGCAGCCGGAGAGTGTGTGCCGGGCTTCAATGAGCAAAATGCAATTCTTTTCACAAACTTTTGCTCCTTCAGCTTCGTCGCGGCTTTAAACTTTACAAATTACAGCCCGTTTCGAAAGTTATATTCAGATACTGCATCGAGATATACAATATATATACATATATACATAGTGTAACCGTAAGTACGAGTATAAACACGAGCAAAATGAGCGCAATAAGCGATTACCCACATCGCTCGGGATGTTGCGTCAGGATCGAGAGCCGTGCGCGAGCGAGCGTTTTGTTCGCGAATCTTCTGGAAATCGCGATGTTGAGCGCGCGCTCGCGTCTCAAAAACGCGGAGTCGCGCACGCTCTCTATCCTCGTTTTTTTTTTCTTCTCTTTTTAATATATCTATTCGATGATAAATCTTGCGCTATCGGTTTGGTTCGGCGCGTCATAGCTATGGGTGCTTTTGCATATTTATTTATATATGCATTGTCAATGGCGAGTTATGGAATGAGGACATATTCGCCTTACTACCGACAATAAACAATATACAGTGATTCAGAGATGACGTCAAATCTCTCGAGATACTTTTAATTATGTCCCAGTAAACTATTGAAGTTAGTGGAGCTGCGGCTCACGTGCTTCGATTTGTAGATACCTTTCCCATAATATTTTACCGGGTCAAAATCTACTTCTGACTTACGTTTATCAGGACCAATGTTTATTTTCATGCACTTTATCACGTTTTCAAGAGTCACCTATTGGAACTTTCTGATGCTTGCAACAGAGTTATTTGCAAGTGATTTTACACCGGAATAGATCTCCCTTATAAACTGAAAAAAATAATTCTTAAATTCTAGTACTTCTATTACTAGAAGCACAATCACAGTACCAACATTTCCTCAACATTTTCAAGTAGGTACAAATACCAGAACTCTGGTAATAGTACCATCCCTTATCTATTGTGCTTTCGGTTATTTTTTTTTCAGTGTAGCTGTAGCAAACGTTTGCAACGAATCCCTTCTACTTTTTTGCGTATCCTTGAAATTTCTTTTCACTTTTGATGTCCTACACAGAAAAAAAAAAAACTCCGAAACCGATGAGACGCATATTGGGAAAAACCAAAGGCACTTTTTTCCCCAGTTCATCAAATACTTTCATTTCTTTTAGGGGGGAAAAATACAAAATTTCAAATACCAAATTTCAAATACCAAATTTCATACCCCTGCAACTGCCCGATTGTTGAAAGTATTCTCTGTGAACTTGTCTTGAACGTTAATAAATGATAAATTGATGAGAAACTCTCTGATTTTTGTCCACTTTTTGACGATCTCAGATCTCAGAGCATAGTGCACAGCAGTAGCGCAACGAGAGTTTCTTCATCTCTCTCTCTCTTTTCTCCATAAGAAACGTATGTTAGACAAGGATGGACAAGGGGATAAAACCCCCTCCTTCTGTCCTTTTCCTACTGATACATTGAAATGGGAAATGAGAGAGATGGAAAAGATCCTGGTTGCGCCAGTAGTGGTGCACAGGTCACCAGAGAGGAAAATGTGCGGCATCAATGCAATGTGAATGTGACAAACGGGTGGTCTTCTTGTCCTCTGTCATCTCGATCGCCAAATCAGATGCATTTGCACCTTGATAGTTGCAAGGGACCCAATAATTGGGGATAGTCATGACGTTACAGTCGTTCCTCTAAAAACACCCTACTGCGGGACGATAACATTATTGTTGCCACCAGTCGCGTCGCATTGCCCACTCCCGTTTCCGCGCCAGACCAGACTCCGGCTCGCAATGGTCTGAGATCGAAAAAAAGTGGCCAAAAATACAGTGGCGGATCGTGCAGTATAGCAACAATGGTTTCTCCCCACTTAAAACTAAGCAAAATAATCGATTCTTTGGTGAGACGTTGTGTCTCACCTAGAATCGATCCTTTTGTATTTGTTTAACCCTTTAAAGACCAGATTAGTTCATAAGAATACCACTCTTCCGTTTTCCTAGGGAAGGTAGTTAACTGTTCGCACTCAGGAGAGTTAGAATTGCCTATACGACAAATTGAAGGCGCCCGACGAAATCTTATCTTTTAAGTGTATTCATCGATAATTGCGTTCACGGAAAAAAAAGATTAGTGAAAATAACCATACGGATACCTGATTTTGGCACCTGCTAGATGTTATGGTAAACTTGACCAGAAGTATGGTACATTTACCGATACTTTGAGTGGATTCGACATGCAATCAAGTAACATCAACTAGTACCTAGTCAAAACATAGTATACTTCCGGTTAACATTACCATAACATCTAGCAGGTGCCAAAATCAGGTATCCGTATGGTTATTTTCACCGTAGTTTTTTTTCCGTGTTTATACGGAATGAACACTAACAAACAATGTGAAACAAAGAAGAGGTGAAAAACGAGTATATACTCGGGCTTGGTCCATAAGGGGTTGAATGGCAAAAGAGCGCTGTTGCCGGACTGCACGAGCCGCTACTGGCCAAAAATTGGTGGAAAGCAAAGTCATCAAAAATCATCGTTTTCCTTTCAAGCTATAAACTTAAAACTTTCCAGTGACAATTCTAAGTTTGGATTCCTTGATTAAAATGCCTTCTACGATTAAAATTGGTCTTGAAAGTTAGATAATACGACGGATTTAATAAACAGAAAAAGAGACAAACTTTCAGAAGAAAAGCGGACGAAAAAGGTCTTTGTTATATTTAGGTTAGGTAAAAATTAAAGAGAATGGGTCTGTTGCATACTTTTGCTACAACAATATAGAACCTTGATTCTTATGTAAAAATTGGCGAAAATAACGATGCGCACATTAAAAACGTTCAAAATCCACTCATTAACTCAGAAAATCACTTCAATTTCAAACAGCCCGCGCTACACTAGACATTATTTGCACCGGTATACTATACTACATAGACGGAACCACCGTGCATAAGTAACCAACATCGTAACTACAAAATGATGGAATTTCTATTTCAATACGTGAAGAAATATAAGCTGCATTTGCTGTCTGGTCTTTTCGGTTTAGCAAAGATTACAAAATAATATAAGAAATGTACGCATCTGAACGAAACATTTCAATGTTTGTAAGTTCTGTTCATGTTTACATAAACGAGAGGGTTCCATCTATGTAGTTATAAGTCGGTGATATAGTGTCTAGTGTAGCGCGGGTTGTTTGAAATGGAAGGTATTTTCTGAGTTAATGAGTGGATTTTGAAAGTTTTTAATGTGCGCATCGTTATTTTCGCCGAATTTTACGTTAGAAACAATGTGTCATATTGATGTAGCAAAAGTACGCAACAGACCCATTAGTCAGATAAAATTAAAAAGAAAAACCACTGTTGCATGATTGCCAAGTTTCCTAAGACAATAACTTCAACATAATAAATGATAAAATGATGAGATTTTTTACTTCCTCCTGAGTTTTGGCCACTTTGAGAAGATCTCTGATTATTGTGCGGCCTCCTGACCACCGCCATACAATCTGTGCACCACGTTCACGTCCGGCGACGTTAAACGAGGCTGCAGAGTGTGGTCACGACGTTCGTACCGGGCGCTGAGCGGCGATGGTGGTGATGATGATGCCAAATAGACTGTTTCAGTATAAACTATATACATTTATCGTATCGATTGCTGTCCCAGGACCTTCAGTCAGCGGCGGCTCGTGCAATGTGGCAACAATGGATTTCCTCCATTTAAAACTGTGTAAAATAATCGATTACTTGGTGAGGCGTAGCGCCTCACCTAGTATCGATCTTTTTGCATACGTTTAAATGGCAAAAGTGCACGGTTGCCAGATTGCACGAGCCGCCACTGCCTTTAGTTCCGGTTCCTAACAGACTCCGATTCAAAGTAAATCTCGCTTATGCGCATTTTAGAGCGGAGGACATTTTGGATATATATAGGTACACTGAAAAAAAAAAGATTACCAGGAGCATGACAATATATGTGAGTCCATGTAAGGGATCAGTAGCGTACGCAGGAATATGTCTCTCTTTCTCTTCTCCCGTTTGAATGTATGTGCTGGAAAAGGAAAGAAATAGGGGCTGAAGTCACATTTTAGCCCCTGTTCTTGTCCTTTTCTAACACACGTGCTCTAATGGGGCAAGAGAGAGAAAGACAAATTTCTGCGTACGCTACTGTAAGGGATGATACAATGGGGCTATTGCACACTTTTGCTATAAGCGATTTAATAGTCGATTATGGCGTAAAAACCTCAAAAAATAAAGATGCCGGCACTAAAAACTTCCAAAATCCACTCCTAAACTTAATAAACGCAGTTATTTGCGGGAGCGTAATGGTGGCCGAAGGCACTAATAATGGGAGATTCCCATCTAACAATTCTGAAACTCCATCAAGAAGTGACCAATAAGAGACTACTTTCATTTGACACCGGTGTCACTTTGGTGTTGCGGTACCATTCATCGGATGTGGATCATCACTCTGATGACTAATTACTCTGTGAATCATCCTTGTCCGCATAGAAAGAGTGACGAAATTAAGATAGGAATCTCCCATTGTTAGTACCTTCGGCCACCATTACGCTCGCGCAAATAACTGCGTTTATTGAGTTTAGGAGTGGATTTTGGAAGTTTTTGTGCCGCCATCGTTATTTGTTGAGGTTTTTACGCCATAATCGACTATTAAATCGCTTATAGCAAAAGTGTGCAATAGCCCCATTACCAGAATTCTATAGTGTTTGTTCCATATCGTTCTTGATTTTTTTTTCTTCTTCTTTTAAGGAAACTCTAGTATCTTGGTGTTAGCACCAGAATTTTCTGGTCAAATACTAAATTTTCTGTCGTTCACATACCGTAGCGCTTCTGGTAAGATTAAGTTCTTGAATCTGTTATTATTACTATTGCTTGTTTTTCAGTGTACGCCCATCTGATATAGGGCAGTTGTAAGGGTCTCAACTTTTATATGCTTTTATAAAGAGAATGACTGTACTTGATGAGCTGAGCTGAGCACAATGGATAGTACTTGGTGAGCTGAGAACAATACAATGGTGCTTTTGGTTTTTTTCACAATTTAAGTGTCCCGGTTTTGGAGACAAACACGTGTAAATAAGTTGTAAAAACTCGTGAGTGCAGTAACGTCACTACGCGGAATTTCCATTTAAAACGATGCATTTTGGACCAAAATCTCATCTTCGGCACAATAGGACTTCATTAGAAACCAAGAGCATCTTTGTTCTCAGCTCATCAAGAGCTTTCATTTTCTTATAAATCACACAAAATTTCAGACCCTTGAAACTACCCCATTAAAAATGCGGAAGCTTACAGATCTGTTCGGACTTGAATTCTTAAACGACACCTGATGCATTTTATCTCATCAAGATCAGTATTTCATCTTCATATCGAATCAGACATTTTCATCGGATCTATCACGATGGATCGCTAAAAGTGTACGATGATGTAATGCATCGTAGTGGCGGCTGGAGAATAAGCGATTATTTATAATTCGTTAGTCAGACAGAAAAAAATAGAAAAAGCACATTAGTAGCGCTGTTAAGACATCTTTGGCAGATAAATGACCCAGCTAAACCCTATAAGAGAGTGTTAACCGAATGTTTATTACGCCAAACTAAAGATATTTTGCTGGGTGAACCAAAATATTTGGTTTGCTCCATTAAAGTCTTTTGCTAAGGTAATTCTTTTTTACCAAAGGTTTTGTTAGGGCTTCCAAAGGAATCCCCCTCCCTTAGGGTTTTCCTGTGCATTTGAACCTATGTAAAAGTATCGTTCATTTTGACGGTGCCGAATCGATTTCGATTTTTTCCCACAGGTTATTCAAGCGGTTGGCAATCGGCAGTGGCGTCTCGTGCAATTTGGCAACAATGTGTTCAATCTATTTACACTCATGTAAAATATCGAATTCAGGGGGTGCACAATGCACTAGGAAAAGTCGATATATTTATTGAGTTTAAATGGAGCAGTTGCATTGTTGCCAGATGGCACGCGACGCCACTGGCAATCAGTCGATACAATGCGATTCACGGGGCCGTCAATCGCGATCCGACAACACGATTCGGTTTCATTCATCGCCGATGAAACGTCTCCCCGCAACTTACCGCGGTTTCTGCCACTTAGGCCGATCTGCGCGCGCACTTACAATCCCGAATCGAAACTTGCTACAAAACGGTAATAGTATGAATGGTCTCTCTTGTTCCCTCAAACTCCGAAAGACCCTCTTCTCTCCCTCTCTCTTCTCGAAACGCGGCTAAGTAACGGAATATACTTGTGCTCCATTTGAAAGCCATCGGACCTCGGGGCCAGGAGAGCGGGTGCCCTCCTTCGCCTATTGCACTATATGTTTTTGGATCGATAACATGATGTGTAGTGAGTAGTGCGTAGTTGAGAAGTTTGTAGAGCGTGACTACGCAAGTGACTTACAAAGTTCACAAGTTATGTTTGATGACTGAATGAACATCCAAAGGTGGAAGGTTTAGGAAAAGTCTTCCCTTTAAAATTTTCCCTGTGTCTATTATTGTGAGCTTTAGCTGCGGAAAATGGTTCATCTGGTGGAAAGTGACCCGGCCTCTGCTGCGGTACGTTTTAGTGCACCGTTTCTACAATGTGTCTATTACCAACAAAGAAACGAGGGATTTGAGGTGAGGAAGAAATGTAAATTGTAGGTATTACTTTCAAAACGAGCGTATGGAGACAACAATGAGTTTATATGAGAACATGATAAACAAGTTCAGTCTGTTGAACTCCGACTAAGTAGATGGACTCTGTCTAGATTTCCATTGCGTGGTCGTGTAGTGGGCAGCTTTTTTTCGGGGTCAAAAAAAAAAAAAAAAAAAAAAAAAAAAAAAAAAAAAAAAAAAAAAAAATAGATAAAATCATCCACCGGCCTTGTGTTGAGTGATGGCCAACGACAAACACTCCAATGCTTCGCTCTGATTGGTGAACGGAATCACGTTACATTCACATTGTTGCTCAGTGAAAACGTAGAAGCTTTGTATGATAGCGACCCCAAAAAAATAAAAAAAATAAAAAATAAAATAAATAAATAAAAAAAATTGTCAGCTCAATTTCAACCGATGGGTATCTATATCCTACCTATACGGTCTTCTCTCTTTCTTCATAAACCACATATTGTTTCGGGTATTCAAATAACATGCTTTCATAATGATCGATAAAATGACAAGGTTTCGGCTTACACCACCTGGTTCTAATAAATGCAAAAAAAAGGTGGGATTGTATAGTAATTAAAATACGTATTGCATAATTTGGTTTGTTTGGAACTAATTTGTAAGTACATCGCAATGTTTATCATGGTATGGTCAGTGGTGTAATGTGTATTCTAGCAACGATGCGTTTAAATGGACTAACATCCACGTTGCCAGATTGCACACATCATTACTAATTGTGAGTTTGATATCAGTAGGCTTGGTGTTTTTCTCTCTGATTAGGAAGTTGGTGATGGTTGCATACTCAGCCTTTGTGTCACAAACCAAATTCAATGAGGCCGAGCCGAACAGAACCAACGAACGAACTGTTATGTTGGCAGCGATGGCGGCTCATACAGTTTGGCAACAATGCTTTCCTTCCATTTGAATCCATGCTCAACAATCGATTGCTGGAGAAGCGCTGCTTTATTATCAAATCGATTGTTTTACATTGTATTAAATGAAGAGAAAACATTGTTGTCACATTGCGCGACCCGCAATAGCCATCGACCAAACCCATTCGCGTGCACTTGAACCGTAAACGTATCAACGCTTCAGACAGCGAACGATACTGGAATTCAGGAAACTTTTAACTTGCCAGTTGTTTCCAAGTCACACGGCATTCGAACATTCATATGCACCAGTGGTGTTGCGTGCTATTCGGCAACGTTGCCGTTCGTCCATTTAAACCCATGAAAAAGGTCGAATGGTAGGTTGTTCGGTAAACACCTTCGGGGTTTAAATGGACACAATGCAACGTTACCAAATTGCACACTGCGATAAAGATGCAGTGTGAGGCGGCTCGTATACTTAGCACCAATGTTTCCCCTCCATTTGAATCTATGAACTACAATCGAACAACGGCGAAAATCTGCTCAGTCAATTGTCGTACGTAGAATCGAATTGAGGAATAACATTGTTGCCAAATTTCACGAGATGTCAATGTAAATACGAATCTGCATATCAAAATTAGTAGCGTTGCGTTTAATTTGGCAACGCTGCATTTCGTCCATTGATACACAAGCAAAATATCGACTTGAGAGAGTGCACTATTCACCTTCAATATAATTCGACCTTTTTCATGCGTTTAAATGAATAAAATTCAGTGTTGCCAGATTGCACGCGACGCCACTGATCAAAATCATAGGATTTTTGCATGTTGAGGATTTGATATTACTGTGCCAGAGAGCTTGTGTCAAGAAGGGAATTAATCAACTGATGAATCAACCTCGATGAATTCACAGTCGGACAAGCAGTCGATTGATGTCACAGACCATCGACATGGGCGGATACAGGGAATTGTCTTTCTCTCTTTCTCTCCATTTGAACTTATGTGTTTGAAAAGGACAGCAGAGGGGGCCATCACGTGACTTTAACCCCCTCTTCTGTCCTTTTCTAACGCACGTATTCAAATGGGAGAAGAGAGAGAAAGACAATTTTCTGTATCCGCCCATGACCATCGATCGATCGGTTGATCGAAGAACACAACTGACACAATCGATAAATCTAAGAATAAATTCGTTTCAAAACTTTGTCTGGTTTTTTTTTTTTAACAATCAAACAGCGGGCACGAATACGTACATTTATAAAGAGCAGAACAGATTTTGCTACGTAACGATGCGATTCCAAGCTTCCTTCTCAGAGCAATCTTCTGTCAAAACGATTAAAGGTTAAGAAGTAACACTAAATGTGAAGCACCACTTAATTGATCCAATTAGCACGAGAGAGAAGATAAAAGGAAAATCTAACTGAATGAAAGGCAACACAAACAAACTTGGCACAAACTTCTTTCCAACTAAACGAAAGCAAAATCTTTTGGGTCACTTGCGAGAAACGCAAAAAAACACTAAAAGCTTAACAAAAGCACTAAATATCTTAACAGAAACACTCGCACCAAAGATAAGCAGAGGCCGAGGGCTTACTCTGAAGGAGTTCGATTAAGGCACTTTTGTTATTCCCTCGTTTGTCTTTTGTTTTTGTGTTCCTTTGTTGTTGTTTTTTTTCGTTCGTTTTTCCCCCTTTAATCTACGGAGACTCCACCGTCACAACACCACAAAATAAATTTAACTGGCGCAACAGTCGAAGTTCCGGTTGCGAGAAAAATTCAACGGAATGAAAGTAAACACATGCACACTTGGCGAAAATTCCTTCCTCGACCAAACGAAAATCTATCGGGCCGCTTAAGCAAGAAACATGAAATACACTAGCTTAAGCAAGAAACATGAAATACACTAGCTTAACATGAACTCTTGCACCAAAAATACACAGAGGTAACGGAGAGTGACTCTATAGTAACGGAGAGTGACTTATGATTATGGCAGGCTCAATCTTCATCCCTTCCTTTCGTTTATATATTACCTTTGTTTTTGTTTTTTTTATTATCTTTATTTCTTTCTTTTATATTTTTTTTTTTTTTTATTTGTCAATCTACGGAGATTGACAGTGAGTGATTATCCTCCGGGAGAGCAACAAAATCGAATTGAATGCTTAGGGGGGAGAAAAAACAAAAAAACGTCAGAGCGTCGAAAGTTCGATAGGCGCGCGCGCGCGTAATAACGAATAGCGGCAGTTAATTTGGCGAATGCAGCGGCGAGAGTGAGTCGGCCGTCACTCGTTGAATACGAATTCGCGACTGATGATAGGAAAAAAACTCACTTCCATAACAACACAACACACAACACAACACCGATACACGCCAACACTCATCGTCGTAACCGGTTGCATCGATGGAAGGCGAATCCGCGGTACTCCACTCTCCCCTCCGCTCCCTCGCGCTTCGTCTCATTGCCCCCCCCCCTCCTCCCACCCGTTTCAACCGCACCGCGCTCCTCCTCAACTCCCGTCGCGTTCACGTCATAATCGCGACCGGAGTGAGTCAACTGTCATTTATGTTCTTCTTCCTTTTTTTCTCTCCATTCTTCTTCTTCTTCTCCATTCTATCTCCCCCCCCCCCCCCCATCCATCTGTCGATTGCGATCGCGAAACGCGAAGTCTCCGCACCAGCCATCATTCACGTGTTGCCAATTTTGGGACCTCGAGACACACATACGACAGTGGCGGAGCCTGCAATTTGGCAACATTGCATTAAGTCCATTTAAACCTATGCTAAAGATCGAATGCGAAGGCGTTCACCGAACATCCAATGGTTCGATTATTTATCATGGGTTCAAATGGACGATATATACAAAGTTGCGGGACTGCACGCTACGGTCACTGACAATACGATGAAAGGAATGTTGGCAGAATAGCGGAGGCTCGTGCAATATGGCAACATCGTATTCTATCCATTTAAAACTACGTTAAATAATCGATTCACAGGGGATTCTCTGAATCCCCAAGAAATCGATTTGTTATCATAGGCTCGAATGGCAAAAACCCATAGTTGTCAAACCGACGGTCTGCACTCTAAAGGGCGCTAATATATAGTTCCTGGTTCAAGTTTGTTGCTTGATTTACATGCATTTCGAGCAAATTTTTTTCATGTGGATCTTTTAAGACCTAATTCCTATTGATTACTGCCATATCAACACGAATGTGTCAGCAAAACTCGAAAAAATTCAGGGATGGACCAGGCAGAAAGAAGTGAAAGTTTTACTGTGAAACAGCAAGTGCCAAAAAGTATAAGAACGAGTTGCGCGCTCCTATGCACGTACCAATCGTCGAAATAGCACGAGCCGCCTCTGGGGGTCAGAAGCGTTTTAGGGGAGTTTTCTTCCCCAACGTTCCTTCTTGCAGCGTTAACTTTTTGTTTTTGTTTTTGTTTTTGTTTTTGTTTTTTTTTTTTTTTTTTTTTTTTTTTTTTTTTTTTTTTTTTTAAAAGAAAACAGGAAAGTGATAAAAGGCGACGGAATATGATGAAACTCAACATTTCTCTATTATTGCGGTTAGCCAGCGCGGTTTTCGAGCGTTCCACCGAAACGAAACGGAAGAAGCCAACCGCACCTAACAGTCGGCCCATTGATCGCGTGGTAACTTTAGACCAACCGAGAGTAACCGCGGTAACATCGTTGGAACGTAAAATTAGCCTTTTCAGCAGTGTTGCCAGATTGGGGTGAAAAAGCCGTGCGTTTTACATTAATTTAAATGGGGGACGATACGGCTTTTTACCCTCGATCTGGCAACACTGCTGTACAGATGTAGGTGGTAGAGATCAGGATTGTCGTCTGGCTTGGATCTAATGAAATTCCGAAATGCAACGATGACTTTATGATGAACAGAAAGATTTCAGATTAGCGTATTTTTATGTGATATAGTCCTTCTGCTCAACTGAGGTGTTGCTCTTTTTCTTCTTTTTTTTGCCGGTGAAATAAGCGTTAGAAATGAGAATTCCATCGAATAGATGCAAAATGGCAACCCTGAGAGAGGCCGCCCATTCTTTAAAGTTCCATTTCAAGGAATAGTAGAATTAAAATTTTTCCTCGATATAACATTTTAGTCTGCTGTCCCTTCATCCATTATATATCAAACACGTCAAAATTATCACTATTGTTTGATACACCTATACCATGGCTTAATAATTGTACACCATTTGGATGAAAAAAAAAAAAGTTTTCCCTTCCATTGAGCTTCAACAATTTTGCCCCCCTCGGAAATTTTTCTGCGGGCGCCCATGAAGACTTTGAAAAATGTCCAAATCCTCTCTTATCACGAGATCCGCCGGCAATTTTTTAATCACCTTGTTTTGCTTGTTGTGGCCTCAAGTTCCATCGGCAACGCTGTCAGTCGCATTGCTTACCTCATTCGGGTAGGCGCCGCTCCGACCTCGAGCGGATTTTTCTTCAGTCACTGCACTTTCTGGATTTGGCACACTTTCCGTCTCGCTAACTGTATCTCACACAAATCCTCTCCCGAAAGTCTACTCTATACACCCCCTTCCCATTCTTGTAATTCCTCCTTGTTTTCTTTAGACTTGTTTATCATTCCCCCCTCCCCCCTCTCTTTTTTTGTATGAATTAGCGGGGCTGGCGACTTTGTGTATATGCATGAGTTCGAGTTAGTTAGCGTTCCGTCGACTTATGAGTCAATGTCACCACTCACCGATATAGAGTTGTGCTTTCGACTGACTTGAGCGAACCCGAGAAACTCCGCGGCGGTCAAGGATTTTCCATTATTCCGCCTTCCTCCTTAGTCCTTATGACTGCGTGTGTCATTCTTCCTGTATCGTTTGAAACCTTATGGTATTTAAACTGTAAGGGCACGGTCTCGATCAATCGTTAATTACTATCTTTATTTCCACGATTGGCGTGACGAGTGCGAAACCTTTATTTACTCCCCCCTCCCCCCTTTATTTACGCCTTCAATCTTGTAATGAGATTGATCGATTGATAAGACTTGCACCTTTCAGCTATAATAAAAGTGAGAGTAATGAGATCGCAGGTTTTCCTAAAACTTATGGTTAAGTTCAAGGCTAATATACAGATACTCGTGGTTGCATTAGCCAAAAAGCATTATGCTGCAAGCGTGGAAATACTTCTCCCGAGAGCTGAGAGGTTACTAGATACGTCAGTCGGTTCTCTAGAACCAAATCACTCGTACAGCGATCATGAACCGATGTACGTCATTCATCGACTCTGAAGCCACTGTACAATGTACTAGCGGGGACAAAGATACCTGACCAGAGTATGCAACACGCAACACACCTAATAAACGCGTTGAATGGGATGCTGTGTATTGCTTATTGCATACCCTGGTTAGGTATCTTTGTCTCCGCTAGTACATATCGAATTTGAAAATGGCAAATCGCGACACACATTGTGACTAGAGTCCCTGTAAGTAGAGAGCTAAGACAAGCGGGTAGCCAAACTCTTGTTTTAGGCGCTACCGGAGCCGCCACATTTATATAGTCTGAAATTGTCAAAAGTGGCCAAAAATCAAAAAGTAAATTTCTCATCAATTTGTCCATTTATATATTTAAAGACCAATTTAATCATAGAAAATACTTTAGACAAACACTTTAAACCAAGGAATGTCACTTGAAAGTTTTAAGTTAAATTTAAAAGGGAGAAAACGATGATTTTTCATTACTTTTATCATTGATTTTTGGCCACTATTTTTCGATCTCAGACCATAGACACGGAAAAAAAAGATTAGTGAAAATAACCATACGGATACCTGATTTTGGCACCTGCTAGATGTTATGGTAAACTTGACCAGAAGTATGGTACATTTACCGATACTTTGAGTAAATTCGACATGCAATGAGGTAACATCACCTAGTGCCTAGTCAAAACATAGTATACTTCTGGTCAAGTTTACCATAACATCTAGCAGGTGCCAAAATCAGGTATCCGTATGGTTATTTTCACCGTAGTTTTTTTCCGTGGACTACGCTACGGGAGCCGCCACATTTATAGTCTGAGATTGTCAAAAGGTGGCCAAAAATCAAAAAGTGAATTTCTCATCAATTTGTCCATTTATATATCTAAAGACCAATTTAATCATAAAAAACGCTTAAGATAATCAATTTAAACCAAGGAATGTCACTTGAAAGTTTTAAGTTAAATTTAAAAGGGAGAAAACGATGATTTTTCATTACTTTCTATCACTGATTTTTGGCCACTATTTTTCGATCTCAGACCATAGAGAGCCATTCGATGCGTTTTCGCACATTTGTTTACAAACGATGAGGTCCAATGTCAATGGTATTTTACGGATACAATGGTTAATTGTCGATGGACTTGCTTAGTTTTATCATGATGCACCTCAACAATGTCTCTTTAAAACCCAAAAGAATCTTTAAAAGCGTAAATGGATGTCAATCAACAAAGGCAGTGAAAGATTACACCGTTAGAAACTCTTATCTCTACGGTAGTAATCTTTGCATTGGACCAAAACACAACAACGGTCCTTAGATGGTAAACAAATGGGCAAAAATGCATCCAATGGAGGCGCCCATGGTTTCACTACTTGTGTTTACACTCTACGTACAAGTACCTACTCTAATTGTATCGCAAGTCGGTTCATCCTTTTCTTGTATTTATCCATCCTAATTCCATTCCATTCGTGCAATTTGGCAGCAATGTTTTCCCTGCGTTTGACTAAATGTAAAATAATCGAATACTGGTGAAACGCTGCTTCACTATCGAATCGATTATTTTACGAAGGATCAAATGGATGAAAAGCATTGTTGCCAAATTGCACGAGCCGCCACTGGCTATTGCATCTTAAAACAGCTCTTTAACTCTCTTTGCAATGGGATCGTCTCGTCGGCAGCAGGGACCAGAGTGACAGCTATCCCCTCTAGATATTGGAAAATACCGATTTTCGAGCCAATTTTCCTAAAACGAGCTAAAAAGAAGCCTATAAGATAATAAAAACCAGGGATCTAGAATTTAGTGTTGAGGCCCCCCTCGCAAAAAATGTTTCTGCCATTGCTAATTTATGCGCTATTTCTCTTGTTTTTTGTTTGTTTTTATTTGTTATTGGTTATTTTATTTGTATTTTTTTGTTTTTGTTCTTTTCTTTTTTTTTTTTTCGTAGAGATAGGATGATGTCGCTGAGAATAAAAATAATATGTATATGATGAATGAGGCTTTGTAAGGGAAATTTCATTCTCTCTCACCTACATGTATATTGTATGTTTCCCTCGAGGAATTCAAGGCGCGCGCGCGTGAATCAGTAGTTGAGTCACGGCGACGTGTGTCCTGTGAACAGTGGGCAAATTTAGATATGAGGTAATTGCAGTCTTACAGACGTTCACCGTTTGTTCGTGTGATAATTGCTCGCGGCCGCCGTAATTTCTCTTACCTTGTAAAATCCCGCGGCGATAAAGGTCTACAAATTTCATCCTAAGGTAGGGTGACTCCAATTCAGGTCAATAGGTTGATGGAATTTGACGTTTCAACAAATTATACTTTTTTCTTAAAAAAAAAGAGACCTAGATTCAAAACGAATATTTGCGGAGTATTCGAATGTTTGCTTGGGCACTTTGGTATACGCCTTTTCACAACCAAAAAGAAAAAATGGTCCACAATTTTCATTCAAAGGTAGGTTGACTCCAATTCAGGTCAATCGCGTCAATCAAGACAATACCGTGAACTGACCAACTTATACAGTCCTTTGAACGCCCACTCGAAAATTAAACTTTTGCGGCATTCGCGAATTTTGAATAACTGACTTTAAATTTAAATTTTTCTCGACGTGCACAGAAAAATGATACCTGACGGCGGTTCAATAAGTAGCTTTTCAAAGATTAAAGCATCTTTGAGTCACTCAATCAGGAATGCCAAATTCTTTGAAAAATTACTCCTTGAACCGCCGTTGGGTATCAGTTTTCTGTGCACGTCGAGCAGAATTTAAATTTAAAGTCAGTTATTCAAAATTCGCAAATGCCGCATAGGTTTAATTTTCGAGTGGGCGTTCAAAAGACTACATATAAATTGGTCAGTTCACGGTATTGTCTTTTTCAATAAAAGGGTCTAAAAGACCTTTCTTCTGAACGGACGTAGCGGCGAAGAATCGACAGCCGAGAAATCGCTGCGTTGCAATGTAGTGCGTTTTTACCTGACCTCCCATCGGACTTCTTACCCCGAACAGAGTATAGAGCATGTGGCTCGCTACTACCGGCGGAAAGCCCGCTAGTCACAGAACTTTGCTTCGGATATGCCTCCTTCAGCTTCCCGAAGCATGTATTCGGTAGAGCCAGAACTTTTTTTTTTCAGTGTCTCTATTATATATTGTCTGTGACTACGTCACAGTATAATGTAATCTTTTTTGCACGGATACAGTAAATGATTGAATCCTAGAATGCTACCCATGACCCGTGATAAGATCTTAGCGGTCACCAAATTTGACAACGCAGCGGTTGAAGATGGACAGCGGTGACTCACGACCGGTACACATCCTATTCGCGCCGTGTTTTTCCGTTCCTTGACGTCCGTTCCGTTCCCGCGTTCCTCGTTCCTTGTTCTTTGAAACCCATCACCGAAGTGACACGAGTGTAAATGACATGACTAACACCGTGCCCCCCCTCTCCCTTCACCCTTCACCCTCCACCCTTCATCCAGCCCCCCCCCCCTCCGTTCTTCTTCTTTTGGGTCCCCCTTCACCGTTAATGAGTTATCGTTTGCCAGCATGAAGAGCCGTTGGCGCTCGGGCTCGACTCCTCGTTGACTGTTGAGTCGCCGAGTCGCTGCTGGCCCCTATACGTATAGTCGTACGTCGCTCGTCTAAACGTCAACCAATCAACGGACGTTATTCGCGCGATGCCACTCGCGCTCGTTTGTCCGTACTCGTAGATTTTAACTTGAAGGACGCTCAGTGGAATCAAAACATAGTCTTTGCTGGACATCGTCATCAGTGGCGAAGCATACAATCTGGCATCGTCGTATTTGTCACAGTAGACGAGTCAAATAATGTCAGTTTTTCCTTTTTTTGATTTGGGTAAGCCACCAGCAATGCTTTTAACCCTTCAACGACCAGGTTAGTTCAAAAATAACGCCCCTCATCCGTTTATTCACAGAAGGTAGTTAACTGTTCGTACTCG
This sequence comes from Trialeurodes vaporariorum, assembly GCA_011764245.1. Lineage (NCBI taxonomy): Eukaryota > Metazoa > Arthropoda > Insecta > Hemiptera > Aleyrodidae > Trialeurodes > Trialeurodes vaporariorum. Next base: position 8,283,044 of record VMOF01000001.1, read on the forward strand.
GGGGAGCTGGAATTGCCTATACGAAGAATTGAAGGCGCAATCGAAGTGTTTTCAACGATAATTACTTTTATCCGGAATGAAGACCCGAAATATACGAAATAGTCTTGAGAAGAACAACGAGAACACTCGGGCTTGGTCCATAAGGGGTTCAATTCATTGTTATAAGTATTGCAGATTGCCTACCTGAACCAAAATCTAAGGAGTAAACTGACATTATTTATTAATCCGTCGACTCTATAGTACATTGAAACCCTCGAAAAATATTGAACCATCTACGGAATGGCTATAACCTTCGTCTTCGAAATTTTTTATGGGTTTAAATGAAAAAAAAAAAAAAAAAAAAAAAAATAACACTATGTTGCCAGCCAGCAAGCTTCGCCACTGATCTTTATACGTGGACGAAAATCCAGATTATAAATTCTTGCAATCAGTGGCATTGTGTTTAACTCAACGACGTTGCATTCTATCAATTTGAAACCATCAAACCCCCTAACGAAATAAATTACTACCCTTCATCCTACCCCTGATGACCCCTCATTTTTTGAAAAGGAGTTTGACTCAAAATTCCGTAGGGTGGTAGGGATCGTTCATAAGCCGTCAAATAGAGCAATGTTGGATTTCGTCTACTAAAACCCTCGAAAAATATCGCAATATTGATTGTACAGTTAACAATCTTTGTATTCGACCTAAAACATGAGTTTAAATAGACAAAACGCAACCTTTACTAGATTGCACGCTAATATTTCTACCAATAAGTGCCAATATAACCGAAGTACCGAGAGAAAGTACTAACTTGACAGTTTACCGTACGTAAAATCGTCAACGTTATTACAAAAGGGCGTAACTCGATACAACGTTTCAAAATTTCACAGTACACTGTTTCATTTCTAACGGATGTGTACATTTTCAATGCAACCCCCCCCCCCAAATTTCCCGCCTAACCTTGAAAATTGACCGTTTGGTTCACCATAAAGAGGAGAGAAACTGATAGGACATTTTAATATATTGCATTGAGTTACCTCTTCGTAAAAACACCGACGAAATGAAGGCTCCAATTAAAGAAGGCTTAGGAATCATTTCAGAGACAGAATCTCAAAATTTGTTTTGACCGGAAAATCGGACGATACGGACCCGCTGTACGGCGTAATAGAACTCAGTGGGGCAAACCGTGAGGTTTATTGAACCTGAAGATTAGAATAGCTCTTTTTAACCGCCGTGTCGCGTCGCATCAGCTCCGTTGCTAACCGGTGAGCTCACTTCTCACTGCCTCGCGCATCGATGCAAGGATCCGATTCCTGATGCTCCTAAGATCAGCCTCTCAGTCATAGTCAGGGGAAAATAGCTCAAATAAGGGGCTAACCCGGAATAAATTGCAACAGAAGCTTTTATGGCTGGAAGTTGCTCATTGGTACTATCTAAAGAACATATAAAAAGTTCGCCAAAATCCGAGTATGGGAAAGGGGGTTTTGCCCCCCTTTTTACCCCAAATTAGAGGATTTTTACGTCTTTTTTCACGGTTTTCCTCAATTTGCGCCGAAACTACCACTCAAACGCAAAAATTGGACTAGACTAATTTTAAAGAGGGTAAAATTTCCTACAAGATGGTTTAATCAGATCAAAATTTCAGTCACCCGGAGGGCGGGAAACAGCTGATTTTCATTTCGCGGAAATTCGAGAATTCGCGGAAAAAACGCGTTTTCGGCGATTGCTCGAGTAATTTGACTTCCGCAGCAACGAATGCGGAATAACCGTATTCTAGACACCAAATAAGTATTAAAGGGGTCTATATTGAATATAATGGAGGTGCGGAGGGACCAAGGTCCCACTTGATCCCCCCCCCCCCCCCCCCTGACCCGACTCTCAATACAGAATGAATAGAGCACAAATTCTCCACAAAGTGTGAAGTAATTCACTTTTTTCTCGCCAAATGTCTTGTTCATTTTTTGCCCTTGCGTATTTGGACCAACTACTCCCCCCCCCCCCCCCCCCCCCCTTAAGAGGCCTGGCATTCGTGAATGCTCAATTTACCTAATTTTTCCGGGGAGAAACATTCACTTTTTTGACCAAGTAGGAATCACCCATGGTCTTGGCAACCGCTACAAACGTCGCGTCAGTACATGGCAAACCAATTTTTTGCAGCTGCAATGCATGGTGTCACACTGTTTCTAACATTTACGGTGATCGACTGATGAAAGAATTTAAGGAGCAGAAGGGCGAAGGCCTATCCGTGAGTCTAGGTAGATATTTTTTGCACTCGGTGATCCATCCCCATGACTCATTAGATGGCATCCAGGCCCAGGTCGTTTGTGCCCATCCACTCCTGAATTTGAAAGTAAGCTCGCTAAGAGTGATACTTGACGGCTGCTGGAGTGGGTGGTAATTTTTCCGGTTTGACGAAAGTCTTGGTTGAGGCGACCTTTCATTTACAGAGACGAAAACGCAGAAGCTCTATTGTATCGTCTTTTCTGGCTCCATAAAATTGAAGAATCACCAATCTACCTGCATTTTCAATATCCGAATGGGTTTTCTTCGGGGCACAAAAACATCAGCACATTTTTGCAGCTCTCCATTAACTGTTACAAGTCATTAAAAGGGGGCAATTTTCCCAAATTTCCCAAAAAATTGCTATGTTGAGTCACGGCCTATGAAGCACGGAGGAAAAGGAGACTCTTGTAAAGATCGGCTCCAATTAACTATTGCATTTTATGCACTTACCTACGTCATGTTTTTATGTTTTTTTGGCGTTGAATGTCACTTTTTAAGTGCACTTGAAAACTGCAATCTAAGGATCTATTTAGCAATAACATAAAGTAAGGATCTGAATCTTCACCAATGGGGCTGTTGCACACTTTTGCTGTAAGCGTTTTATAGTCGATTCTGGTGTAAAAACCACCAAAACTAATGATGGCGGAACTAAAAACTTCCGAAATCTACTCCTAAACTCAAGAAACGCTTTTATTAACGTGGGCGTAATGGTGGCGGAGGCATGGGCGCCCGCAGAAAAATTTCCAAGGGGGGGCAACATTTTTGAATCCCACTGGGGGGTCAAGGGGGGACCCCCCCCCCCCCGGGAAAAGGGAAGACCTTCCCCCCCTCATACAAATAGTGTACAATTATTAAGCCATTTTAGGTGTATCCGAATAGTAATAATAATTTTGACGTGTTTGATTTTATGAATGAACGGACAACAGATGATAATAATGGTAAGTAAATGTATAATTCTACTATTCCTTGCAAAAAGTGAGTTTTTGCAACATGAACTAATTATAAAGTTCGTCAACTATATTACTCCTTAGATTCACATTTCATGTTCTTTCGGTCCTTTCATTTTTCTTCGTGAAATTTTGACTGTTTTGAATTCCAGGGGGGGGGGGGGCAAGTGCCCCACCGCCCCCCCCCCCCCCCCCCCCCCCCGCGGGCGCCCTGGGCGGAGGGCAGTAATAATGGGAGATTCCTATCTTAATTTCGTCACTATCTCTAGCTGACAAGGATGATTCACAGAGTGATTTAATTAGTCATCAGAGTATGTGATCCACATCCGATGAATGGTACCAAAAACCTAGTGACACCGGGGTCACATGAAGTCGTATCTTATTGGCCACTTCTTAGTGGAGCTACAGTATTGTTAGATGGAAATCTCCCCTTATTACTGCACTCAATCACCATCACGCTCGCGAAAATAAAGCGTCTATTGAGTTTTGGAGTAGATTTCGGAAGTTTTTCGTGCTGACATCGTAATTTTTGGAAGTTGTTACGGCCATAGAAGAAACAAGATTTGACGCCTTTGTTGATAATGTCTAGGTCTGCTTTCATAGGGCCCTGACTCAACATAGCACATTTTTGGAATTGGCAAAATTGCCCCTTAAATGACTTGTAACGTTAATGGAGAGCTGCAAAAATGTGCTGATGTATTTTGTGCCCCGAAGAAAACCCATTCGGATATTGAAAATGCAGGTAGATTGGTGATTCTTCAATTTTATGGAGCCAGAAAAGACGATACAATAGAGCTTCTTCGTTTTCGTCTCTGTAAATGAAAGGTCGCCTCAACCAAGACTTTCGTCAAACCGGAAAAATTACCACCCACTCCAGCAGCCGTCAAGTATCACTCTTAGCGAGCTTACTTTCAAATTCAGGAGTGGATGGGCACAAACGACCTGGGCCTGGATGCCATCTAATGAGTCATGGGGATGGATCACCGAGTGCAAAAAATATCTACCTAGACTCACGGATAGGCCTTCGCCCTTCTGCTCCTTAAATTCTTTCATCAGTCGACCACCGTAAATGTTAGAAACAGTGTGACACCATGCATTGCAGCTGCAAAAAATTGGTTTGCCATGTACTGACGCGACGTTTGTAGCGGTTGCCAAGACCATGGGTGATTCCTACTTGGTCAAAAAAGTGAATGTTTCTCCCCGGAAAAATGAGGTAAATTGAGCATTCACGAATGCCAGGCCTCTTAAGGGGGGGGGGAGTAGTTGGTCCAAATACGCAAGGCCAAAAAATGAACAAGACATTTGGCGAGAAAAAAGTGAATTACTTCACACTTTGTGGAGAATTTGTGCTCTATTCATTCTGTATTGAGAGTCGGGTCAGGGGGGGGGGGGGATCAAGTGGGACCTTGGTCCCTCCGCACCTCCATTATATTCAATATAGACCCCTTTAATACTTATTTGGTGTCTAGAATACGGTTATTCCGCATTCGTTGCTGCGGAAGTCAAATTACTCGAGCAATCGCCGAAAACGCGTTTTTTCCGCGAATTCTCGAATTTCCGCGAAATGAAAATCAGCTGTTTCCCGCCCTCCGGGTGACTGAAATTTTGATCTGATTAAACCATCTTGTAGGAAATTTTACCCTCTTTAAAATTAGTCTAGTCCAATTTTTGCGTTTGAGTGGTAGTTTCGGCGCAAATTGAGGAAAACCGTGAAAAAAGACGTAAAAATCCTCTAATTTGGGGTAAAAAGGGGGGCAAAACCCCCTTTCCCATACTCGGATTTTGGCGAACTTTTTATATGTTCTTTAGATAGTACCAATGAGCAACTTCCAGCCATAAAAGCTTCTGTTGCAATTTATTCCGGGTCAAACCCTATTTTCCCCTGACTATCAATCACGAAACACATTTTGGTTAAAATCGGCGCAGACGTCACTGCAGAAAAGTCCACTGGAAAAGTTCTGATAGTCATCATATTTAAGTGCGTCCGGCTTTTATGGATTCCAGACTTTTCTCGAGAAAACCCTTACACAAAAAACTCCATTACACATGAGCATCAGGACATTTTTCTGAAAGGAGGGGGGCGGACCGGCACATCTCGAATTTGATGTCAGCTTTTCCTTAAAATTAAAGGTTTTCGTTTATTTCTACTCCCATTCTGCCACCGTTTTTTTTTTTTTTTTTTTTTTTTCATTCACAATTTTCCAGGGGGGGGGGGGTTACGCTACCCTGTAGTTGTCAGTTATAGTTGTAGTTGAGGCATATAGGCGTCTCATTCTCACCTATCACTCCGAATTTTCCCGCATGGATTTCTGGAGCTATCCAGGGCTGCCGTTTTGCGTATAATCAATGTTCACGGTGCTCTCCCAGGTTGCGTTTTCTGACTTGGCCTGGGCGGCTACCGCCACTTATGATGCTATATTCCAATTCATCGATGATTCTACCGGTTGAGAAAAGATTACACAGTTCAGTACAGTGCATGACTGTAATAAACTAAAATACTCGCATCTGTAATCTTTTCTCAACCGGTGGAGTCGTCGATGACTGTAAAAAACTTGCGGATATTTTAATTAATCAACGGAGTCCCCACCGATTAAGGAAAGATTACAGATCAGAATATTTTCGTCCATTACAGTCATGCACTGAACTGAATTGTGTAATCTTTTCTCAACCGGTGGAATCATCGATGAATAGAAAAATAGCATTGCTTATACGCCAAACGGCAGCCCTGGAGCTATCAGACTTTCTTCGTCCAAAATGCGGGAAAAAAACCATTTTCGGTCGGGGGCCACGACCCTTTACCTATAGTTACTTTACCTTAAGTCCTGGACGTTTTGCATCGCAACTGCGGTGCCTGTTCATTCGTCGTTTGCTCGCCATGACGATATTTCCCCCACCCCACCCCACCCCCTCTTCTCACTCTCTTCCTCCCCCTCTATCCCCTCTCCCCTCTCCCCTCCCTCTCCCACCATCCTCTCTCTCTCCCTCCTCCTCCACCCCCTATTAATGGAAGCTCGGATCAAATTCACGACTTACTTCTCATCGCGCGTCCAGAGATCGTGAGGATCTAGCGTCGTCCGAGAGCCTGCAGAGAGCGAGCCACGGTCGACGTCTCACAGTGGGCCTAAAAAGTTTTTTTTTCTGGACAGACTTTACTATGGGCAAAAATCAAGATTATGAACTAAAAATGGCAAGAAAACCAAGAAACGAGTTCAATTTTTAATTTTCCAGCTTACAAAAAAAATGAGTTAGATCATTAGGTTACGGCGAGATAAAATCGACTCTGAAACCTTTTTTAGAGCGGAAAACGACGACTTTTCTTGTCCCGAAAACCCCACATTTCGATCCACCGAGCGCAGTGGTCGCGTCCCGTCTTCGTGGTCACGTGATGCAAACAATTCTGTCGCGATCATGCTCATCTCATGGATGGCTCACGTGAATGCGGTGAATCCAATTAGCATAAGTAACAGAGGGAGGAACAGAGTTGCCACTTCGCAGAGAACAAGGGAATGTTTTACATAGATGAAAATCATGGGCGGATCCAGGAATTAGTCTTTCTCTTTCTCCTACAGTTTGAACGCATGTGTTAGAAAAAGATAGTAGAGGGGGCCACCACGAGACTTTAGCTTCTATCTCCGTCCTTTCCTAACGCGCACGTTCAAAGGGCCGCAGAGAGAGAAAGACAATCTCCTGGATCCGCCCGTGATTCAAATTGAACTGTTCTGGTGCATGACGACATTGACTGATAAAGAAAAACGATTCGTCGTATCGACTGGCGCCCAAAAAAAAAACCTCCATATGCTGATTTCCCTTGCAGTACATAATATTTGAACGGAAATTTCTGCTATTAAACGAATAATTAAATGCTGAACCTTTTTATGGTTACGAGTTCTGCGTCGTCGAAAATATTGAATGATGCATATTATGGTTCCACAGAAAAAACTGTCGGAATCAATTAGATATTTCAGATGCATTTGTAGATTAGAATCGTCCAAGTTACCGTGGATTCCACAACAACAATAACATTTGGGTGATCCTAATCCCAAAAAAACAGAGAAAAATCTGACATATTTGATTAATTTCGGCAGTTTCAAGCAGTTAAGGAACCATCAGTCGTGGCATCAAAGAACATTTTCGAGGATATAGAATTCACAAACATAAAAAGGTAACATTAATTTATTGGCTCAGTAGTAGAAATTCCCTTTTCAAAACTACGCTTATGGGAAGTTACATTGAACAAGAGTTTGTTTGGAACCATGGGTGCATAACCGGACACCAATCAGTTAGATACCTACATTGTCTACTATAACACGGTCTATTCTATGGCAACCTTGCGGGGGAGAAACGTATGGAACGAGATGTAGTGGGGCCTGAAAAGGTTAACCCGTTCGCTCACGCGGTGCATACTGCACTGATATTATGTGATTTTATGGCGAATCGTGAATCCTTCGCGAAAAGTGCATAATGTAACCACTAGGTTTCGCCTGATAGAATTTTCAACAGTTTTTTCTGGTGACTTGAATGATTATTTGAATCGAGCCACTCACATTTTTTAATTTAATCTAATTTAATTAAAAACCATACAAATGATTTATTACAAGGGTAGGCTATACAGCCTCTGTGGGTCTCCATAATGTGTATATCGTTTGTTGAAAGCTTTCCAAACTTCTATAAATTTCATTCCCATTCCATAATTATTTTTATTCGTAATATTTGCAGATTCTTGTGTTTAAATTTAAGTAAATAATATTAAAGAGATAAACGTTTAACTTACGGATACTCGAGGAACAGGTTTGATTATACTGCAAGTAAAATAAAAATTACGCACCTGAAACAGAAAAGAATTAAGTAAAAATTTAAGAATTTCAATTTTTACAAAAGCGTAATTTTATTGCATACACATGAAAACTGCAAAGTTAGTGCAGAAGTTTGACGAAAGTTTAAATTGTGCATTTCATCACAATCTGTTGCGACTGAGCGCAAAAAGCTTTAATTTCGAAATCAAATAAAAATGCGTATTTAAAAGAAATCAGAAGAACAAGTTGCACGCAGTAATGGAGTGGGAAAAAAGGAGCAGAAGAAGAAGAACAAGAAGAAGGAGAAAAAGAAAAAGAAGAAGAAATAGAGAAGCAGCAAGTATACTCTATTTGGTCGCATTTGAATAATAAATCATTCATGAAATTTGAATTGACAGAGTGAACAAAGACTGAAACGGTATTGAGTATTGAAACAAAGAAAAACCGGGACAGAAAACTTGCGCGTTAATTTTCACGCACTTCTATCTAAATAAATATTTAAAGAACCCAACGTTGTGCAAAGTGGTTCTACGAAAAATATTCGCGTATACGCGTCCCCTCCTCTCTCTCTCTCTCTCTCTCTCGCCTTCTCTGTCTCTCTTCTCTGTCTCTTCTCTGTCTCTTCTCTCTCTCTCTCTCTCTCTCTCTCTCTCTCTCTCTCTCTCTCTCTCTCTCTCTCTCTCGTTCTCTCTCTCTCTCTCTCTCTCTCTCTCTCTCTCTCGTTCTCTCTCTCTCTCTCTCTCTCACTCTCTCTCACTCACTCTCTCTCACTCTCTCTCACTCTCTCTCACTCTCTCTCTGCCACTCTCTCTCTCTCTCTCTCGCCTTCTCTGTCTCTCTTCTCTGTCTCTTCTCTCTCGCTCTCTCACTCTCTCTCTCTCTCTCTCTCTCTCTCTCTCTCTCTCTCTTTTGCACATCACACACACTCATACACCACTCTTACACTCACCCACTCACCCACATGCATTCAACGATGCAGCAATCAAAATCTTGGACAACTTTCAAAACAGTGGGAGAGATTTTAATAATCTGTTGATTGAAAGCCTTGAGGAAATTTACAACTGAATAAAAATCGCTCTTTACAAGTCTGCAACTTGCAAGGCTCGGTTCCTATACATATTTATACAGTATCGGCTGACATTGAGACGCGAGAGCGGGAAATTGGCATTATGATTGAATCGTTTTGGAATGAGTTAGAATCCATTAGCAAGGGATTCATGTTCTGAGAAATTTCATCGAATGAAATTTTACGGAAAACGAGCGATTTTACGCGTAATTAAGGGAACACATTTTATAATGTGCGGGTGAGTGAGTTACTGATGTACCATCTGGAATATGTTGGCATCGTGAAAGCAGAGATGACGTAAGGCACGTAAGGGCTGAGCAAAGATTATTTTTTTTCGCGATCTTGTCAGGAACATAAAGACTCCAATTCTCAAGTTAAGTACTGTTATATTTAGACTAGAAATGATCGTCGAGGAAACTTGATTGAATACTTATATCTCCATACCATCAGGTTATGCAATCTGTTCTACAATGTGCGATATTTTAAGTCAACTTCCTGATTACAGAATAACCGTCGAGTTTCAGACGAAGTAAGGTTATTGTAAGAGGGTCCTTCTAAAATTAGACGGAAAGTTGAAAAATCTCATTCGAATTGGTTTGGAGAAGATTTTTCAGGAATAAGTAGCTTTTGAGGGGGATCAACATTCATTTGCGCCCATGATTCTAAACAATGATACTTCATTGTATCACAAAGGTAGGTAAGGCAGGTTATTGTAAGCAGGAAAACGAAAAAAAGAAAAAAAATCACTGTAAATAAAGTTCACTTTACAAAGGAAACTATAAGGGAACTAGACCAAATTCGATACAAGCGTTAGAGTGAATTCAAAAAAATTACATGGATTTAATTATTGGTTTCACTCTAACGCAAGTGTTAAATTAGATCCAGTTTCCGTATTCAGTCCTTCGGGAGTGAACTTTTTTTACAGTTTTGTTTTTTGTTTTTTTGCATCTCTTTATATAGAAACTCAATACTAGAAATTACTGTAGTTCCTCAGTTCAGAATGGGCCATTCAACAGATCCAATTTTTGAAGTTTGATTTTTAAGTAAAAGGCCGAGAAAATTACAATAGTGCAATTATTATATTGTGATCCATTATTCATTTTATTATTATTTTGTAATACTTTGAGTCGATTTGGCAACTCGTGGAATAAATTTCAAATGCGACACATATCTCGATCAAAGAGAGTTGGGTCGCCCGGCGGCCGACTTATTGAATAACGCAAACTTTTTACGAATGTGCAAAACGCAATATGCACTTAGGTGAAGTCACAATGACCGCACAATAGTCCCAGTTTCGTTCAGCCGGTTCTTAAACGTCCCTTCGAAGATACAGGTTCTTTAGTGCTTGCTTCCGTTATACGGCTACTCAATGCCATTCTACAATTCATCAGTAATCCTACTGGTTGAAGCAAAGATTACAGATGAAGAGTGCAGGGGTTAAACGAAAAATGTCACAAAACCCCTATACAGAGTATGGACGTGGATATGTATGGATCCATATGGATATGCAATATGCATGGATCTATAAGGATATCAACACGTACACCCATATGATATCCAAACATATCCGTAGGGACCCATGCATATCCATAGTCTGTTTAGGGAATTGGTCATGGGCCTTATGGACTATTTTTGCCAGGGTCTTCATACATTTATCAAGTAAGTAACATAGCAATGGCTTGCAAAAATACTTAAATAATTTATAATTTATAATTTAATTCATGTTGATTTCAATTGATATCCGCAACAGCACCATAGTACATTGTCGTTGGATTAATCCCGAGCGTAGGAAAATTCAATTTTTTTGAGGAAAAATAAATCGATACATTTTGATCAGAGGTTTTTAATTTGATACAAAAAGTGTCTCCAGAGGGAGGGGTCACATAACTTTACTATTATCAGAGTGTCATCCCTTATGCCATCAGGATTCCACGGAGGTTGGCTTGAGGCTTGAGAGAGGAAAAGAAAAATATCTTAACCCTTTGTCTCCTGACGGTACAAATTTGTACCACCAAATTAACATGGTTTTAAATGTATTTTCAGAAAAATCACTATGCACATCAAACTAAATGAGAAAAATTCATTCTATTTATTGAGATTGATAAAAAATTTATGAGAAGGGTTTGTAATAGACCCGGGTTTAAAGGGTTAAACGTTCGTTTGTATATCGTTGGGACGATAAGAGGTTTCAGGGGCCCCAGAAATCCTGCAAAGGGCGGCTCTGATCTCTATAGGAATGCCGAATGGTTCGAAATCATGTCATTCGGCCACAGATTGTTCAAATGCCGTTCCAGTGTGAGTCAGACTGGACCAAATCACAGTGTTGCCACATGTAAAGAGGCGACTTAATACCGTATATTTTCCATAAGAATCAATGTAAAGCGTACGGATCTTCACCTTTAATCTGGCAACGCTGTCAAATCTGCAAAACGGCATAAGAGCAGCGCTTATGAGCGAGCAAAGTTGTGCAGACTGCAAAGTTCACACGGCACATTTCTCGCAAACGAGATGGGCGAAAGCTGAGTTGCCAGGTAAATCAGATAAATCGGCTTCGGACTGTATATTTTTCCTTTGAATTCACGCAAAATATACGGCTTTTAATCCCAAATATGGCAACTCTGTGGCAAAAAGAAGAGCCGATCTTGTGAGCCCGAATATAATGCGAGCACTCGAGCGAGGCTTTCGGCGTTCTTTTTTTAAATTTCTTGCAACAGTTTGAATTTTCAAGACGAAAGTGACTCCAGAATCCAGAATCCAGAATCCAGAAACCGCTGTTTATAGTTGCGGAGATTTTCCACCGTCAACCGAATTCACCCGAGCAGATGTAAGGACTTTATAGTATTGGACTAATCGGTGATTGCTCATACTACGTCGTCGCGTCGTAATACTGCCTTTATTCTTAATTCTTGGCTCTGGTCAATATTACAGCACAGCGATCCCTAGACTCGAACTAGAGAGGGATCGCCCGAGTAGCGCGCCGCACAGTATGTTGGGAGACATGGATTTTTCCAGAAATCTTCTGTTTAGGTTTTCCGATTCAGGAACATAGAAGTGTTGATGTTTTCTTGCGGGGGGAAAATAAGAATAATAATAAAAAAAAAAAATGTTATGTTGACTTATTCGAAGGTGTGAAATAAATATTAACCGTATGACGCATGCTGTCCATTATTATGGATTTTATTGGCTTGCTATGGAATACTAAATAAATCTAGGTTACTTATGACATGACATCCATAGTTATTATGGACAAATGTTCAGTGCTTGTAGCATTTGAGGTATGGGATCACAAAAATGATTTTTTCGAAAAAAAAAAAAAAGAAAAAAAAAGAAAGGATTTCTAACCTGTAAACAAATAATGTTTATCTCTGACGGTTATTAAATAAATATCTAAATTATCTTGCTTATTTCTAATCTCGAGTTTTGTTCCTGAAAGTATGTCCGGAAATTTCCAATCTTGAGATCCACTTAAAAATGGCTTGTGCAATCTGGCAACCGAGCTTTTTTCATTAAAACCATTGAAAAAAACCGAATCCACTTGAGGCACGTCGCTTCATTCAAAATCGATTATTTTTCACATGTTTCAGTGAAAAAAGTCCGATGTTGCCAAATTTCACGAAGCGTCCGTTGGATCCACTGGGCGCCGTGGACATTCGGTACACTGCGCTGCGCCAGGTTGGTTCTGTTGTTGTAGTTTATGTTGCTTTGAGAAAGAAAGAAGAGGAAGGGGAAAAAAGAAAAAAAAGGAAGAAAGAAACAAGAAATAAGAAAAAAAAGAAGAAAAAACCAGTTTACGCGCGCTCAACCGCGGACTGATCCCTGACCTCACCAACATTTTGCACGTTCCGCCGCGCCACTAGCAATGGGCAATCCGCGTAGTTTGAAAAGAGAGGCAACTCGCGCGCGCTTATCTAGATTGTACAGGACTAAATTTTGGATGTATCGTTTGAACATAGATTATTAACCCACACGAGATGACACGTGACGCTTATCTCGCCTGTGCCAAGGAAGTGTTAACGGTCGCAGACGCATACACGCCGTGCAAAGTTAACCCTTTCGCTCATCGCGTCCACTACACTGCAAGGCGACCCTTCACACGACCCTTACGAAAAATCAAAAAAGTTAATATGCGCATCAATTTAGTCAGGAAATTTTGTGTATAGGTCAACCGCATGATAGTCACAATTTTATTTTTGACTAACAAATAAGAAATGTATTTGGTACAAAAAGGGTTAACTCCAATGACCTAATTCGTGCGCCTGATTGTATTGGAATAGTCCTTGCTATGGAGCTCCTAGTAACTTTTGCTATTTGCGCTTGAATTGTTAATTCTTGCATAAAATAGCTCCATTTTCCTTAAAATTTTCCAATCTCAATTCTCAATTTTCTTAGTGCATTTCCATTTTATTTCTATCACTTTAACGTTTTCTCGTCTTATTCCATCAGTCTTATGATCCCATATGATCCCGAATTTCCTATTTACTGCATTCTTTCTAAATCTTCTCCAGTTGGTCCTCCTCTTCTTTTCATCATCCCTATAATCAATAATCATCCCTTTTGGTACAGGCTTCTTAATAGTTGATTATGGGGTAAAACCCTGTAAAAATAACGATTAGCACACTAAAAAAATCACTCCCCAACTCATAAAATGCTTTCAAACGCGAGACCGTAATGACAGGCGTTGCTGCCTAAATCTTATGGTAATGGGTCTGTTGCACACTTCGGCTACAGCGTATTAAAGTATCAATTCCGATGTAAAAAGCCGAGAAAATAACAATGGCAGCATCAGAAAACACTAAAATTTAGTATTAAACTCACAAATTGCGAAAAACACTAGACACTATTCACCCCTGTATCTTTCCACCACGTGCACGATATTTCGCGAAATTAGCGCGGCACATTCAAATATAATCACGTCCGACTGTCATCACAGCTGACTTCATAAACAAATAAACAGTAAAAACTGACGGCGTCTGTTCGAATTCTTACGTCTCAATATCTTCAATTCCTCACAAAAGGTTGTGAAAGGTACGGAAACCGCTATTTGTGTCGACAACTTATCAAAGTGAAACAGTAACACACAAGAGTTTCAAGCATGATGATCGAAGTTGGAATCATCCTTGGAACTCCTGTGTGTTATTGTTTCATTTTGATAAGTTTTCGACACAAATATCGGTTTCCGTACCTTTCACAACCTTTTGTAAGGAATTGAGGACATTGAAACGTAAGAATTCGAGCAAACGCCGTCAGTGTTTACTGTTTATTTGTTTATGAAGTCAGCTGTGATGACAGTCGGACGTGATTATTTGAATGTGCCGCGCTAATTTCGCGAAATATCGTGCACGTGGTGGAAAGATACAGGGGTGAATAGTGTCTAGTGTTTTTCGCAATTTGTGAGTTTATCACTGAATTTTAGTGTTTTCTGATGCTGCCATGGTTATTTTCTCGGCTTTTTACATAGGAATTGATACTTTAAAACGCTGTAGCCGAAGTGTGCAACAGACCCATTATATGTTTTTTCTTCTTCTTGTGTGGTGTTGCGAGAACACCGCGTGAGGATGGAGCAGATTGAGATATAGGGAAACCCAATGTAATTGGCGGCAACAGTCGCCAGGACGGTCTCGTGTTTGAAAGTATCTTACGAGTCTGAGAGTGGATTTCGTGAATTTTTAGTGCGCCAATCGTTATTTTTACAGGGTTTTACCCCAGACTCATCTATTAATAAGTCTGTAGCAAAAGTTTGCAACAGCTCCATTTAAATGCATATTTTCAAGTGGAGAAAGTTTCGAGGAAAAATCGATGAACGTGATAAAAATCTCTAATCTTTTGGGCTCAATTTATTTCCCTTAGTATACCGCGCAGCGGTGGTTACACTGACCAGATGTTGAAAGCTCTCATTGACAAAGCCTCCCGGGAGATTCGAAAATCATTGAATACAGTATCTTGAAGTCAAGCTTTATCTCTTTGGACATATGTTGTTAGTCATCTCTGACTTTGTTCTGCAGGTTGTCCTAGAGTGAATCGAGTGATGTCATTGAAACGCACTCACTAAAATATATGTAAACTGAATATTGAAATATTACACAAATTTCCTGTATTTCCACCCAATATAAATCTATCGGCTAGAATCTAATAAATCCTTTAATTCAGCCCTAAATCATTTAGCTCCATCGATATTCCAGCATTCAATCGATTTATTGCTATTGCAAGACCGATTGTTGATTGTCAATCAAACATTTCTGTTGCTCGATTCGTGCTGTGTAATCTAGGCGAGAAGTGATCGATTTTGAATGATATCGAGCTATCGTTCGTTTCATCGATGCCCGACTCAAGAACCATCAAGAGATCAGACATTATGACGGATCAAGAAGAAGCCAGGCCAAGAGAACCAGAAACGAGGACGTATGCGCGGGAGTTAGATGCAACAAAGAAGACAGCAGCAGAGCAGAGCTGAGCGCTGCGCAGTGGGCAGAAATTACTACTTCGGCGGGAAAAATCAGCAGTTCAAATCTTTGAAATGGGCCTATTGAGAACTGCTGATGCAGAAATGTTGACAGTGGATTCTAATGGAATATGACTCAATGGCTCAACTAGGATCGGTTTCATCTCTCTCATCTTCCCTTTGAATTTATGAGTAGAAAAAGGATAAAAACATTGAGTTTTATCCTCTTTTCCATCCTTGTTTAACATTGGAGAAAAGAATACGCGACAGCACCTAAAAAGATAAAGTTGTCACGTTGCGCTACTCCATGATTGGAATGTTACTACGCATGCACTCACCTCCAAACAGGGATCTTGCAAACTTTTGCGATAAGTGATTATGGAGAGTTGATTCTTGCATAAAAACCTGTAAAAATGACAATGAGTACACTAAAAAATCACAAAATTCACTCTCAGAATCGGGCTTAATGGCGGAGTTACGCAGGTATAATCTCCTATCTAATTTGAGACACATTTCATGCGTGTTTCCGTACAGAAAGTGAACAATTATTCAGAAGGCTCCCATGATACCTCAATACCTGTGACCTGTGTAGCTCTGCCACAGTAGCGAGGCGTGAAATTTGACAACGATGTACTTTTTCCATTTAAACTCACTGAAAAAATCTAATGCTTCGGTCATCGGCGCTGACCAGATGTTTCGACCTTTCCAATGTGTTTAAATGGGGGAAAAAGAAACGTTGCCAAATTGCACGCTACGTCACTATGCTCCGCCATTACAATCTTGCCGTTACAGCCGTTTACTGAATTCATTACTTACTAAATTTTAGAATTTTAGACGTTTTTGTTGCGATTTTCGTGATTTTCGCTGATCCTTACATCAGCTTTGACTAATGCTAAATCATTTGCTCATAAAAAATGTTTGCAAGAGCCCCATTGCTGTTATTTTGCCTTTGAATTATATTATTTCCGATCACTGGGTGTCGCGGCGAGCTGGTTTCGTTGCACGGGGGCTTCACCGCAGTCCACAACTAAAACCGCCTCCATGGCTTACGGCATCATACGTTGACATCTCATAGATGTCATCTGGACCAAGCGCGTATTATATGTTAGAGAGGACTGGAGGCTGCATAGTGCATACATACAGTGCATACACAATACACATACATACATAAGTGTATAAGAGAGGGAGCCTTTAGAAGAGTTAGGACAGTGGTCTCTGGAAAGTGCCGGGATGTCACGTGATGCAACGCCAGCTAGAAACACAATGGTTCATTCCCCCCCCCCCCTCCCTTTCAACGAAGTGGACTTATTTATTCTTCTCTATATGAATGATGAGATCGAGTTAACCATGGAGGCAAATCGTGTCATTCGCAGTTCCATTTAAACACTTGAAAAAAGGTCGAATTCGAGGATGATCACCGCCCACTCAATACTTTGATATTTTTCATACACGGAAAAAAGCACTGGTAAAATTTACCATCAGCACAGCTGATTTTACCGGCTGCTGGAAAGTATGGTGAATTTCACCATCATGTGGTATATGCAACGCACCTTGTGGTAAATTATGTTAACCTGTTGGTTAATTTCACCACAATCTAGTGAAATTTACCATATTCCACCTGGGAGACCCAAAATCAGCTATGCAGATGGTAAATTCTACCAGTCTTTTTTCCAGTGGCGTAGCGTGCAATTCGGCAACGTTGTAATGTGTCCATTTAAACCCATGTAAAAGGTCGAATTCGAAGGTGTTCACCGAACACCCAATAGTTCGATCTTTTTCATGGGTTTAAATGAACGGACTGCAACGTTGCCAAATTGCACGCTGCGCCACTGCTTTTTTCCCGTGTATAGGTTTAAATGGACAATAACCAGAGGTGACTCATGGATGCAGATATTGAGCTGTCGCGAACTTTTGCAATAACGTTAATCTGAGCGTTTGGAAATGTTAAAGTTCGTCCATTTGAAGCCAGAAAAAAGATCGAACTATAGTGGGTGTTCGGTGAACATCTTCGCATTCGACCTTTTACACGGGTTTAAATGGACACAGTAAAACGTTGCCAAATTGCACGCTACGCCAAAACTAATGGTTTATTAATTATAACAACACAGAATAATACAATCAGAAGGGAAACTCTAATTCATTTTGAAACATTTTTTACTTCGGGCCGCCATGTTCGAAAGTGAGTATCTTCGGCAATCTTCGGCAGATCTTCGGCAACTGGCCGAGTTGTGATTGGTTGTATAGCCTGAAAAAGCATGTCCGCCATCTTGAGAAGTGAGTAGGCACATAGTTGCCAGTTTGTGCCAGTAAATTCCAAATCTTGTTTCCATTGGCTCTTATGGGAGTTTCCCTTCTGATTGTATTATTCTGTGATAACAATCCGACATCAACACTGTGAGAATTCTTTTTTTTAATTCAAGGTGTATATTTCGTTCATGTTAAAGAAACTGCACAGGGAAATATTGACCAAGGGGGAATTGTTTTAACGCAAGGAAAATGTCTGCTGTTACAAGTAAAAGATTCTTTGTTGTGACGCCATGCAGTGATTTTCCTTCATGCAATCAGAACTTACTTCGCGCAAGGAAAACTGTCACAAGTAAACGCGTTTCCTTGTTTTTAAAGAGGTGATTTTTCTCAGTGAAATACTGTGGAAAAAAAGTAATATTTAAAATGTAAAAAAAACACTGTTGCCAAATTTGCACGAGTCGGTATTGGATCCTTTCGATCAATTTTTCTCCCGTGTAAATCAGTAAAAAATAAGTCTAATCGAAATTATATCAAAGCCAGTGGCGAGGCATGCAATTTGGCAACGTTTCCTTTTTCCCCTTTCTATACATTAGAAAGGTCGAAACACCTGGTCATCGCCGATGACCGAAGCATTCGATTCTTTCAGTGAGTTTAAACGGAGAAAGTACATTGTCGTCAAATTTCACGCCTCGCTACTAATCAAATCCAACTTCTGATAGGTAGCGAGGCCTCACTGAGGTCCAGACCGTCACTGCAACCACCAATAAAAGTTTTCAGGGAAGCGCGTCGCGGAAGAGCTGCCGTTTTGCGTGTAATTTGGCATTTTTCAATTTACCGATGATTCCACCGGTTTAGAATAGTTTACATGGCTCTATTTAGTGTATGACTGTAATGCACGAAAATGCTCACGTCTGTAATCTTTTCTCAACCGATGGAGTCGTCGATGACTTTAAAAAACTTGCGGATATTTTATTAATTCAACAGCGATGACACCGATTGAAAAAAAAAATTACAGATCAAAGTATTGCTTCGGGTAGTACAGTCATACACTGAACTGAGCTGTGTAATCTTTTCTCGACCGGTGGAATCATCGGTGGGTTGCAAAATACGATTGATTATACGCAAAACGGCAGCTCTGGTTGGCCGAAAGAATCCTTACTCCAACCCAAAGTCCGACGCGGCGCGGCAGTTCAAGCTCCATCGTTTCCTGAATCTCTTTCACAATCCCTCGTCACAGTGACTCTGATTCAATTCTATGTCCCCCGGTTCTATTCGCTCTGGATTATGTAATCTTTGAAAATACGATGGACTGAAAAGTGTGGGTAGCGCGGCGGGAGGACTCTCTGTGAAGTATGACCCGCGGTGAGGTCGAAACACGTCAAGTTAGAAGCTAAGAACTCTGGCCCCGCGGCACTTTGGTCTGAGGTCGAAAAAAAATCGGCCAAAAATCAATGAAAAAAAAAATTTGCAAATTGGCAACGTTGTACTATGTTCATTTAAACCAATGTAAAAGGTCGAATGCGAAGGTGTTCGCCGAGTACCCAATAGCTCGATATTTTTCATGGGTTTTAATGGACACAGTCCAACGTTGCCAAATTGCACGCTACGCCACTGTAATTTAAAACTTTTCAGTGACATATCTAGGTTTAAATTAACTGTCATAAGCGTTCTCTGTCATTAAAATTGGCCCTGAAAGTTTTTCAATGATAAGTTTATGAGCAATTTACTGTTTGGTGTTTGGCCACTTTTTTTTTTTTTTTTTTTTTTTTTTTTTTTTTTTTTTTATGATTTATGACCATATTGACTATAGTGCGTAGTCACCACCTGGGCAGATCCAGATGTATCTACCTACAAAAGAACTCGAGTTCCAACCTACACCATTGGGTGGGGGGGGGAGAGGGGTTAGAACATGTCGACATACTTTAGAGCTCGAGAGTAAAATTTTGGAGGAAAAATTGTTCGATTCTTTGGGTGGTATAATACTTATCCCTTTGGTGCGCCGCGAGGTGCCTCAAACAAGGCAGCCAATCAAAACAGTTTAAAACAATTTTTCACTTCATGTAGCATTTCTCCTCTCTATATAACTTCAGTCACTTCAGAGTTCAGATACCCCGGCTGTTTATTTCAAAGGATTTAAAGAAAAAAAAAAATAATAATAATAATAAAAAAAAAATAATAATAATAATCCAAAAGTGTGTAAACCCGTTCACCGATTCTGCAACGTCTAAAGGGATCTCAAGAACTAAAATATGATCGAAAACCAAAAATATCGATCGGTTTTCAAAAAGTAGGGTGCAAGAATATCAGACTTTTGGGCGTTCACTTTCGAAACAAACTCATTCCATAAAAATTGATAGTTGAGATGATACCTTAAAGATGTTATTTTCGCAAAGTTCTTCTTACGTGGATTTTACAAAAAAAAGGAACAAATAATTCTTGCCTTTAAAATATCAAGCTGAAGTTATATGATGTTCCCCTGCCAAACAGAAAAATAAATTGTTTCTTTTCGCGCGTTTAAAAAAAAAAATACCTAAAAATTGAATATTCAGTCTTTGAAAATGGATGCATTTATCCATGTATCCTATCATTGAGCGCTTAGAAACCACTCCTGTTCTACATAATTTTTGTGAACTGAGAAATCTTTTACGCCAAGCTTAAAAACTGAAAAAAGCTGAAATAATTATGATTCTGAAAGCCGGTAAAGAACCTGAGGAAGTAGCGTCCTACAGGCCCATCTCACTACTCCCTGTAATCTCTAAACTTGTTGAGAGAATATATCTTAAAAGACTGATACAAATCATCTCCCAAAATAATATTATCCCAAACCATCAATTTGGTTTTAGAGCGAAACACTCCACAAACAGCAAGTCCATAGGCTAGTAGACCAAATAGAGCGATCGTTAGAAGACAAAAAAGTTGTTTCGGCAGTATTTCTCGATGTATCGCAAGCGTTTGATAAAGTCTGGCACCAAGGACTATTAGCTAAATTGAGGGGTGTTTTGCCCTCAAACCATTGTAAATTGTTAGAAAGTTATTTAGAGGATAGGGCGTTTAGAGTAAGAATTGAGGGTGAGCTCTCAAGCTTTAGACCAATCAGAGCTGGCGTCCCACAAGGAAGCGTGCTGGGACCTATCCTGTACCTGCTATTTACGAGTGATACCCCTGAAAGTAATGACACACTAACAGCAACTTTCGCAGACGACACTGCAAAAATGACAATAGGCAATACACTGCAAGAGGCCAATAGTAAACTCCAACGAGAATTAGACGATTTATCGAAATGGAGAAAAAAATGGAGGATAAGATTCAATGCCCTCAAATCTATCCACACTGTGTTTACTTATAAGAAAGACGGTCATGAGCCTATCTTCCTAGAGGGTGTGGCGGTACCCTACTCGAGTACAGCCAAATACCTCGGCATGACTCTGGACTGTAAACTCAAATAGAAAGAGCACATAAAAAAGAAAAGAAAAGAATTAAATCTAAAATTGCATAAAATGTATTGGCTCCTTGGCAGGAAGTCCAAACTTTCCTTAAGTAATAAAATACTATTATACAAAGCAATACTACGGCCAGTATGGAGCTACGGATGCCAGCTCTGGGGGTGCACAGCTGAAAGCAACCTGAGGCCAATTCAAACGTTCCAAAATAAAGTACTAAGAATCATAACAGATGCCCCTAGGTATACAAGAAACGCTGATATACATAGGGATCTGGAGATAGATACTGTCAAGCAAGTTATCATGAAAATGGCGGGCAATCATGAAATGGCCCTTGAAATGCATCCTAATACACTAGTTGATGACTTGCTTGACAATGAAACAATGACTAGAAGACTCAAACGAAGGAAGACGTTTGAATTGGCTTCAGGTCGCTTTCTTAAAGGATGAGACCTTTAATCTCATACCAAATAAATGTACTTTATGATGTAAATATTTAGGACCTAGTCAAATAGAAATTAACTGCCGAAAGCAGTATGCAATAGTTCAAATTATTATAGGAAAAAAATTGTAAGATAGTGTGTAAGCATTAGTGTCAATATGTAGCCCGTGTAAACATGTGCAAATAATAAAAAAAAAAAAAAAAAAAAAAAAAAAAAAAAAAAAAAAAGCTTAAAAACACGGAATACTCAAACACAGAATGGAAACTTCAGTTCATTTTGAAGCATTATTTTCTGGCCCACCAACACCGTATTGAGAAGTTCAAAACTATCCCTATTCAAAGCAATACGAAAGGCTGAGACAGAGGCAAGTCCGCCATCTTGAAAAGTCACCAAAATGTGACGCAGAAAAAAACCTTTCCGCATTGGCTCTTACGGGAATTACCTTCTGACTATATTATTCTGAGCGAAAAATTAGGAAACCTCCTAAAATAGCCTGGAAAACAAAAATCCAAAATTTCAAAGCCTTGGCTGGGCCCTGCGCGACTGGCGACCACAATCACGCGTGGGGGGGGGGGGGGGTGGTTCCTTTACAGATCGTTCATTCATGATTTTGCAATTTAGCGGTAACTATCGAACTACAAACAACAAAAGCCATAAATGGCAGCGATAAACCATAGAGCGTACACGGTACATGTTAAACCATAAACTAATCTAAATTATTAGGTCTAATTAGACTCTTGGCGCAGTTTCTCGCGGGCACAAGGGAATGATTGACCTCCACGTATTTTCCTTTCCTTTCTTTCGCTCCTGATGCTTCCAGCCTTCCCTCTCATGTACTGTACGTTCTGATTCCATCCATGCTCGTTGGCTTTCGATAACTCCGATGGCCTGATGGGCGATGGCTGATGGCTCCTCGTTCGTTGGCTAGTTTGCTTCCATTAGTTCTACGACGCCACGGCTCGCTGTTAAGACATCAAAACATCCCACTGGTCGTGCGCAGTGGTGTCGGATGGGCTGCTATAGTCTTTTCCGCACAAAATTTGTGGGTCATCTTTGGCCCCCCTGGCAAAAATGGTCAACACAGGTCCATAAGATCCATAACCAATTCCCTGTACCGAGTATGTATACTTATGGATATTGCATGGGTATGAACTAGCGGGGACATAAAGATACCTGGCCAGAGTATGCGCAACACGCAACACACCTAATATGGGCTAATATGCGTTGAATGGGATGCTGTGTATTGCTTATTGCATACCCTGGCTAGGTATCTTTGTCTCCGCTAGTACGTGTTGATATATCTTCACTCCATTCATATCCATCCGTACTCTGCATAGGAAATTGGACATGGACCTTATGGACCAGCAGGCTGATTCTGCTCATTTGGACGAGACGAGACGAGATAGCAAGAAACGATCAATCCCATTGGTTTAAACGGCGTCACGTGACAGATTTGAAGTCATTAGAGAGAGTTCGCAGCAAGCTCCGAGTCATAATTTTGAAATGAATGACTCGGAGCTTGCTGCGAACTCTCTCTAATGACTTCAAATCTGTCACGTGACGCCGTTTAAACCAATGGGATTGATCGTTTCTTGCTATCTCGTCTCGTCTCGTCCAAATGAGCAGAATCAGCCTGCTGGGGCCTGTGTGGACCGCTTTTGTCAGCCCCCCTCCCCCATTTTTATGTTCGCATGAAATACAGAGGATGATGTTGGTGAAAGCACTTAGCGGACTCCTTGGATTTTTGTCCAGTTACACTGGGGGGGGGGGGTAGCAAAAATACCAGAGGCACAACGATACGTGAACCAAGATATAAGGGATGGTACATAATACTTCTACCAAAATTTCAAACGTTTGTACCATAGTTCTTGACAATTTTTAGGAAATTCTAGCTCTGAGAACATACTCCGATAGTAACACCATAATTTTCGGGTAATGGTATACTAGACTCGCCTCGCCGTGGTTTACATACCGTTGTGTTTCTGATATATAATATTAACTAGAATTTAAGAATTATTTTTTTTCAGTATAGGCCATCCGCAATGCTGCAATTTATTGAGACAAGTACTGCGGATAGCTTACCTCCAGGAGTTGTCTGGCATTATTTTTTCCACCGACTGTACAAGGTTTCCACCAAAGACCATCACGCGTTACAATGAGATTCCAGTGATGCCACTGTGTGTCTTAATGGTCGTGTTAAAATGTCAAACACCTTTAAAAAAAAAAAAAAAAAATAAAAAAAAAAAATGCACGCAAGGGAACAAGCCCCATTGGTCACAAAGACTATAGCGCTATCGGACTGACTTGTTTCACGGAAAAAAAGACTGGTAGAATTTACTATCTGCATAGCTGATCTTGGAATCTGCTATCAAGTATGGTAAAGTTTACCATCGTGTGACAAATGCAACCTAACCTTTACCAACAGGTTATCTTAATGTACCTACCACAGGGTACGTTGCATTTACCATACAATGGTCAAATTTACCTTCGTGTGGCAAATGCAACCTAACCTTTACCAACAGGTTATCTTAATGTACCACAGAGTACGTTGCATTTACCATACAATAGTAAAATTTACCATACTTGATAGCAGACTCCACAATCAGCTATATGCAGATGGTAAATTCTGCAAGCCTTCTTTTTCCGTGTACATGGACCTTGTTGATTCCTCTGCGATTTTCCATGAGAATGAGAACCGTAGTCCCCCCCCCCGATTTTCCACCATTGTATCTGGCAACGTTGTTCGCGCAAATGTGCAATCTGTATTCACTCTCACCACCTACGCCTTCACGCGACTTTAAACTTGAACCGTTCAACGGGCGTTGCTGTGAGCCGCGAGAGAGCTCCACTCGGGCTAATCTGGAAAAACGGCGCAACAATTAGCGGCGATTCGAAACGCATCAATCCGGTCCGGTCTTCGCGCGCGCCGGATGATCTATCAAAATGGGCGGAGTTTTTAAGTTGAACCACGAAGCTTGCAAGTTCATTAAACGGCCAACGAGTCACGATTAACGCTTCAGGGGGCGGGGGAGAAAGAGGAGAGGGAGGGGATGAAGGGGGTAAAGAAGAAAAAAAAAATTGCTCCTCGCCTTGATTGGAGCTATTTGATCCGTATAAATGATTCTGTTTTTTTTTTTTTGACAATCCGCTGAATTGCGGTTCATCCCGTTCAATGGGTCTGTTGCAAACTTTTGCTACAACGATTAAGAGAGTTTAATATTATGTAAAATCGCCTGAAAATCCCATTGGTGGCATCAGAAAGTCATAAAATGCAATAATAAACTCACAAGAGGCGTTTAATGAAATCCAAGATGGCGGAGAAATATTGAGCAATTTGTATGTATATGCACCACGAACATCCAAGGATAGCCAACCTCACAATATCGATCACAACCAATCACAACGTAAACGAACACATAACCTCTACCTCCACTGAGGTTGTCAAAGTTGGCCATCCTTGGATGTTCGTGGTGCATGCATACAACTTGCTCGATATTTCTCCGCCATCTTGGATGTAATTAAACGCCTCTTGTGAGTTTATTGTAGCATTTTATGACTTTATGATGCCACTAATGGACTTTTCAGGCGATTTTACATTGGAATAAACACTTTTTATCGCTGTAGCAAAAGTTTGCAACAGACCCATTGTAAGACTCGTGCCGATTTTTGCTGAGCCAACAGCTATAAACACTGGCGGATCCAGATTTTCTCCTTCTCTTTCTCTGGCCATTTGAATCCATGCGTTAGAAAAGGATAAAAAGATGGGTCGAAAGTCAAGTGACTGCCCTTAACCCTTAACTGCAGATGAGCCTAGATCTGGAACAATTACTTTGAAGCCTTATCTAAAAGTAGGGGACTTGAGTTGTACTGTCGCTGCATGGTGGGTCACATGTGACCCACCACAGATACTAAACGAGTAAGAATTGTCGATTTTGTCCTAGAGCGCGCAGCACAGGATAGAGAACGTGCAGAGTGGTTGAAAATAGCTCACTGAAAATCTGATAGAAATTTTCCGATTTTCATTGTTATGTTTGGGAGTAACGCAGGGGTACCATCTACAAAAAAAAACAACTATTGAAACTTACTAACTTATTTTTTACTACTTTAATTTTTTTTTTTTTAGCCTGAAAACTTTATTTTCAGTTGCATGGATACCTAAATGCGGGTAAGGCCATATTTGGAACAATTAATTTACAGGCTTTTTACTATTGAAATATAATGGAAAGACTTTTTTCACTATTTTTCCCTGTCTCAAGGATCAAAATTGTACTGAAAAAAAATTATTTTATTGGAAAAAAAAATCATGCAGTAAAGGGTTAATATGTCCTCTTTTAGTACACAAGTTTTAATGGGAGAAGAAAGAGACGCGACTTTTGTCGACCCAAGAAGTAATGATCGTCTCTCAAAGTGGTATAAAATCACTGATTAAAGTTTGAGAGTGCCTTCATTTAGCAATACGCAACGCGCAGTTCACGCTTCTGAATTGTACTCTTACGGTGGAATAAACCTACATAGAGTCGCGCAAATTATTGGTTGGAGGTTCGAAAAAATCAGATAATTTTTTGTAATGATTCGTTCTTTCGGTGGGACTCGTTCATTTGAACGACCATTATTTGCGCGGGGCACGAGGCTTAAACGGTCTGTTATATACCATCAATCGTTGTTGCGTGCATGCAATGAAGAAAAATAGTGGAGAACATGGAAATCGACAGCTGACTGCTGACTGATCGCCTGATCGGGCCGCGCTGATTACCCCGGGTCACGGCCAAGCGAAGGATTGTTCAAAGACTCTGGGCTGACTCCTCTTGCACTGATTGCAACGAAATATAAAAAGAATACGTGGACTCTGGACTTCAGAGGAGTCACTCACCCCTAGTCTCCTATACACCACCGCACCGTCTCTGATCAGATTTTCCTCCCACTCGGCAATAGAATAATTCTGAGTTAGTGCTGTATAATGTATATCAACTATCAAGTTATTATTAAAGCCAGAACTAGAGAGAAAAATCTGACGGTCAGATCAGAGATCACCCTGCACTGGAAAAAAATGGTTTTTCAATTAATTTGATTCACAACAAAATCTCCTTTACCTTTTCCGCAGCATGGAGAAAGTGCATGGGGAATCAGATTCGTGAATCAGATTTTTGAGCTCTGGTCCCTAAAGCTTAAAGTGCGAATCCAGAGGATTAAACCTAAATTCAATCAATAGATAGGTATTAGAAGAGAGAAATAAGTGGTATACTAATAACGTTTTTTTTCAGTGCGTTCAACCCTTTATTACCCAAGGCCCAAGGGTATATTTATAAGCACTGTCAGGTTTTTTTTTTTTTTTTTTTTTTTTTTTTTTTTTTTTTTTTTCAAATTTTATTTTATTACCTTTATGGCTGATCTAGTTGCGGATTTCTAACGTAAATTGATGCGTCCATTGATTTGTTGCATTTTCCACTTAATTCCTTGAAAAATTGGTGGTACCTGTGGGTACCGTTGGGCAACAAAGGGTTGAATGGAAAGAATGCGCGGTTGCCAAATTTCTGGATCCGCTCATGTGTGTGACGCTTTACATTCGACGCGAAGCTAATTTGATTGTGCATGAGAGATTGAAAGCAGAGCAACCGCGGTTGTTGCGCCAATCCACCTGGGACTCGAACCCGAACCTCTGAAACCTCGAACGTGACACAAGCATTTCCGTTCCGCGGGACGCGGGACGCGAGATACGGGACATATAGCAGGGCGGCCGCGGCCGGACGATTGCACCGCGTGTTCCAAATGCGCATTTTATACTTTTTGCCTTTCTGCTTGTGCACTGACTGTTTGACCGTTTGTTGAGCGCCTCTTTTAATCTCTGCCCCTCTGAGGCGGGTCACGAGCGACGAGCAATGCAATGCTGCAGAGCGGTCAATTCAATGCCCTACGTTGCGCCGCGCCGCGAAGTAGCCGAGCTCATTCTCGACCCCCTGGTTATATGCTGGACCGTGGAAGGCGGTGGGAGGAGAAGGCTGTGGAGCGGTGGAGGGGTGGAGGGTGGAGGTTTCCTGGAAAAGTGCAAACCTCGGCGCACTCGGAGACAACAAAACAAGATCCAGCGACGCGACACAAAACTTCCCTCGGTACTTTCGCTTTGGACATAACTTAAACACAGAAAAACAGACGGAAAACAAAGAAAAATAAAAAATAAATTGATAAGGAAAGCTCGTTGAGTCGTTGTGTACATCCAAAAAATGTCCAGCGGGCTGATCATTTACTTCCCCTTTGCCCAGGTAAAAATGTACTTCAAGTATTCAATCTGACTCTCCAAGTTCATTTTGCATTCGAGAAGAGCACAGTTTTCAAATTCCAATGGGGCTCTTGCAGACGTTTACTGAGAGCAAATGAATAGTCCATTCTGATGTAAAAACCAGCGAAAATCATGAAAAGCACACTGAGAAGTCTAAAATTCAGTAATAAACCAACATAGCTACTTTAATGGCAAGATCGTAATGGCGTTTCGACGCAGGTATCACGGGAGATTCCTCTGTTTATTATGTCACTTTCTCTACGGAAACACAGAGATATGTCTCAATTTAGGTAGGAATCTCCCTCATGATACCTGCGTCTCTCCGCCATTCAGCCCGATTCTGAGAATAAATTTTGTGGTTTTTTGTTCTCATCATCATTTTAACAGGTTTTAATGCAAGAATCAACTCTTCAATCCCGTGTAGCAAAAGTTTACAAGAACCCCATTCCAGAACGCTACGATAGGATAGGATAGCGGAGGAATTCATAAATTATGCGGGGGCATAATAAAGTAACCAGATGAATGCTGTTGTATTTAGACTTGAATTGTAGTACTTTGGCTCTGGGCTGGACCCCCATTTGAGAATCCGCACATTAAAAACGAGTTTGATTTACTTACGAATTGTTTTCTACCTCAAAGATTTTTTAAGTTTTTGATAGAGCAAAAACTCACCTAAAACAGAACAGAAAAACAAAACAAAATTAAATTTCTTTTATATCACTATCTATTATATTTATTTATTGACATGTTAAGACATGTTTTTGATTGTAAACATTCATAATGACTGATGATTATACGTAGGGATGGGCCTCATAACACTAGCAGATTCAGTGGATTGTCTTTTTCTCTCTATGGCCATTTGATCGCGCGTATGTGTTAGAAAAGGACAGATAAGGGGCAGTCACGTGACTTTCGCCCCATCCTCTATCCTTTTCTAACACACGCGATCAAATGGCCATAGAGAGAGAAAGACAATCCACTGGATCCGCCAGTGCCTCATAAATACCGATCAAAAGTTCAATCGCGTAGTGACGTAACTACGCACACGACGTTTCACAATTTTACTCGCATCTCCAAAACCGGGACACTTAAGAAAAAACCAAAGGTACTATTGTTCTCAGCTCATCAAGTGTTATCGTTTTTTTTTCTTCCAAAAACACATAGTTGCAGACCCTTGCAACTGCCCCATTAATTTGAGCATTGCAAGTTGCCTACCTGAGCCAAAATATAAGGAGTAAGGAGTCGACTCACATTGTTTAATTCACCGACTGTACCTTTGAGGTTAAATTAAGTTAACTTGTTGGTACGTATTAACGTTGCCTAGTGTACTTTGACATACTTCCTGGCCAGCGATCCTTTTTTTTTTGCGGGTAGCAAAAGTTATCAGAAAGAAAAATTCCTTTTTCACTCCCATTGTGCGAGCGTGGCGCGGCGCGGCGGAGGAACCCAGCACACTGCGCAGCAGCGCTCGAGCGCGGTCATTCCTCGCTCGACGATCGCAAGTCGCGACTCGGCTTATAGCGCACGGCTCAGCTCGGCGCGACGGCAAAAAAGAACAGGACACGAGATAAAAAGTTATCGATGCAACAGAACAAAGAGTAAAGACTCCTCTTCCTTCTCCTCAATCTTCTTCCCGCCCGCCTAAACCCCCCCCCCCCCTCCCTCCACCTCCTCCGCCGTCTGTTTACTGCATCGCATTCGCTTGCATTAATGCGACGCATTTCATTGCATTGCATTCGCTCGTCTCTCCCTCCGCCGAGACTATGCGCTGGCGCTCGCACGCGCGTGTTTAGGTGTACTCCCGCGCGCGCGGTCTTCTCTTTTAAGCCGGGTCCACACCTGAGCATTTCGCCGCACCGCACGGCGCGGCGTACCGTACAGCATTCGCCCGAATGTGGACGTCGCGCCGTACCGAATGAGCCATACGTTGTGCGGTGCGGACTGTTCGGCCGTGCTCGCTCAGGGAGGCGGTTTTTGTGACCCGAGTCAAAGGAAATTCCGTGCGGCGCGAACGCAGGTGTGGACGCATTCAGGAGCGCGTGGACTGTTCATATACGGACGAATATTTATTGAGCACTGGCAAACAGACCGAGGCGGTGCTCCTGTACCAATGCACCAATCGGTGCGACCTGTTCGTCGAAATAAAAAACAATATCCGCAAAGCCCACACCGCATGAGCATTGAGCATGCGAGCGAATGCTCATGCGCCGTGCGGTGCGCTGAAATGCTCAGGTGTGGACCCGGCTTTAAACGGGTAAATACACTAAGTTGCAAACGAATGCACCCAGGCGCGAGGCGATCGAGGGTATTGGTGTATTGGTGAACGAGGGTTCTTGCACGAGTTTCACAGCAGAACAAAAAAAAAAAAAAAAAAAGGAAAAAGAAAAGAAAAAAAAAAGCAAGTAAGCGAGGTATCGCGCACTGAGAAGTTGTATGCATTTATATACGTATGTAACAGAGAACAGCGATGCCAAGACACTCAAAAGCACAGAACACTACAATCAGAATGGAATTTTCGGTTCATTTTGAAAGATTATTTTATGGGTTCGCCATCTTGAGAAGTTCAAAACACTCCTCTAATCCGGCGAAATGCATCAGAATTTCACGATAGTTACTCATAGGCGAAGCCAGCAACCTGGCAAAAGTGTATTTGTCCCATTTGATTGCATGGCAAATAATCGATTGGTCACAGGGCCACGGCCCCTTCAAGAATCGATTGTTTATCATACACTCAAATGGGAATAATGCGCAATTGCCAGATTGCTGGATACGCTTATGTAGTTACTAGATAACTATTTGTTAATTTTATTTTCCTCAATCACAGAGGAAATTTTATGAGTTTTTGTTTTGTTTCCAATAGTTTTCTCGTAACAATTTACAATAGAATCAGTTATATCTGGCTTCATAGCAAATCCGCGCAACAGACCCATTTTAGTAAAAGCATTCTGCTGGAATGTCAACTATTCAACGCCCTTTGATTTCCGATACAATGAATTGAAATCACAACATGTGAAACAGATTAAGTTAACGAATATGTATGGGCTTGGTACACAAAGAATTAATTTTACTCATCACCCGATTTCGGTGCAAAGATTACAGCGCTACTGCTGGTACTAATCTAGGATCTAAGGCATATAGATGGACCTTGCTTTGAATATCAAAATGCGAAAAAAGTCAGTTAGAGGACATCTACTGTAAGGATAGAGTTTACGATACTTCTAGAATTTAGAATCTCAATCTCGAGCTATCTCTTTACTCAAAAACTAAAGTTTTTAACTAATTCAACAAATTAATTGTTTCATTTAAATTAATTCAAATTATTTCAACGACGCCAACGGTTAAAGAGGCAGGTGGCTTTGTTGTTTTTGTATCATACTTTTTAAAATTTGCATTGCAAATTGCATCTTTATATCATGAGATAGATAAAGAAAGTACAAATGCCTAAAAAATAAAAAGTACAGTTTATTTCTGGCCCAATAAGGCACACTTACTCTTATTTTTTTTTAGAAAAATAAGTCTCTATACTCTGCATACATAGATAGGTCTGTACCTTTTTTAATTAATTCTCACTTTTTTTGTTTCGATCTATTCCTAAATCTCTTCTGAATGTTCACGTTATACGTGGACATTTTTTTTTACTTTGGAAGCTATTTACGGAACCAAGGGGAAGGCTCGATATTTCTTTCTTCAAAAGCTAGTCCATTTCGGACGATTTTCATCCCTCATAGAGAGAAATGTCCTGGCAGGGCTGCCGTTTTGCGTAGAATCAATGCTATTTTTCTAATCACCGATGATTCCACCGGGTGAGAAAAGATTACACAGTTCAGTTCAGTGTATGACTGTAATGCACGAACATACTCTGTTCTGTAATCTTTCCTTAATCGGTGGAAACTCCGTTGATTAATTAAAATATCAGCAAGTTTTTTAAAGTCATCGATGACTCCACCGGTTGAGAAGAGATTACGGATGCGAGTATTTCAGTTTATCATAGTCATGCTCTGATTTGAACTGTGTAATCTTTTCTCAACCGGTGGAATCATCGGTGAATTGAAAAATAGCATTGATTCTACGCAAAACGGCAGCTCTGTGGTCACAACGGCAATCCGAATGATTAAAATGGTCTCTTAAAAAAAATTCCATACTCTATTTAGGGAATTGGTTATGGACCTGTATGGGCCATTTTAATCAGGGTGGTTAATCGCACAGAAAAAAAGACTGGTAGAATTTACCATCTTCATAGCTGATTTAGGAGTCTCTGCTATCAAGTATGGTAAATTTTACCATCAAATGGTAAATGCAACATACTTTGTGGTGAAATGTACCAACAGGTTATCTTAATTTACCGCAAGGAACGTTGCATTTACCTTTTGATGGTTAAATTTACCGTATGATAGTAAAAGCTACCCCTAACGGCACACTCAATCCAGGTTTGGTTTCAATCCAGCTACTCGAAGGATTGACAATCCGAAGATTGCCAATCCGACTTTAATCCGATTTCAAGACTGGTTTACAAGCGGCACGGAGATGATCAGCTCCGATATCCGGATTGGAATCGGCTTGAACAAGGATAAACACGGACTCCTCAAACCTATGAGAACCCGTTTTCAATCAGTATCAAACCTAGATTGACAGTCGGATAATCACCAGGTGTACAAGCTTCGTGAAAGGCGGATCGGAAACGAATTTAAATCCGATTCAAACTGCATGCTGGACCCTGCCACAAATTGGATCCGAACCGGTTTCAAGCCAGTTCTCTGAACATGGTTCAAGATGGATTTAGAAACTCATAAAAGAAGGACTTCAAAACGGTTTCAAACTTGCTACAAGAAGCTTCATCAACCTAGTTTCAAATGAGCTTTCAGCCGATTTCTTGATCGTCCAGTCGGTTGGCCAGTTTAGTGCTTCGTCTTTAAACTCGATTGAAACCGAGTTAATCGAAGTACTCGCAACCGATAGGAATCTGTTTCCAACAAGGATCAAACCTAGTTAATCAATCGGATAGACGTCAGGTTCAAAGGCTCCATACAAGACAAATCAGGGACGGGTTAAAAATCGACTCATTTTGCATACTACATCCTAATAGAAATAGTATCCGATCCAACATCATGCCAGCCTTTTGAACCGAATTCAAGTCGGATTCAACCCGCTGTAAAGACGGTTTGAGTTTGGGTCGGATCACGTTCGTCAATTTTTTTTGCGGACATGTAAGCCATTTCAAGCAATCTACAATTCGCATTCAATCCGGTTCAAATAACTGTTTTGAAACCGGATTTGAAAGTAGAGTTCTTGATCCGTTTAAACCCGTGTTTAACCCAATTGATAAAACAAGTTTGAATATGGTTTTAAATTAGTTTCAAGTAGGGTTTATAACCCTCCATGAAATCAGTTTGAATCAAGGTGAAATCTAGCTATCCAATTTTTGGTGCGGACATCTAGGCCATTTCAAATTGTCTACAATTCGCATTCAATCTAGATTGAATAACCTGGTTTGAAACCGGATAGGGAAGCGGAGTGAACTTAGTTCGCGGCTTCCGCCGAGAGAGTGCTCCACCATATTTTTGCGAAACGTTACTCGCGTTTACTTGGCCCCGAGCTGCGAACGACCTCTCCACTGAAACTTGGTACGGTTGGGACATCTTTATCATTACTTTTTGGTATTGGATTCACCCTAGGCCCACGTAGAGTGCCTGAAAATTGGTTAAGCGAGGCTAACCTAAACAATAACTCAAGCTTGAGTCTATAACTTTCTATCAGTTTGAAGTTGGTCATAAGTTGGTCTGGTACAGTTCATTCAGAACTTGGCTGCCATCTAGATTCAATCTGGTATTTCAAGTTTAGATACGGTCTTGTGAGTCATTCAAGTCGCCTATCTGCACTTTGCATTCAATCCGGCTTGAGTAACCAGTTGTGAAACCGGACGGGGACGAAGCTTAGTTCTTGATCCGAAATATACCCATGTTGAACCCAACTGATGAAACAAGCTTGAAAACATCTTTAAATCAGCTGAAAGTAGGGTATATAATCCTCTTCAAAATCAGTTTGATTTCGGGTTAAATCCGGCTGTTCTATTTTTAGTGCGGACATGTAAGCATTTCAAGCCGTCAATAATTCGCATTTAGTCTGGGTTGAATAATCTAGTTTGAATCCGGTCAGGAATTTCAGGTTTAAAACTGGAGTAACCCTGATTGAACCCCATTAATGATTCAAGTTGGAAAGCGTATTTAAATCAGCTTGAAAATGGATTCACAATCAACGGCTAAGATTGCTTAAATCCGAATCAAATCTAGTTAGTCAATTTTTTTTGCGGACATGTAAGCCATTTCAAACTATCTATAATTCGCATTCAACCCTGCTTTGATAATCTCGTTTGAATCCGGTTCGGAATCGGTGGTTTAAAATTGGGAATAACCCTGATTGAACCCCATTTTTGAAACAAGTTGAAAAGGGTTTTTGAACCAGTTTGAATAGGGGTCTATGATGCTTGGCGAAGATAGCTAGAATCCTAGTCAAATCTAGTTAGTCAATTTTTTTTGCGGACATGTAAGCCATTTCAAACTGTCTATAATCCGGCTTAAATCCAGCTTGTGTTAATCAGGTTTGAAACCGGATTGCAAAACTGGATTGAAATCGGTTGACTGGTTTGCCAAACCGAATTGAATCAGGTTTCAACCTCGAAATGTGCCGTTAGGGACCATAGTTGATAGCAAACTCAAAAATCAGCTATGCAGACGGCATGGGCGGCGCATGGGGTCAAAAAATGAGGGGGCTAAAAATCAACAATTTTTTTCCTTTCTTTTTTCTTTCTTTCTTTCTTTCTTTCTTTCTTTCTTTCTTTCTTTCTTTCTTTCTTTCTTTCTTTCTTTCTTTCTTTCCTTACTCGACTGAGGATAGGCCACACTTCCTTCTCTCATGGATACCTTATGCAAAAAACTGACCGACCAACATGCGGAAAGTGCAACACCCCCATTACTGTGAAACACGTCCTGATAGACTGCCCTCTTTTTGAGGGAAACAGGAAAAATCAAAATCTGAATCAAACCTCTGACCTCCCCTGGACCTCTTGGGTCTCTGAGGAAAAATACCAAGTGAAAATGTTGAACTTTATTCAATCAACGGGTCTAACCGTGTAATGATCAATTGTAACTTGTTCAAGAAATCTACATATGTACCATGTATTTATACAGGGGAGTGAATGGCCTGAGATGCTAAGGCTCCCCTTCAATAAAAACGTATTTAACTAACTAACTTTCTTTCTTTCTTTCTTTCTTTCTTTCTTTCTTTCTTTCTTTCTTTCTTTCTTTCTTTCTTTCTTTCTTTCTTTCTTTCTTTCTTTCTTCACTTTTTCAAAATAACGTTTGACGCAGGCGGGGGGGGGGGATAAATAACCATTTTGTCTTTTGGAACACTTGTAATTTTGACTTGAAAGGGGCTAAAATTTAAAAATACTGAACATTTGGACTAAATTTGGACATTTGGACATTTGGACTAAATGTAGACACTTGAAACAATTTGGATAGGAAAATTTTTGAAGATTATAAACAAAAGGCGACAGTCTCGTTTCCTTAGTAACTTCTGAATGAAGCAAACAGATGGCGATGAGCAATTGATAACGTTTTTTCATTCACCTTTTTCTCTTTTTCTTTCTTTTTCCTCTTTCCCTTTTTTTCTTTTTTTCTCGTTCAAAAATTATTTTTAGCCCCTCGTTCCCAAAAAAGTGGGGGGGGGGGCTATAGCCCCAATAGCCCCTTATGCGCGCCGCCTATGGCAGACGGTAAATACTATCAGTCTTTTTTTCCCCTCGTGCGTATCCTTAACTCAAGTGCCATAATAAGGTAGATAATGGCAACGTTGCGTGGGACAAGTGGTGTGATTTATAAATTTTATTAGTGGTTGTTGGTAGTTTGAGAGTTGGCTATTAATACCTCGATTAAAAGGAAAGGCAGAGGAGGAAAGGGATCGAGGACCGGGGACGGACTGGGGGATAAAACAAGGAGAGGCATGCAAGCGGACAAAGGAAAATTAAACGGCGCGCGGCAAAGCATGAGGCAATCACCGGTCATCCGGACTCCGGAGGACCACGACCGGATCGGAGGAGAAGAAAACAAGGGAAAATGTATACATACACATTACACATACAATCGGCAGTAGCAGTAGAAATAGGATGGCAAACAAGAAACAAGCTCAGGAATGGTTGTGTTTTTAAAGAAGCATACTCATAAAGGAATGGGATAACAAACGGAGGTTGAAAAAGAATAAGCCGTGGAATTATTCGATAGGGATAAATCAAGGGCAAGCTCATTAACTGATTTAATGATTGATATTTTGACATCATTACAAATACATTATTTTTTGACTTCAGACGTCCCGACGCCTGCGAAACTGAGTGGATGTTGCTGCAGGAGTCCCTGTATGTAGAGAGTTAAGACACGTGTGAAACCATGGGCGATTCCATTGGATGCGTTTTTGCACATTTGTTTATAGGGTCTTTGTCGTGTTTTGGTCCACTGTCCAGTGTCCACTGCAAGAAAATATTTTTTGGGTGGAGAGAACTTCAAGGTGCACGGATTCAAAATGTTTGCAATAATTGGTTGTTACGTTTCAATTAAGTATATCGGCATAATTACTGATGAAGATTGATGCCAATACATCCCATACAAATTATTAAACTGATAGCTCATCACGTATACTGAATCGCTCACAACTTGAAATAATTTGACAGCCATTGATGTCGAAAGAAGAGGAATAAAATAGGAAGACAAACACTAAATCTTCATTTTTTAATTTGTATCGATAGCGATAAAGTGCACAATTTATGACCGAGGCATCGGCAGAGAGAGAGAGAGAGAGAGAGAGAGAGAGAGAAGAGAGAGAGAGAGAGAGAGAGAGAGAGAGAGAGAGAGAGAGAGAGAGAGAGAGAGAAACGGATATCATGATCAGGATATTGGATAAATTCTATCTCTTCCAGGCGAATCACTAATGCGACCGATTTGTTACTCTATCTATAAGCTACACTTTTCTGATGAACGATCTGTTACGGGGAGGCTGGGGGTTAGTCGGTTGCGAAGGGAAGGGGGGGGAGTAAATATTCCCTTGGGCAGCAGCTCAGTGGTAGCTTAAATGGACCGAGCAAGAGAGCAAAATGAAACAGCAAGGCATTGCTCAATCGGCCTGAATAAAATACTACTGCAAGATCTGCAAGGAAAAGGTTACCATAAATTGCGAAACGTTAATGCAGACAAACGACCCACCCAACCAAGGCCCAGCCGACCAACTTAAAAAGGTCGGGACTCGGTACTCCCTGAGACTCAGAACGAGCCTCCCTAGATGCCCCCCACCCCACCTGCTCACTCCCTAGATACCCCGGCTTTTGCTCCTAGTTTGCGATCCAAAAAGACGGAGTCATAAATTGCATAGCGGGGGGGGGGTCTTACCGGAAGATGTCTATGTGTGCAAAAAAGAGTAGTGGTGGCCGGAGCTTTGATTTGTTAATAGACCGTTTTGGGATGACATCGACGGATCTGAGTTAATCGATTCTGATTGGCTGAATTATAGGAGTCCAACGCTGGTTCTACGAATGAAAAGATAGACGAGTTCGCAATTGAATGGTGATATGACCATAACTTACGAAGTCTATCACGTAGGGAATTGGACTGGAGACCACCGATATAAAGGCCCAACAAAAAAGCATAAACACTCTGAAAAATGGATTTTGGGAATTTGTAAATTCACAGACAACCCTCGTACTTCTTTATTCAAAAGACAAAAGGGGGTCGTCCTCCCAGTCAAAAGGGGTCGCGATGCAAAAATAAATTAAAAATTCATGGATTGCATGTAATTTTTACATTTCCTCCCAGTTTCCTCACTCTCGGAAAAAAAATAAAACAGACAAAACCATACAGGGCAAAAATATAAGATCGAAAAAAATGTAATAAAGTAAATTTTCAATTTATTAAAAGATTTTCAATCCTTTCGTTTCAATATCTGTCTTCAATGTTTCATCCACGGCTTCTCAGATTCAATTTTCAAATGGTAGTAAATGAGTAAATGTGTAACAACGAATCATTATTTACAAATTGCAAAAGAAAATGTTGTCCAGAGCCTTAAATTGCTGACTTAGGCAAATATTATTGGGCGGAGTAAGAATGTTCCTACTACCCAAAACACATGAGTGCCTCCAGAAATATTGCCAGGGGAGCAAAAATGTGTGAACCTCGATGTAAAGTCAGGCCAAAAACGAAAAGGAAATTTTCCCCGCAAATGGTACAATTTTAAGCCATCGTAAATGTATCAACCAATTATAATAATGTTGACGTCTTTGATTTTTATGAATAAAATGACAAAATATGATAATGATAGTAACAAAGATGCTTACTACAACAATTTTTTGCAAAAAATGAATTAAAATTGTAAAGTAAACCAAGAATAAAGTTCGTCAACTTTGATTCATTTCATTTGTATTTTCTTTTCTTTTCTTTTCTTTCTTTTATTTTTTATCGTGAAGTTTTTATTGTTTTGAATCCCAGCCGCCGACCTATCTCCCCCCCCCCCCACCCCACCCCGGGCGCCCATGCTGTAACAGGGCGATGGCGGCGCGGAGCGGTGCTGTCATTTGACCGATACAGAAAGGGTTAAGGTCATAGTGCAAAACTTCAAGGCGACCAAATCTTCCACATCTACCCCCACTCCCTCTCCCTTAAATATTAAGTTTTGATGTCCGTAAGTTTGAAAAAAACCACTGAAAATGACTTGAAAAAAAAAAAAATTGTCCAAGAGATTTTCTCATCGCCAATTGCAGCGCTCCCACGACTCCCACGGGTAGTATCGCTGGCCTCATTTCTTGATACTCTCTAGAAATTGTTATTTGAACAGACGGAAATGAGGAAAATACTTGTATAACGTCTTCATAATACTTTTACGTTTATATTCTCATTAAGACAATGTTGCCAGATTTAAGGTTAAAAGCTGTGTATTATTTTACATTTGTTTTTAAGAAAAATATGCGGTCTAAAGCAGTGGCGTAGTCAGGAATTTTTCAAGGTGAGGGGGGTCCAAAGATACTAATTTGGTCAAATTTGTCTGAAAATGCATAAACTGACCTTTTTTTAGGACAAAGTTTGGTGTCAAGGGAGGGGGGGATTACAGACCCACTGGATCCCCTCCTCTGGCTACGAAACTGATCTAAAGCTTTACATCTGATAACGCTACATCAGGATTAAGAGGAGAACAGTTTTTCCAGATTTTTCGGAAGAAACCGAGATAATTATAATGCAAGTTAAATGCATGAAAGAAAAATCAAATTACAAAAATGTTCCTCAATTTGGCAACACCTGAAGAGAAACAGGATGTAAAAATAATTTGTAACATAGCTCCCGTAGATTCGGAAGGGGATTCTAATTCTAAACCCATCGATTTACCATCTGCATCAGGATGGTGCATAAATCGCTCGTTTGGTGCAGCAACCCGCTGTGCCGCCGTATACGCGAACACAAAATAATACGTTTGAACTCTTCGATGGAATACTCTATTGTAAACTGTTGGCCGATGGAAGGTATATTGTCGAAGAAGTTAATGGGTTTGTTGCAAACTTTTGCTGCAGCATTGGGTTCGTTGCAAACTTTTGCTGTATCGTCATGGAGGGTAGGTCCACGATAATTGGTAAAATCGCGTGAAAATCATATTGAAAGCATAAAAAAATCTAAAAATCCACTCAATGAATGTGGAATCCGGTGGAGACATCAGATATTTCTTTGATTTAGGAGTTAGTTATAGTCATTTTTTTTTGCACGTTCATAACCATCTCACATCAGAAGCGATGTCTATTAGTAGATTGTTGCGCAGGCCCTAATAAAAATAAACCTCAAGCCCTCAGAATTTATATTCCCAGCGGCGTCAATTGCCCCCCCCCGCAGTTTGGGTGCCCTCAGATATTCGAGGCCTTTTGTCGCAAAAGCGATAAATCAATTGCGGCAGCGCGCTATCCTGAATGATTTTCTTTTCTCTTGCTCGTTGCTATGAGACCACTATAAAGCATATAGACTTTTACATCATTCAGGAAAGGTTGGGAAAATTTGTTGTATTCCGGTTTTCAAAAAAGTTGATCCAAATTTCCAGTAAATTGTACTTTGTATCATGTCAACCCAGTTTTCAAATTAATTGCATCGGGACAATGGGGGGGGGGTGCAAAAACGACAACAGTTATAACCCTGTCCTCCGAAAACCAATGAGCAAAAAAAAAAAAAAAAAAACATCACTTTTCCCCGACTCTGCCCCCCCCCCCTTAAGCCAACGCTGAATTGGCGCCACTGTATGTTCCAACTACCTTCAAAACCCTCAAGAAACTTGAGGATATCCTCAAAAATCGTGAGGGTTTTGATTAGTATTGAGAGGGCTTAAGGTTTATTTCTACACTAAGGGTGACAGCGCGTGCAGTAAGGCAACGTTGAATTCAGTATATTGGAAGTCATGAAAAAGGTCGAAATATGGGGGGGGGGGTGCACACTACGCTCCCTCAAATCGACATTTTATATCAATGGACTTTATGTAACGTTGCCAGATTGCACTAGCCGCCACTGCTGTAGCGTAATTAGTAGTTCGCGACGGATCCACTCAAAAAAGTACCAGTCGTGAGCTAAACTGATTTTGGCGTGGTAGTTTCAAAAACATCGACCCATCGGCAACTCTCTCTCCACGATTTATTTAGTATTCTGGTGTACTATAGACGATTAAAATGTATTGGTAAACTACGATACAGGATTCAGTGTATCAAAAAGTGTGTTTTTATTTGTAAGGTATAATAAGTTTTTAAAAATAAGGGATGGAAACTGTTTTCACTTGGGACACAATAATTGACATCTAGTGAATTCGATCATGTTTTTCTGTAACATTGGATCCGATTTTAAAGAGATGATTGATTAAAATACTTTTGGACGAGTGGGTAATTTTGTCGACCGCTAAACGATTCCTAGGTATTGTGTAGAAAAAGAGGGGAAGGGAGGGGGAAAAAACAGAAAACCGTTAAGTGGGCTTGTTTAGAGGTGGTATTATTTACAAAAAGGCTTTGTTTGAACAACGATGAAAGGAGACCCGTTATTTTGGAGACCAGAGAGACGGAGATGGAGGTAGGTGATCTGTGGGGAGGGAGAAAGAATATTGTCGCTCCCTAAACACTCGAGACTGGATCGCAGATTTGAAACTAAGAAATTATTACATAATAAGTTTAATGACTCCGAAATTATCAATTATTCTCTCTTCTCGTCCTTGTCACACGAGTTGGAGCTAAGGTTGCCTTTTGAGGGGAGAACTGTTGAAAAGGTGAAAAGGTTTAATAAGGTTCGCATGACCTCATGCAGAGATCTAACGAGACTAAAGACTGCGCCTCGCGATCCTGAACCTCCCCTTTTCTCCTTGCGACTGATATCCTAAAAGCGTATCTGAATAAGACGCGGAGCATTTAAGGGGAGTCTATTTTAACCCATGCTAATGTACCTGAGCTCAAGAAACATTTGCTTGGGACCTACTAGTCCAAAATTCAAATTTTTTAGCTTAATCGATTCCTCTTTGTGTCCTGTACATATACTTCAACAGGGATTTTCGACCACAAACCTAATTTTTGAAATTTTATACGAAAAAAAAAACATGTTTTGGTGGTATTTCTGGCGAAAATGGTGACAACACATAATTTGGGAAAGCCCCCGCTTTAAAGTGAAGAGGAAAGTGCAAGGATTCAAATGAGCCAAAGTTTTTGAAAATCGACTCAGTAGATCCTGATGAGAAAATGTTCCTTATTTGAGTGAAAAAACAAACAAACTCGGGGATAGCACAATTTAACCTGTTTGCAACAACCGTAGAGAGGGTGTGTTTTCGAGTAAAACCACTTGCAAATATGAATGGGAGCCACAGAAAGGTCCAAAATTGACACCTGAAAACTCAATAAATGCTCGTTTAAACAAAATTCCAAGATGGCGATCGAATGAGCGGGCGGGCGGGACACCCATCTCATCGCAACTTCCTTTGCTGCGGGACAAGGTATATGGAAGAACAGGTATGGACAGGAGGCGGAGCCTATCTCAGTAGGTGACGGCTAGGTGACGGCTACGTCACAGATGTTCTAGACGGTCGCGATAAAATTCGCCTACCCCCATCTCTCGCTACTGCAGTAGGTGACGGCTGCGTCATCGCCAAAGCAAGTGTGTCGTCATCATTTGGCGGGAAAACTCGAAAGCCCCTTAAACCCCGCCTCCTGTCCATACCTGTTCTTTCATATAGCTTGGCTGCGGGATGTGATTCTTCGTAGAGAGAGCTGCCATTAGATGGGACTCCTCTATTGTGACCACCTCATTCAACCGCCATTTTTGAATTTTATGACAAGCATTTGTTGAGTTTGGCTGTGGATTTTGACTTTCCAATGATTTCAATATGATTTTTACGCGATTTAAAGTTGGAATCGACTTATCATAACACTGTGGCAGAAGTTTGTAAAATACCCATAGGCATACTTTGAACATATCCGTATAGTCAAGATCTAGTCTTTCTCTCTATTCGCTCATTTGAATACATGTGTTAGAAAAGGGTGGATTGGATGGATGGGCTGTCACGTGACTTCAGCCCCTGTTTCTGTCATTTTTTAACACATGCGGGCAAATGGGCACCGAGAGAGAAAAACTAGATATTGTATGGATATAACTTTAAACGAGAAAAAAATCGTGCTTTGGTTGCGCCAACCTTCTGTAAAAAAAAAAAAAAAAAAAAAAAAAATAAATATGACCCAACAAAAGTTTTTCAGATACCAAACTCTTTATCCACTTGCCAAAGCTTTCTGGTATACTCAAATAAAGACCTTTCACAGTCTTATTTTGGCAAATAAATTGTACACACTCACGTTTGACGTTATACGTGGAAACAATGGTGGGAGCAAGACAACATGGCAACATCTTTTCAATCCTTAACAGTAATGTCAGCTTATAACCTGATTCGACTTGATAAACAATGTCGTCACCGTGCTATAGGCGAGCAACATGACATTAGGCGAAAATATGCCGTTAGAGAGCTTTGTTCGCTGCCAAGTTCATAGAGCCATTTTCTCACTTCTTCTGTGAATGCAGGAAACCATGAAATTTATCTTGGAACGCTTTTCCCCTCTTCACTCTCTCTCTCTCTCTCTCTCTCTCTCTCTCTCTCTCTCTCTCTCTCTCTCTCTCTCTCTCTCTCTCTCTCTCTCTCTCACTCTCCCTCTCTCTCTCCTCTCTCTCCCCTGTCTCCCACCTCTCTCTCTTTCTCGCGCCATTACTTTCGGAAGCGAACATTGTCAGTACTATCCTTCATCCGTGGTGTGCATGCCCACAAATATACGCCCTTGAAAGACCCCAAATCAACGCTAAATCAGGCTGAAAATGAATAGAAATGCAGGAAAAGAGTGAAGAGTTGGACCATGGGCTGCCATCCCCCTTTTCCTGAAACAGTGCAGCTAATCAAAAAAAAATAATTGCCATTTTAATATCATAGCTATTTTTTTCTATTAACCGTAAAGTGTGTGCTAAACCGCTGATGTACGGTCACAAAAATTTTTCGCTTTCATTGGTTTGTCAAAATTTTCACCTCAAAATCAGGTTCCAATAAGTGGGTGATTCTTGCGTATAACGTTTGCCACCATACTTTTTCCATACACGGGAAAAAAAGACTGTTAGAATTTCCCATCTGCAGCATAGCTAATTTTTGAGTCAGCTATCAAGTATGGTAAATTTCACTAAATGATGGTTAAAAATGTACCAACAGGTTAACTTGATTTACCATTATACGTTGCATTTACCATCTACTTGATAGCTGACTCCAAAATCAGCGCATCAGATGCGGTAGATACTATTAGTCTTTTTTTTCCCTCGTAACTCAAAGTTGAGTAAGTATTCCGAGACAAAAATGTGTGCCGACAAAAAAACGTTTAAAAGTCACCAGTGTAATGACAGTAGAAATTGTGTGATTTTGTTGCAATTTTGAAGTCTTGTTTGTTTGTTTTGTTTTTAATTCTGTTTTAACGGTTTAATGTATGACTTTCGTAACCCTCCGGAACGACTCTTAAAGTGAAATTTGAATTAAAAATGAAGTTTACTCACAGCTTCATTGAAGACAGAAGGAAAGAAAAATCAAATCTATTAAATAAGAGATCGATCACATGTCAACGCTGCGCGAGTATCTCTTTCATAAGGCAGGCACAAGTTGGAAACAATTACGTTCCGGCGCCTTCAATTGCTGGTATCGGCAAAAATATGTACCGTCAAGGTAGGAGCAAAATAATATGATCTTCGGTTGTTCAATTTAGATACGTCGCACAGTGGAGCGGGTCAAAGGGAGAGGTCGGACATGGTATCACAATTTTAAATACATATATATTTATTGATACGCAACGTAGACGTTTGAAAATGATTTCATCGGTTTTAGTTAAATTACCTAGAGGAGGGTCGCCAATACTGGACCGGTACCCCAAAACTGGACCGCCTCGCGTTTCTCCGCCACAATGGCGCTGTGCTGTAGCGACAATGGCGTGGAGTTACTTTTTTTTACCCGTAGGTGTCGCTCATGCATCGAAACCTCAGGTTCATTCATTTTTTTTTTGTCGTAAAACGCATTTAAGGCTAAAATTCGGCGATTCGTGACTGTCAAAGTTTCCAAGTTGGTTATTGTTGTAGCCTAAAATTTATACTTAAGATCAAGGTTAGTGATTTTTTGTGATTTGATGTTATTTCGTGACACCTAAGGTTTGTAAATCTGTCTAAGTTTTTACTTTACTCCCATTTCTTTTACCGTGGTGAGGTTAGGAAGTTCTAGTACTGAAATCCCCTAAACCGGACCGCC
Organism: Trialeurodes vaporariorum; assembly: GCA_011764245.1. Classification (NCBI taxonomy): domain Eukaryota; kingdom Metazoa; phylum Arthropoda; class Insecta; order Hemiptera; family Aleyrodidae; genus Trialeurodes; species Trialeurodes vaporariorum. The sequence continues at coordinate 8,327,803 of VMOF01000001.1, forward strand.
TAGATTTTTGGCCTAGATTAAGAAACTTTGATGACATTCTGAGTATTGTTGGCTTTCCTAGCTGTTATATTGGTGGTTTGCAGATGTTTTTAATCTTTATTTCAATTGATTTTCAATTTTTGCTATTTTTTCCATTTTTATCACAATTTCTCGCATCAAAATTTTCACGATAAATTTCATTTTTGAATTTTCCAAGGTACAAATGCTAACTTAATTCATTTCCTCTCACGGCGTACCTTAGCCATGATTGCTAAGATAAGAAATATGCATTTAGAGCAAAAAATCAGTGATTATGAGTGAAATTTATCAGGCGGTCCGGTTTTGGAGCCCCTTTTCTCAGACGGTATTTTTGACTTCTTTCGCAATTTTCTTTCTCACAAAAATTTTAATGGCTCAAATTTTAAACCAAGGCAATTTTTTTTTGAAGATAAGGGTTCTATGTACATGTTGATATAAAGTTTTTTAAATTTGATCAATTTTTAGCTGAGGTACAGCCCAAAAACAAAACAGCGATCCGGTTTTGGTTCCCTTCCTCTATAAAAATCACCATTCATAGTTTTTTGTTTTTTGTTTTGGTTTTTTTGTATTGTTTACCTGTGAAAAGATTCAAATTTGCATTTTTAGATATATGTATACGTTTCATGTCCGAACCCTCCCATTGACTCGCTCCACTGTGCGTCGCCGTATCCCTAAATCGATAATTTTCAGACAAATAGAATCGATTGCCGCAAATAGGCTACATTGAAACGCCCTTAAAAAAAAAAAAAAAAAAAAAAAAAAAAAAAAAAAAACGGGTTGATCTGTTCGAAAAATTTTATGAAGATAAGCCAGCTATATTATTTGGAGTTAGAGGCTGTTATCGATCAGTTCATCGGACGCCTTATCATATTATAATTTCATCCGTACACCAAAATAGCTCATTTGTACTGACCAGCCGTAATAATTACTCCATTACAATTATACCATTTTTAGAGCAGGAATTGCGTGGTCGAGGTACATAGAGGGAACGAATGCAGACGTGGAACTGTGCACTGTGCAGTGCTTGCTGCATCGAGACGAGGTATGGGGATGGGGCAGCGGCAGCGTGGATGTGACAGGAGAAGGGGGAGAGGGAGAGAGAGAGAGAGAGAGAGAGAGAGAGAGAGAGAGAGAGAGAGAGAGAGAGAGAGAGAGAGAGAGAGAGAGAGAGAGAGAGAGAGAGAGAGAGAGAGAGAGAGAGAGAGAGAGAGAGAGAGAGAAAGGGAAGCAAAATTTATCAGAATAATCTGGGCGAAGAGAAGTCTTCTATTCGAGTTTAATGAGCTTAATGAAACATATACTTTCCACTTGAGAGCAGGAGCGGAGCGGCGGCCTCAACTTTTGAAATACAAATATCGAACTTTTTCCAACTTCGCGAGCGCTTGGGTTAGGTTGTCGATTAAATCTGAACTATGAAGCCTCCCTCTCCTAACCCCGCGACCACCCTCACCCTCTCCTACAACACTTATTCCATGTCAACTGCGAGCTTATTGTTATGTTTAAATTATGAACTTTTAATTTCTTTTTATTGCTTTACTTATCAATGTCTATAAGCCTATATAGGAAAAAAAATTAAAAGAACTAATAATTGAGATCTTTTGTTAATTATTGTTCCCCAGATTGCGAAGATTTCAAGTGGTATGCGGATTCAATTAAAAAATAAATTTTCTCTTCACAAATAAATGAGTCGAATTTTCCAATCATGTAATAAACAGAGCGAGGTACCGAAGTCAATGGAGAAAAATACAATAATAATAATAATAAAAAAAAAACAAAGCAAAAACAAAACAAACAAAGAATGACTCTCAATAAACAATAAATATGTAATTGCAAAGTAAACATTGACGCTTTTCTTCAGGGTAGACCACAAGGAAGCAGTGTTAGCTTGTGAAATCTAGCAAACCAGATGTTTTTATCATTTACACCTGTATAAACAGTCAATTCTAAAAAAGCAGGTAGCCTCACTGCGAATTGATTATTTTACATATAGGTTTAATATTTAAATGGAGAAATTCTTATATTCACCACTGTGCTGGCTAATTCTAAGGTTGAAAAAATTGTTCAAAACTAATCAGAAGTAGGTACCTTATTTTGATTATTCACTCAGTATGATATGAATTCGCATTGTCTCCCCCCCCCCTTTCAAACCTCCCACGAGACTTAATGAGACTTAATGTATGATATGATGGGTAAGAGCAAATCAGAAACGGATTCAGAGATTCAGTTAATCCATTGTATGCGTATAGACGCCAACCGTTTATGATTGACTATATTTCACGAGGAAATAGAATAATCTAGCTGTAAATAGAGTGGGAGGGACATTTCAACCGTTGGCTAAATTGAAAATACCTCGAACAGATGATGTCCAATTTCCCGAATTTTACATAGTTAAGTGCATATTTAGCTCCTGCTAGAATAAACCGTCATATTAAAGTCCGACCGACACACTGCGTGCTCGCGTTGTCGACGAGGCTTCTCGCCATTATACATAATTCATACCTCGCTCCCACCCAGGTTTTCTCCGAAAAACCGCATCGGACCTCAAAAATGAAAATCGATTCTCATAATAAATACGCCATAATGAACCATCCGTGGTTTTAATAAATATCCAGAAAGAACTTAAAAAGCCCGAAGCTGTTTGCAGAATAAGCGAGTGAGATTTGAAAACGCTGGAGTAGAGATTTGCAACGCGAGTTTTAGCGATAAAATTGTATGCTGATCCTCCTCCCCCCCCCCCCCCCCTTACCACCGCGCGATATGGAAAGTCTAATGAAAACAACTGAATAATTTGCGTTCGCAGATATTCTCTTGACGGCTGAAGAATCGATAGAGCTTTACTCAGGGATGAATATATTTGGATTTATTTTGATGAATTTTCTGTGCGGACATCGTAGGATAGAAGTCTTGCCTCTCTTTGAATGTAGCAAAAAAAAAAAAAAAAAAAAAAAAAAAAAAAAAAAAAAAAAAAAATGACTTTATGTCAAAAAAACTGAACAACTTTTAACTAAGTGTACAGACTTATACATTTGACTTGCCGCGAACTGTGCGTACGAGGAAGAGCCAAACGCGCCAAATATATATAAAGTATTAAAATTTCTTCCGACATCTGCTTTTTACCGAGTGGATTTCTTGAGGTTTTACGATATTTGCGAATTTTGTATTTGCGGTTTTGTAGAACATGAACTTTAATGAGGAGACACCGTAAAAATAGTGCGCGCGTAGTTTTCCCATAAAGACTAGGATGTGTCAGGCGGAAATTTTCAAACTTTATGGCGCCTCTTGCTAGCCCATTTTATACGATTTTCTAAAATAATAGGTTGTCCCTGTTTAGCTAATTACCTTTTCAGTACCAAGGATTCATTCAACTCACAACGTGCTCATTCAAATCGAGGTAGTAGATAAATATTCCTACTCCACTGCACTTGTTTTTGCCTACACCACAAATAGAAGGCGCTCAGATAAAGGTATACAAGTACGTTCAGCGAGCCGATCCTTGAAATTCACGAATTTTGGGTAGACTGGATAAGAATGGAAAACGGCGAATGGTAGAGACAAGTCATGTGGTTGGCAAGTTTAATGAAACTACAGAATTTATCAATATAAATATCGTTTTTTGATTAGACTTGGCAACTTGTGACTCGTTTCCACCAATCACGTTTTCCATTCTTGTCCAGTCAACTCAAAAGTCGTGAATTTCAAGGATCGGCCGCCAGGCCTGGTACCAAAAGGGTCAAGTGCAGTGCCTCCCCCGTCTATTGGTGTTGCGAAATTCGGAACAACTATTTCAGAGACTAAAGGATTTCAGGTACTAAAATGAAACGAACAAATTCACTCCCGCGAATGCGGAAAAAAATGGATGTATGAATTCATAAAATGCACCTACCAATTGCTATATCGGTGCACGCTTGAAAGTTGTAATGTATAGGCTTTTCAACCTCTGCGTTTAAAACAATTTCACCCGGGAGAAGAGAATTAGTTACATTCGCGAGCGCATTGCATCAGCGGTGGACTTTATGAAGATGAACTTTTATGTTAAAAGTTTATCGGCGGAGTCTGGAAAAGTTCAGAGTTCCAACACCCGTAGCTGCAGGGCGCGTGAATTACCTTGGAAAAAGTGCGCAGAGTTGAAGTTAATAAGTTACACGAGAGGAAAACAAGCAAGGAGGTAGGTAGATGGAGAAAGAGAGAGAGCGAGCGAGAGAGAGCGAGAGAGAGAGGGAGGGGAGAGAGAGAGAGAGAGAGAGAGAGAAAGAGAGAAAGAGAGAGAGAGAAGAAAAGCGAGGTCGCCGAGTGAAGAAAATGAGCTGGTAAACTTTTTAGCACAAAACCGTACGTTTTTGTTACGTTACTGGAGAGCGAAGTGACAAGATAACAATAGACTCGTCTGGACGGCCCTCCTTTTCAACAGTTCATTTCGCTAAAGCCTGAGTCAATAATACTCGAGTGAGCGATGAAGGATTCGCTTCGATAATAAATTAGTTTGGAAGTGTGCAGAATATGAAGAGGACAGGGCTTGGACGTAGCGGTTTCCTCTACTTTCCTCCCTCCACCCCCCCCCCCCCCCCCCACTTCCCCCTTCATCCCTCATCCCTGCAGTCTGGAATACTTCGCAAATCTGCGATGGGAATCGATCGCTGGGGGAAAAAAAAAAAAAAAAAAAAAAAAAATGCAGGGAATACTCTTAACACTCTCTGTATAGTTTCATTTTTGAAGCGAGGAGTCTCGATTAATCAAGATAATCTTTTTATAACTGTGCGGAGACCGCGACCACAGTTACCACTCTTTTTCACGAGGAGATGATTCAATCAAATCCCGCATTCTCAGTTCTGACGAAATAAACTTTTATATATAATCTATAAAATCGTGGGCATTTATGTTTATGCTATTTGTTTTCACAGCGAAAAATTGTGATGCGGACGGAAGGGTGAAATGTGCACAACAAACAGTCGCAATTGACAATTTTACCCATCAACAAAGGGTCTCTTGAAATATGTTTGCTCCAATTAACAGTATCGCGCAAAGAATTTCCATGGATTCCACGCCCCCCCCCCCCAATCGATTAACATGCAAGGGTGCAATTCGGAGACTTTACTTGGAATCTACTTGACTTGACTTGAACTTAGAAAGTCTTTCAGTCTTAATCTGCAGTTCATAAATACGCTTTGAACTAAAAGGCCTTGAGATTTTTCGAGGAAGAAATCAAAAGTTATAGCTCGCTCAAATTCAGTGGGTAGTTGAATATTCGCACTCCGCGGTGTTCATTTTGCCTATCCCGGTAATTGAAGGCGCTCGATGAATTATGATTTTGCAAATGTTATCAATTTGGAGTAGCTTTAACTGCCAATTAAGTGATAAAATTACGAAATCAAGTAACTCGTGCTTGGTATTAAAAGGGTTAAATATTCGCTCTGTCGTTTTCACCACAACTTTTTTCTCAAGGTAATATGATACAGTATTGATTAGCTGTTTATGACGCAATAATAAATAAATAAAGATGACTCTATACTAGAGAATTGACAAATATCCTCTCATTCATTTCAGGAACTTAAAAAGTAGGAAGCTTATTGAAAAACCTAACTTTCACGAAGTCTCTATTATACCGTAGGATACACGAAGCACTGAACCTAGAAAATGTTGGACCGAAAAACTTGACTCCCATTTCACACAACTTCGGACTTCCGGTATGGTAGATTTTGAGATTTACGTGAACGCCGAACAGACCAGACAACTTAAACGACTTTGAGCAAGCACAAATAAAAGAAGAAAAAAAAACCAAAGTTTAATAGTTGAAGGCTGCCCGATTCATCTAGAGATGCGCTGTTTGGTTATAGCTTTAAAGCGTCATTTCCGGAACTTTTATGAGAAAGTTTCCTAAGTGGAAGTTCAACAAGGACCGATTACAAGGGTTTCAGGAGGGTCGATCAAGCGAATATAAATAGAGTCCGAAGTTTTATATCTGGCAGGGCTTAGTATTTTCTGATGAAAATTTTGACAAAGCCAATGTATGGCAAATCGAGCATAGTTCTGGTAACCTCAGAAATAAGTTTTCCTCAGTGGTGCACTGCTTGTGCACACTACTAAATGCGTGGTGAAAAGAGACAGGGCGGTATGAAATTGTAAAATATTTTGACACAGAGATACATCACAACACAAAACATCATTTTCCGGCTATATCTCGATTATTACTGAACGAATCTCGATAAAATGGGGCAGTTGCAAGGGTCTGAAAAGTTGTGTAATTTAGGAGGAAAATTATAGTATTTGATGAGCTGAGAACAATGGTGCCTTTGATTTTTTCCCAAGTGTCCCGGTTTCGGAGATACACACGTGTAAAGTTGTAAAACATCGTGTGCGTTGTGACGTCACTACGCGGAATTCCCATTTAAAACAATGTATTTCGGGCCAAAATCTCATCTCCAGAACAATAGGACTTGAGGCGAAACCAAAGGCATCTTTGCTCGCAGCTTATAAAGTACTTTCATTTTCTTTATAAAAAAACACAACATTTCAGACCCTTGCAACTGCCCCATTGCACTCATCGTAATTTTTACGGAATTTCACCTGAGAATCAACTTTCTAAAATGACTAAAAAATTATAAAATAATACCAAAGGTGCTTACATATGAGATTGGATCAAATGATCATTTCGGGCATTCACCCATCTTCAGTGATAATATTGAATAAATGTGGAAAATCGACGCATTATATCGCGCACTCGTCAAAAATACGATTTTTAAAAAAATAAAAATTAAGTCATAACAAAAGAACCGAAAAACAATAAATAAATAAAATATGTAAAAAAAAAAAAATATGTAAAATATGTAAAATATGTTTTAGTCTGGAAATTTTCTGGTGCAAAATGCGAAAAACCTTTACAAATTTCTAAAATGTTCTAAAATGGGATCTGATTGATAGTTCACCGGTGCATAGGAACATTTTTTGACGGAAGTAAGTTCGTTTGGACAAGAAAAATATATTTATAAAGAGACCTTATTTCAGCTACCAATGCCTCCAATTGAGACATTAAGAGCTTTTACGCCGCCATCTTAGTTACATACTTATACAGAGGGAAAGCCATTGTTGTTCTTTATTTCTCCTTTCTGTTTCATCCCCTCCATTCGGAAAGTCCTTTGTTCCCCTTCCCGTCATTCCTTTTCACCCCCTCATCGAATGAGAATTACCGCCATAGCAATTTTTCTCCCCTTTTCAAGATCGGTAGTCAGCCGGTGTATCATTACGCACATTGGATCAAAACGTGAACTTCCTACTTGAAAAATATTATTCTTCGGCTTCAGACAGAGCTGCCGTTTCTTGTATTTTTAGTGGCATGTTTCAATTCACCGATGGACTCCACCGGTTGAGAAAAGATGATACAGTGGGTCTGTTGCAAACTTCGGCTACAGCGTTTTAAAGTATCCTTTCCTATGTAAAAAGCCGAGAAAATAACAATGACAGCGTCAGAAAACACTAAAATTCAGTAATAAACTCACAAATTGCGAAAAACACTAGACACTATTCACCCCTGTATCTTTCCACCGCGTGCACGATATTTCGCGAAATTAGCGCGGCACATTAAAATAATCACGGCCGACCGTCATCACAGCTGACTTCATAAACAAATAAACAGTAAACACTGACGGCGTCTGTTTGAATTCTTACGTCTCAATATCCTCAATTCCTCACAAAAGATTAAGAAAGGTACGGAAACCGATATTTGTGTCGAAAACTAATCAAAATGAAACAATAACACACAGGCGTTCCAAGCATGATGATCGAAGTTGGAATCATCCTTGGAACTCCTGTGTGTTATTGTTTCATTTTGACAAGTTTTCGATACAAATATCCGCTTCCGTACCTTTCACAACCTTTTGTGAGGAATTGAGGACATTGACACGTAAGAATTCGAGCAGACGCCGTCAGTGTTTACTGTTTATTTGTCTACGAAGTCAGCTGTGATGACATTTGGCCGTGATTATTTGAATGTGCCGCGCTAATTTCGCGAAATATCGTGCACGTGGTGGAAAGATACAGGGGTGAATAGTGTCTAGTGTTTTTCGCAATTTGTGAGTTTATTACTGAATTTTAGTGTTTTCTGATGCTGTCATTGTTATTTTCTCGGCTTTTTACATAGGAAAGGATACTTTAAAACGCTGTAGCCGAAGTGTGCAACAGACCCATTCACCGATGGATTCCACTGGTTGAGAAAATATGATACAGTTCGTCAGTTCAGTTCCGAGGATGCCTGCGTAATGAACGAAAATACTCGCATCTGTAATCTTTTTTTCAACCGTAGTCGTCGATGACTTTGAAAAACTTGCGGATATTTTAATAATTTAAAGACAATAATTGCACCGATTGAGAAAAGATTATACTATGATGCTACATAGTATTTTTGTGCATTACAGTCATGAACTAAACTGAATGGGTCTGTTGCAAACTTTTGCTTCAACAATTAAGAGTGTTTAAGCTATTGTAGAATCGCCTGAACTGTCCATTGGTGGCATTAGAAAGTCATAAAATGCAATAATAAACTCACAAGAGGCGTTTAATGAAATTCAAGATGGCGGATAAATATCAAGCAATCTGTATGCACGCACCGTGAACATCCAAGGATGGCCAACTTTGACAACCTCACTGGAGGTACACTGTAAAAAAAAAGTAACACTGGAGTGACTTTTTGTGACTTGGAGTCATTTTTTTCGGATCCAAATGCACCCTGAATTGGAGTCGGTAACTCCTTTTTGGAATCATTCGAGGAATTATGATACATTTTAGTTAAAATGGATTAAAAATTCACATTATTGACAGTTGCATTTACCCAAACATTAGACATATTGATCTTTATCGAGTTAAATAATGTCTGAGAAGTGAATTGACTCCATGCTTAGTGAAAGGAATAAAAACTTAGAATTGTTTTTTTTTTTCCACTCCAAAATGACTACACATGAAGAGTCAATCCATCTACAAAAGAGACTGAAAGGAGCTAAACTTGTCGTTAAATCAGCGAGGCTTTGATTCAATTGAATCTTGCGCTCTGGTAAATGAACTCACGTCAGGTTAATTTTTATATCACACAGAAACGGAGTCAAAACACACTCACAAGAATTACTTCACTTGAAAAAGAAGTTTAAGGAACTGAACTTAGAGTTAAATCAGCAAAATACTTAGATTCAGTTAAATCTGATGCTCGAGTGAATGAACTCTTGTCATAGAGTCATTTTAAAGTTCTTGGAGTTCGTTTCTATACCGTCTACAAACTTAAATACCGTAATTTCGTCACATTCTGTCAAGTGTTAGGTTAGTGTATCGGATAGGGTGTTAGGCTAGGAATAGGTAGGTTGCGCGTTCGAATCCCGGCGGTGGCAGTAAAAATTTGTAATCGGTGTAGGCCGGACAATTGGTCAGTGGACCCCGTACTCGCAAGACAATATTTTTGTTGGCTTTATCAATTATTCCTAATATTGTTCCTCTCCCCTCCCATCCCGTTTTCACCCCTCTTCACACAACCACGCCCGCCCTTCCCTCCCCGCAGCACCCACCCAACCATTACCTTCCCCAGCCCCTCCCTCACCATCCCTCACCCCCTCGCCTCACCACCCCAACAGCCCCCATGCCCTCCCCAACCCTCCTCCCCCGCCCCCTCCCCTCCCACCCCTCCCCTCCCCTCCCCTCCCCCCTCCCCTACCACCACTCCCGGTTTATGGATAGTCCAATTTGGAATCAATCACTCGAGCACTTTAACTCTTAGCTAGCGTCAAATTACCCATTTTCGCATAAAATGATTCCAACGTTTCTTCTATTAATCAATCCGAACTTATGTCAATTTGAGTGAAACTAATCTAACGTGTGTTGCCTGACTCGTCAAATCGAGTTCATATTTGAGTTCACTCTAACGCTGGTGTTAAATTTGGCCTAGTTCCCGTATTAAGTCCTTCTTGGAGTGAATTATTTTTAACAGTGTAGAGGTTATGTGTTTGTTTACGTTGTGATTGGTTGTGATCGATATTGTGAGGTTGGCTATCCTTGGATGTTCGTGGTGCACGCATAAAAATTGCTCAATATTTATCCGCCATATTGAATTTCAGTTAAATGCCTCTGGTGAGTTTGTTATTGCATTTTATGACTTTCTGATGCCTGCCTTCAATGGACTTTTCAGGCGATTTTACATTAGATTAAACACTCTTAATCGTTAATTGTCTTAATCGCCTTTAAACATATACAGTATACACGATTGGGAGCACTGCTGGCTTCAGAACTGTTTCAGGGATGATATTTTCTGTAATTAAAACCGGCCGACGATGGTTTATTTTAACCTGTGAATTCATATTTCCTCTCGTTTTCAAACTTAATTTTTGTTCCTCCGACTGTTTCCAGAAAACCCCACGTTTCCACTCGCAGTGCGGCGATTTGAACAGGGGGAAGAAGAAAGAACAGATTGAGGAAAATAGAAAGTGCAAAGAAAACTTTTGTCGAGGGAGGAGCATTTCGAGCTGAGCAGAGCAAAGAAGGCAGGATCCGAACAGGCAAAGAAAAGAGAGAAAATATATAAATATAAAGGGTGAAGAATGGGAAAAGCAAGGAAAGAGAAAGAGATAAAGAGAGTGATAGAAAGAGAGAGAGATAAAGAGAGAGAGAGTGAGAGAGGAGAGGAGAGAGAGAGAGAGAGAGAGAGAGAGAGAGAGAGAGAGAGTGTTGCTTCAACACCTTCCCTTTCTATCCATCCAACGTTACCCCCACGTTGCGTTGGCGAGTGTGGTGCGACTTGCGAGTGGTGACGATGCGCGATTCCATGAAAATCGAGGTGGCTGGCTGTTGAGCCATGTTGTGTACCCTCAGAGAGTGACGTTCAACACAATATACACAGATACAGAGAAATCAATACTTTTCTGTGAGAGAGAGAAAGAGAGAGAAAGGAAACAACGTATGTATGTATGTATGTATGTATGTATGCCAGCCCCTTATCAATGCTTGCACGCCACTTGTAAGTAGTCTTTTGACTTGTATACGTACTTCCACCAGACCAGACGGGCGGCTCAATAGTCGATTATAATGCATTACCCCCCCCCTTTCAAATCCCCACCCACCCCACCATGCTTGTTTTTTTAAAACTGCAAAATTCGAGGAGTTCCACCGCTTTAAATGCGTTTAAGGGGTATGAGAAATAACCATTTCAAGGTTTCGGGGGGGGGGAATGAAAACGTGCGTTATCTCTTTCTGTGCCAAGCTTAATCAGTCAACCCCGAGATTACTAAACCCAAGAGATTTGGCACTTCCTATCTCCGCCGTGTTGAAAAACTGTTGGCAGGGCTCCGTAAAAAACGCCTACAGAATGGCCGTGATACAACGTGCAGTACGCTGATGACCGTCAACATTGCTGTTACTCATGTTGTTGGAAATGAGGTTAGATTCTCTGCAGCATCTAAATGTTTGTTATTTAATGGCCGATGGGATGATTAAAGTGACTTAGATTTTCAGTTTCACGTTCAAAATATACTCAGAGCTCATTAAACTTCCCAAACACTTTATTAATCTTATTAATTTAGTTAGTGGCGTTGCTGTCAAACCTCGTTTCAAACAACAACAGAGTAACAATCTTTACGGTCGCCAGCGTACGCGACATTGCATACTTCGCAGGAGTCAAACAACACTTTTGAATTTTTATGCCATATCTCTTAGGTTTAGTAATCTCTGTGTCAACCCACCGCGTGCTCATTCAAATCAAGCACTTAGATAAATATTCCTGCTCAGCTGTACTTGTTTTTGCCTGCATCCTCAATTGAAGGCGCTCAACAAAGAATTTAATGAGAATGTTATGTTCTTTTAATTCCAATATGGGAATAATTGAAATCATACAAAATACTAAAACAGATTAAAATGGAAAGATATATGTTCGGGCATGAGACGTATTTAATGGGTTCAAGGGCCTAAAGTCATGGCATAAATAGCGAAATATGCATTTTTAGGATTTAGATCAGATGCATCAATCCTATGAGAATATGCTTCGTTGAGGTCATGGAGGGCGATCATTTTTACAATTTTGCTTTGTTCGTAACCATTCACTATTGAATAAGCCATTTTTGAGTACTGGAAGGGGAAAACAACATTTCGGTACTGACACTCCATCAAGAAAAGGCCAATAATGCACGACTTTCCTTTGGTAACGCTGTGTTACCAGCTGTCACACGGTAATCAGTGGCGTAGCGTGCAATGTGGCAACGTTGTATGGTGTCCATTTAAGCCCATGTAAAAGATCGAATGCGAAAGTGTTCACCGAACACCCAATAGGTCGATATTTGCTATGCGTTTAAATGGGCATACTACATCGTTGCCACATTGCATGCTCCGCCATTGAAGGGTAATCATTAATAGGCTATGTTCATCACTCCACTGGTGACTGGTGAGTATAGTTATTCTGTGAATCTTCTTTCCCAGCAAAGATAGAGTGATGAAATGAAGAAGATAATCTCTCATTAATAGCGCCAAACGCCGCTGTTATAGTCATGCGTTTTAATCTTGTTCGAATAAAGGTGTGTATTTCGGAAGTTTTTAGTGCAATACCATCATTATTTTCTGAGGTTTTTACATCAGAGACAACCCTGCAATCGCCTGCAGTAAAAAAGTGCAACAGTACCATTGCACAATCTGGCAACAACTTACAAATAACACCCCCCTCTCCTCGCTCAGTACCCCCTCTTGAATCCAATCTAATGCACCCCCGCAATGATTTTATACATCGACCGGCAGCGGCGGGAGACGCGACGGTACGCGGCAGCGACCGAGGCGTATTAAAACGTCGCTTCGCTTAGCGTCGCGTTGACTGTTCAGTATCGAGCTTTACTGGGATGAACTTAAAACTCTATGTCACACGAACTGCCAGAAAAAGAGAGGGAAAAATAGAAGAAGAGATTATATGAAAAAAAAAAAAAAAAACCTGTCAGAAACACTTAATGTTGCGCGCGTTGCATGGGGGAAAAAAAAAATCAAAATTGATAAACCCACATTAATCGTCGCCGAACAGGGATGGGTGAGGGGAGCGTCAACACTCAACAACAACACAACGGCAAGACTAACTAACTGTTTACATTTTCCCGAAAGCCGCTGTTTTTTGCAAGGTTGCCAAATTAATGACAAAAAAATTAAAATCAGATAAAAATAAATATGTTATCTGAATTTATCAAAAAAAAAAAAAAAAAAAAAAAAAAAAAAAAAAAAAAAAATTGATAAATAATTGAACTTTTTGAATAACATACTTCACTTTTTCGAGGACGCTCTCAAACAACCCTAAGAACCCCGTCAAAGAGAGTAGTCTCAAAGGAGCTGATAGGGGATTAAAGTATATAATGAGTGAGCTGTACTTTTATTTATCTAGGCGAGTTTCAGACTAATGGTTAACTTGCGTATTGCGTAGCCACCACATGAAGGATTTTTAGGTTAGAGTTAAGGTGTAATTTTGTCTATTTATCTCCGTGTATTTTAGTGCAACCACATGGAGGATCGAAGCATGAATCAGCCTCTGTTCGTTGCATCAAAGTACATGGCCGGGTATTAAAAAAAAAAAAAAAAAAAGATCTTAAAGCTAACCTAAAAATCCTCCATGGTGGTTACGCAGGTTATCATTAGACTGTCACTGTAGATAAAATGTACAGCTCGTTGAATTCGATCTACAAATAAAATGTGGTGCTTTTCGTGGGCTCAAAGTAACACAAACATCTGTCATGTTAGAATCTAACCTAACCTGAAGTTGAAAGAATCAATCCCCAACTTCTCACCGGGCGGTGTTTAAATGTGGTTTAGGATATCAACAAATTTTCACTTTAATCTTTGCAATAACATTAATTTGCTAACTTCAGGAATTTTCGGTCAAACCGTGAGGCTTGTGCAATTAGCCGGAGAGTTTCATCCATCGAATTAGTTTCACTTGTGTTTATATACTGTTTTACTGAGAGGCGGGGAATTCAAAATTGACCAATGAGGTGTCGGTTTTACGTTTAAAAAAAGCTGCGCCAAGCAAATCAGATTCCTGGATTTTAAATTTCCCGCTCGTCGCTAAAACAATCTTTTGCTTATGCAAAGTTTAATCTAAAACAAGATACAAATAAAAATGAATGGCTAACGCATAAACTGAAAATATGGAGGTACTCGAATCAAATTATAAAGACTCGAAAAACGACAACGCAAAAAAAAAAAAAAAAGTATTATTAAAGTGTTTGTTGTTTTTTTTAATATAATTTTTGATTTTTGTACTCTCTTCCCACTCTCTCAGGTACACATACTCATGTTGAAAACCAACTTGAAATTTTATCATTTCGTATTTCATATTGTTAGAATCACAATTTTAAAAAAATGAAATCAATATGAAATAATTCTGAACGTCATTCTAATAAATTTCTTACAAAACACGAATACCTACGGATCATTGGATTTTTTTGGCACATACACAATGTGTATTAGTGTATTACACATAAATGGTCTTAATGTATGTTCCGAATTGAACGAAAATGCGTTGTTATTGTAACAACAAACTCGTTTCATGCAACTTACCTAGTAATTATGACTCATGAATTGAAACGACGAGATAGCAGAAATCAGTCCTTCGGTTTCACTTAACCAAGTATATTGCTGCCGTTACTATCCAAACTAAAGCACGAGCGCCAATTAATTACGAATTGAACTAATCCCGGGAATCGACGGGAAGCATTAACTACACAACTGGAGTCTGTAAAAAAGAGAGAGAGAGAGAAAAACAACACCGATTAATTATAAAATAAAATTCATTTAAAAAGAAAAAAATCTACGAACAAAATTGATAAAAATTATGATTCTCATAAAGCAAAACACAACACAGAATAAATATATTGAATCAATTCACAAAAAACCGCACGAATTTGTGGGATATTATAAATGACTAGATGATGAATGATCAGAGTGCGATCTGTGATATTAAAATCTGAATGATAGAATCGAGTGCAATTCAGACGTCGGACAACTCTGTCTGTTGACGGATAATGTCCGGTCAACGTTTTTGACGGTACGTAGCGAAGGAGCAGGATTGCGACCGCTCTTGGGGGGTTGAAAAATGCGCACCGGCTGAAAAGGGTAGTGACGGGTTCCCGCAACAAAACTGACTGACGTTATCACAGTTTTGCGCTTACGTATTTTTATTCGTCTCACTTGCAGCTTTGCCGATTCTCGTCCGAAGCTGAAGCTGAGAGGAGCCTGAAATCGAAACTGAACGAATTTTACAGTCGCACAGGGAAGGATATGCAGCAAAGGGAGAGGGAGAAACTGCCGAAAGGGATCTGCAAGCTAGCGGCGGATTAGGTGGCAGAGGAAAGGAGAGAGAGAGAGAGAGAAAGAGAAAGAGAGTAAGGATGAAACGGGGAAGGGGAGAGGGAGAGAGGGAGAAAGAGAGAGAGTAAGAGAGGCTATATCAAACTACCAGAGTATAAATAGAGAAATATTTACCGCAAAGATGAGCTTTCGAGTGCACGTGGCCTAGCCGGCGAGGAAGCTCACCCAATCAAACGTTTAGATAAAAGATGGAAAAAGGGGAGAAACAAAAAAGACTGGCAGATGTTTGCGTTAGTCGGAAAGGGGTAGTAAAAACGGGGGGAGAGGGAGACCGCCGCGTGCGAGGCGAAACGGGAGAGACAGAGAGAGAAACAGAGAAATTGATGTAAGGGTGGGGGGGGGAGGGGCTGAAGAGAAAAACAGTTGCGTGGTGGTTTGAAGCGCAGCCCCGCTCCCACGTCGCGACGCGGATATGCAATGTTGCCGAGCTCGCGGGGTCAAAAAATCCTCAAATTTGGAAAATGTCGATTTCTATTCGGTATATGAAATTTCATCCTAAAGGTTCTTCGAAAAAATTTTCGGGTTGTTGTACCTGAAGTTTACGAATGTTGATTTTTTTGATCCATAAAATCAAGTCTCATCGCCACTGATTTTTCCGAAATTGTGGAAAGAGTTAGATTTTGTTCTTTTTGTTTTTAGTTTTTGTTTTTGTTTTTTGTTCGTTTTTTGTTATTTTATATCCAAAAAAGTCTCTTACTTTATACTTTCAAGCGCATAACAATGTTGACTCCCCAATCACCCTTAATGACTCCCCCCCCCCAAATTTGTCGACTTTGTCAACAGCTGCATACATACATACACATGGTCATACGATGTCAGTCCATGTTCTATTTGATAGTATGTTAAATATGATGTACAGTTCTACACACTATACGCGTCATTGGTAACATTTCGCTTGAAAGGATTAACCTACAGAGACATGGATCAGCCGGGGCTCGGGGTTAACTGTGAGTTTTTTAATCCGAAGGGGCTTAGTGAAACGACCTAGGGAGCTTGTGTGGTTATAGTTAGCTATTAAATTAAGCAGAAAATTTGGAATATTTCATCAAAATTGGTTCCTTGAATACAAGGATTGTTTATTTTGGATAAAATATAGTAAAAATCACGATTCGATCCCTTAAATTCATCTCTACATTTCAAAACTAGGAAATGATATAAGTATGTTTCGGGTGGTAGTCTCTAGATTTTATTGCTTTCAACGATATTTTCAAGTGATTTCACCCAGGAATCAACCCTCCTCAACGCTGTAGCAAAAATTTGCAGCAGACCCATTTTCAGCATTCTCAAGTTCTCAATACATATCAATTCTCAAAAATGATAAATCTATCTTCATTTTGAGCGGGCAACACCGTGCGGATCAATCAGAGGAAGTTGGACGAGGGTGATGTGTGCTCAAGGGGAGGATGCATGAGGATTGAAGGGGTAGGGTAGGCCAGCCGCAACTCACACGAAAATGTAAATGTAAATATTTTGTAAATAAAGAGTTTTTCTCATTTTTTTTTTTTTTTTTTTTTTTTTTTTTTTTTTTATTCGTTTTATTTCTTTTTATGATGCCCTCATTTGTTCTATCTTTCGTCGGAAGCCGTTCGACGCACTTGGAAATAAATCGACGGTGAATGATGGATTTGGATGTATCACATCGATACCGCACGGGATCTGAATTGTCGCGTCACAAAGTGAGTAGAAAATGACATATTTGTAGGACAAAAATCAGGATTTTAAAATCGTACCGGAAACAATGGTTGAATGGATTTCAGGACCAATTCCGTAGGCAATTAACATAAGTTTCCCACGTGAGATAAGTGATTACAATTATTTCGCATTTGATCAAGCATTATATTTTTTTTTTTTTTTGCAGTTTTAACATTCATTTTTTTGTCTGTGTATTAGCGTAACCACACTGTTAAAAATCGGCCAAAAAACCCCGAGTGAAAATCGGAGAAAAAATGAAAATGAGGGTGAATTTTACTCTCATGCATAGTAAAAATGAGGTGCATTGGGAGTAAAGAGCGGACAATACTATCAAGGAGGGTGTGTACATTGTACAACTCTTCTGTAGACTAAAATCATCTTTTAACTCCGGAAAAGTGCAAATTATTACTATCTCTTTCCTCTTTTTGCACCATTTTGCGCTCCACAAATATCTTACTCCCAAAACTACAGACCGGAAGAAATCATGGTTTTTTTGTAACCGGAGTCGGAGTGAACATTATTTTCTAACAGTGCCACCGGGCAACCAGGATCTCTTCCATCTCTCTCATTTCTCATTTGAATGTATAAGTAGGGAAAGGACAGAAAGAAGGGGTTTTATCCCCTTGTCCATCCTTGTCCAACATACGTTTCTGAATGGAGAATAGAGAGAGATGAAGAAACTCTCGTTGCGCTACTGAACAGTGCATTTATGTCATTCCATTCTAGTTACCCAAAACAGAGGAAATTGCGGACAAAGGGCAAGTAACGCCCAATTGAAAGACTCCAATTTTGGCCCGGAATGACCTTAAAAGATAATAGTCATGGTGATTATATATAACTTGCTGCTTTAGTCGTGAAATAGGTCATTTGTGCCCATTGTGCGGCAATGACCGATGGCGGTGAGTGGCGTGGAAATTCAGAGTTGCCAGATTGGGGTGAAAAATCCGTACGTTTTACATTGATTTAAATATGGGGACGATACAGCTTTTTACTCTCGATCTGGCAACACTGTGAGGAATTGAAAGCGCTGCCGCGGTGCGTGCTAGCATGCCGCTTTGAGTAGTGAGCACGACTTGACGACTTAAACTTATGCGCCTCCTCCAAACAATGATCAAACTCAGTGTTGTCACGTTTCGACAATATTGCCCAGTTTGAGGAAATCAAAGAGTCATTCGAAAAAATGATTGTACTGCGTTTCGAGGAAAATTTTAAATCTGAAAAAAAAAAAAAAAAAAAAAAAAAATTAAGATGCGTACGGACCAAGAGCCCAACCGTGGGAGGGGAGGGGGGGGGGTGCGATTGCAACCGATCAAATCGTAATCGGATCGAGTTTATAGCGCTTTATTCTTAAGAGGAGCAGTGGCGTCGCGTGCAATTTGGCAACAATGTATTTTATCAATTTAACCTCATGTAAAAGATCGATTTCAGGGGGTTCACAGTGCACAAGGAAAATTCGATATATTTAATGAGTTTAAATGGAGCAGTTGCATTGTTGCCAGATGGCACGCGACGCCACTGAAGAGGAGTGTCTTACGATCAACAAACTATAACTTTAGAGTATTGCAGCGGATTGGTCCACCTTATGTCACACACAAGGTAGAAGGAATCCCGGAAAACAGCAGAATTTGGACGGCAGATTCCAACGTGTGAAGTTACATTTTGTAGGTCGTTTCCGGAGATGCCCGAGTTTGATTACGAAACGACCGGAAACGACCCACAAAATTTAACCTAAAAATCGATTTTTACGGCAAGATGGCGGCGCTTTAGGTGACAACAGTGAACCAGCGGAGCGTTCCTTGATTTGCCATTCTAAAGTTATAGCATCGTTGCTTACGATATGTTCTATTCCGAAAGTTAAAGCCGCATTTCGGAGCACATTTTCGGATCCAGCAATTTGGCAACCATGCATTCATCCCATTTAAACATATGAGAAACAATCGATTGTTGAGGGGCCATGGCTCTTTTACAAATCGATTGTTTCTCATGCATTCAAATGGAAATAATTCACAGTTGCCAGATTGCTGGATCCGCCTTTGGACGAAGCTCGATTGCTGAGGATAGTTGCTGGCGGAGAAATTTAAACCGAATACTGCTGATCTATCCTAGCTGGCGGGTCTTGAGAATGTTTTAAACATTTTCCTGGTCTCTAGGAAGAACTACCCGTAAATATTTTAGTATTTTATTCCGCCTTAATGCTCTTTTTGGGTCAGTGGCGGCTCGTGCGATTTGGCAACATTGTTTTTATCCCATTTAAATACATGGAAAACAATCGAAACTCGAGGAGGCTGCCAGCCTCCGCTTGAATCGATTTTTTACCTAAGTTTAAGTGGGAAAAATGCATGGTTGCCAAATCTCACGGGCCGCTACTGTTTTGGGTGAAAGGTTAAAATTTGTAAGGTTTTTGTTTCTTTGACTCGGCAACACTGTTTTGAGACTGCTGCGCCTTGCACGCAAAGTATCTTAAAAGTAAAGCGTATATATACTATACAGTCTCTATTGTCGAAGATCAATTAATCTTCGAAAATTTATTATCTCAGCAAGAAATTGAGGGAGTCTATCCCTCTCCCCCTCCTCTATTCTTCTCCTCTCTTTCACGAAAAAGACAAATTCATCTTTTCTTTTCATCGCGCGATGTCATTGATGCACTCGGCAGGATGGGACCTCCTTCCACCCCACCCCACCCTCCCCTTCACTCACACCGCCAATACTTTTCTCCCCCTCCTCCCCTCCTCACAAGGAAAGTCCCTTCTCCCATCCATGCGCCCCAAAAATGATCTGCAGCAGTCTTTCTGCTCTACTTATTGTTAGAATTTGGTATTAAACAGGTGATAGCAGCAGCGTCGCGTGCCATCTGACAACAATTCAACTCCTCCATTAAAACTCACTAAATATATCGAATTGATACAATCGAATTGATTTAATAAATTCGACTTTTTAAATGAGTTTAAATGGATTTATTGCAGTGTTGCCACATTGCACGCAACCAAAGATATTATATACTATATAGATACCGAATGCTAAGGAATAAAACGGTCCCGATTCCTGTAAGTATGCAACTTGCTTTGCGCATAGGCAAACTGAGTCTTTCCTCTCTCTGATGAGAGAGAGAGATGAATTTGGCGAGAGAGCAGAGAGAGAGTTAGAGCACCGATGAGAGAGAGAGAGAGAGAGAGAGAGAGAGAGAGAGAGAGAGAGAGAGAGAGAGAGAGAGAGAGAGAGAGAGAGAGAGAGAGAGAGAGAGAGAGGAGAGAGAGAGAGAGAGAGAGAGAGGAGAGAGGAGAGGAGAGAGAGAGAGGAGAGAGAGAGAGAGAGAGAGAGAGAGAGAGAGAGAGAGAGAGAATGTTTGCCTATCGCAAAACACGCTGCCTACATGGCCGGCGAATCTTCCAATTTGTGTACCCCCTAGCAGGTCCATTTTCCCCGCCCAAGGTAGGGCTTCATTCAGTATCTATTATAGTATATAATATCTTTGCACGCAACGCCACTGAATGAGAGACAAAGGATAAGGTTGACCCACACTATCGAGTAAAGTCACATAAAATCACCATAAACCACACTCATCAATAATCATAAATACATCATTATTCATCCCTATTTTTCTCTTTTTTCTGTATTTTTCCTACTTATACTTGCCACTTCCACCTACCTTCTCTATTTCTCCTTTTTTCCCTTCAATTTTCCCTACCTAATAAGTACCCATTTTTTCTTACTAATCCCTACTTTGCTCCACACTTCTCTTTCTTTCCTTAAATATCCTAATGCATCCACCCGTATCAATCTATCTTGAGAGGCGATCGTCTGCTCTAAGTATATTCTAAGCATTGAACAAGCCAGCATGCATGCTTACCGCCTACTTCGACGCAGAGGAAATAAACCCCGAGTAAATAATGCCCACTCCTGCATTGTTAGATTATTCTTAACCACTTGTTCACAAACAAAAAAAAAAAAAAAACAAAACAAAAAAACACCCAGCTCTCAAGCGCCTCACTCAAGACGAAAAAGGGTACCTACATTACAGTCATAGAGGACCCTCATATCGAGGGAACTCGGGACCTTGCCTTATATAGGTAAAATATACTCTGGTCGCGATTGTCTCCCGCGCGGTAGGTGCGAACTTGATGACGGCGGAGGAGGGACAGGGACACTGCGGAAGTAAGTACGAGCGTCTAGAGAAAAATGAAAATAATAAGGAGAAAGAATGAGCCAACATGTTTTATGAGAATGTGGTGCATTCGAATGAATTTCATCAGGGGGGGGGGGAGGCGTCCCGCATAGCCGTATAGCCAGGCATTTGTCTTTCTCTCTCTTTGCCCATTTGATCGCATGTTCCGTAGGTAAGGATGGAGAGAGGAGCTGTCACACGAAACTTCAGCCCCTATTTCTGCCCTTTTCTAACACACGCGTTCAAATGGGAAATAGAGAGAGAAAGAAAAATTCCTGGCTATACGGCTAAAGGACGTCCCACCCCCACCCCGTCCGTCCATCTTGCGACACGATATTGCGCAGGTCTGAGATCGTCAAAAAGTGGGCAAAAATCAGAAAGTATAAATGTTTCATCAATTTTATAATTTATAAACTTTCAAAACCACACATGAGAATATTTTTAAGAAGTAATTTTAACCCTTTAACTACCAGGTTTGGAAGACAAATCTCCGCTTATTCACTCTTAAACGAGTGGTTACTTGTGCGTATTCCACGGTGTTGATTTTGCCTTTTCTTCTAATTGAAGGCACTCAACAAAAGAAAATTTTGCATCTGTCAAAAAGGAGTAGCTTCAGATGTCAATATAAAATGTAAGTGTTATGGGGCAGAGCTTGTTAAGAAAACGAATAAACTCGGGCGTGGTATTGAAAGGGTTAACCTGGTAATTAATGTTACTGGAAACTTTTAAATTATGTTTGAGAGGAGGTGAGTTTTGACATTTTTTTAAAAATTTTTTTCAATGATGATTTTTGGCTTCTTTTGATTTAATCTCAGACCATAGTGCACCATCGTGACACCACAATCTGCTGGCCCACAGATGACATGGTAAGTTAAGAATGCATACGAACACGAAGCTCACCCTGGTTGGGTAGACTCCTGACTGCTCTTTTTCTCAGTGTTGCCCCTTAATGTATAATTTCCACTAACAATAAGTCAATGGGAAATACGGATTTTAATCAGGAATCTAGTAAAATCTGCTTTTCAGTATTTTTGAGGTTTTTACCCCTGAATCGACCGTTAAATCGCTTTTAGCAAAATTGTGCAGCATCGTATTGTCGACGAACCTGTCGATTTTATCATGATGCTCCTCAAGAATGTCTATAATTCCCAACAGAATCTTTAAAAGCGTAAATAGGTGTCGATCACGCCGTTCGAAACACTATACCTACGCACTGAAAAAAAGATTACCACCAGAAGCATGACAATATATGTGAATCCATGTAAGGAGTACAATATCCAGAATTTTGGTGTTTGTACAATAGTTCTTGAACATTTTTTGGAAATTCTAGTTCTATGACCATATTCTGGTATTAACAGCAGAATTTTCTGGTCAAAGTACTGGACTTTCTGTCGTTCACATATCGTTGTGCTTCTGGGAAACTAGATTATGGTATTTTGACTATAGCTTTGTTCAGTGGAACTGTATTATTATAATCTTTGCATTGGTCCAAAAACACTATAACGGCGCTCAGAATAATAAAAACAATTAAATGTGTAAAACACGTACCCAATGGCGGCGCCCATGGTTTCATTTGTTTAACTCTCAACACTTAGAGAAATCACCTCTTTAAAAACAAGGAAACACGTTTGCTTGTGACAGTTTTCCTTGCGCGAAGTAAAGTTCTATTGCATGAAGGAGAATCACTTGTTACACCAAAGAATCTTTTAATTGTAGTAGCTAGATATTTTCCTTGGGTTAAAGGAACTCCCCGTTAGTCAATATTTCACTGTTCAGTTTCTTTAACACAAACGAAATTGATCTTGGATTAAAAAAATAATTATCTCAGTGTACAAACAGGGACTTTGGTGCGCGCGAGACCTTGGTTGGCGTTTAGTGTTTAGTTGCGCGGTCGCATAATTTGCGTCGAGAGCAATCCGCGCGTCACAGATTCATCCTTCTCGGGAAGAGTCAAGGGTGCGAAGCGATGGAGCGCGCTTCAGGATCAAGTTCAAGTACCCTTTTTTTTTTTTTTTTTTTTTTTTTTTTTTTTTTTTTTTTAAATGTAACAACGAGTTCCACGAACAAAATTTCAAGGCCGCCCGCCACAGAGCGCGCGCTGAAAGGGACGCTTTTTGAACAAACTGTGCTGCTAGGAATCAACCCCCCTTCTCTTGAGTGAGGGGGGATCGATTAACAAAGAAATCGTCTCAGGACAGTTAATTTTTAACGAAATGATCGTACAGCACAGTGCACGGAAATATGTGGATTTTTAAAATCAGTGAAATGAAGTAAGTGTTGATTTTACCAGTCATTTTTGGTATAACTTACTTGACTAGAAGCTAATTTTACTTTTTGGATTGTAAATTTTGCGTAAGTATTAATTTTAAAATTTGGACTGTAAATTTCACCAATGGGATTTTAAATTTTACAATTCTAAACATTCTGATTTTTACAATTAATATAGCTATCATGCCATGATAGCCATATAAAATGCAAAAGTCACAAGGTTTTTGACTGTAAGATTTACAATTCAAATTGAAAAAATTGCAGTATGTAAATATGAAAAATACTAAAACTTAAGCAAAATTTAAAATTCAAATCGTGAAGTGAGCCACAATTTTGCAGTAGGTTTCACCAAATATAATTATTTTAATTAACATATGGCTCCATATTCTGATTTTAGAAAACTTAATTGCTTTTTTTAGTTATTTAATCTTTTCCCGTGTCACATCGCTCTCGCAGGTAATGAACTGTTTAGCTGAGAAGCGGGAAATTCAAAAATTAACCATTCAAGGGAGCCGATTATTTACTTTGTTGATGAACCGATCGTTAAGATTGTCTATGAGTGATGCTATTCGCCCAATATTATAATACTTAGCTGTTGCTATGGTAACCATCGTTAAAGTGCCTGTTTTTTAAATCCATTCAATGAATAGCCGTTAGGTGACTGGAACTTTAACGATGGTTACCATAGTAATATCCAAGTTTTACAATTTTGGACCAAAAGCATCACTCACAGACAGTGGCGGCTCGTGCAATGTGGCAACAACGCACTAACACCATTTAAACCTGTGCAAAACGAGCGATCTTCAGGAGGTGTAATTGCACCCCCAGATAATCGATACTTTAGCATAGGTTTAAATGGCAAATAAGCATGGTTGCCAAATTGCACGAGCCGCCACTGCTCACAGACAGCCTGAACAATCGGTTTAATGATCAACTAAAAGATCGGCCCCCAGATGTTGGTTCCGCTCTTAAAGAAGCATTGAAGCCTATCCAATACCTGGATTTTGAATATCTTAAAGTGTCTTTATGAACGGCTAAAGTAAATAAAGTTGCTCCTGCGAAAAGTAGTCGAGGCAACAAGCGGAACACACGCCCGTTCAAACTAGAATCCCTTAAAGATAAAAAGTATAGCCATTTGCTGAACGAATTCTTATTTCATCAAGACTTATGGCCATCAAGGAGGCACAGATGAAGCGATTTTGATAAAATGTTAATTTTTCGCAACTTTTTGAGCTACAGTCGCTCGGGGAAACGAAGCATGTCAGACAACTCCTGGCGGTAGGCTACCCGCATTACTTATCTGAATGTACTAGTGGGGACAAAGATACCTGGCCAGAGTATGCAACACGCAACACACCTAATACAAGTGTTGAATGGGATGCTGTGTATTGCTTATTGCATACCTTGGCTAGGTATCTTTGTCTCCGCTAGTACATACTTAAGCTTTACAGGTTGCCTGCCTAGGTCAAAATCTTTAAATCAAATATTCTTTTGGTCCCTGAGTGGTCTGTACATATTAATGAGTTAAACCAATAGGTGGTCTATGCTTCATGTTATAAGTCCTATCTAAGAGTACGACAGCATTGGCAATCTGAATCTGGTTTGTTCGCCTCAATTTTTTTAACCTTAAATCAAAAATTGTTATTAATTCAGCGGAAATTGGTTTTAAATGAAAGTGCAAGTGATTCAGAGTGGAATCTGGACACAGAATTCCAATACAGGTGAAAAAAAACTTGACTTTCTTATTGATTCTGTCATGCGTAAGTTTCTTTAACGTGCAAATCCCAGCGGCGGCTCGTGCAATGTGGCAACAATGGATTTCCTCCATTTAAAACTGTGTAAAATAATCGATTACTTGGTGACGCGTAGCGCCTCACCTAGTATCGATCTTTTTGCATACGTTTAAATGGCAAAGGTGCACGGTTGCCAGATTGCACGAGCCGCCGCTGGCAAATCCTTCCAAAAGATACAGTTATATTGATTTCTGTGTCTAGATAGCCACTATAAAGAACTTTCATACCTTCATTTCAAGCCAATTTCAAGTGATTTTGTTATAACTTTTTCTTTCGTAATTTTTAAGATTAAAAAAAAAATGAGGCAAAAAACCCGAGCCCGCGTAAAAAATACACATAGAAGATTCCTATCATCGCTGCCTCCTTGATATCTCAAAACCACGTCCTATAAAACCCCTATGTGTATTGGTATAACTTGTGTTGGTTATTGTCAGTTACAAAGGTTTTTAAATTGCAAAAAAAAAAAAAATGTCAATGTTGCCTAATCGCACGATCCGCCACAGCTGTACACTGTACAGCCGACGAATGAACCCTTTCTGCCATGAATGGGGCTATTGCACACTTTTGCTATAAGCTATTCAATAGTCGATAATGGCGTAAAAACCTCAAAAAATAACGATGGCGGCACTAAAAACTTCCAAAATCCACTCCTAAACTCAATAAACGCAGTTACTTGCGCGAGCGTAATGGTGGCCGAAGGCACTAACAATGGGAGATTCCCATCTAACAATTCTGAAACTCCATCAAGAAGTGACCAATAAGAGACTACTTTCATTTGACACCGGTGTCACTAGATGTTGCGGCACCATTCACCGGATGTGGATCATCACTCTGATGACTATTTACTCTGTGAATCATCCTTGTCAACATAGAAAAAGTGACGAAATTAAGATAGGAATCTCCCATTGTTAGTACCTTCGGCCACCATTACGCTCGCGCAAATAACTGCGTTTATTGAGTTTAGGAGTGGATTTTGGAAGTTTTTAGTGCCGCCATCGTTATTTCTTGAGGATTTTACGCCATAAGCGACTATTAAATCGCTTATAGCAAAAGTGTGCAATAGCCCCATTATGAAAGAAGTGTCACTGTAATCTGAAAACTGCACCATTAAATTGAACGAACTTTTCTCATAAGATTTTATGTGTGAGTCAATTTTTCCGGATTTCCATAAAGCTCCATGTAAAATTTCGTCCCTTATAATGGACATTGTGACGGAAAGGGTTAAGTAATGTCAGTCGACTCCTTGGATTTTGGTTCAGATAGGCAAACGGCAATACTCATCACAATGAAATTAAGCGTTGCAGGTTGCCTACCTGGACCAAATTTCAAGGATTCGACGGACATTATTTAATTTGTTGACTATGTACATTGTACATTGAGGAAGGAATTCAATTTGCTAGAGGAATTATTCATAGGTTGAACGTTGAAGATTGCTCTCTATGAGCGAAGGCATTTAATAATTGTAACCATGACATGGCATGGCACTGCGAAGCTCGATAAAGTTGAGCTTGTTTTCTTTTTTCGCGCCGCGCCGCGGTTGAAGCAGAAAGTTTCCGTGGTGAGTTCTCAAGCTACTCGTCTCCCTTGCCACTCTCTCAACTACCTCTTCCCCGTTTTTCGCGACGACGATACGATCATTTCTTAATTCAAACTGAACTCTCGTCTAAATCTTGAAGCGTTTCAACAAACATCAGAGTTTGTTAACATGTTCCTACAGAGTTTAGGGTATAAAAGCTATCAACGGACGGAGAAGGGGTTTTGAACAGAAACTCGCTCGTTTATATACAGTTAGTTTTCTTCGAATCGGATGTGTTGGGAAATTCACTGAAAGTACTTTCAAGATTGCGAAGGATATTAGAACTGGCTGATAATCATTAAATACAGGAAACTCTCGACGAGGTAACATCCATAGGAAGATTTACGGATGGGGTTGGCAAAAGAGGCAAGTATGCTCTTCCTGCTAACAAGAAAATTGTGGTAGGAGAGCGGAAGAAATGTGCCGATAGACCGCTGCAAAAGACTTTTCCATTATAATTGTGTGGAGGAAATATCTCCCACTCCCCTGATCATGATCAAAAATTCAACCCCAAACACGGAAAAAAAAAGATTAGTGAAAATAACCATAAGGATACCTGATTTTGGCACCTGCTCGATGTTATGATAAACTTGGCCAGAAGTATGGTACATTTACCGATACTTTGAGTAAATTCGACATGCAATCAGGAAACATTACCTATAGTATCTAGTCAAAACATAGTATACTTCTGGTTAACATTACCATAACATCTAGCAGGTGCCAAAATCAGGTATCCGCGTTTGGTTATTTTCACCGTAGTTTTTTTTTTTCCGTGAAAAATGAAAATGGGTCCGTTGCAAAATTTTGCTAGGATGGTGTTGTGGAGGAATAATTCCTCAGTAATCACTTGAAAATAATTCTGAGAGCATCAGAAAGTTCTAAACCCACTCACAAACTCAATAAACGTTTTTAACAAAATAACAAGATGACGGTCGAATGAAGGAGGAGGATGATCAATGCTATTTTTCTATTCACCGATGATTCCACCGGTTGAGAAAAGATTACACAGTTCAGTTCAGTGTATTACTGTAATGAACTAAAATACTCGCATCTGTAATCTTTTCTCATCCGGTGGAGTCGTCGATGACTTTAAAAAACTTGCGGATATTTTAATTAATCAACGGAGTTTCCACCGATTAAGTAAAGATTACAGATCAGAGTATTTTCGTGCATTACAGTCATACACTGAACTGAACTGTGTAATCTTTTCTCAACCTGTGGAATCATCGGTGACTAGAAAAATAGCATTGATTCTACGCAAAACGGCAGCCTTGTGAAGGAGTGGCAGTGGGGGAGTTTCATCCAATTACAGCTTTCTATATATACTGCGAGGGAAGTGGTTCATCATAGAAAAAGCTGCAATTAGACGGGACTCCATCATTGTCACCCGCTCTTTCGACTGTCAATTTTTAATTTTGTCAAAACATTTATTGAGTTTGTGACTAGATTTTGGAACTTACAATAAAAGAAGCTCTCAACATTATTTTCAAGTGATTTTATACAGGAATCAACCCTCCGTCCTTTCAATAACGCTGTCGCAAAAGTTTGATGTTTGTTTGTGTGTTTCAATAATTGCACTGAAAAAAATTTCCTGTTGCCGTAACAAGAGTTCTGTCAAATATCAGTAGGCCGATCATTTACTTTATCGTTAAACCGATCGTTGGAACTGTCTACGAGTGATGCTATTGGTCGAATATTGTAAAACTTGTCTGTTGCTATGGTAACCATAGTTAAGAGTCTCGTTTTAAAGGCTATTCATGAGTAACTTTTAAAAAATAGACACTATAACGATGGTTACCATAGCGACGGCCAAATTTTACAATTTCCGACCAATAGAATCACTTACATACAGTCTTAACGCGATCGCTTTAACGATGAAGTAAATGATCGGCCCGCAGGTGAGAAAAATTTGCTTTCTTCTGTCATGTGCCAGTTTTTTTATCGCGCAAATCCTTCCAGAAGAAACAGTCATATTGATTTCTATGTCCAGATAGCCACTTTGAAACATTTGGACTTTCGTTTATAATCAATTTCAAATGTATATTTGTCACAATTTTTTTCTTTTTAAATTTGAAAGTCAAAAAAAGTGAGGCAAACAAACCGAACCTGTGTGAAATACGTCCGTAATAGGTTTCCATCATGGCTACCTCCTTGAAGCGCACCGAGAGTTTCTTCGTCTCTCTCTTTTGTCCATTAAGAAACGTATGTTAGACAAGGATGGACAAGCGGATAAAACCCGCACTTTCTGTCCTTTTCCTACTTATACATTCAAATGGGAAATGAGAGAGATGGAAGAGATCCTGGTTGCGCCAGTGCAACAAGAGTTTCTTCATCTCTCTCTTTTCTCCATTAAGAAACGTATGTTAGACAAGGATGGACAAGGGGATAAAACCCCCACTTTCTGTCCTTTTCCTGATTATACATTCAAATGGGAAATGAGAGAGATGGAAGAGATCCTGGTTGCGCCAGTGCGTTGGAGCCTACCTTTACGTGCAGGTTGGATACCCGCAGCTCGAGTGAGTTTCAATGTGAAATCAGAGTATCCATGTAGCTTGGTTTGTCTAGAAGAGGAGCAACGAATCTTAGTAAGAGCGTGAGCTGCTTGAGGGTAATCAACGATATATTCCGAGACACGAAATACACAACCCGAGAGTGCATGTACCTGTATGCCTATGCCTCAACGATTAGCGTATTCATCTCTTTGGGCACAATGTACTTACACCCACATGCCCACATTTCTGTGATGAGCATAATCCGGATTGCAAAATACCTTCAGAGACTGTGCGCAGGAGAGAGGTCCTGCTCCTTGTGTATATGGTGTATACACTCGTATAGAGTATTAACGTAATACGGAAGTGAAGAGCATGGATAAGTTTTCCCTCAACTCCTTCACTGGTGATGGAGACTGAGGGGGAGGGGGCTGCCTTGTGCTTCAAAAGCTTCCGATCGACGATGGTAGGTATCATCGCCAGTGTTGTCATATCATCGGGTCGAATAATCTTAAAATTACCCATTTAACCCTTTGCACTTCTGAGTCTCGGCAGGCTTTTGGACTGCTATATAGGTTATCAAGCAGCGGATTTCTAATATAAATTGATGTGTGTATTGATTTTTTGTATTCTCCATTTGTATTCTCGTGTAAAATGAGGGTCAACTGAGTGCTAACCCCTTTACTGCATCAAACTAAGGAAAAATATCCGGGTAGAACGGCAGTGCTGAGTGCCCGACAAAGAAATTGAGTTTTTCAATGTTTACGTACTTCAGTGCGTCAATCTACTTGAAACTTTGTTGAAAATACTTTTCAGGTCATTTGTGTGCTTGTTGAAAATATTTATTTAATACAGACTTCGGACTATACTAAAAGATTTTTTGACTTCAATTTTCTTTGCTGGTTAGGAATAATTAAAGGAACCTGGAAAATATTTAATTTTTATTTTTTTTATTTTTGAACGGAAATAATTCTGGTAAAAAAGGAAAGAAATTTTCGATACTAGAAGCTCGACTTGAAATAACCATACAGAGGTTATCTCAAATTACATTAATTAAGAAATTCTGGTCGTTTGAATTGTTTCAGTGTTCAATAAGTATCAAATTGCATAAAACCAATAATTTGATTTAAACTAGTATTTCCACAATTCAAAAAAAAAAAAAAAACAAAAACCTGAAAATGGCCCCCCCCCCCAAATCGGCACCACTACCATCTCGATGTGCCCATTCCTAATGCGTCAATATGCTTGATACACAGGGAAAAGTTAGATGATTATATTGGCCAAAAAGCGACTCGAGTGATATAGTCATAATTACTATTCATTTTTCCCCCCAGTTTTAAAATCACCTTGTGCCTTGAAACATTGAACTTTCTTTGAGGGGATGGGGGGATCCCATAATGTAAAATTTCAGAATTTTTCTGCCAAATCTGGCAATCGTAATTGTTGGCAGCTCTTTAAAAGGTTCACGAGGGTAATTAAGATGTTATGCAGGCGCGAGATCCACCCGTTTCGCATCCCATGCAACATCATACACTTTCAATCACGGAGTTTTCTTCGGGTCTCAAATCTCCAACTATTCAGATGATCGAGGCGGTACTCTAAAATAAGGGCTCTGTATTCATCACAAAGCCGGATGGTTTTCTAAAGAGGTGAGCAGGAAAGTTCACGATTTTCCTGCTTCTCCAAAGTGATCACTTTTCTTTTCTTGCTTTGTATCAGTATCACGTCCTCCTAACACCCCCCCCCCATTTTCCTCCACGATTTTCATTCAGATTGAATTTGAATTTGTTCCAAATAAACTCACCAATTCTCTCATAAATATTATTTTTGTTGAGTCCATATTCCCTGCCCTGCAAGTTCTGTTTGTGAGTCTTCCCTAATAGCGCTGAACTCAATCCCAAGCTTGATTGAACTTTTTTTTGGTAAGAGCTTCAATCTCAAGACGAATTGAAGACGTTTTTCAGACGATTTGACAAATCAAAAACCTTTTACTTTTATCAGAATTTATCTTGAATCTGTCTTGAGGAGTGATTATTTGTGTCTACGCAAGGTTAATATGAGCTGATTTCAATTTGTTTATGATCAGCTCATACCAAATTCATACCTTATTCAGAACATTCATTAAAAAATCGAAAATTTTTCTCATTGTACACGCCTGTTTAAAGACATATACAATAATTATTAAGTAAGTACAATATGGCCATCATTTCCCTATCAACTTATCATAAAACAATCCTATCTTTGGTTATATGCAAAAAAGTAAATTAGGGATGAAAGAAGGGTTAAGAGGAGTTTAAGCCAAAGGAAAAGTTGGAGTGGACGAGAAAGAAAGAAAAAAAAAATCCTCATAAATCGAGCTCAGCAAAGAGAGTCAGAAAGGTCGAGTGGATGAAAAGACACCGGCCGACGGTTTACAAATGAAAAATGCGAATTTTTTTCTCGTTAGAACTTTTGGCGAACATTAGAACCAAAAACCGTCCAACTTTATTCGTACTCTCTTCCGCGAGAGAGAGAGAGAGAAAAAGAGAGAAAGATATAGATAAATATATATCTAAATAGAGAGAGAGAGAGAGAGAGAGAGAGAGAGAGAGAGAGAGAGAGAGAGAGAGAGAGAGAGAGAGAGAGAGAGAGAGAGAGAGAGAGAGAGAGAGAGAGAGAGAGAGAGAGAGAGAGAGAGAGAGAGAGAGAGAGAGAGAGAGAGAGAGAGAGAGAGAGAGAGAGAGAGAGAGAGAGAGAGAGAGAGAGAGAGAGAGAGAGAGAGAGAGAGAAAGAAAGACAGAGCGGTCGCAAACATAAACCACTGCAGTGTTTACCCGCATAAGAGAACCCCGAGACGGAGGCGAACTCTGCAGCGCACACGTTTTGCTCAAATAACGAACGGCATCAGAGAAAACAAAAAAGGATGAACTTTGAAATTTTTTGGATGAAGTCGCCGTGAAAGCACACAGACTAAAATATTACTCAAGCAGCAACGTGAATTATATATTTCAACACGAATGTGTCTAACTTTGGTGGTATGTACTTACAACATGTATTATATACATATATATATGAAGAGCCACAGCTTGGTCTGAGAATTTAAGTTCAAAGCGGTGTCAGATTTCCAAATTTTGCTTAGTTCTCCTTTGAACGGGTCAATGTAAAATACGCAGATTTATTTATTTATTTCTAGAGAATGGCAACCTTGGGTTTGGAGCAAGACGCGCTAACGACAATTTATGTTTTCCCTTTGCTCCTCTTCTTCCTATCTTTATTTTTCTTTTTACCCCCGTCATATAGTCATAGTCGTCCACTTGTTACTTCCTTGCGAAGGAAAAGGAGGAATACCCAGGAAGGGAGGGAGGAGGGAGGGAGAGGTCTGCTATGTAAATAAAGCGAGTGAAAATAATAGTCCCTTCTTCATTCTTATCTCTCTGTTATTCTCCAAGTTCTCCTCTTCCCCCTTCCTCCTTCCCGCTTCCCCGCACCACTCCTTCCGAAAGCTCGAGGGAACCGGGAATTTCAACGCTTTTTCGAACGGCGGGAGAAAACTTTCGAAGCTTTTTCCCGCCCTTGTGTTACTCTTCGCTTCCCGTTATTCTATCTTCTCAAAATTCAAAACTTTTTTTTTGGGGGCGAGTAGGAGAAGTTTGGCTGGGGGGGGGGGGGGTGAGGCAGAGACTCACGTGGAAAAAGAGTGAGCGTAGTGGTACAATATTTGAAGCGAGATGACTCGTTAAATATGCTGAGCTTTTTTTTATCCCTCTTATGATCTCCTTCGTCCATGGTTGCCATTCGAATAAAAAATAAACCGAAGAAAAATAAAATTAAAAAAA
Organism: Trialeurodes vaporariorum; assembly: GCA_011764245.1. Taxonomy (NCBI): domain Eukaryota; kingdom Metazoa; phylum Arthropoda; class Insecta; order Hemiptera; family Aleyrodidae; genus Trialeurodes; species Trialeurodes vaporariorum. The sequence continues at coordinate 8,360,967 of VMOF01000001.1, forward strand.
AAAGCTACAGTAAAAGCAACACTAGAATGTCTTCATTTTAAATTTTAAGGTGTTTTCAGCGTTTTAGTGTCCTTTCCGTCCGCTCTAAGATTAAAACCATAGTAGCGGTTTTTTTTACCAGGAGGGGGGACGGGGGGTGCGGGTGCCGAGCCCCCTTGCTCTCCACCTCCCTCATCACCGGTGGTCCTGTGGCCTGTACGGAAGCAAAATATGTATATTTTGAACTAGAAATTACCAATTACTCAATCAACAGAACGCAAAGTTGGCAACTTAAATAATGTCAGTCAACTCCTTTTTAGGGTCAGATAGGCCACTCACAACGCTTTAATTCATTGTGATAAGTATTGCAGGTTGCCTACCTGAATCAAAATCTAAGGAGTCGACTGACAATATTCGAGGATATGAGTGTCGGGATTATGAACTGTCGGCGTTGTGCTCGTCGGCGTTATTTGTACCCTCCGACTGACATAATGTAATTCGTTGACTGTAGCTTAAACACATTTAATGTGAGTTAGAGATTGCGATACAGTTGTGAGGGCAGGCAGGACCTGTAAAGTATGGCCTTGCCATTCAGGCCTTGAATACAGGATAAAAAGTTGCAATAAAAATGGAATACTTCACCATCAAAGCGTTCGCACTTTCAGATTAATTGCCAGTTTGTCAATTTTGCGCGGATTCATTGTGTTATTGTCAGCGCTCGGATTCTTCATTTGAAATGAAAACTCAAGTCTCCAACAAGAAAAACCGTCAAAATAAATAATCACTTAACTGCTCTACCTCTGAGCTCTAACTATACTTTACTCGTCCTTTATTTTTAATGAGCTTTTCAGGTTTTTTGAACTGAGAGAAAAAAAGTTAACTTTTGAGTACGCAGTAAACTTCTTCCTCTTTTATTCAACTGTCATCGATTCTGACTCTCAAAGCGACTCCGGAACGACCCTTATGACTGTAATTCACCGTAGACATAGACAGGCACCTTGAAAATGACTAGAAGTTAAAAGGCTCAGTACACCCTATTTTTACTACGCATGAGAGTAAAATGTGTACTATCGACGAATTACAGATTGCCGCAAGATTTTCAAGAGCTAAGTTTCGCCTTCAAGGTTCTGGTTCGGCCACTCTTTATACTCCTTTCTCCTTGGAGGTGAGAGGGCAGTGCGGGTGGGGCGGAAAAGCCGTTGCAGATCAGTCCCACACTCACACCCATAACTGAAAATGTGTGAAAATCTCGCGACAATCTTTAATTCGTCGATAGTACACCCTCATTTTTGTGTTCGCTCCGATTTTCATCCCGGTCGATTTTTATGTGCTCTCGGTAATTTTTTTTGTTTTTCATTCAAGAACTGAGATCTGGCAACTCTGAGCCAATCATCGCGGGCTAAGATTGATGCGAAAGAGCGATTGGCTCCCCCCCCCACCCGTTTATTGTGCCCGCCTCGAAAATTCCGTTCGCCCATGGTAAAAGGGTGGCAAACTCCATAACCGCGAGTGTATAATGTGCTTTTTTATAATAATTTTTATTCATTTTTTACGGCGAAATGAATGTATATTCTCATTTTCTGTTTCATCATATCCAAACCCTTATAAAGACTTAAACTACAGAACTTTTATCGGGCTCTTCCTAAGCCTTTCTCAGCATTATAAAATATATAGTTTGAGACGAAGTTTATTTCGACAGCTCTTAAGACGCCAAAGAAATATATTTCCATATCTATCTACACCTTTCAGTGGTGAGAGTTTCGGAATATAACACACACATACACCGAAGAATACAAAAAAGTGAGATTCACTGTTGAACTTGAAAGCATTGAACTATCGAGAGGGGACGGAAGAAATAAAATTCTCAACGTTCAGGGCAAATAAATACATAGATACATAGATAAATAAATAAATGGATAAATAATTTAGTAAATAACAATAAAAGAATAAAAGGTGGCACACATTGATCTTCGCAAAAACGTCGTCGCGTCAAAATAAGATATAATCCATATTGGATAGCCCGTGAAATCTAAAACAAAATCTTCGGCCAATCAGAGGTGGTTTATCATGTTGTCTTAACTCTTTTAACCAATAGGGCACTAATTTCCTCCACGCATTCCGTGCGAGATGCTTTTGTGTATATGCTTACGCATCGTCCTGGCTTCCTGCCTGAGCTCATGCATCTATTTAATGGGGTTATTGCACACTTTTGCTATAAGCGATTTAATAGTCGATTATGGCGTAAAAACCTCAACAAATAACGATGGCACCACTAAAAACTTCCAAAATCCACTCCTAAACTCAATAAACGCAGTTATTTGCGCGAGCGTAATGGTGGCCGAAGGCACTAACAATGGGAGATTCCCATCTAACAATACTGTAACTCCATCAAGAAGTGACCAATAAGAGACTACTTTCATTTGACACCGGTGTCACTTGGTGTTGCGGTACCATTCATCGGATGTGGATCATCACTCTGATGACCAATTGAGGCGGTGGCTGCAAAAACAGCACATACCGAAAAACCTGATTTCCAGAAAACGCATTTAAAGTTTTCATTTGCTAATAACGCGTTGATAAGATTCGGAAATGAGTACAATTTTTCTTGGTTTTATGCTTTGAACCCTTTTTGAAAAGAATCCAAGGACAAATTTAAAAAAAAAAATGGTTTGAGTTCATTCGCGGCCAATTTAAAAAAGTGAGTTATGTGCGGTTTTTGCACCCAACAGTTAAATTAACGCAATTTTAATAGGATTTGACAGTTAAATGAGAGAATAATAATTTTTTTGCCATAGTTTATTGAAACATAAAAATTTAAAGTACAGTAACAACGCAAACTGAAACAAAAAAGTTAAAAACTAAATAATAAATCAGCTATATTTGGCTCGCAATTAAATGTATAGGAAAATGACCTCTCAAAGGACATGAGCATAGCCAGCAATTTGGCAACCATGAATTCTTCCCATTTGAACGCATGAGAAACAATCGACTCTTAAGGAGACCATGGCTCTTTTACTAATCGATTGTTTCTCATGCATTCAAATGGGAATATTACACAGTTACACACAGTTATACGTATAGTGCATGTACTCGTATGTGCTGTTTTTGCACCCATCGACGCGATATCTCCGCGTAGAATCATCGTCACGTCACCAAATTCACAGGGGTGATACTTCTTGAGTATAATTTTCAATTGCGCTGTTGGGCGCAAAAACAGCACATACGCGCATGGGCTGTTAATGCAGGTGCCGCCTCAATTACTCTGTGAATCATCCTTGTCAGCATAGAAAGAGTGACGAAATTAAGATAGGAATCTCCCATTGTTAGTGCCTTCGGCCACCATTACGCTCGCGCAAATAACTGCGTTTATTGAGTTTAGGAGTGGATTTTGGAAGTTTTTAGTGGTGCCATCGTTATTTGTTGAGGTTTTTACGCCATAATCGACTATTAAATCGCTTATAGCAAAAGTGTGCAATAGCCCCATTACTTAAGACTATTTGGAGGAGACCAACTCTTTGTTGGTAGTTTGTTTCGATGTGCGTCGGTAAAGGCAGACAGACAGATAGGCCGAATGCACTGGAGTCAGTCCGGGGCACTATGGTCTGAGATCGACAAAAAAAATGGCAAAAGATGAGTGAAAAAAAAAGCCATCAAAAATCATAGTTTCCGAATTTTTCAGCTTAATTTAAAACTTTCCAATGACGTTTTTAGGTTTAAATTACTTACTCAAAATGATCTCTGTAGTTTGAAATTGGTTTTCAATGTTTATAATTGATAAATAGATGAGAAATGTATACTTTCTGGTCTTTGGCCACTCTCTAGACGATCTCAGACCTTAGTGAGGGGGAGTTTCGGTCCCGCCCGAGTCTAGCCATCCGCAGTCCGAAGTTTAAATAATTAAAATCGGCGCGCAGATCAAGGATGAGACGAGAAAGAAAAACACGGGTTCAGAGGGAGGCGACAGGGGGTGGGGGGGGTTAATAGGATAGATGGAAGGAGTAGGGGGGGGTGGATTTGAAAACTTTCCTCTTTAATGATTACACCCGCTTGCGACTCTAAAGGCGTGTATGGGAAGGCGGTTGGGGGTTTGATGTGTTGGGGGGGGGGGGAGGGGCTGAGTCGGGGGGACTAAGAGGGGGGGGGGGGTAAGCCGCTGAAGATTGCACTCGGCACTTCTTCAGTCCTTCAAAAACCCCGTCCGTCCGTCCGTTCGTCCGATCCGCCGCATCACGCCGAGTCGAGTGCCTCTCAAACTCCAGGGGCTTTTCTAACCTTTTCATTACTCATGCCTGAAGAATCCTTGAAACACGTATATTTGGCATCAGGCACACTTGATAGCCCCATCAGCCTATCCTATATCGGGCACTCTGACCCCCTGAAGTTCACTTGTCCCTTGTCCTTGTCCGAGCTCACTTTCTGCGAATGCTTGGAGGTAGAACAACTTGATTAACTTTACTAGTCTTGAGCGTCTGGACGGGGGGGGGGACAGAACCCCCTCGCTCCTCCCCCAAATACACGGAAAAAAACTACGGTGAAAATAACCATACGGATACCTGATTTTGGCACCTGCTAGATGTTATGGTAATGTTAACCAGAATTATACTATGTTTTGACTAGGTACTATAGTCCGTTTCATTTAAATAGAAGCTTGAGCTCGACTCTTTCCCCTACGAGTTTTACCCTCACTCTCGTACCTGTGATGACTCGAGACCTGCCCCATCGGTCGGGGATTCCGTCCAGCACAATGGACAGTCAGCTATCCAAAGGACAGTCTATTGTGACGGAGCGGAATCCCCGACCGACGGGACGGGTCTCGAGTCATCGCAGGTACGAGAGAGAGGGTAAAACTCGTAGGGGAAAGAGTCGAGCTCAAGCTTCTATTTAAATGAAACGGACTATAGGTGATGTTACCTGATTGCATGTCGAATTTACTCAAAGTATCGGTAAATGTACCATACTTCTGGTCAATTTTACCATAACATCGAGCAGGTGCCAAAATCAGGTATCCGTATGGTTATTTTCTCTAATCTTTTTTTTCCGTGTATGGAGTAGATATTATAAGAGAAAGAAAAATGCAAAAAAAAAAAAAAAAAAAAAAAAAAAAATAGACAAAGCTATGAAAAAGGGGAAGCACATTCTGCTCCTCCCTTCCCCAAAGTATATAAGTAGATATATTTTTCTACTTAAGTAGTTAAGGTATTAAACAATGTCAGTTGACTAATTAGATTTTAGCTCAGCGGGCCGATCATTTACTTTATCCTTAAATCGATCGTTAAAATTGTCTACGAGTGCTGATGCTATTGGTCGAAAATTGTAAAACTTGGCTGTTGCTATGGTAACCATCGTTAAAAGTCTCGTTGTATAAAGGCTATTCACGAGTAACCTTTAAAAAACGGACACTATAACGATGGTTACCGTAGCAACGGTTAAGTTTTACAATATTCGATCAATGGAATCACTCATACACAGTCTTAACGATAGGTTTAACGATGAAGTAAATGATCGGCTCGCAGGTAGGCCGCACCTACAATGCTTAAATTCACTGTTATTAGTATTAGTATTGCAGATTGCCTACCTGAACCAAATTTTAAGGAGTCAATTGACATTTTTTAATTCGTTGATTGCATGCAAGTAGTACGCACTTCGCACAGTCTACACCTCTACTACAACGCCATCACCACTGACTTCTATTATAATAGCTTCAGGGCAGCCATATAGGAGGTCTGTGAATTTCTATGTTTTGTTTCAAATATATTTATCACCTACCCAGTTCGCATTTACCGGAAAAGAAATCGAGACTTTGGATGTTTCAATTGATCTAACGAAATGATCGACAATGGGTCTGTTGCAAACTTTTGCTTCAGCGCTATAGAGTGTTCAATCTGATGCAAAATCTCGTGAAAAGTCCATTGGTGGCATCAGAAAGTCATAAAATGCGGTATGAAACTCACGAGAGACGTTTAATGAAATCCAAGATGGCGGTAAGGTATCGAGCAACCTGTATGCATGCACCATGAACATACAAGAATAGCCAACCTCACAATATCGATCACACCCAATCACAACGTAAATAAACACATAACCTCTGAAGCTGTGAGGTTGTCAACGTTGGCAAACCTTGAATGTTAAAGGTGCATGCATACAGATTGCTCGATATTTTACCGCCATCTTGGATGTCATTAAACGCCTCTTGTGAGTTTATTATTGCATTTTATGACTTTCTGATGCCATCGATGGACTTTTCAGGTGATTTTACATTAGATTATACCCTCTTAATTGTTGTAGCAAAAGTTTGCAACAGACCCATTACGCAAGGGGCTAATTGCGCAGAAACATAAGAATCGAGTTTTCACGAGAGAGTAAGCTACAGACCCATTCCTCCGCAAATTCGTTATAAAAGCCAAAGATCATGCACCGATGAGAAGCAAAAACGCACCACGAGAATAAACGATGGATCGTTTTTTACCCAATCTAAAGGTAGTACCAGTGGTTTTCATTCAGCTTTCTTAAACAACGAGCAAAAATGATAAGAATATACAAAAAGAAGACAAATTCTCTCCGTCTATTTGAAAGTCGGACAAGGTTAATTGAAGCTGTTTCCACGGGATGGAGGAGGATTCACGAAGCAAGAAGGTGCGCTTTTCCGAAGAAATTTATTCATTTCGAAGAAAACGACGATCTTAAGGAAAGGTGCATTTTTTATGATGTGAGCTTTTGTTTTATAGAGATCCGAGACCATTATTTGGATAGCGGAGAGCGTTTGTTCAAAGGAATGATGAAGTCTGTTGTTCCTCGTGGAAAATTCAATTCTTTAAAGAGGTGGGGGGAAAAAAGACGGCGACTATGATGAAGATGAGGAAACTATAAATTAATGATGCCGAGGCTCTTGTAATGACCGTGAGTAGTAAGGGAGACACTCCGGACACTCTGGGCACCAGTGGGAATTTTTTTTCAAAGAGACCGACATTTGTCGGCGTTTTTTACACTAATTACCTGTACGCTAACCTCATCCAGCTGTCAATCAAATCATTTAAACTCGTGTGACCGAGTATTTTTCAAAGAAACTGAATTTTTTTTTGGCATTTTTACACTATTCACCTCTACGCTAACCTCATCCAGCTGTCAATCAAATCATTTAAACTCGTGTGACCGAGTATTTTTCAAAGAAACCGAATTTTTTGGCATTTTTACACTAATTACCTCTACGCCCACTTCGTCCAGCTGTCAATCAAATCATTCAAACTCGTGCGACCGAGTATTTTTTATCCGGCGTCTACCGTATTTTTACACTAATTACCTGTAGATCCACCTCGTCCAGCTGTCAATCAAATCATTTTAAACTCTTGCGACCAAGTATTTTTATCCATCCGGCTACC